>OY288268.1:90021289-91221289 GCA_958450335.1 Hibiscus tridactylites
GAGATATTTGTTGTTGTTAAACGATAACGACTTGCTGATTTGGCACAATAAAAAGAAAGAATAAATTACCTAGATAGTCCTTAAACTATTACTTCACTATTATTTTTGTAACCCCCTAGACCCGCCTATGCGTTACAACGGATCCTAGGAAGTCACATTAGGGTCACAAGAGCGACCCACAATGAAAATACACATGAAAACATTTTTTTCCTCTCAAAAACACTTATTAAACTGAAAAAAAATCAACTTCTGTTTAAAATGCAATTTCAGGAAATCATTTAAACACATAACAAAATTTCAGAAAGTATTTTTCAAACACTGTAATAAAACAATACATGACATGCATGCCCACTAACTATACAATACCGTACTCCAGAGGCAGCGCCGAGAGAACTCCGAACACTGATGTCAAACATTAGGTCATGATATTTTCTTTTAACCTGCGATGGTAAAAACAACGTGAGCTTGGGAAAGCTCAGTAATACAGAACTACCAAAAGATGCTATAAGCTCATGCAGACATATGGTAGGCATAACATTTTCATGATGTTTCAAGCAGTGATAGTCCTTTATTTCTGTTCTACTATTTCGAGGTTGCATCATACACAAGAATAATGGTATTTGTTCATTAATCAGACCTTGAGAATTAGACGAAAATTATATAGGCTGGTAACATACGAGGTAGGAAATCAGAGAGTTTGGCGACTAGTGTGTCCCAATAAGTGCAGATAAACATACATAAGTACATAACATCCTATCATATGAGCACATAAAAGATTAAATGCAAATGTTCAATGATCATACAAAGTTTACAAGAACTACCCTCCAACCTTACACCAATATGCAGTCCCCCAGAACTGCATCCATAAGGACTTACCCTAGGCCCGAAGGGCATAGGTGCCACCTAAGGGGATGCCTTAGGTCCATAAGGACTTACCCTAGGCCCGATGGGCGTAGGTGCCACTCAAGGGGAGACCTTGAGTCCATAGGGACTTACCCTAGGCCCGATGGACATAGGTGCCACCTAAGGGGATGCCTTAGGTCCATAAGGACTTACCCTAGGCCCGATGGGCGTAGGTGCCACTCAAGGGGAGACCTTGAGTCCATAAGGATTTACCAGCTTGATCAGGGCTGTACCGACAGAGACTTCATATCATAACCCAACAGTATACCCCAGATGACAATCGGAAATCAGATTTCAGACATGAGTAACATAATACATGTAACAGACATATTCTATTCAGAGTATCAGAAACATAAGTTCATGCTTTTGACAGATAAATGGGCATACTATTGAGCAGAGCAGACATTTTCAGCATTCATCATGCGAACAGATTGTACCATGGTCAAACTAACAGATCATGCTAACACATTCATCAAACAGTCAGACAATACCATCACAGGTCAAACGATCACATACCAAGTATACAGATTAAGCAGACATATATCAGGTAGGCAGAGAATGTCATCATATATCAAGTTCATCAAACATAATATTATTCATATTAAATCATTACACAATCCATTCAACAGAATACATCGCACATGGAACACACTAGGTGAGACAGATCATTTCTTAACGATACTTGACATTTACGGAAGGAGACACATTAAACTTTTGATAATTTGAACGGATTTCTAAAACGAGATCCCTATTAGAAAGGGGTTCGTAAAACGATTCATATCAAGTGTTCAAGAATTGATACCTCAAGATCTTAGAAGGTTTAGATATATTATGAGTATTTTAGTCATTTAAGCATACAAGGGCATTATGGTCATTTTGACATTCATAGACAGTCTGGTAATTATACCAACATTGAATAAGCAATGGTTCACAGAACTCGAGTATCCTTTTTGCTCATTAGATTTCTAACCGGACATTCAAGAATTTCTAAATTAAAGTCTTTTAAGTTATCGGATATTTTCAGTGATGTTCCGATTATTTAAGCTATCATGACCTTTTAGTTATTTGACTGTCATGACAAATTTTATACTATGGCACAGTCGTTTCAGAACGAAAATTATGATTCTCAGGGGCTCTAATAATTTGTCATACCTCCAGAATTGTTTAATGCGACATAACACAACTTGACAATACTTACCAACGTTCAGATGTGAGTAATCAGCGTGCATCAGAACTTAACACTGATTGTATTGTATGTTTGAACAGTCGCCCTCATACTTTATTATACGGTTTAACTTTGAGTAATCAAACATACAATCTAAGCGGATCTTCCTACCTTATATCGATATAGTGAGCGATGGGCATATACGTGTCGTATTTCTCAACACTTAAAGGAACCTTAGCTATTTAAGTCTTATTAACAAATTCAGAATTTCGTCAAATAATTAGTTACTGATTAACTCATGATGGTATTTCGGTTATTTTAGACTAAGATAAATATACTGTTTCTTTCTGAATTACCATTTGGTACCTCCATCATTCACGTACTCAAACGAGATTACGTCGTCCTAACTCTCTCTCAGGCCCCTTTACAGACGATTCATTCATTACAGAACTTGAGGGTATAACGTCATTCAAATTAATCAGACATTTAGGTGCTCGAGGGCGTTACCGTCTTTTTGGTCATTACGATCATTCTCATTTAATTCACGCATTACTGTCATAAGGATTGACTTAGGATTTCAACATTATTTCCAGAAAATTCTCATTCAGGTGTTATACAGAGTTTGAGGGATTATCCAAGTTTGCGTCACACGTATTGCAATATGATGCCGAAGTCTTTCCATTAAAACATACCTCTTGGGTAGTGTAAATTGCATAATCAGGTCGAATGCAGATTTTAAGTCATTTTATTTACTAGAGGGGTAGTTTAGTCATACTTATGCTCTAAGGGTATTTTCGTAATTTCATAACTAACATCTCATACTCTATCAATATTCTTATCCGGGTATTTTACTCTTACTGACTCTCATACTTATTTTCCGTATCGAATTCGGCTTAGGCAGAGTTTTCACAAAACAGTCATCATAAGCATGCATGCTTTAACCAGATATCAACATGTACATAAAGCATACAAGGGGTAGTAATGTATTACCTTAACTCCGAGCTACATCACCCGATTCATGATACGACATTCGAATACCCTCGAACCCGAATTTGATATTCCTCAACATCGTGCATCCAAGGAACCGAGAATACCTTCAATTACACAAATTCCAAGATCAGACCTTACTCACAAGCTCTTAACCAATAATTAAGTACATAACCAAGTTCGGGCTCAAGATCAGATTCGGAGGCTTTCGGATCAGAATTTTGCAAAACGGGCTTCAAAAACGGACTCAGGACGTCGAAAAACATAAAATATGAGTTTTTCTGAAAATTTGACTTTTCGGTCAACGGTCAAAGTCAACGCTGACGTCAGCAGGTCAACGGTCAACGGGGTCAGAGTGAACGCTGACGTCAGCAGGTCAACGCTGACGTCAACAGTCAACTGATAAGGTCAACTGAGTTGACTCGGGCTGACTCGGGCGAGTTGACTCGGCTGACTCGGACGAGTTAACTCGGCTGACTCGGTTCGGGTTTTCGGGTCGAGCAGACGGGCCGGGTCAACGGGTCGGGTTTTGGGCTCAGTTTGGGTTTGGGCCAGTTCAGACCGGTTTGGACCAGGTTGGTTCGGTTTGGGCCGAGAAGGGCTTGGGCTTGAACCGGTTAACTAACTGGGCCGGTTCAACACTTACCCTATGGGTTTCTGGTGGCCGGACGGTCGCCGGAGACGCCTTTGTCGTCGAATCTGCCAGAAAAAGGTAGATCAATCAACCACGGTTTCAACCCATGCGTTATTAACGCGAAACAAGTCAGAAATTAGGCCGAATCTCACCTCAAGGGTTCGAATATGCCGGAAAAACGCGGTGCTCCGATGAGGAGCTTGCCGGTGTCGGACGGGCAAGCGGTCGGTTGGGTTTTGCACAGCTCGACGCGGTGAACTCAGTCGTACCAACGACAACACGAGGCGACGGCGGCATCGACGGAAAACTAAAGGAGACAGAGATGGCGATTAGGGTTTGTTATATCAAACCTTCAAATAAATTTCGCCGGCGAAGGGCAGCTCGACAGCGCGCGTGCTCGGAGGCAAGGTGACCGGAGTGAGGCGATCTACACGCCGGCAGAGGCGGTGTCGCGTACGGAGCGACGGTGAAACAGATCTAAGGGGTGGCCGGAACTAGGGTTGGGGAAAGCTTGAGAGGTTCCAATTTTTTTTCCCTACTACCATTCGAATGGTATTCCCCACGGTAGGTGAGGAGTCAGATCTGAATAAATTCCAATCTAGCCACCGAATAAAGGTTATTATTAAACTATGGTAAATCAAGACCAATAATAGTCTTAGCTTAGATGGCTAAGACAAAATCCTAGCATGCCAAGGGGAAAGGGTTCGAGTCTCCTATGCTGCAGAACCTTACCAACATTTTTTTTATGCAAAGATTTCAGGGTGTTACAATTTTGACCACCGAAATAAAAGTAATTTGTATAATTACACATTTAATCCTCCATATTTACAATATTTTATTTTTTTCCCCCTCTACGGGTGAGCAAAAATCGACTCGACTTGAAAAAATAGAATTTTTCGACTGATAATAAGTCTCTGTAGTATTTGATCAAGGGGATTATGGAGTCTATGTGGTTCTATAATATTTATCTATGTGGATGTCTATCATGATAAGGATTATGGAGTGTGGTTCTTTCAAAGATACGACTCGACTCGAGGCGAAAACCTCGACTCGGCTCGAAATTTCATAAACTCGACTCGAAAAAATTTCAAATAAAGTTTGAATTGTAAAATAGAAATTTGAATAACTCAAAATTTTTAATAAATAGTGAATTGATTTTTAAGTTTAAGTCGAGTCCTTCAACTTTTTTTCTGGTATATATATATACTGATATAAAAAAAGAAGAAAAATATGCCACATATGAAAAATATAAATATATATATATATATATATATATATATATATATCTTCGCTACAACAAATTTATCAACTTGTGACGAAATTTCTTTATGACGCTGCAATAACGTCACAGAATATACTATGAATGTGACGATTATTTATTTTTGTCACATTTAGTGATTTATGGTATATCTTCTATGACAATTGTATAAAACGTCTTTAATTTTCGTCACTATATGTTTGACACCAAAATTTACCTCCAAAAAATCTTGGTGGGAAAGATTTCAATGACATTTAGACAAAATGATGACATTGTAAAACTGTCACCAGTAAAAAATTATATTAGTGACAAATTATTATCATAAAAATTTAATTTAAACGGGCGACGTTATAAATTTGTCATTGATTAGCTTTATTCGTGACAATTTTATTCGTCATATTTCATAAGATATAAAAATGTGACATTTTGCACGAATCAACTTGCCTCAGTGATTAAGGGAATGATTGTTGTTCCTAGAGGTCACGGTTTCGAACACCAGTAGCTGTAGCAGGGTGATTGAGCGTTCATTGTGAAATGGTTGAGAGTATATTTAGAACAGATACTACTTGTAATCACTTTAGCTTTCATCAAAAAAACTGTGACATTTTATTTATGTCACAACAATAGGTTTAACGTGATGAAAATAGTTGTTGTACTCAATGTTATATCTCTTAAGTGATATATGATGATTGTAAAAAATACCATATGATTGTGTAACTTAATATTTGATGCTAAAAATTAACACAAAAATAGGTGAGAAATTTTACGGCGACATCTCATTTGCATCACTAATTTAAAATTTTATTATTGAAAAATTTTCAAGTCTTTTAGATTTAGGCTCATAATTTTAATAAACCTGACTAGTTTGCTCAAAGTTTTATACTATTGTATATTTTAAGACTTTTTTGTTAAAATTATATATTTATGTGAAATACTTTTTGTTTAATTTAGTATAAACCATTACATTCTATTTTTTTAATAATTCTTAGTAGGTTTAAAAGTAAAACCGTAAGAAATTTATGGTTAAAATGAAAGATCTTTATTTGTAGTTTTATTAATTGCTAAAGCTTGCTAGAAGTTGTGAACCAAATTCTGTTTGATCTATTTCGAAATGTTTATAGTATGACATGATATTTTATTTTTACTCTAATAATCAGTTAATTAAGACTCGTATTTTTTTCCCGTATTTTACTCTTTGTTATTTTTTTTGTTAATTTTAATGATCAATTTTATCTAAAAGATTAAATTATTTTTTGTATTTATTAATTTATTTATATTTTTATTTAAAAATAAATAGTTATTATTTAATTAATTAATATATTAAGTATTCAAGTCAAATGTTATTTAAAAAAACTTAAAACCCTAATGCTTTTCAAATTTCCCCTCTTTCATGTCGCTCATCCTCTGCCCATCGCCCAAATTCAACCACAAGAAGCAGTCCGGCAGCCCTTCCTCCTCCTCTCTACCCACAAGTATATATCTCTCTCATTTTCACTCTATTTTTTTAGTGCTCTTTTTAATTTTATAGAAAAAGGCCAATTTTTGAAAAATGTTCTATAGCCGCTTATCCACGATGCTAGAGACTACACCAAAAGTCTTCCCGTCGCTCTGGAATTTATTCATTTCTGTAAGTTCTGAAACTCCCTCGATAATATAAAATATGATCTTTTAAAGTTGAATAATTTTTGTATTGTTCCGATTAACATGGAAGCTGAAATTTGGTTTGGATACAACTATTCATTTACTTAATGTTTTTATTCGATTATATTGCATTTTGAGATACAAAGTCAAGATATTGCATTTTGACCAAAGTATAATGGCTATTCATATGAATTAGTTATGTTTTGAGATGTTATGTTCATCTTCTAGTTCCATTTTCCATTACTTTAATTTAGTGTCATGGGTTACACACCAATCTTTTAGAGCTGCATATTAGTTACATAACCATGATTTAGCACAAACAATCTCACAAATTACTCATTTTTTGGATTTACTAATAAATAGAATTAAGATCATGATAGTTTGAATTGGTTATGATCAAATGTTTAATTTGTTACATAAATTAAATTCTGGCCATTAATAGTTTAATTTATGACTTTTTTTATATCTATCTACTTTAACCTTACTCGTACCGTGTATTTTGAAAATTGTCGTTTCTCGTCCCGTATTCGTCCCCGTTCTCATATTAGTGCAACATAGATGTTATATGGTGTGGTTTTCTTCAACTACATTGTCTGGTTAATGACTATTGCACAGTTCAATATTCATAGATTCCCTTTTGGTTCCATCTTTTTTCTAATTGATTGTGATTGGTAATGTATTCTTCCATTTCCCATTCAACTCCCTTTGATAATACATTATTGGTGGATGGTTGATTTAATCCCCTAAATATTAGATGAGCAGTTGATAAGAAAAAGAGCAAAAGATGAACAGCACGAGATTTCTCTACAGCAATGGCGTCGTTTCATACTCCGACGTTCCTCCCGTCGCCACTCTTCTTGAGTCACTTCCAGGTACTCTCTCTAATCCAAAATATTCCCACTCCTTTCAAATCTTATTAAAATAAATTCCATTCTTTTAAACTCTCAGGAGCTTACACAACAACACGAACACACGAAAATGGAACCACCCTTTTGTTTTGGGAAAGACATTTAAAAAGACTGTCAAGTTCTGCAAGAATTCTAGTAAACTCAAGCCCACACCTCATATTCAAGGCAAACAAGATAAACCCATCGTTTTCTCCTCCTGTATCAATCATTTCATCATTGAAATGGGAGACGAGGATTCGGTCATTGGTTAGTAATTCGTTGAACCACGTTTTACCCATTGCTCTGGAAGAGAGATCTAATGGGGAGGAGTTAGCGGTTACTGCTCTTGTTTCTGGGGATTTGGAGAAGCTCAAGGCAATGGAAAATGTTGCTAATGATGATGATGGAGTTTTTCAATTTTTTGATGTTCATTTGCATATTGGGAGTTATGTTCCTCCTGTGTTTGGGATTGAAGAAAATGGGGCACATTTGGCTTTGGTGGGACGTGGAAGGGATTTTTCAGATGCTAAGTATTCGGATTGGGTAAGGTTAGAATTGCTAGCAATTCTCGTATATATGTAGTGTAATAATTGGCTTTAAAATTATATATATATATGGAGTTCTAATTTGAGAACTTTGCACTTTGTGTAGGTTACGAAAGCCATTGGAGAAATTGAGGCCTCATTCAGTGACTGAGCTCTTGTTGTCAAACGATGGTGATCGAATTCTTGAAGGCTGCATTACAAACTTCTTTGTCATTTGCCAAATGGTTAGTGGTTAAGAACTCATAATCTACACTTGGAATGGTTTATTCTTGGAACATATATGATATTCAGACTCATTTTTTCTGAGACATCTAAATAATAGGCATTGGGAATATGACCCTTCAAATACATGAAATATATTAAAAAAATTGCATATACTCGTTGTCCAACGGACATTCGAGTCAGAGTAGCATAGCTTGAAAGTTTAAACCTTGTTTTTTTCTTCCAATTTTTCATTTTCTTAAAATATTGTTTGAGATCTATGTCCAATGCATATTGAGACATGAATGTGAGGATATGATTTGATATCTTCAAAATACACAGAAAACTTTAGGAAAAACACCATGTCAGATACATATTTTTATACAACACTCGTACTTGAGTCTAAGTAGAATAGGTCTTGAGTTGACTCTTGAGAATACAAGATTGTCAGTCTGGCTGATTTGTAGAAAAATATTGATTTTCATTATTTACGGCTATCTTATAGACAATTTCATGCTGGGTTGTGTTAGTGTAGCTATGGGTGTTTGTGTGCTTTCTTTGTTTTCTCTTAATTTTATAATATGTATTCCTCTATGCCATTTGCTTTTAGGATAAGAGTGGAGCTGAGGGACAATACCTGAATGACTACGATAATGTGTATTCTGTTGAAGTACAAACGGCTCCTATTTCTGATGGTGTTCTTCCCGGCGTGATACGTCAATTAGTTATAGAGTAAGCTCTTTTCTCGTCTTCTAAATTCAATTTTCTGTTATTAGTTCTTTTTCACCTGAAAATTTTCATCCAACAATTTTTTTTGCAACAAATATATTAACTTATGAGTGTGAATGTTAAGTCTAAGTGTGTCAGATGAAGGCATATTCAATTATTTTTCATATCTGATACCCATTTCCAAAAAATATGTCGGATGAGTATTTAAGAAAATGAAGAGTCGGAGTAATGTATAATATACTATAATATACTATACTCATTCACTATCATTTCTGCATTTTAAGTGTAGATGGAATCCCGACTTCCAACTTGGCAACCCATCCCCATCCTTTGCCAAAAAGATAGGGATGAGAAGTTACTGTGTCTGATTTATGCTGGTCAATGAACAAATACTGGATTGGGGGTCAAACCAATGTGACACCAAAGTCACCGGTTGAATCAGATTATTCAGTTAAAATATAAATTAAATGTAATAAATATTAAATAGAGTAATCATAGTTATAAAATATTTGTGCCTCATATCCCATACCTATATTTGAATATGCATCAGACACAAATATCAAATAGGGTACTTAAAGAGAAATGAAGAACCAAAGTGTCTTAGAATCTCGGGAAAGATTTTAGATTCTTACATGATTTGATTGCGGGTGCAGCATTCTTGAGATAGAATGTATAATTATCAAGTGGTATAAGTGGTGGATACTGGCATATATCTAACATCAGTTTGTCCGTTTTTCTTTTGAACTTTTTATGCATTTAGAAGATAGTTAAAAGTTGTATCTTCACACTAACGTCTGATTATGTCGGACACGGATATTTTATACAAGTATATGAAACAATGGTATACCATGCTAAATTGTGAACTTTCCTATCCATGCAGAATATGCCATGTCAAAGGCATACCCGTTCGTGAAGTTGCACCATCATGGGAAAAACATCAACTTTGGGAAGAGGCATTCGTTACAAGTAAATTATTTTTTATTTTTCTGTTCCAATTTACCATCCTTTTTCAGAATGATACGTGCACATGCAGGTGTAGGTTCATATAATAATCCTTGTACATTTAACTTTGAAGCAAATAAATAAATTTTAAATGGCAGTACCCTTGAATGTGTTGTGTATTAAACATGAATACTTTTAAGAAAAATGAAGATTTAAACAATGAAAGTCAATTGAAACAATAAACTGTTTTGCAGATAGTTTGAGAGTTGTGCAGCATGTGGAGACTATTAAAGTTCCTCATCCATGGGAATCTCTCGAATCAAAATGTTTGGAAGGAATATCATGGACCGAGAAAAAATTTCAGGTACATGATCTTTCTTATAGAGGCATTAAGGGCCTGCAATGTCAAACCATGTTTTCCTATGATGTGCAGACTCGGGTTTGAGTGTCGGATATGGATGTGTCTGACATTGGTATCTTCAAATTTTCTAAGCTTTTCTGTGTAATTGGAGGGCCTCATATCTTGTACTCATGTTCTGAAATGTGTTGAACCAAACTGATTACCATAGTCGATTGAAGTTCAAGTTTTACTAGTGAATTAAGGTGTCATCAACACTTGGATCTTAGACTTCGTTTCATTGGAATAATTCATTTTACGAAAAATGTTTTCCTCATTTTTTAGTGTTTAGTTGGCCTAAAATATATTATTCATCCTAATTTTTCTTAATTTTTCTGTAAAATATTTAAAGGTTATATTTTTGTAAAACGCTTTTCCAATTTATTATTCTGAATCAGAAACACCCAAATTAATATTATTTTATGTATTTGCTTTCAATATAGTATTATAATGCTATTTTAATAAAAATATATTCATGATTAAAATATTATATATTTTATCATTTTTTATAACTTTTAACATTATAATTATATTTACAATTATAAGATAATATTATATAATATTTATTCTTACTAATATACAATAGATTATTGATATAATTAATGCTATTTAATAGTTTCATAAAAGTAATGTTACTCGAAAAATAATTTTATTGACCTATTATTATTATTATTATTATTATTATTATTATTATTATCGTTTGACGTTTACAATCTTTGTCATTTTAGGCCTTTTTTAGGAGGGGCGGGGCCATGACCCCTACTGATCATGCTTGTATTTCGCCATTGTGTAAGGGCGTATAATATTTTTAAGCCAAAAATTAACGATGATATGATAATTAATAAAATTATCATAATAAAACTTTATCCCATGATTTCATACATCATTATAATTTGGTCAAACTTCTAAAAAAAATGGTTACTAAGAATTGGAAGTCACACTAAATATGAGAGTGAATTTGGTGGAAGGGGGTTGACCACTTGGGACCGAACAATTTGCTTTTCAATCTCATCTTCCCTCCTCTTTTACATGAATAAGAAGAAGAAAAACACTTCATCCACCATACATCTAAAGACTAAACTAGACCAAAAAATTGAAAATATGAAGTAGACGAAATTTAAAGAACTTTGATTTAATTCGATAATTAATTTTAATATTTTAATTTAAATTTATTAGATTAGACGAATAATTAGATTTTGAGACATATATATGTTTAAGAAGTATATTTCAACAACCTTAAATTTGTATCTTAAATTTGTATGCTAACAAATGGAGATTAGCAAACAAAACCCAAAAGGGGTGTGGGGTTGGTCCCCCATCCATCAAGAGAAACCTTTGTTTTTTGCTAAAAAACCTCACACCCACATGCATTGCAATGTCATTTCCATGAATTGTTTTCTTGCTTGGTAGGTAAGGGTCACACATCTTTGGCTGTTTTTTTTTTCTTAGCTCCCTCTATTAGGAACCATTCTCATGACTATGCAAAGAGTGGGACTCCATCTTTTTCAATTAAGATCTTTGGTATCTCGTAATTACGTAGGTCTTATTATATATTGAGTCGATATGGTGAAATTAGAAACGTCTGGTAATGTTCTTTGTCCCAGAAATAAAAAAATTATTCTATAATCTCTCGAAAAATTATGAATTTGATAAAATTAGTCTAATTAAAAAATTACACTGTGGCCTCTCAAAATTATAATTTCAGTTTGGTCCTTCCGGAAAAAAAATCTGACTTCACCCTTAAAGTCGAATTGAGTGGAACTCCTAAATTGGGGACAAAACTTTTTTAATGTTGTTTTTTCCATCAAGAAATTTATACAAGCCTGCATACTTATACTATAAATTTCGAATCTTAAATTTTTAACTATAGACTCTAAAATAATAAATCATATACCCTAAATTCTAGACATTAATGTTAAATTCTACACCTTAAACCTTTAAACTAAACCTCTAACTTTAAAACTAAAAAATTTGTGTAAACTGTTTACACATGTGTATAAAAGTTTTTTTCCAAGTTATACATTACTTAAAGATATTGAGGTCCTTATTACAAAACAGTTTTCTTTTTTAAATTAAAAGAATTAATTTCCATTTTAACCGGCTGATTTGATGAAGGTTTTATTTTTTGATTAAATATTCATTTAATGTAAAATAAATATTAATTGTAGTTGATAATTAACATCAAAACTTGGATTAATGGAGGGGAAAACGTCATTTTTGTTCATTAAACGCCATTTATAACAACTGCTTTTAAATTAATTATAACTTATAAGCAGCTGCTTCAGGCATTAATAAAAGAAAATGTCGGTTTACGTTTTTAAAGACTGATTGAATTAACAGAAAATATTAAAAATCTTTCGCATGTCATTAAAATTTATGAAATACATATCAACAACCAGTTAATTCAGTGATATGAAATATTAAATTATTTAAATAATATCATAAGTTTAAATTTTAATGTTGTAAATAAAATAATTAAATTAGAAAGACTATTATTATAATTTATTTTTACAATATCTGATTTAAATTAATCAACCAATAAATTAAATACGGAATTAAAATTAAAAGTTGAAATAAATAAAATCTAATTATACTTTTAGTTTAACAAAATTTGGACACAACCCCCAACCTATGTAATAAATACATCCAGCTTATATTCATTTTATTGTCTTCGGCTATTATATATATTATGTTTCCGACTGAATAATATCATTGGTTAACTAGATACCTATCCAATTAAAAAATAATCAAAGTACCTTTATTTTAAATATTATTATTATAATAATATTTGCTTCTTTTCATACTTTAGAAAATCTTTAAATAAAATAATTAAAGTTAATGTTTCATCGGTGATCAATAATCAATAAATTAAAAACATATTTTTATTATATAAAATGTTTTCTTTCCGTACGATACAAGACTATACTCCACGCTAAAATACAGGGACCTATGCAGTAATTGTACCACTCTCTTGAAAGGAGAGTTCCTTGATTCGGATTTATATGAAACGCCTTTAGAGACAAGATATGCATGCATTTGAACCTGATGAAATGAAACTCCCTGCAAGATTAGCGGGCGAACGTATAAAATTTTAAGAGGACGAATTTATAAAATTTTAAGTAGGCAAAAATAAATTTTTAATAAAAAATAAATTATATATGAATTTCAAATTTTCAAAGGGGCGATCGTCCCTTCCAACTCCTTATCCATCTTTGTGTTCACCTGCATTTGTATGAGTATGACCATAATCCAGTAGAATTGCAAGGCATTTGTGTTGGTAAACAAGCACACAGCAATACTTGTAACTACACACCTCCCACTTCATCTCTTTGCTGAGGAATTCAAGCACCCAAAGCTCCACTTTCCTCTCCATTTCCCCATTCCCATAATCCATATATTTCATGGCAGAACATGTTCAATTCATAGTTCCTTCTATTGCATGTGAATCCCATGATACTCTGTTATTGAAGTTCAAGATGGGTCTGAGTCTCCCACTTTTCATTCTTGCATTGATCTCTTTGTCCACACCCTGTCTTTGTAGTTACGGGGAGGACCCGTTTCACTTTGATCTTCGACAAACTCATCATCATCCGTATTCTGGGGGTTTCAAATAAATGGAATGACCTTGATGTGATGCCTGAAAACATGTTTGAGTTTGAGTATGATGATGAAATTCGGTCGAGGCACAATAATGCGCCTGCACCGGCCGGTTCGACTGTTGTCAATGTGGATGATTTTGGAGCTAAAGCTAATGGAAGTGACGATTCCAAGGTGTCTAGACATATCATATCTCAATGGTGCCTGGTTTTATCATCTTCGGGCACATCCATGTCTAAGCTAAGAATTTCTTTTTACGATCGAAAGAATAACATTCTAACATTTTTATTTTTGTTTAGGCATTCAAGGAAGCTTGGGAATTCGCTTGTAACTCGTCTCAAGGAGCTGTTATGGTGGTCCCTAGGAACAAGATTTATCATCTTAAGCCAGTTGATTTCTCGGGACCCTGCAATTCTCCTCTTACACTGAAGGTTTCATTCATGCATGCCTTTAATCCCCCATACATACATAAAATGAACTCATACATCACATTATAATCGAATGATAGATCTTCGGAACAGTTAAAGCCACCGCCAATCACTCGGATTATAGGAGACGACAATGGCTTTACTTTGATAATGTTCAGAATTTAAGAGTAGAAGGTGGAGGCATAATCAATGGCAATGGCAGAACATGGTGGCTAAATTCCTGCAAAATTAACACAACCCTCGTATGTCACTCCAATTTATATCCAAATTTCAAGTTATTTTCTCTCAATAAAACAGCTTACATTGCTTCTTCCATCGTTTTTCAGCCTTGCAGTGAAGCGCCAACTGTAAGTTCATATTCTTTCCCCTTGATTTTGACTTTCGAGGTGATTATTTATTACACAATCATCCCTTGTGTAATAACCGGGATTCGAACATCTCCCCTGTATCCTGCATCACTGGACATTAACAGGATTCGAACTTCAGACTAAAATTTTATTCTCTTTGAACACACACAAACCCTTCAATGATGCGGAAGAAACATACGAATCCCGATCATTACAACTTGTGCATATGAACTGTACTAAACAAAACTGTGTTTTTGCAGGCAGTAACCTTCAGCCAATGCAGCAATCTGAGAGTAGCACGGCTGCAGATAAAAAATTCTCAACAAATGCATCTTTCATTTAAAAAATGCGTCGATGTAAAAGTTCTCGACCTTTTCGTGATCGCTCCTGGAAACAGCCCCAACACCGATGGAATCCACGTGACCGGAACACACAACATACACATCAAGAACTGTGTCATCAGAACTGGTAAAACAGTAGTCAAATCAAACAAGCATGCAAATCTTCTAAATAATTTTTCAAATCCTATGCTCATCGATTCAACCGGTGCCATATTTGAAGGTGATGATTGTATATCTATAGTGAGTGGCTCGCAAAATGTTCGAGCCACAGACATAACTTGTGGACCAGGACATGGAATCAGGTCTTCTAGCTAATTCAACATTACTCAACAAAAGCTTCTACCTAAGTGACTTCACATGGTAAATTATTCTATGCAATTTCTTTTGCAGCATCGGGAGCTTAGGAGCTGGAAATTCTTCGGCTTATGTGTCTAATGTAATAGTGAAAAGAGCAACACTCTCAGGAACCGCCAATGGAGTTAGAATAAAGACTTGGCAGGTAACATCTTAACATTTCTTGGGAAGACAAAAACCTACAAGTTGCAAGGGTTCTTAGTTTTCGGAAATACCCATGTTCAATATGCTTGTCAATATACTCCTTCAAAGACCTTTCAAATATAAGAATATCTAGAAAAAAATAATTTTTGAACATACACATAATGGACATATCCCTCCGGTCAACATTTACATCTAAATCCAAGTAACATAGGCTACAATTCTTTAATCAAAGTAGTATTGCAAGTAAAAACCGTTGCAGCTACAAGTGACTACAACCAACAAAGCAAACATCAGTAAGAAAAAGGGCACTCGGGTTTTTCGTAGAAAATTTTGGGTTAACTCTGATATGCTTTTCTGAGTAGGATTCTAAATTGTTATTACTGCAGGGAGGATCAGGGTATGCCAAAAACATCGAATTCCAGGATATAATGGTGCACAATGTGAGCAATCCTATAATTATAGATCAATACTACTGTGATCATCATAAATCACCATGCTCCAAACAGGTAATCATAAAACCCTTAAAACATGAACATCAGATTCAGCAGAAAAGAGCAGAGCAGGTGTTAATGGAAATACTTATATACATGAATGTATGTATGTATATGACTTATTAAAGCAGGTGTCAGCAGTGCAAGTGAGCAATATTGTTTATAAAAACATCAGAGGAACTAGTGCCTCCAATGTGGCCCTTAAATTCAATTGCAGCCAGATGTACCCTTGTCGGGAGATTTTTTTGCAAAATGTAGCTATAACATCATCACAAGAAGATAAAGAAGAACATATTGCAGAAGCATCATGCTCTAATATTAGATTGTCTTACCGAGGGAATGTTTCTCCGCCTTGCTGATCATCTTCATCAATCTCCGCCTTGAGAGAAAAGCCAAACCAAAATCCCTTCACAAATTACTCTTATATTAAATGCTTGCTTCTCAAAGTAAATTCATACTTTATCATCTATATATATATATATATATAGAGAGAGAGAGAGAGAGATTAATTTAGTGTTATACATACATATTATGTATATATACTCTTTTTAATGCCTTTGAAATGCCCTTCTCTGTGGATTGTGATCATCAGACAAAGTAACGAAAAGATTTAAGTTTCTCCAAGATTATGAAATTACAAGCACTAATAAGTTGCATCGTTCAGCCATAATGCATAGGCCACCAACAAACTATCAGCAGTGCCTCACTTGTGACATATTTTAGCAGTTGGCACGGTAACAGAATCATACTACTTATTGGCCTCTATGGTGCCAGGTTTTGGCGCCTCTCCTGCAACCGAGCGAACTAGAGTGGCTGCAAACATTAAATCCCTCCTGCAATTGTTGCACCCACTTTTGGTCTGTCCAGCTCCTTTAGCAGCATTAGCAACCACGAAGTCTCAAGTGGGCAATTCTAGGAGAGCCTTTAGTTTGTTTCTCAAATATTGCATTCAGAACTCAGATATGGGTATTTCTTTGTACTTTATTAAGACTCAATCAAAATATCTTACATGCAGTTCGGATGAAATCTGTATTGGAAGTCAGTTCAGTAGAGGCCAACACTACGGGTGCTTGATTGATCCTCTCCTTTGGAAATTCTATTCTACCCACTATTTTCATGCAACCTTCAAGAAATCTCCTACAACTACAGGTGAAGCTGAAGCTTGGGAAGCTGTAAGAAGGTATGTGGAGGCTTCCATTACTTTTTCATCCAAGAAGGCTTGGATTCAGATGCTTGTGTTGGATTCTGGCTGCTATTGAACTTGCCACCCCCAACTTGTGGTTGAATGGGTTGCTTGAAGTTGTTTGTTTTCATCCGCAACCACAGAAGGAAGGCATGCCTAAGATATAAAGTAGCATCAGTCCAGAGCTGGGGAAAAAAATAAGCAGCAGCAGCAGCATAACTCCAATAGATACCCCCGAAAACTGCCTCGTCCAGAAACAGAAAATTTTCAACAAATCCACTCACAAAGAATTAGGCTAGCCTTTCAGTTTCAGATTTTTTGTCTCTTTTGTTTTTGAAGAACAAAACGAATGCTTTGCTTCCCAAGTTCTAAGCTTTTAACTCTACCATCATCTAGCATCACAGATACAATGGATGTGCCTTCTATGATGTCATTAACAGCTCCCTTATGCCTGCTTGTTCAATTTCAAAAAATAAGGATAAAATTTAGGAAATGTACCTAAAGAATGTACAATACAGATTATTAAAGCATTAAACTATGGGTGGAGCTAAAACAATCAAATCCATTGGAACTTGACAAATTCTTTCTATTTTGGAGCTCAAATTGATATGCACGTGTTCTGCAGTTGCATATGGAAATAAATAAGGCAAGTGGGGTTAAGGGACTAAGATTAGTCAGGAGCAAAAGACTATAAAGCCAAATCTTGCCTCATGGTTTTTCAGAGGTAAAGATAAGCCAAAATCTTACCATGATTTGTCGGATGCCTGATAAATTTCAACTTTCTTTCCAATTGCATCTTTACCCAACTTTTTCAAAATCCAACTGGCATCCATCATGCCATCCATTAAGCTGTTTTGATGTGTTTGTGTGACATCAAGATCTTCATCAACATTAAACAATGATTTTTCCATGAAGGAAGATGGTCTCTGTCGTTTTGACCTTTGGCCCTTTATAGAACTCTTTTCTTCCTCAGAATGAGCCTTAGAATTTGGATTAACAAGATTAGGTTTCTTCAATTTAAATTTGAGAGACGGCTTGGGATCATTTGGCAAAGAATTCAAGGCAGGTGTGTGACGATAATCTTCATTACTTTCACCATATATATCAGCCCTTTCTTCCAACCGCTTTCCTGACTTCACATTCCCTCCTCCCAGAATGGACACCTCACCTGAAGGCACAGCATCAGGCCTAATCACATCAATGCTTCCTTCTCCTGATGCAACATGTTTTTGTTGAGGAACAATTTCATATCCATCAGAACCTTTTACTGCACCAACTTTGGATCCCAGTTCAGGAAATTCCGGCCTAATTTTTCCAAACTTTGTCGCATTCCCTTCTCTTCCAGAAATTTTCACCCCTCTTGACTTGGAGTGATAAACTTTGATCCCTGCAAACAGAAAACTCCCAGTCTCAATTATTAGAGAAAAATATTCTCCAAATCTTCATCAATGGCAGCACAAATGAACTTTTTAACACTACAGCAATAGATCATGACTGCGACATTACCATCACCAGATTTAGCAGAACTGTCTTTCCTATCCAGCATAAACTTGTAATCTACACTCTGTTGAATTGCATCTTGAACACCTAACAATCAGTCAAACAAGAGAAGACATGATAGTCTTTAGATTAATCTCTCAAACCAGAATGGACCAATAAATTGCACGCCATTAATATCTTATTCATTTTATAAGTGCAATCTTACAACAAATAAAAGGGGCTCGACAAAAACCTAAATGTTACTAAGATTAAAGTAAATGCGCAAAACACGGTTTATCACAGCAAATACAGATCTTCGGGTGTAGCCAAAACATTAAGTAGAAATCTAAGAGGTTACTAGATTGATAGCGGCATAGCGCTTTATTGGAAATGATAGGTGCTTGATAGTAGGAAAATATGATAATCATGCAGTGCAAGTTATCTCATAGACAGAGGAAGACGGAGCCTACCATCGTTCAAAATCACATCTTGTTCTTTTTGAGAGCTTGAAGCATCAGAAATTGGGGAGTTGGTAACATTTATTTTTCGTGAACCGAGATTTATGACCAACTTCTTTGCTTTCACAGTATTCGACTTGCTATCATGTTTTCCATTATCATCTCCACGATCTAAATCATGCAGTTTGCTACTTTTAATTTTAAGCACACGAGATTTTCTATCTTCATCACTAACCATCACCTCATCTACCACCTTATGTTTCATAATCCCAAGCTGATTGGTAGAACAAATTCCAGCAACAGGAGAAGAAATATCTTGTCCTTCATCTTTCCGAATCACAGCTGCAGGAATATCCTGATTCCTTAAAAAACTCAGTTGTGACTCTCCTTGGCTAATCAAAGATGCCTGATTTGTCTTTTTCTTAAGATATTTTTTGCTTGAAGATTTCTTTCCATATTCCTTGTTCTTCTTCGGAGATTTGTCCGCTATCCCTTTGAGAGAGAACCTCAGGGAACGCCCAAATTCATTTTTTAACATCACTGGACCATTTTCCTCATCATCTGAGAATGGAGAGAGAGAAAATATTTCTTCTTGAGTTGGAAGCCCTGCAGCAGCCCTCAAGCTAGAAATAAGGTCTCGATCAGCTTTGTCTCTCCTCTTCCACAGCTCTTGGACAGCATCCTCAGGATCTGTAACCTGATTACATGTTTATGACAGCAATTCATAAGTTGAAAAGAATAACTCTCTCCCACATGAGAAAGGGAGAAGAGGGGGAAGGAACACTGCAATAATAGCCACCTGGTAGCACTCTCCGCGACATGCTGCACAATTATACTGGAGATTTCCATCTACTTGAAACTGCAGATATCTTTCATCACTGCAAAACATTTATTGATTTATAAATAATGATCCAAAACTTGTGTGGCTGCTGTAAAGCAGAAACCATAAAAGTCTTCCACCACTTATTCAACATGCAGAGGGAGTGCTTTTGGTTTGGAGGGGGTATGAATGCACTAGAGTTAGAGTAGGAATTTCAAGTCAAGCAGCACTTGCTTGTTTCACTAGATGGTAAGGAAACAGCTCATGCAGACTGTATTTTACAAAAAAACTTGAGAAATTCAACCATCCATTTTGACACTATACAGTTACAAGATTAAGCCTGCCGCACTTGATGTGAGTTAAAATACAAAGCATCCACATTGACCATGTAAACTCATCTCCAAAAACATCTATTACTGTCAAACTCAGCACCATAATTTGACAGCAACTACCACACAAAAAATAATGAACCGAAAAATGCAATAAACAGGATAACAGGGCAGAAATTAGATTGGTGGTTCTTAAAGTACAAACTACAAGGATAGCAAGGAACCTTATGCCATCACACTCGCAGTGCACCCAGCGCTGGCAAATATCACAGCAGACCATGGGTGTCGATTCAGAGTCTCTGTAAACCTGTGTAGTTGTGCCAAAATGTCTAGTAAGTTCATTTTAGAAAAACTCATGAAGCATATTTGCATTCACATGGATGCTATAATCAATCAAATAAAGTAGTTCAGAATACCCATATTTCAACCATTTCTATCAAGAAATAACTCTTACGGGAAGTGAACTCTTTCCTTAAGCCGGAGATACACGAATAAACCAAACACCATTGCATATCGGAAGAATGAATTTACCTTTAAACATACAGGGCAATAATTTCCCTTCACAAACAACCTTCCACAAGCATCACAACAAGTGTATCCCAAGAACCACCTAAAAATTTATAAGAAAATGATAAAACCTAGATGTTAATTAAAAGAAATGCTTACGCGGGTGGTCAGGAAAACTCATTAGCAATGACTTGTCAAAAACTAAAAAACACAAGCATGATATTAGAATTTGAACAGTTGAAAAGAAAATGAAACAACAATTTGTACAGAAAGGAGAAACTTTTAGGGGAAAAGCTTCTTGTCTGAGGGTTAACAGTTGTACCGCACGCTGGAACCATTTCCAGGGACATTAGATCCACAGCTGTGACACCTTGTATGTTTTGGGCACAAATATGGCCCAGAAGAAACATTCTGCATAATCCAGGGATAATGTTAGTCATTCTATTTTACTCAAGATATAAAACAATTCAGCATTAAGCAATGCAAACCAACCTTGTGTGGTGGATGTTGACAGTAGCAATGGTATGCACCATCACACCTTTTGCAAAACATGAGCCTAGTTGGATCTCCTGTACTTCGGCACACCTAGAGAAAGGAAATTAGTAGTAATGAGTGCAACAAAAAGATTTGAACGTTATTGGGTGAAAATGGGTACTTTTGCACATAATAAATACCTCACAGGTTCGACAATAATGGCAAGTCCAGGAACTCCAATGAAACAAATCTGCAACCATGCCAAAATGTATAAGACTCCGGTGGTAACATGTAACAGAGCAATAACCTTTTAGTGCCTCGCTACTGAGTCATAAATATACAGCAACTACTTTGCAGACTTGAAATATGATATGGAAATAAAGTTGGTACCTCTATGTTGAACCGAAGATTTCAAGCAGCTTCTGTGGTACTTCTTGCTACAATTTTGGCAAGAGAGCATCCTTCTAGCCCTCTCAGTTCCTTCTCTTTCACCCAAAAAACACATGCGGCACATTGCATTTTTGTTTGACTGACCTTGCTCTTCTATAGCAGAATTTATTGGTACAACCTGTAGAGAAAAAGAAAACAACCACTTCTAGAAAGTCACAAAGGAGGAGCACTGCATAGACTACAAAAATAGAGACCAACATATCCTCCAATGTAGGACCCTTCCTTTTTCCTTTTCTGCTCTCATTTTACAAAGCTTCGTTTCCAGCGAAGGGTAGGTAAACTAGCCAACCCAAAACAAAATCAACAACAGTATCGTACCATTGGATCCATTAATTCCCTAGTAATTTGCATCTATAGTTTCACATATGCAAGTAAAGATATATATTTCTATATATTAAGCGAGAAGCATATTTAGAAATGACTATTGAACAAACACAAATAACCCAAAATCTAGCTCATATTCAAGATCAGTAAACTTGGGAATACTACAAAATGCACACTTTGAAGTATCAATATCAACGATTTATCAGATTATACATACAGACAAGAACACAAGCATACTGATACAGTAAATTTAAAGAACCAATTAAAAAAGCAGAACTCAACCTAAACTGACAGCAAAATACGCTTAAATTGAGCACAAATATAATAATTCATATGGCCATGAGCTGAAATTGAACACAATAACCCCTAAATGACAACAAAAAATCACACTCCACTAAATCTAACTCAACCAAAAACAAAATTCAGACGCCAAACTTCATGTATACCTTGCAGATACATGTAGACATACACCTAAAACACATTGCATAGAGCCAAATGAAAAAATCAAATTACCGCAACACCACCCGACTCAACCTTCCTAGCATAATCCTCAGCAGCCGCTTTTCTTTGAAGCGCGAGCCGCTTCGCCTGAGCCAACGCCGAGGTCGACTCCTCAACTGCACCAGCACCACCTCCATCCCCAGCCGCAACCGTCGCTACTTTAGGAACCCGAACCTGCACGGTCCCCTCTCGGGAAACCCTAAATCCCCGCGGATCTTTCAAAAACTCCTCGACTCGATTCACTTCCCGCAAGAAGCTGTTCTCGGAGCCCGGAGACTGGAGACTACGAGGAAACCCTAGCGAACAAAAGCAAATCCGGCGACTACAACAACAAAGAGAAACATTAACGTTAACAATGCAACGAGAGAGCACGATAGCCAGTTCAAAATGGAGGGGAAATAGTTGTTATTTTAAAAATAAAATTGAAAAATATATATATTTTTACCATGTAATTGGGCAAGCTACGTGAAAGGCCATAGTAAGAGAGATTTGAATTTGGGGGAAATAATTTTTCTTTTTTTATTTTGAGTTTTGGAGATTTATCGATCTGCCTCCCTTTTTTAAAACAATAATAATTAAAATTTTTAAATAAAATTTAAATTGGAAAACGTCGTCGTATCATAGATCTCTGGTTCTGTTCGCCTGGCTTGTGAATTTTGTCTTTTAATACGAGGGAGATTAGCCTCATGATATAGAAAAGTCATTCTATTTTTAAAAATAGGCTTAATGTCAAAACAAGTACCTAAAGTATCATGTAATTTTTTTAAGTGTTTAAAATATTTTTTGTCCTTTTTAGGTGCTTAAACTATTATGTTTTTTCTTTTTAAGTGCATAAACTTTCTTTTGCTCCTTTTAAGTGCTCAAACTATCATTTTTTGCCACATTTTAAGGTCAAATTGAGGTACTTATTTTAACCAAAAAATAATAATTGTACACCTACTTTGATCAAAAAAAATGATAATTTAAGCATTTAAAAGACAAAAAATAGTTTAGGCACTTAAAAAAAAAAACAAGATAATTTTAACAATTATTTTAATATTAAGGCTTTAAAATAGTTTCAGTTTTCTATTCTCAACTTTTTATCATTTTCCCAATTGAATTAACTAATAGAAAAAAATATATATAAAAAAACTCATTAAACTAACTACAATAATTTTATTTTTTAATATCGACGTAGTTATTTTGTTATTTTCTGTCAAAACACAAATAATTAAGATAATAAAAATGTTTAAAAACTATAAAAGATTAAACTGCACATATGTTCTTAAACTATGACCATCATTTTAAATTGATCCTTAAACTTTTGAATATTTCGGCTTCATATCAAATTATAATCCTCATTTTAAATTGGTCCTCAAAGTTTTGAACGTTTCAATCTCATCCTCAAATTATTATTTATGTCACATCATACTATGCATCAGTGCTTGCATAACGTCAACAGTTTTTATAATTGTTATATCAACATGGGATATGACTAGCATATATTGACAATTTAAGGATGAAATTAGAATGCTCAAAGTTTAGAGGATCAAATTAGAACGAGGGTCATAGTTTGGGGGTGAAATTAAAATGATCAAAAGGTCGGGATCAATTTAAAATGGGAGTCATGGTTTGATGATGAAATTGAGACATTCAAAAATTTTAGAGACTAATTTAGAATGATTTTTATAGTTTTGGGAATGTGTAATGCAATTAACTCTACTAAAAATTATAAAAAAATATTCAAACATATTTAAATTATTAAAAATTGTGAAAATCATTTATAAAACTATTGAAAAATATTATTTTTTCGGAAATATATATATATATATATATATAATTTATTGAAAACTCATTGTTTTTCGACAAACAACAAAAATCCAAGGATCAAAAAAGCAGTAAAAATAAGGGTTAAAATGACTTTTTTGAAGAGTTTGAAAATATGTGTAGATTATTAACTAATCTAAGTGATCTTTTATACTGTATTCAACCTTATAATACAATAAAAATCAGTTAAACTCATGTAACCAATGAGTTTATATTTGTCTATCAATTAATTGCTTTACATTATCGGAATTGAGGTTGATGTGACAATAAAATAGAATAGATAAATATACATAAATTTTATTTATTACATTTCAGTTCAAACAAGATATCAATACTCTATGAATTAGTCTCAATATATAAGCGACAATGTCGTCTATTAGTGTTAGTTACGTTTAAGCTCATTAGTTGATTAATTCGAATTAAATACTGTAAAAGTTTAACTAAATTTTAACCAAATTTTTTAGTATAACTACAAGCATCCTACCCATTAGCTGACTATTTCGAATCAAATACTGCAAAGGCTCATTATGGAATGATCCTTCTAATCTAATTTACTTCATTTACAACGTCAGGATTCGAACTTCTGACCTTACTTAAGGGATTTAATACCTCATCTCACTAGACAAATTGATAGTTGGTTAAACAATGTGTGTATAATGACATTATTAAAATTAGATGATATTATAATTGTCTTTATGATTTTGTATCATGCACATCAATTGCTTATTTTACATATTTATATTCAATTTAAATATGTGGAGTAATTTGAATAAAAAATATTATTATTTTATTTAAGTATAAGATAATATTTGTATTTGATTCTAAATTTAGTTAAACTCGTGCATATCTGCAGACTAAACCACTCGAATTTAGGTCACCTAAATTGAATCAAAATTTAAGGGTAAACTACATAGATGACCAATTAACTATGAGGTTAGTGTCAATTTGCCCACTATACTTTTAATTTTGGCAAATATACCACTTAACTATTTAATTGATTCCAATTAAGCCACCAACCGTTAAAAAATAGAAAAGTTGACGTGGCTGTTAAATAAAATTGGTATAATTGTACATTTGTTCCCCGCTATTTGCACAATCTATCAATTTAGTCTTAATTTTAATCTAATAAAATAAATTAATTATTCAATTAGGTAGTGACACGTGTCACCACCTAATTGGATGAATTTATCTACTTTTATTTAATTTCTTCCTCCAATTAGGTAATAACACGTGTCACCTAATTGGAGAAAGAAAAAAAATAGGCACAAAGGGATTCAAACTTAGGTGCTTGAGGTGAGAATGTCATGATTTTACCACTACGTCAAGCACGCTTTAGTGATATAGAATACAAAATGTAATATACATGTTATATGCTTGTTAATAGCAAGAAAATAAAAACTTAAATGCACCATTGCCCCCTAAAGTATACACAAAATACCGAACTACCTCCTAAATATTTTTTTGGACATTTTGCTCCCTAAAGTATACACCATGACCTCCGTTGGCTCTCAAACTACAAATCGTGACCTAATATGCCCATTTCGTTAAAAAAATTCTCTTAGACCAATCAGAACATGCCACGTGTCACTAATAAACAAAAAAAATATCTGACTTATTTTAAAGGGGTAAATTACACGCTAAGTCTATAATTTTTTTTTTGTTCAATTTAGTCCTAAAAATATTTATTTAACCCGAATTAACCCAAATTGCTTTCTAATTTTTATAAATTAGTCCATTATTTTTAATATGCTGATGTTTTTGTTCAATTTAGTCCTCAAAAAATTTATTCAACCCACAATTAACCCCTACTACTTTATAATTTTTATAAATTAGTCCAATATTTTTAACATGCTGGTATTTTTGTTCAATTTTGTCATCAAAATATTTATTTAACTCACAATTGACCCCTACTACTTTATAATTTTTATAATTTATTCCAATATTTTAAATATAATTATATTTTTGTTCAATTTAGTACTAAAATCTCTATTTAACCCAAAATTGACCCATATTTCTTTATAATTTTTATAATTTAGTCAAATAATTTAAATATAATCATATTTTTGTTCAATTTAGTCATAAAAATATTTAAAATATTGGAATAAACCATAAAAATTATAAAGAAATATGGGTCAATTTTGGGTTAAATAGAGATTTTAGGACTAAATTAAACAAAAAATATAATTACATTTAAAATATTTGACTAAATTATAAAAATTATAAAGTAGTAGCGGTCAATTGTGAGTTAAATAAAGATTTTGATGACAAAATTGAACAAAAATATCAGCATATTAAAAATATTAGACCAATTTACAAAAATTATAAAGTAGTAGGGGTTAATTGTGGGTTAAATAAATTTTTTGAGGACTAAATTGAAAAAAAAATCAACATATTAAAAATAGTTGACTAATTTATAAAAATTAGAAAGCAATTTAGGTCAATTCGGGTTAAATAAATATTTTTAGGACTAAATTGAACAAAAATAAAAGTTTTATAGACTTAGCGTGCAATTTACCCCTTTAAAATAAGTCAGCTGATTTTTTTATTTATTAGTGACATGTGGCACATTATGATTGTTCTGTGAGAATTTTTTTAACGGAAGGGACATATGAGGTCACGGTTTTTAGTTCAGAGGCCAACGGAGGTCACAACTCACAATGTATACTTCAAGGGAAATGTCCAAAAAAATTGTTTAGAGGGTAGTTCAGTATTTTGTGTATACTTTAGGGGCCAATGGGGCATTTAAGCAAAAAAAAAGTAAATGTAGTTTTAAGGCACTCAAATATAGGGGTGAGCAAAACTCGACTCGACTCGAAATTTCTTTTTTTACAATTTCGAATTATTCGAATCGAGTTATTCAAGACAAATCGAATAACTTTAAAAAATTTCGAGTTCGGATTAATTTCAGAATTTAAAATTTCAGAAAATCAAAAAATCGAATAACTCGAAAATATACTCCTTTACTTATACTATGCGTTTAGAAAGAATAAATAAATATTTCATAAATATTTTTTCTTTCCTTGTTTTTGTTCTCCAATAGCCATCGTTTACTCGTCCTTTCCTTCAAATCTTCAATTTTACCTAACCCTAAAATTTTAAATAAACTTTTTGAATTCTGGTTTTTACTGCATCAAAGCTCCAGTTCCAAGTTTGAGCCTCACACAACATATAGATTCATTAAAGTATCTTTAAAATTTAAGGTATATTGTTTTATTTTAGCTTGAAGGTATTAGGTATATATGTTCAAACTTCTGCATTAATTTCTACTCTTCAGATTTGTACAAAGCTTTAACTCCTTTAGCAACACAATTTATTGGTAGGAATGAAGTGTTGGGTAATTAGCAAAATAAATGCATACCTGCCAAGGAAATTAAGCTTCTTCCAATGCCTTTGCAATGTTCTCATATGCGTTTTTGCAATTGCCTATTTATGCAGAACTTCTGTTTTTTTTTTTTTTGCTTTCTTTTTACACTTTAAAAGAACACCATATTTATGCATGAGGAATAATTGAATTTTTACATGATCGAAACTTTACAATCTTTGTCGCTGCTAAAGATGAATAATTAAAAAAGCAACGTTAGTGTTCGATTTGGCAGACATTAAGGTAAAGAAACAAAACTCTACTGATTAACTGTATTCATAATATTTGGGTGAAAAAAAAAGAATTTACAATTGATATTGCATGCAATGGTAAGAATGTCTACCAAAATATAGACCATCAATATAAATCACCTCGAGGTATTCTAACTTATTAACGAGTTCAAAATAAATGTAAGAAAATCTGGAGTTTCACAGAAACATGTCATGATTAAATATATAGTAAACGAATTGACCATAAACATAGTTTTCTATTTTCTTAATTTGTTCATGTGTTCTTGCTAATGTAAAATCACATTTATTATTATTACAAGTTTACCATTTAATTACCTATGTTATTTCTATATCATAGCATTAATTTTTTGTATCATGATGTATGTTGTCATCTAATAGCACATGCATATATTAATTAATTTTTTAGACTTGCTCTAGTATTAATTCTTGAATTTTATCTTGAGTAGGATTATATTTTTTTGTCTTCATATAATAGTCTTATATTTTAAATTTATAGATAAGTGAATCACAAAGATAAGAAACTCAAAGCTCGCAAAGTTCTTCTCCCTCTAAAATTAGTGACACTTACTTTTCTCCAATGTTACTAGTGAGGTTATGAAGATGATTGAAAGAGATTTGCATTGTTTGTTTAATGAATACTATTTTATTGCCGGGAGAGTTAAGGTGCACGAAGTTCAATCAAGTATTCCAACGAAATTTTTCATGTCTACGAAATTACATCAATCAAAAACAAGTTTGGTCGTGCAACAATACCTATTGAAGAAGCAACGAATTAGTTCCAAAAATAAATCTGAATTGGATAAATATTTGACTGAGAAGAAAGAGAAAAAAACAACTCAACTTCATTTGATTTGTTATTGTGGTGGAAAGTGAATAGTCCACGATACACTATACTTGCAAAAAAGGCTCGATATGTTTTCTCTATTTCTATCTCAACAGTTGTCTCAGAAAGTGCATTCAGCACAGGTGAACGTGTTCTATATGGTTTTCGAAGTTTATTAACTCCGACTATGGTTAAAACTTTGATTTGCACTCAGGATTGGCTTCGAAAATCCAAGAATTCCATCAACCTTGACGAGTATGTTGCAGAATTTCAAGATATGGAAGATGGTAATGTTTTATTTTGATTAATAAAATTAATTTTTTACATCATTTATATTTTAAAGCTATTTGTAATTTAACTAACATATATATATATATATATATATTTGTTAAATTTATCTAGATTACTCGAAAACCAAGAATTTTTTTAAAATGTTGATAGTGCACGAAGAAGAAGTTTAAGGTATTCGACAATATAATTCAAAAACTCGAGAAGAAGTTTGTTGTAATTTTTTTTTTGAACCGTTATGTTTTTGGTTTCATTGGTTTGTATCATTTGACATGTGTTGTTGGATTTTCTGAACTCTATTGTATTATTTGGTTTTGTTATTAATATATTTGGGGCACTCTTTTTCTCCTTCCGCTATTTTTGGTCTCGCATTGGCCTTACCTAGATAAGTAGGAGGTTTTTAACGAGACCCGTAATTTATTAAAATGACACATTTATACCTCAGATATTCGATAATAATAATATAATTTAAAATCTTATTTACACATGTGAAAAATAATATGAAGAAAGTCGTTTAAATTATAACCAAAATTTGTACATAAGCTCGAAAAATCGAATCGACTCGAACTAGACTTGAACTCGCTAAAATCGACTCGAATCGAAAAAATTTCAAATAAAGTTCAAGTTGTAAAATATGATGTGTCAACTCGAATAACTCAAAATTTTTTGACTCGACTCGCTCGAACGCTCACCCCTACTCAAACATAACGTGTTTATGGTGCATAAAAACATCTAACCCAATTAAATAAATCTAATAATTAAATTAAAATTAATAATATTTTGTATATATTTTAAATTATAGTTAGTACACGATTTAAAATTAAAATTTTAAAATTATATTATTTTCGTGAGTTTGAATTCACTAAATTAATTTAATATAATTTAAAATTTTTAATTTTTTGATAAAGTACACAATGGTCATTAAACTATCCTGAAAATACAAAATCGTCACCAAACTTTCAAAAGTTACATAATGGGCATTAAACTTTAGTTTTTGTTACAAAATGGTGACTGGGTCTTTAATTGTTGTTCAATGAATGACATGAAAGTTACGAAAATTTGAATAATATCACAGTTAATCCTCCATATTTACACATACAATCAATTTATTCTTAATTTAACCCTCGTTATTGATGTCTAAATTGATTGAATTTTTAAATACTAAAGATTAAATGTGATACTATACAAATTTTTGTAACCGTCACGTCACCCAGTTAATGAAAGTTAACGACTAAGTGATCATTTTGTAACAAAAACTAAAGTTTAATGTCCATTATGTAACTTTTGAAAGTTTGGTGGTCGTTTTGTATTTTTTGAAATAGTTTAGTGACCATTTGTCTACTTTACCCTAATTTTTTATATTAGAAAAATAATAAAAACTATATTTTATATAAAATATTAAAAAATAAATTTAATATAACAATATTGATTTTTTAAAAAATTAAAAAACATGAAAGATTGTATTTTTAGAATATTTAATAATAAAAAATATAAGTTAAAAAATATAGTTTTTTTTATCGTTTTTAATATAAAAAATAAAACTTTAAAATTATATTAAATTCATTTAGTGAATTTAAACTCACAAACATAATATAATTTCAAAATTTTAATTTTAAATTGTATATTAACTATAATTTAAAATATATACAAAATATTTTTAATTTTAATTTAATTAAGTTAGATGTTTTTAGGCATCATAAATGTATTATGTTCGAGTTTCCTAAAACTACATTTACTTTTTTTTTTCGTGCTATTAACAACAATATAACATATATATTAAATTTTAGATTCTATATCACTTAAACATGCTTGGCCTAGTGATAAAAGCATGGTATTCTCACCACAGACACCCAAGTTTGAGTCCTCTTGTCCATAGTTTTTTTTCTTCTATTTTTCTTTCTCCAATCAGGTGACATATGTCATCACCTGATTAGAGGACAAGAATAAATTAAATAAGTTAAATAAAAATAGGTAAAATCCTCCAATAAGGTGGTGACAAGTGTCACCACCTAATTGAATAATTAATTTATTTTATTAGATTAAAATTAAGACTAAATTGATAGATTGTGTAAGTAACAGGACCAAATGTGTAATTATACCAATTTTATTTAACAGTCATGTCAACTTTTCTGTTTTTTAACGGATGGTGACTTAATTGGAACTAATTAAATAGTTAAGTGGTATATTTTCTAAAATTAAAAGTATATTGGTCAAATTGACACCATCCCATAATTAAGTGGTCATCTATGTAGTTTACCCAAAATTTAATTGTTGATAAAAAATAAGTGTATACATTTATCATCCTACATCCTTGCTTTCTTTTGATGAATATCATCCTATAAATTAATAAATTACATTTTTTACAAAAGAATCTGGCTTGATCTCCATCATCCTAAATTTTAAACCTATGTAAATTAGGCCATTTTACATAATGGAGAAGTCATCACTTAAGCCATCTAGTTGGCCTTTCAATCTATGTTGTTGAATGACCAAAACCGACGACTCGCACTCGAAGCCGGACCCGGAAAGTACGTCCCCAACCGAACCTAATTCCGGACATTGCTGCCAATCGTTAAGTCCAAATGTTAATATCGTGTTCACTCGCCCACCTCGTCCCACGATGATGAGTGTGTATTGCCCTTTCAATGACTTGAGGATCGTGTATGTTTCGGAAGAATTCGCTAGATGTTTTTCCGTGTAGGCCACTTTTCCGCCCGCTACGTATTTCTCATAGAATTCAGTGAAACTCTCGTCATCAAGCTTCATCTCTGCTTCTTCCTCCACCACGTTTCCACGATTGTTCAATCTCCTCGGTAAATTTTCAGAGTTTAAGTCGAGGAGAAACCGTATGACTGTTAGCTTTACTCCGGGATGCCATGCAACTCGACCCGCGTACGATAGTGCTTCTCGATCGTCTTTGCCTCCGATGAAAATTATTGCCACTTCACATTGGGATGATCTTGTGATTTTGTCTGCGAATCCGGATCCTCTTTCCACCAAAATTCCAATAGAACATGGAGCATGTCTAAGCAACTGTAAAAAAAAAATAGTTAATTGAATTGCTATGTGTTAGATATAGTCATATAGGTATATGTTCCACATACTATAGTTCTACACTCAAAATTCAACTCGATTATTTTGACTCAGAATCCGACCTAATATAATTTAGTTATAACTTAGAATTCATTCGATTTAAATTTAAAACTGGCTCGAACCTAATATAACTTCAACCTGAGACGACTCCAATCCAAAATATCATAAACTCATATGATTAGAACTTGAAACGATACAAACATGTGTTGAAAACGATCCAAACTTAAAACAACCAACATTTAAAATGATCTGATTATCAAACCCAAATAAGAAAAACTGAAATGGTCCAACATGCAAAAATTTTATTGCAAACCTAAATAACTTGAACCAGAAATAACCTAAACCCTAAATTAACTTGAACTTTAAAATATCTGAATTTAAAACAGTTTAAACTTAAAATAATTAAAAAGTTTTAAATCTTGAATTAATTCAACTCAACTCGAAAATAATTCAAACATGTTTGTCAAACTCAATCAGAAAGTTTGAAATGATCAAGCATGCAAAACTTGATCGGTAAACCTGAATAACTTTGAACCAGAAATGACCTAAACCCTGAATTAACTTTACCTTTATAATATCTGAATTTGAAACGATTTAAACTTAAAATGACTGAAAGATTTTAAATCCTGAATTGACTCAGCTTAACTCGATTAAAAACTAATGTTAATCACTTGATTAATAGATCTATTTACTCGAATTTAAATATATGTCGGACACAGATGTTATAAAGCTATAAAAGGAAAAAGGAAGGGAAGGTGTTTAATTAGATACCTTACGATTAACATATCTAAAACCAGGCGTGCCTGAATCATGTGTACCGTCCGCATTCAAACTTTTATGAAATGGCAACAAAATAAGTGAAACCATCAAGTCATCTGCCAGAACAGTGAGATCCTTCGCCATGGTGTTGAACGTCGAAAGCGCATGCGACCGGCTAAGTGTGATGCCGATGTTGTTCTCGCCGACATACGACTGAAAAGCTTGAGTAATTTGCTCCCTCATCTCGATCACCGGCTTATCGGTCACGATCATGTTATCAGTCCCTTCCTCTTGCTCTAGCGTTGCCGCCAGTTTTTCCGTGAGCTCGACCATGTCGGTGACATAAACTCGGATGCCGGGATTAGGCTTGCCCCTAGAGATCTCCATTAAGTTTATGGACGAGGGCACATTGTGAGGTCCATGAACGCAAAGCAAGATCCTGAGTTCACTCGTTGGGTCGAGACATTGGAGAGTCATCCTCTGAGCCGGGACGAGTTCCCTTGCACGTTCGATTATATGCTTCACAACAAAGGGGGTATGCACAATGGAAAGGAAGAACACAATCACCATTGAAATGCAAGTTGACATTTCGATCTTCTCGGTCTGCAAATAATTATATGTATATATACACATGTTTTAAATGCAAATCATATCGTAAAGAGTTAATTCACCATTTGTCCCGAATAACTTTACAGTTTTTAAACCGGTTTCTGAACTTCAAAACATTCTAATTGAATCCTCCAAGTATCAAAATGATACTCAAACAAGTATTTACCTTAGCCTAGCCATTAATTTAGGAGTTTTTGACGGACCCGCATCCAACCCAAAATTTCAAAGCCTCCATCCGACCAACTCTAACCTTAGTTTTAGGGTGAAAACCCGTCTTTGACCCGACACAAATATTTTTTTATTCGGTAAAATAAGAAGTTAATTGAAAATATGTAAAGAGATAAGGTACTATAATAATTATCTCACTTTTATTCGAAAAGTAGATATATATATATATATATATATATATATATATATATATATATATAGAGAGAGAGAGAGAGAGAGAGAGAGAGAGAGAAAGAAAGGAAATTATAGTAATTATCTCTAGATGTTTAGAATAAAATAGACTATTATCTTGGATCGGACATTTTCCCCCATAAACTCGAACCTAATCCGATTTTTTCATACAAAAACTCTGATCCAACTCGAACTCGAATTTTTAAAAGAAATATGACCCTATAAGGTCGGATAAAAACCCATCGGATCCGGATCAAATGGCCATCCCTAGGCTTGATTGATACAATATCAATACTTAAGGATTCAATTAACGTATTTTAAAGTTTGAGGATGTATGGTGCAATTAACCCATATTATATATTTATTTGTCCCGCATATTAATAAGAAGCCATGCAAGTATATATGTAACTAACCCTGAGTGCATGAACAGCGAAGTATACGTGAAAATGACCCTTGGCCATCAAAAGCAATCCGATGGCTGCCAGTTCCGGCCAACGGAAACCCAATATAACCCCGCCGACGACAGTTCCGACGATCTTCCCAAAAGACACTATGAATAGAAGCGAAAAAAACATTGCCCATGTTAGTGGTCGGGTGCCTTCGAATTCGGAGAAATCAATCTTAAGCCCCACCCAAAAGAAGAGGAGAGGGTAGAAAAGCAAACTCAACAAGTAGTTGATCTTGCTAATCGCCCATTTCGATATCCGCCCCTCCGTCGGCAAGAAAAGCCCCGCCATGAACGAGCTAAGGAAAGGGCTAAAACCGAACCAAGGCGCACAACTACATATCACAGCCATGAAAGCCATGGAGAGCACAAGGTGTGAGCCTTTCAGTGCTTTCCCTTCAGGGTTCTCGTTATTCACCCAATTAAAGAACATCGGTGAGATCATAGCCGCCACGATAGTCTGCAACATCAGCGCCGATCCCATCTCGACGACGTGCCTGACGGCTTCCTCGTTGTCTGAAATCCACACCAAGGGGAAGAATGTCAAGCTAAGGATAACCATGGTTATCATGTCCGAGTGGACTCCGGCCACGACAGCGAGCTTCCCGATGTCAGATTTGCCGATCTTGAGATTAGTTATGAGTCGGGTCAATATGTGAGAGCCGGTGCCGGAGAGAGTGATGGAAAGGGAGATGGTAAAGGTCATCATGCTTGCATCGTCGTCATCATGTATCCATGGGATTAGAACCAAGGTCAATATGCATGTTGTTAATAGGCTAGCATATGCCATAATTGTAGGGCGTGATGGTGACTTGAAGATCACGTAAGGGTCCATTTCTAGACCCAACACGAAGGTGTACAAAATCATCCCGAAATCAACAATATTGTCCATGTTTAAAGCGGATTGATCCCCAAATGAATCACGTATAGCTTCTATTGAAGCAAGAAACACCCCTACCTACAACACCAAAAAAATACATAACAAAGTACTCAATTGTGAAGATTAAGTGCTTTCTACCAATGTAACTTTCACAACAGCTCAAAGATTTAGGTGTTTACTGTAATTTATTAAATCAAAGCCCTTCTCAAATACTTGTTAACTCCTTGTGTGTAGTAGGCTGACTTCTAAAAAATATGAGTAAATTAATTTAAACTTATGAAGTACACAATTTAACTTTCCTCGCGTGCTTTACCACTAGTTTATAGTTAATATTTTTGATTTTCTATTACAAGCATTTAATATAGCTCATTCCGGATACTCTTCTTTTGGGTTCATTGCGTTTCTCCGCAAAATAATTTGTAGTCTAATTAATTTTTTTAAAAAATAAATATCTAATTCATATTTTAGAAGAAGGGCTTAATACAAATTTTCCAAAAGAGCCACTAAAAATTAATATGGAGTCGAATCGGTTTGGGGTCATTTCAGAGGGTAAATTCTCTCTTGCCTTTTTTCTCCTTCATTATCATGCGTAAAGAATATCGAACTTCTTAACATTCGATCCAGAAAAAAATGAAAAAGAGAAATGAGAGACGTACAAGAATATCAGAAACTATTTGAGGTTGAGCTAAAGGCTTCAAGAGGTGGTGAAGAATCCTGCTAAGAATAAAAGCTGCAACGATGGCTATAAACTTCCAAGATCCGCTCATCATGCTGTTGGCTACGTATTTTAGGCATTGCTTTTGCCCGGTGCGATTCGCCGGTGGCGGCGGTGCGAAAGGTTGAGATTTTATCGGCATTGTGTGTTTGTGTTTTGTTCGTGTTTTTTTTTAAAATCAAACAATAGGGATGTTATGTCTTGATTTTGTTTTTGCAAAAGTGAAAATGAACGTAAATTGGGAATATTTGGTTTAATTGGTGATGGATTTCATGAAGGATGAGTGAGTGGACGTGAATGGTTGCCTTGTGTAGGGGAGAAAATGGAGGAGTAAATTGAGGGAATTCAGACATGTGAGGGGTATGGGACAATATTAATCCAATGGTACAGAAGACAAAAGACTAGGGTCTCATCCATGTTTTAGGATTTGTGTCCAAAATTTCGACTTTCATGAAGACACGCACACCACAATTAATATTTACGCTAATTAAGTTTGAGTAATTATTTTTTACAAATTAAAAATATTTAAACTTTAGTTTAATTTAGAATGTAGTGTTTAAGGTTTTAGATTAAAAATTAAATCTTTCACTATATCACCTTACAAGCTAAATCTTAAAATTTAATCTCTATTCACAAATTATAAACCCATAAACATAAACCCTAAATTAAATCATTGATGCCTAAAAGTAAGGCGTATGTGAAAAGTTTTAATTTTTACCGTCATGTATCGAATATAAATTCATTAAGTTTGTACTTTCTTTTCCATTTGATTTCTATTTTTCTTTAAGGGTAAAGTACACTAATGGTCACCTAACTTTTAGTGTGTGTTCATTTTGATCACTAAACTTTTAAAATTTTTATTGGAATCACCCAACTTTTATTTCGATTTCATTTCGGTCCCTCCTTTACCTTACCTTACCTTACAAAAGGGTAATGTGTCCTGTTAGTTTTTATTTATTTTTATTAAAATAATATACTTTGAGTCTCACTTTTAATTAAACTGTCCATGTTATCATCTTCTTCTCCAATGGAATATTGATTTTCATCGATTTTTATAAAATCAGATAAATACTTCTCAACTTCATCCTATTCTCCTGCTTGAACTTTCACTTCAAAGAACTTCATGTTGAAGAAAAAACTCAGATTCTTTCTCAAACCTACAGAAGATGACATTGTTTCAAACATAAGTTCACAATCACATAAATGCTGATGCAAATCAATCACTCTTATATGTTACCCGGATTCGACCAATTCTCCGAAACAACGAATCCAATCATTCTACCAACATACCACACGACTGTCCACAAATCACTCTATTTCTTAAGACCAAAATAATGTACCAGAACATGGGAACATTTTCCCGCCCTAAAGAATCTAAAATTACATAAAATAATTTCAACATGATAACACCTACAAAAACCATGAAATTTAAGATTCACAAGCATTTTCCTCCATGCCTTGTACTTTTACTAATGTGGAATCCCCTCGTGCATATATCATGTACACTTGACACAAAAACTAAATATGAATATACGATGCATGTATGTATATGGAGAAATTAATTAAAATAGAGAGAGAGAAGAAGAAGAAAAAGAAATGAACCAACTCCTTGAATTTCTCTTCTTCCAGAAACTGAAGTATGAGAAACACCAATTCTCTGCTCAATTACGACATTTTCAGCTTTTCAAGAGCAGAAGAAATTCAGGCTCGAGTTAACTCGGCTCAAACTTCGAATCTGAATAAAACTCAAAGCTTCTCTTTCTCTATGGTTTATGTTAGCGTAAATGTTGAGGGTTTTTAGGGTTTTAAAAACTGCAAAGAAGAAGAAGACATGAGGATAAAAAAAATCAGTTTTATTTTCAAAGAAGAAGAAGAATGAAATTTGAAAAAATGATGATGACATGGATAGTTTAATTAGAAGTGGGACCTAAAGTATAATATTTTAATAAAAAAAATAGAAACTAACGGGCTTGTCACCTTTTTGTAATAGGAGGTATTAGAAGGGACTGAAATGAAATCGAAATAAAAATTGGGTGACCCCAATAAAATTTTTAAATGTTCGGTGACCAAAATGAATGTGCCCTAAAAGTTATGTGACCATTGGTGTATTTTACCCTTTCTTTAAAGTGTTGGTGTTTGTTATTTATATTCGTATTTTACATGTAGTTCGAATAGAAATTCTCTGCCCTTTTCGATGCTCCTATATATGCCCTCACACTAAAAAAATTAAATTTGAGGATTAGGATTAAGGTTTAATGTTAGGGTTTAAAAAATTAGTGGTGTAATATATTTTTAGAGTTAGGGCTTAGACTTTAAATTTTTAGTGTTGACATAGAAAGTGTACAGAAAAGGCGGAGGATTTTTGTCCTAGTGAATCATACGTGATATAATTTTGGTTCAATACATAAAGTGATCCATATACTATAGAAATTCTCACTTTGACCCATTTATTATTTTTCTAGTTAGTTTGACTCTTCAACTTTTATCATGTTATCACGTTAGTCCAATGGCTATTTCCGTAAAAAAAAATCCCATATGGCCCACTTCGATTTTACCATGGGTAAAAAGAAAATTAAAAAATTAAAAACTCAAATTAGACCATAAAAAATCTTCTCAAAATCCAAAATTTAAAATTATTTTAAACATTGATAATTTAAAATTATTTTAAACACTGATAATTTAAATCTGTTGTGAATAACGTGAAAACAAGAACTAGAAGAAATAAGAACAAAATAAGATGAGAGAAAAGAAAGAGATTTGTATTATTCTGAATATTGACTTGTGTACAATGCCTTCAGTAAATCATCTAATTAATGTAGATAATATTCCTAATGATAAGATAATTCAAATCTCCTTTGATAAAGTCCTTATCATGATAGACATCCACATAGATAAATATTCATAACAGTCCCCCTTGGATGTCTATGAAGACAGTGTGCCTCGTTAAAAACTTTACTAAGATAAAAACCCCATAAAAAAATCTTTAGTAAAGGAAAGAGTACACACATCTTTAATACGCATAACATGTTGCCTCATTAAAAACCTTTCCAGGAAAACCCAATGGGACAAAACCATGGATAAGGAAAAGAGTACAACGCGTATTTTGCTCCCCCTCATAAATACATCATATAAGATCTTTGACACGACGCAATCTGATATTATAAATTAACTTCTCAAATGGAGCAGTAGGGAGTGCCTTGGTAAATAAATCTGCCAAGTTATCACATGAACGAATCTGTTGGACATCAATGTCTCCATTCTTTTGTAGATCGTGAGTGAAGAAGAATTTTGGGGAGATGTGTTTTGTTCTATCACCCTTTATGTATCCTTCCTTAAGTTGGGCAATACAGGCCGTATTATCCTCATATAAGACCGTCGGAGCTACTTTTCTAGAGTGTAAACCACAATTTTCGCGAATATGATTGGTTACAGACCTTAGCCACACACATTCACGACTAGCCTCATGTATAGCCAAAATCTCAGCATGATTAGAGGAAGTAGCAGTAATTGTTTGTTTCATTGAGCGCCAAGAAATTGTTGTACCATCGTATGTAAATACATAACCAGTTTGTGATCGAGCATTATGAGGATCAGATAAGTATCCTGCATCCGCAAAACCAACCAATTCTGTTTTGGATAGATTAAAGAAAAATAATCCCATGTCTTTTGTACCTTGAAGATAACGAAATATGTGTTTGACCCCATTCCAATGTCTTCGGGTTGGGCATGAACTAAATCTTGCCAACAAATTGACAGCAAACGATATGTCAGGTCGTGTGTGACTAGAAAGATACATTAATGCACCAATAGCACTTAAGTATGGCACTTCTGGACCAAGAATATCTTCATCCAGCTCTCGAGGACGGAATGGATCTTTGTTAACATCAAGTGACCTAACAACCATAAGAGTGCTCAATGGATGTGCATTATGCATGTAAAATTTCTTTAGCATTTTTTCTATGTATGTTGATTGATGCACAAGGATTCCATCCTTTAAGTGCTCAATATGTAATCCAAGACAGAATCTTGTTTTCCCAAGATCTTTCATTTCAAATTCTTTCTTTAAACATTCTACTGTCAATGAGATCTCTTCAGGAGTCCCAATAATATTCAAATCATCAACATACACAACAATAATAACAAATCCAGAGCTAAATCTCTTAATAAAAATGCATGGAGAAATTGGATCATTCTTATAACCTTCAGCTAATAAGTATTCACGGAGGTGATTATACCACATGCGCCCAGATTGTTTTAATCCATAAAGGGATCTGTTCAATTTGATTGAATAATAATCTCGAGAACCTGAATTAACTGCTTCATGCAGTTTGAAACCTTCCAGAAGTTTCATATAAATATTATTATCAAGAGGCCCATACAAATAGGCTGTAACAACATCCATTAAGCGGAAATTAAGTCTTTCTTTTATTGCCAAACTAATCAAAAATCTAAAAGTGGTTGCATCCACCACTAGGGAGTATGTTTCTTCATAATCAATTCCCGGTCTTTGTGAGAATCCTTGTACAACCAAACGAGCTTTATATCTCGCAATTTCCCTTTTTTCATTTCTCTTTTTCACAAAAACCCATTTATACCCCACAGGTTTTACACCTTCTGGTGTACGGACTACATGCCCGAATACTTCTCTTTTTGAAAGAGATTTTAGTTCCGTTTCAATTGCCTCTTTCCAGTTTGGCCAATCATCTCTTTGCTTACATTGTTCAATTGACAATGGTTCATGATCCATATTATCATTCAAAATCTCTAGTGCTATATTGCATGCAAAAGTATTATCGACGTCGATTTTGTTTTGGTTCCACTTGTTACCAGACATGACATAATTTATTGAGATCTCATCATTATCAGGTACCTGATTCATGTCTAATGTCTCTTTTGGAGACCTTTTAATCTCTTCTCGAGATTTTTCATAATCCATTGATTCCTCGATTAGACCATCACATGATATAGCTCCTTTTCTTTTTCGAGGATTTTTATCTTTGAAACCTACTGGTCTACCACGCTTCAGGCGTGCGCTTGACTCATTAGCAACTAAAGTTTGTCCTTCTGGGACATCAATCTTAATCGGAGCATTCACAGCTGGTATATGTGACTTAGTCACTTTTTTAGGGTCAGCAAAAGCATCTGGCAATTGATTTGCTAAGTTTTGCAAATGAATTATCCTTTGAACTTCTAGTTCACATTGTTGGGTACGTGGATCAAAATGAGATAACGATAATTCATTCCAACTTATTTCTTTTCCCAGCTGTTTATTTTCTCCCCCTAATGTTGGGAAAACCGACTCATTAAAATGACAATCGGCAAATCGAGCTGTAAATAAATTCCCCGTCAAAGGCTCAAGATATTTAACTATCGAAGGGGATTCAAAACCGACATATATTCCTAACCTCCTTTGAGGACCCATCTTTGTGCGTTGTGGTGGAGCAATCGGAACATATACCGCACATCCAAAAATTCTAAGATGAGAAATATTTGGTTCCTGACCAAAAACCATTTGTAATGGGGAGATATTATGATAACTTATAGGCCTGATGCGAATCAATGATGCTGCATGTAAAATGGCATGTCCCCATGCAGAAATCGGTAGTTTTGACTTCATTAGTAACAGTCTTGCAATTAATTGAAGTCGTTTGATAAAGGACTCTGCAAGACCATTTTGTGTATGAACATGCGCTACAGGGTGTTCAACACTGTGAAACCAATATTTTAATTTTGATATAACTAAAAACCTAAGGACTAAATTGAAAATGTCAAAACGAATTTTTAAGTCCTCAAAACATCCCTATATGATTTTAAGATTATGCCAAAGTTAAAAACAAAGTTTTCAAATATTTTCTAAGTGTTTAAAGCCGAAACAGTGATTTTCAAGTCCTTGTTTCGAAATGGCCTAAGGCGTTTCGAAACGTTTTCATCACTGCCAACCCCTGTTCCGAAACGAGTATCGAAACGGCTTTAGAACACTTGAACCCGTATCGAAACGGATTCACACGTTTCGAAACGGTTCTTCATATTTGTTTTGAAAACTATAACGGTTGAACCTTTTTAACTGAATTTTCAAAGATTAATAGGGTGTTTCGAAATGGGATCAAGTTGTTTCGAAACGACCCATTCCAGTAGCAAAAATGTTTCGAAACGGGTCCTTGTGTTTCGAAACGGTTCTTAATCTTGATTTGAAAATATGACCATTGTAAAAGTTTTAACTGATTTTTTAGAATCGGTTAGGGTGTTTCAAAACGAGCTTAGGCTGTTTCGAAACGACCCTTTCGAGCGGCAAAAGTGTTTCGAAACGGCTTTAACACGTTTCGAAACGGGCTCTTAAATGCACCCAACGACTCTTTCTATTTTAGTCCGTTCCGAAACAGGTACCCCGCGTTTCGAAACGGGTTGTTGCAGACTGCATTTATGGAGTTGAGATAACATCCCCAACGGCTCTATTGATGAGTGCAACAACCACAGCGGCTAGAAATCAATGAGAAGGTATAAAAGGGACCTCTAAAAGCTCCAGCAACAACTATTGATCCAAAAGCAAACATCCAAACATCAAATCCAAGCATTTGTGCAAAAATCCCATATTGTCTAGAAACCCCAATTGTAATTTTCATTCTTATCTTGTTCAATTGGGTTGAGTGCTTGTAATTGGGCTACAATTTGTATTGAGAGATACTCTATTAGCCATCAAATTCTTTGTTACCTTGTTGTGAGGATTGAGTTAAATTTTGGGTAAAAAATTTAACCGAAATTGTAAGGGTTGCCTCCTTAGCCTAGAAAAGGGGAAGAGCAATTAGTGGAATTGTTGCAAATCCTTAGTGAAGCTAAGGTAGTGTATGTAGAGTTCATTTGGAACTCGAACCACTCTAAAATCCCTTGTCAATATTTTTAATTTGCAATTTCCACCACACAAACTTTAAAAATCCAATTCACCCCCTCTTAGTTCATATCGATCTTTCGATTCACTCAACAATTGGTATCAAAGCCTACCTCTTTGAGGATTAACAACCACAAGAGGAGTTCCTTGGAAGAGTGTGATCATCATATATCAAGAGATGGCTTCAACCTCTGGTTCGGGCATGTATGAGTCTCAATCCACTACAAAGCCTCCCTTCTTTAATGGTGATAACTATTCTTTTTGGAAGAATAGAATGTGTCTCTTCATCAAGTCAAGTGACTACCTAGTGTGGAATGCCATTGAAGATGGCCCTTATATTCCATTGAAGCAAGATGGTGAAGGCAAGATGGTTTTAAAGAAAAAGATGGAGATGAGTGAAGAAGAAAGGAAAAAGATTCAAGTCAATGACAAAGCTCTCCATATGCTCTTTTGTTCTTTCGGTCCGGACATCTATTCTAAGGTTTCATCCATCGAGAGTGCCAAAGAAGTGTGGGACACTCTTGAGACTACCTACGAGGGCACCAACGATGTTAAAGAAACTAAGATTGGAATTCTAAATCTTAGTTATGAGAATTTCAAGATGGAGCCCGATGAGACGGTGTCCAAGATGTTTGATCGTTTCTCCACTATTGTCAATGGGCTCAAGGGTTTTGGATAAATCATACCGGAAGACAAGCTTGTCCGGAAGCTACTCTATTCACTTCCCGAATCTTGGGATGGGAAGAGAACCGCCATCATTGAAGCTAAGAATTTAAAGACTTTAAAGCTTGATGAGCTTGTGGGTTCTCTCCTTACTCATGAGATTATGAAGCAAGGAAGGGAAGAAGAGAAGAAGAAAGAGGAGAAAAGAGTAGAAAAGCTTGAGGTTGAGAAGAAGAAGAAGATGAGAATAGCTCTCAAAGCTTCACAACATGAAGAGAGCTCTTCTAGTGAGGAGGATGAACTAGAAGAATTGGCTATGATAGCCAAATGATTCTCACGTTTTATGAGGCCCAACCGGGGAAGAAAAATCCAAAGAAAGATGGACTTCAAAAGCAAGAACAAAGAAGATGCAAGGGATCCTATCATTTGCTTTGAGTGCAAACAACCCGGCCACATACGTTCGGAGTGCCCTCAACTCAAGAAGAAGGGCTTTGAGAAGAAGAAGAAGCTCAAAGCCAAGCTTGCTACTTGGAGTGATGAGGAGTCATCACAGGATGACGAACAAGAAGTGGCTAACCTTTGCCTCATGGCACTTGAGGAAGATTCCTCCATGGTAACCTCTAACTCACCTATTTTAGATTTTACATATGATGAATTGAATGATGCATATGATGAGTTACAAGAGGTCTATGATGAATTAGTTGAGAAATATAAAGAGTCGGTCATTAGGAACAAAAAGATTATTTTGGAACTAAATGAGAAAAATGACTCACTCACTCAAGCTAATTCAAAATTTGAGAAAAAGATATTAGGGTTAAAAGATGAACTAAAATTCTTTCAAGATGAAAATGTTGACCTTAATAATCTTTTGTCTCAATGTAATAGTGAACACCAAAAGGTGTTGGATGAGCTAAATGAGCTCAAAAAGTCTTTGAAAAATATTGGTAGTGTCAAGCATGAAATAGGTGAATCCTCAAGAACACACCAACCTAAGAAAAAGACTAACTACTACAAACAAGGTAGCTATCCTAGACATAGTAGAGCTAAAAGAATTAGAAGTGTATGGGTTCCTAAGGAACTTGTAAAATCTAATAATATTATTGCTATGTCATCTTGGATTCCTAAGGGAACCAAGGTTTTGGGAGCTAACACTCATGGACCCAAAATGATTTGGGTACCAAAAACAAAAGCTTAATATCTTTGTTTGCAGGGGGAGCATTGCTACAAGGCCAAAGCACAAAGTCAAAACTCATGGTACCTTGATAGTGGATGCTCAAGGCATATGACCGGAGACAAGAGTAGATTCATGGATCTAAAGCCAAAAAGTGGAGGAGTAGTGACATTTGGTGACAACTCCAAAGGCCACATTAAAGGTATTGGCTCCATAGGTAATCACTCTACTATTCTCATTGAAAATGTCTTATATGTCGATGGTCTTAAACACAATTTATTGAGCATAAGTCAATTGTGTGATAAAGGATTTAATGTTTTATTTGATAAAAATGGATGCAAAATTGTAGACATTAAATCTAATAATATTATTCTCATAGGTCATCGCATAGGGAACATATACATGGTGCATCTAGATGACATTCATACATCTCATGCATGCTTAGTTGCACAAAATGAAAATGATGCATGGTTGTGGCATAGGAAACTAGGACATGCTAGCATAAGTGTTTTAGAAAAACTAGTCTCCTTTAATCTAGTTAGAGGTTTACCCAAGATAAAATTTTCAAATGATAAAATTTGTGATGCATGCTCAAAGGGTAAACAACATAGGTCTTCCTTTAAATCCATTAATGATGTTTCTACTAGTAGATGTTTACAACTTATCCATATGGATTTATTTGGGCCAATTAGGACTATGAGCTTGGGTGGTAAGTCTTATGCTTTTGTACTTGTTGATGATTTTTCTAGATTTACTTGGGTTCTATTTTTAAGTACTAAAGATGAGGCTTTGGAAAAATTCATCACATTTTCAAAACTAACCCAAAATGATCTTGATCTTAAAATTTCACATATTAGAAGTGATCATGGAACCGAGTTTCAAAATTTAGGGTTTGAAGATTTTTTAAATGAAAATGGTATTAGCCACAATTTTTTGGCTCCTCGAACTCCTCAACAAAATGGGGTAGTTGAGAGGAAAATAGAACTTTGCAAGAAATGGCTAGAACTATGCTTTGTGAAAACAATTTACCTAAATATTTTTGGGCGGAAGCCACAAACACCGCTTGCTATATTGTAAATCGAGTAATGATTAGGCCAATTTTAAAGAAAACACCTTATGAGATTTTAAAATCTAAAAAGCCTAATATTAGCTATTTTCACCCTTTTGGTTGCAATTGTTTTGTTTTAAATAATGGAAAAGACAACTTAGGTAAATTTGATGCAAAAAATGATGAAGCTATTTTCATAGGTTACTCTTTAACCTCTAAAGCCTATCGAGTATTTAACAAAAGAACTTTAGTAGCAGAAGAATCTATTCATGTTGTATTTGATGATAACTTCCTTCCTAGAAAGGATTCTTGTGATGATGATGATGTAGAAATCATAAATACCTTTTATGGAGGACAAACTTCAAAGGAGGATGAGATTCCAACAAAAGAAGAGGACACACAAGATCCACCTCTTGAAGCCTTGAAGGACTTGACTCTTGAGGAAAAGGAAGTGAGCTACCCAAGGGAGTTGAACTATGTCAAAGATGGTGAAATCTTGGGTGATCCATCCAAGGGGGTAACCACTCGATCTTCTCTTGAGGAAAAGGTGGACACTACACTTTTTATAAAAATGTATAAAAATGACATCTTAGTAGTTCAAATTTATGTTGATGATATTATTTTTGGTTCTACTAATGAATGCCATTGTCAAGAGTTTGCTAAGTTAATGCAAGGTGAATTTGAGATGAGCATGATGGGGGAGCTCTCATTCTTTTTGGGACTCCAAATCAAGCAAAAGAAGGATGACACCTTCATCAATCAAGCAAAGTACATAAAGGATATGCTCAAGAAGTTTGGCTTGGAGAATGCAAAGCCTCAAGCCACACCTATGAGCTCATCTACAAAGCTTGACAAAAATGAAGAAGGTAAGTGTGTTGACTCTAAGCTTTACCGTTCTATGATTGGATCATTGCTTTACCTTACCGCAAGTAGACCGGATATCTTGCTTAATGTTTGCTTGTGTGCTAGGTTTCAAGCTAGTCCTAGAGAGTCTCACCTTATAGCCGTTAAGAGAATCTTTAGGTACCTTAGAGATACTCATTGTTTAGGTCTTTGGTACCCTAGAGACTCTACCTTCAACCTTCATGCTTATTCGGATGCGGATTATGGGGGTTGAAAAATCGAAAGGAAAAGTACTTCGGGAACTTGTCAATTCCTAGGTAGTATGCTCATATCTTGGTTCTCTAAGAAACAAAATAGTGTAGCCTTATCTACCACCGAAGCCAAGTACATATCCTTAGGAAGTTATTGTGCTCAAGTCCTTTGGATGAAACATCAACTCTTAGATTATGGAATTATAGTTGAAACCATACCCCTAAAATGTGACAACACTAGTGCAATATGTTTAACAAAAAATCCCATCCAACACTCTAGAACCAAACACATAGAAATAAGGCATCATTTCATTAGAGATCATGTCCTTAAGAAAGATGTGGTTATAGAGTATGTAGACACCTTAAATCAATTAGCGGACATATTTAAAAAACCTTTAGACAAAGAGCGTTTTTGGTCCCTTAGGAGAGAGTTAGGTCTAGCTAGCCTATCTTGACCTTTTAGGACCCATTTTGTGCTTAAATTTGCTTGATCTTGTGAAATGCCATGTTTATGTGTTTAGACTCCTAATTTCATCCATGCTTATAGCTAGGGGGAGTATGTTTATGTTTGCATATGTTTTGCCTGCTCATTCATGTCATTTATGCATGTTAGACCTAAGAAAAAATCATTTTTCTGCACTTTTAGAGCCTCATCTGCACTTCCAGACCCAAGTGTATCGAAACGGGTGACCCTGTTTCGATATGGATACCTTAAATTCATGTCTGAGAGAAGGGTGTTTCGAAACGCCTCCAAAATGTTTCGAAACGTTTTGGCTACTGCCAAGGGGTGTATCGAAATGTGTTTCGATACGGGTCAACAGGGCTTCGATACGGTCAACACCGTATCGAAACGGTCAGCTGAGAGTCACAAAACGGTCAAACCCTAGTCATCTCGTTTCGTAACGGTCCAGACCGTTCCGAAACGGTATCGCGGATAGCTTTATTTAGGGCTTTTAAAGTTAAAATCCTCTTTTTTTTATCAAACTCTTAAAAACCCTAAAAACCCTAAACCGACTTCCTCTCTATAAATAACCTCTAAAACTCTTTGTTTTTCACCAAATCTTGAGGGGTTTTACTCTAAAACTCAAGTCTAAGCAAGTTTCATCAACATTGTGCAAGGATTTTCATCAAATCATCCAAAATCCCAAACTAAGGTATTTTTCCTTCAATTTATGTTCGAATCTTAGGTTAGAAAATTTTATTTTTGTATATATTATATGTTTTCATTTTTGGGTTTTCCATATCTTGTAAAAAAATTTCAAAATCTCAAAATTTTTGATTCGAATATAAATTTTTTTAGTCGCATTTTTCTTTTACTGTTTTTTTAAATTTTTTTGTTTTAATTTTCTTTAAAAACCTAAGTGGGATTTATTATTGGATTGATTTTAAAAATCGATGCATACACTTAATTTTAAAATATGCTTGCTTATTGTTTTTAGATGTCGGATCAAGCTAACAAAAAGCGTAAGGCCGTTCAAACCGGTGATTCGAGCATTCGTCTGAATCTAGCTCTGCTTTTTCAGAAATCCCTTCGAACTACCGAGATGCGAGCACGCTTTACTTATGTCAAGGATTTCGAGGTTCGTCGTGAACGTGTCATTGATCATGATTTCCTCAATTCCGAGCGATTCCTATTCCGTTACCTCGAGCGTTTGAGTGAATGGAATCTTCTTCCTTTGTTGAGCATTCCGGATATTCGCTACAAACATATGGTACTCATCTTTTACTCTAATGCTCGTCTTATTAATGATGAAACCAAATCCGAGGTTGTAGGAATTGAATATTTCATATTAGGGAAAAAGTTTACTGTTAATATTGCACTCTTGGAGTCCACCTTTTCCCGAAAGAATATAGGTCTTGAGGATGAACGTCACTTCGGCACTTTCACCGGTCCGACACTTACTTTGGATGTGCATGACCGTTTTCTTCACTTGATGGTATCGTGGTTCCTTCGCCCTTCCGGAGGTAAATACTCTCATATCCGTCAAGTTGATCACTTTTGGCTTGAATGTTTCCGTAGAGGTGAGCACCCTAATGTTGCCAAGATTATTTTTGCCGAGATGGTTAATAATGTTAAGCTTATTGACACCAATGAGTTGAAGTCTTTTACTTATGGCACAATCTTGAGCTACATCTTTAACGACCTTGGTATCGATTGTACCTACGACTCCCCGGAACCTCGCAAGTGCAAGATTGGTGAGTCCTCCCTTCGCAAATCCGGGTTTCGATATGTGAATGATGTTTGGGAAAGAGTTGACAGAGAAGCTCCTCCACCGCAAGTTCAAGTTGGAAACAATGAAGCCCTTACGGCTCTCATTACCGAGCGGTTTAATGCTTTGGATACTCGCATTGCTTCGGGTTTTGATGCCATGGACACTCGCTTGAAAAATGTCGAGGATTGCCTCCAAACTCTTGAGACTTCCCATTCAAACTTGGATTTGTCCTTCTCCACTCTCTATGGGCAATGGACGAAGTTTCACCGTTCTCAAGTCAAGAGCGACGATGAGACTTTCGATGATGATGACGAGGCCTAAGACTATCATATCATATCATATTATTTATGCACTTTAGGTTTAAGATTGCATCTTTATGTTTTATTATGTTTTAGGAACCTATGCTTTTGATCTTTTGTTTGGGATTTTATTTTGAACTTAATGTTGGTTTATGTTTTGGATATTTTGATATTATGAATTAATATTGTTGCTTATTAATGCTTATTGGTACTAATCCTTTGTCTTCTCTATGAGCTTTATTTATTCTTTTTGATCTAACAAAAAGGGGGAGAAGAAATTTAAGAGCCACAAAACAAAAATTCGTTTTAAATGTTTAAAAGGTTTTTTAAGTTTTAAAACTTGGATTTCAAAGTTAAATATTTTTTTAAAACTTTAAAATGTCAAAAGCTAAGGACTAAATTGAAAACCTAATGACTAAATTGAAAATGTCAAAACGAATTTTTAAGTCCTCATAATATCCCTATATGATTTTAAGATTATGCCAAAGTTAAAAACAAAGTTTTCAAATATTTTCTAAGTGTTTAAAGCCGAAACAGTGATTTTCAAGTCCCTGTTTCGAAACGGCCTAAGGCGTTTCGAAACGTTTTCATCACTGTCAACCCCTGTTCCGAAACGAGTATCGAAACGGCTTTAGAACACTTGAACCCGTATCGAAACGGCTTCACACGTTTCGAAACGGTTCTTCATATTTGTTTTGAAAACTATAACGGTTGAACCTTTTTAACTGAATTTTCAAAGATTAATAGGGTGTTTCGAAACGGGATCAAGTTGTTTCGAAACGACCCATTCCAGTAGCAAAAATGTTTCGAAACGGGTCCTTGTGTTTCGAAACGGTTCTTAATCCTGATTTGAAAATATGATCGTTGTAAAAGTTTTAACTGATTTTTTAGAATCGGTTAGGGTGTTTCGAAACGGGCTTAGGCTATTTCGAAACGACCCTTTCCAGTGGCAAAAGTGTTTCGAAACGGCTTTAACACGTTTCGAAACATGCTTTTAAATGCACCCAACGGCTCTTTCTATTTTAGTCCGTTCCAAAACAGGTACCCCGCGTTTCGAAACGGGTTGTTGCAGACTGCATTTATGGAGGTGAGATAACATCCCCAACGGCTCTATTGATGAGTGCAACAACCACAATGGCTAGAAATCAATGAGAATGTATAAAAGGGACCTCTAAAAGCTCCAGCAACAACTATTGATCCAAAAGCAAACATCCAAACATCAAATCCAAGCATTTGTGCAAAAATCCCGTATTGTCTAGAAACCCCAATTGTAATTTTCATTCTTATCTTGTTCAATTGGGTTGAGTGCTTGTAATTGGGCTACAATTTGTATTGAGAGATACTCTATTAGCCATCAAATTCTTTGTTACCTTGTTGTGAGGATTGAGTTAAATTTTGGGTAGAAAATTTAACCGAAATTGTAAGGGTTGCCTCCTTAGCCTAGAAAAGGGGAAGAGCAATTAGTGGAATTGTTGCAAATCCTTAGTGAAGCTAAGGTAGTGGATGTAGAGTTCATTTGGAACTTGAACCACTCTAAAATCCCTTGTCAATATTTTTAATTTGCAATTTCCACCACACAAACTTTAAAAATCCAATTCACCCCCTCTTGGTTCATATCGATCTTTCGATCCATTCAACAAACACTTATTCCAATTGACATGCAACAATCATCAAAACTCTGAGAAGTAAATTCACCAGCATTATCAAGACGAATTGTCTTTATAGGGGAATCTGGAAAATGTGCTCGTAATTTTATCAACTGAGCAAGTAACCTCGCAAATGCCAAGTTGCGGGTTGATAGCAAGGATACATGTGACCATCTAGTCGATGCATCGATTAAAACTAGAAAATATCTAAATGGTCCACAAGAAGGGTGTATGGGCCCACATATATCACCATGTATCCGTTCCAAAAAATTGATAGACTCATAATTTATTTTGGCTGGTGATGGTCGAATAATTAGTTTGCCTTGAGAACAAGCATCACATGAAAAGGCATTACTTTGAAGAATCTGTTAGTTCTTCAATGAGTGACCACATGAATTGTCGATAATTTTTCGCATCATAATCGAACCGGGATGGCCTAACCGGTCATGCCAAATAATAAAGTTATCAGTAAACTTATAGTTTACAATAGCATGTGCTTCAATTGCACTAATTCTTGTGTAGTACAATCCGGATGACAGTGCATGTAATTTTTCTAAAACTTTCTTATTGCCTTGAGTTATACTTGTAATATAGAGATATTCAGTATCTCCTTGACAACTACTCTCAATATGATATCCATTATTGTGAATATCTTTAAAACTTAATAAGTTTCTTTGTGACTTTGGAGAGTATAGCGCATTATAAATATGGAATAGAGTTCCATTTGGCAATAACATATTTGCTCTTCCGGAGCCTTCTATAATATTAGCACTTCCGGATATAGTACTCATATTATTCCCTTGCATTGTTAAATGAGAAAAAAATTTCTTGTGCTTAAGTATAGTATGAGTACTTACACTGTCCGCTAAGCATAAATCGTTACCATTTTTTGCGGATTGTATTTGAGACGGAACCATATTCTTCAAAGAAAAATAAAATAAATATTACAAAAATATTCAAAATATAAAGTAAATAAATAACATCCATGAATTTTATTCTTATATATATAATTCCTAATAAAATATTATATCTTTCTAACAAACTTTTCCTAAAATAATAATAAACATAAACAAAACAAAAAATAAATAAATAATAAATAAAAATCAAGTATTCTTCTCAAGGGAAATAAGGAAATCATTAACATCTATATCTGTAAAGCCATAATAGCCATTGCTAGTACCAGTAATGCCATAATCATCTTTGCCAAGGTCATAATCATCTTTTTCATTGATATAAGCAAAATTTTGTTTTAACTTTCTTTCCTTTATCATTGACTGACTGTTGGTAAAGACCCATAAGATGCTTTGGCACACGGCAAGCACGGGCCTAATAATTTAAGCTGCCACATCGATGACACATAGATTCCTCTTCTTGGATTGATCTTTTACACTATTGTCATTTTTATTGTTCCACTTACGGTGGACATAGTTATTTTTAAAACGACCACCTCTCGCCTATGTCCTCGACCGTGACTACGACCACGACCACACCCATAGTTATGACCACGATTGTTGGTGTAACCTTTATTTCTTTCGCTATAAAATGTCGCATTCGCTTCAGAGAATGGAGCGGAGCCAGTTGGGCGATATTCATGATTCTTCATCAGTAGCTCATTGTTTTGCTCAGCCACAAGAAGGCAAGAAATTAACTCGAAATATTTCTTAAAGCCTTTTTCTCGATATTGTGTCTGAAGGACAACATTGTTTGCATGAAAAGTGGAGTATGTTTTCTCTAACATATCCTCATTAGTAATAATTTGACCAGATAACTTCAATTGTGAAGTAATACGAAACATAGCAGAGTTATACTCGCTTACTGATTTAAAATCTTGCAATCTCATATGCAACCAATCATATTGAGCTTTAGGTAGAATAACAGTTTTCTGGTGGTCATATCGTTCCTTTAGATTATTCCAAAGAATTAGAGGATCTTTCACCGTTAAATATTCTGATTTCAACCCCTCATGGAGGTGACGGCGAAAAAGTATCATGGCTTTGGCCTTATTTTGGGCAGATTTTGCATTCCCCTCTTTAATGGTATTTCCCAGACCATTAGCATCTAGGTGTATTTCGGCATCTAAGATCCAGGATAAATAATTTTTTTCGAAAATATCAAGAGCCACAAACTCAGTCTTTGCAAGATTTGCCATTGATGTACTATAAAAGACAAACAATCAAATCAGATTAATTATAAATTAATATATATAATCGAAAAACAACAGAAAAGAAGATTTAATCCTCATACGCGGCATTGTTAAACCTGTCCACAAGGTCATTTAAAAACCTCCTTTGAGACCAGTAGCCTCGCAAAACGGGATGTCCACCCAATATACTCGGATTAAACCATTAAAACAAATCACATATAAATTCCTTATATATACGCATGTTATAAATTAAAACAAACCAACATATAATTTATAATAACCAAACATGACAAATTAAAATAAAATATTAAACAAAATAAATAACAACAAGTTGGACATCCCATTAACGATTTTTAATATTTGAATTTGTAAATGAAAGTTTGATATATTAATTAAAATATATTCGGTAAGTTATGAAAGCATATACAATCTGTGTGGTTTCATGTTGTAATTTATTATGTGTTCCGTGAAATATATAAGATGGAAAAAAAACATACCAGATAAATTCTTGGAGAAGCTTGATTATAACTAAAATCTTCTGAGCAAACTCGTGCTGATAACGTGTTGTGAATAATGTGAAAACAAAAACAAGAAAAAATAAGAACAAAATAAGATGAGAGAAAAGAAAGAAATTTATATTATTCTGAATATTGACTTGTGTACAATGCCTTCAGTAAATCATCTATTTATAGGCATAAGAAGTACATAGTACATTAAACTCTAATTAATGTAGATAATATTCCTAATGATAAGATAATTCAAATCTACTTTGATAAAGTCCTTATCATGATAGACATCCACATAAATAAATATTCATAACAAAATCATAATATTTCAATTTCTAAATAAATTTTTTATACGATCAATTGACAGTCAACATTTTTACTGATATGACTAGGGATAGTCATTTGATCTATATTCGATGGGTTTTGACCCGATCTTACAAGATCGAGTTTTTAAAAAAAATTGGGTTTGAACTGGGTTTGGTCTGTTTTTTTGAGGATAAGGTCAACCCGACCGAACCCAAAATAATAGTTTTAATTTTATTCTAAATATTTAGGTATAATTGCTACAATACCTCTCTCTTTATATATATATTTTAATTATCTCCTTATTTTGTCTAATAAAAATAGAATAATTATTATAACACTCCCTCTTTATTTTTATTTTTTCAATTAGCTCTTTATTTTATCGAATAATAATGAAAAATGACAATTTTTTATTTATGTTGGGTCGGGTCGAGTTGGGTTTTTACTCTAGAATTCGGGTTCAGGTCAAGTCATATAGAACATTATAAAATGTCGGGTAGAGTCAGATTTGGATGGAGGTGTTAAATTTTTGGATTGGGTGCGGATCGACTAAAAACCCAACCCGATCCATGGTGATCCCTAGATATGACATAATAACATTAGACACAATTGGTCTAGCGGGATGAGGTACTAAATCCCTTAACAAATGTCAGATTTTTTAATCTTGACTTTATGAATAGAGTAATTGAGTTGAGAAAGTTGTCTCCATAATAATTCTCTATAATACCTGATTAGAATTAGTCAATTATTAAATTAAAAAACCGATGGTTAAGCAAAAAAAAAAAAGAAAAAGCAAACGTTTTGGACTGTGGAATATGCATGGTCCCTCATAGTTCGTCTTTTACACAAGCATATCTATTTTTATTATTGTTATTATTATTATTATTATTTGTTTTTTACTCGAGTTCAGATTACCGAAATCACAATTTATTGTTTTAAAAGAAAATTTAAAATTTAAAAACCATTTCAAATAATAATTATATGTTTTCACAATTAATTTAAAGTAAAAACTTAAAAATCTCCGTAATTAAGTTTGAATAAATTTTTTTGGTTATTATATCTGCCGAGTTAAGCTCCAACAATACGTCGTCTTCTTTACCGTCCATTGGCAGTATGGTTTGAGTAAACATTAACATAATCAACACTTTAGATGTTGCAATTTTGTCTAAACTAAGGCATATGCATTTATCATTCATGTCTATTGTCATTCATTGATTGAATTTAAGTGCTTATGTGTAAAATCTTTGTTTAAACCAACAGGTAGTTCAGTTGGTTAGAACAAAGATGAGGTGTTAGCTCCCTTAAATAAGGTCAAAAGTTCGAAATCTATCATTGTGAATGAAAAAAGTAGTTTGGGAAAGTCGCCCCGTAACGAACCTTTGCAAAATCCGATCTGAATTAGTCGGTCAATGAGTCGAAAACATGTGGTTAAAGAAAATCTTTGTTCTATGTGAAATAGAAAGTTAAATACGAGAAAACAGCAAATTTGGCACAATTTGATGAGATAACAAAAACCGTACACATATAGGACAGGTTAGGACTTGGGACAAGCCTAAATACCATGACAAAATTAATTAAGAATCTCCTCTCTCTCAACAACATTCCATCAAACCTAAATGCCCAAAAAGGCTACAAAAAAAGGGGGAGACCAGATTTTTCTTTTTCCTTTTTTACAGCAACACTTGGTTGGAGAATATCGGAAGCGCAAGTCGAAAAGCATACATACCTCGGATCGGTGACGTGTGTGTGTGTCATCAGCAGGCACATCCTCCAGATTGTTGCTGCGACTGAGATGCATTTGGGTTTGTAGACTTAAGATTGACGTCGACCATGTCTTCTTGTTTTGTTGAAGAAAGCGTTTCCATTCCAGGTAAAGCGGCTGCAATCTTCCGAAATAGAGCCTGTCAAGAGATCGAACAGAGTGAGACAACTCAATAGATTTGATCCGTAATGCTGGGGGAGGGAGAGCACTTGATAGTAACTATGTTGCTTTAACTCCTTATTTTTTCTTCAAGTACTCACATCCGACACCCACATCCGAGAAATACATGGAAATGGGTATGGAGATATGACAATCCAAATACATGGACAAACTTAGAAAATTGACCGACTTACACACCCAAGTCCAAGTAACTAAAGTCATCAAATATAATGGAGTTGGTGCAGAAGTGAGAAACAAAAGGACTGAGCAAACTTTCAGTGAATAGAATGCCACATGACATTGATCTAAGCCTAACCACAAGAATTTTCATCAGCATCGAGCATGCAGTGAAATTATAGGGATAATCATATGATAAGTTAAAAATGGTTTACCTTGATATTGAAGCCAGCCTTAGCACTAGTTTCGATGAACATAACATTGAGTTCACGAGCCCTGGCTTCAGCTTCCTCAACTGAGACTTGTCTGTCAAATCAACCACAAAATGCACAATGATCGAACACAGATCAAGCAGATACATTCAGAGCAAGAATCGAGGGAATTTTTTATGACAATAAAAACTAAAGTAATAAAAACTAATGGTCTACTCATCTTTACAAGAAAGTCCAACCATAATAACAAATTAATATTACCTTTTGTCCACAAGATCGGTTTTGTTCCCAACAAGCACAATTATAACGTCACTACCCCGTTCAGTCCGCACCTCTTCGATCCACTTTGAAGTATTTTGGAAGGATTGCCTACCTACACCATGAAAAATTAAAGTTGGCAACTTCAAGCACTTCCTTGAGCATATAAACATCAAATTGTGAGAGTGCATCTCACAAAACAGGCAAACATGCATAAACATAACTGAATAAGGAAATATATGGTACATGAAGGTGTTTCAAATCAGGATGACAAAGTGAAATGGCGACTTACTTGCAACATCATAGACAATGACTGCCACGGAGGAATCCCTAATGTAACTTGGAATAAGACTCCTGAATCTTTCCTGTCCTGCAGTATCCCTGTAATAAAGATTGAAGAAATCAATCTTAACAAACACACGAGAGAAGGTACTTCATCAATATACCATGTTCCCTGGTGACAATGCTACTAATCACTTCATATTAGTGACACTGACATCTATAAAGCCCAGCAGCGAGCTATCCAACTAACAAATTAAACCAAAATTGAAAATCAGCATCTAAACACTAATGCACCCTTTGGCTTCGCTTGGTAAGGTGGAAGGAGAATTAAAGGCAAGGAAGTATACATTAGATTAAAAAAAAATTAAAATTGACGCCTTACCAGAGCTGCAGTCGAACTGTCCGATCTTCAAGGTACATTGTTTTCGACAGAAAGTCAATACCAATGGTAGCCTGGTTAACAAATTAAAGACACATATAGCCTTAGAATCTAAAAGAACAAAGGAACTCAGGCAAAACAATAAGAAATCTAAACCTAATCAAATACAAAAAAAATCAAAGGAAGGAGCAATCAGATCCAAGCTGATTAAAAAATTTGCAATCGGGAAAAAAGAAAAACGTGAAGGAACGTAGAATCGAGAGAAATACCTGGTAAGTGTTATCGAATTTGTCGTACATGAAGCGAGTGATGATACTGGTCTTGCCGACAGACTGATCCCCCAAGAAAACAAGCTTGTATTTGGCCAAAGCTGAAACCGGAGCCATGGTGATTCGGATCTAGGTTAAAGAGACACTACGGGATCGGGTTGGGATCGGATCCAAACTCGAGATCTCGCCGGAAACAATTACAAAGGTGTCGCCGGAGAGAACGAGACCGGTGATCGAGATCCCTGGCGTATTTTTTATTATTATAACAATTTTGGTGGTTATTTATCGTTCACAGTGACCATTTATATTTGGAGAGTGAGAGAAGGCGAAAATGATTTTTAATTATATGATTATTTTATGGATTATATTTTATACATAATTCTTCATATTTTAATTATATATTTAGTTTACAATAATAGTTATAATTTTTTATTGTAATTTTGAGTATTTTTCCATTTAATAAACTTAACATCTTCTATTCAAAAAAAATATATAAAATTTAAACATAAATTTCTAGCTCTAACATTCTAAAATATAAAGCTTAAACCCTAAATCATAAACTTTAAAGTCTAACCATAAATCTTAAATTTTACATCATATAACCTAAACTCCTAAAGCTTAAACCACAACCTAAATATTTAAATCGTAAAATTGAAAGGCTTGTGTAAGTTAAAGTTTAAACAAGCTTGTGTGTCAAAGTATTTTTCTTATTTTATACATATGTTTATGTATGTTAATATCAATCATCTATTTAAATTAGGGTAATCTTCACATGCGGTCTCTTTTGTTTGGAGTTTGTTCTATTTTAGTTAGCCGAATTCAAAAAAGATCATTCTTGTCACTTACGTTTTGAATCGTGTCTATTTTGGTCCATTGGCAGTTAACCCCCGTTAATTAAAAATAATTTTTATTTTAACCCTCAAACTTTTAAAATTTTATTTTTCACCATCTTCTCTAAAAACTTGAAAATTTTATTTCTCTGCTTACCACCCAATCATGACATTTTTTCAACTTACATAGGTCTGCTACTCTTCTCCTCCCTAAAACGTTAAACTAGAATGAAAATATTGTGCTAGTAACAGTCATCTCGCTACCCACTGCTCACCCATGACCAAAATGTATACAAACTTTAGAACTATCCCCCTAACTATCTCATGCTAGACCTGTAACCCCCTAAATTCGGCCCAAAAGAATTGGGCCGAATATAAGAAGTTAGGTTTAAAACTTGTCCATCAAGTAAAGTAATTAGATTTAAAAATATCACATTCGAAATAAATAATAATACCAGAAAATACGTAATCATATAATAATATCCTGAAAAATAATAAAACATCTAGAAATACATATGCATGATAATAACAGTAAACTCTCAAATGAAATGTCTGAGTCTGTAATCATACATAATCCGATAATAATAAATAAAAGTCCATAAGTCAAAGTAAATCATACTGGTAATAGAAAATATGACTGATAAACGATGTTCTCCAAGTATCGTAGCCTAGGTCTGAGTATCTGAAAGAGAAACTAAGGAGAGTCAGCAATAACGCTCAATGTGTCTCTACAGTGCAAACAGAATCTAACAGAGTCATACAAAGTCAAACAATATAACATCCGAATATTATTCTCAGTCAAACAGTCATTTCAATAAATGTATGTGTATGAATGTATGAGCGAGTCAACATGATATGCACCCAACTACATCAACGTCCGAAAAGTAGGTTCCCTAGAACCACTCTCTACATCGTCACCATCCGAAGTGGAACTCAGCCCGAAGGGTAGAACCACTGATCCGAAGGAGGTTTCAACCCGAAGGAAGAAACTACTAAATAATAATACCAGAAAATATGTAATCATATAATAATATCCTGAAAAATAATAAAACATCTAGAAATACATATGCATGATAATAACAATAAACTCTCAAATGAAATGTCTAAGTCTGTAATCATACATAATCCGATAATAATAAATAAAAGTCTATAAGTCAAAGTAAATAATACCGATAATAGAAAATATGACTGATAAACGATGTTCTCCAAGTATCGTAGCCTAGGTCTGAGTATTTGAAAGAGAAACTAAGGAGAGTCAGCAATAACGCTCAGTGTGTCTCTACAGTGCAAACAGAATCTAACAGAGTCATACAAAGTCAAACAAAGTCAAACAATATAACATCCGAATATTATTCTCAGTCAAACAGTCATTTCAATAAACATATGTGTATGAATGTATGAGCGAGTCAACACGATATGCACCCAACTACATCAACGTCCGAAAAGTAGGTTCCCTAGAACCACTCTCTACATCGTCACCATCCGAAGTGGAACTCAGCCCGAAGGGTAGAACCACTGATCTGAAGCAGGTTTCAACCCGAAGGAAGAAACTACTAAACTTCCCCGTACAAAATCCCAACCCGATGATATGACATATTATCTAATTTTTTAAATTCTAAATGCATTCTTATATATTAACGGAAATGCATATTCATATAGTTCAATATTAATCAATCTGAATCTGATACATGTTGGATGACATACCAACATACTGAACAAGTCAAGCATATCATATCAACAAAATATATCATAACCATACAATATCAGATCATGTCATAATCACAATTCAGTCCATCAAACATATATACATGCATAACACTGTAAAACAGATAGCATGGTAGAGAACACACCTCAGATAGCTAAACATTCAACGTCGATGATGACGTCTTTCACGCTCAACTCTAGCACTAGGTCGGACAGAGTCAGCACCTACGATAATAAATACTACATCATATACACTACTATTATGCCGAATTACTGATAATAATACCGAACAATAATTACTAAACTCACGAGCAGATTCTGAAGATTGAGCAACAAGAGGTCATCCAGGTGGTAGAGGAGAAAGGATCTCAGTATCCGAGTCAACGTCACATGAACACAAGAATAATTCGAATTAATTTCTGATATTCAAAATTCTCAAAAATACTAAACATAATTGAACAAAATTGGTCAAAACAGTCTTTTGGGTTCGAAATTGGAAAAACGGACAGCGAATTTGGAATTAAGACGTCAAAAAACTTAAAGTTGACTTTGACTAAAAAAAGTCAACGATCAACGGGTCAACGGTCAACGTGTGACGTCATCGCACACGCCAATCGGTTCAGTTCTGGAGAAGGGTTCAATTCGTTTAGTTCGGTTGGCTAAGCTCAGTTCACCAATTTGAACCGGTTTGGTCCAGTTCAGACTCTTTTCCCCTCTTTTCACTTCGAACCAAACAATTCCCTAACCCTAACGTCGCCGACGACCCTTATGCACCAATTTCGACCAAAACATACCACAAACACAACTCAAATGACCAAAACCTTGGGTCATTACTTACCCAAAATCGAAAGTCACAAGAGAGAACGAAACCACGACGGAGCAAAGAAATTTCGAAGCATACACGAGACTTTTCGGGCAGATTTCAAAAAAAAAAAAAGAACGGCCGACGAGAGCGAACCAAGCTATGGTTTTTGTTCGAACGGGAAAGGGAAGTTGAATGATGGTTATGGATCGACGAACGACTGACGATAGGGTCTTGGCCGGAGCTAAATCGAAAAAAGTGGGAAGGTGTTGGTGGTTACCGAAAAGAGAATGAGAGATTAAGGGAGAAGGAGGATGCTATTAAGATGATGGGAGCCAAAAGGTTGATTACGGCTGAAAAGTATAAATTTATACCTTAACAATTGGGTAAATTACACAATAAGGGCTCCAAGAATAACCTATTTACAAAATTACCCCATGAAGTTCCAATTCATCACAATTTAGCCACTTAAAATCAATTGTAAAATTTCTAAATTATAGGGTTCAGAATTAGGGATTTTATTCAACTTAGGGTTTTAAAAATAGGCAAAATTTGAGGTGTTACAAGACCGCTCAACAAATGCAATTTTTTTGTCCTCTTCAAGTCATATTCAATAGTCTATGAGATACAATGCATGCTATATTTATATTATTTATGATTTAACATCTCTATCACCCCAATCGTGAAATTAATTTTGTTCAATATATATTTAACTTTAATATATCTTAATTTTTTTTCAAAACTAAAAAAGAATATGCTCAAATTAAACAAATATCAATAGTGTAAAAAAAGTGAAACAAATACTTCCAGTTTTAAGGAAAGAATAATATTAAAACTCAAGAAATAGGGCCTACTTAAGAGGCAGAAATCAAGTCATTTCAAAGAAAACCATTACCCAACAAATGCACAATAAAAAGGTTAAAGGAAGAAGGGACTTCAAGTTCGCCATCGCCAGCATTAGCAATACCACAGACACCGCCACCGCCATCGGCATCAACATTTCTTATTTTCAGAGAAAAATAGCAGGTTACCATTTCTAATACAACAACTCAGTCAGCAGTCCAGCTCTGCTCTATTATATCCCTAAATGGCCTTCGCACTATTTCGACTAATTGCAGCAATGGGTAGAGAGATGATTGTTACTAGCACAATATCTTCATTCTAGTTTAATGCTTCGAGGCGGAGGAGAGTGGCAGACCCATGGCGGTGAAAAGAGGGTCGGGATCGGGTGGTAGGTGGAGAAATAAAATTTTCATGTTTTTGGGAAGATGGTGAAAAATAAAGTTTTGAAAGTTTGGGGGTTAAATTAGATATTATTTTTTATTAACGGAGGGTTAACGGCCAAGGGACCAAAATAGATAGGATTCAAAACGTAAGTGGCAAGAATGATCTTTTTTTTTTTGAAATTGGGTGACCAAAATAGAACAAACCCCAAACAAAGGAACCACGAGTGAAGATTACCCTTTAAATTAAAATTTATATTCATAACATTAGCGGTAGAAACTACAAACGCCTTATTTTTAGGATTTAAGGACTTAGTTAGGGTGTTGGGTTTAGTGGTTTTAATGTAGGGGTTTAGAATTTAGGGGTGATGGTTAGAATTTGTGTTTAGAGGTTATGGTACTATGGTGTGCATTTATGTTTTAACCTATAAACCCTAAATTCTAACCCTAAACCCTAAAATTTAACCATCATCCCTAAATTCTAAACCCCTACACTTAAACCTATAAACCCTATACTATAAACTAAGTCCCTAAACCTTAAAACTAAGGCTCTTGGAGAAACATGTAGGGTGCGTTTGGTTCCGTAGAATACAAGACATTTTCATTTTCTTGGAAAATAGAAAACATTAAAGAAAACATGTTTAGTTGCAAAAATTGAAAACAATTTTTATAAAATGAAAACAAAATCAAGTGAAAATTTGAAAACATACGAAAGATGTTTTCACCATTTTCATTTAAAATGTTTTAGAAATGTGGAAAACATAAAAACAATGATTTTAAAATTTTAACTCTATTTTACCCGGGTTCGATTCGCTTTAATGCCAATTTTAGAACTTTGGTTTATTTAATCGTATTTTATTTTTATTATAATAATATTTTTAATAATTATATTTTAATTTAATTATTTTAATAAGTAATTATTTGTTTATTTTTATTTGGCTTAAAGATCAAGTTAATCATCAACGAAAAAAATAATCAATTAATCCATTATTGATTTTTTACACCCAATTTAACTCTCATTTGTCGAAACACACTCAATTTAGTCATTTCGTAAAGATTGGCCAAAATTTGACCATTAATTCATTAAAAACTAAAAAATGATAACACGTGGTACACTCTGAAAGTGTTACGTCATTACACCGTAAAAAATCTAAAAAATAATTTTTTTAAAAAAAAAATCTAATTTGGCCATTTACTATTTTTTTTCATTTCAAAACAATCATAGTTTTGATTTTTTTTTTCAATTTGGTTTTTATTGATTTTTCTAATTCAAATCTCAAACCCTACTGTTATCATTATTGTGAAGTTGCTGGTAGATCCCCTATTCATTCTTCTTCCAATCCATGCAAATCAAGTTTTCCACTGGAATTTTACTAATTTCATAGGAAATAAACAACCCTTAACAAAAAAACACGTATTTTAAGAAGAATTAAATCTGACATCTCTAGGTTTCAACAATTAATTATAAGGTTTAAGGGTTTAAGGAGATGTCAGATTTAATTCTAACCCTAAACACGTGTTTTAAGGAGATGTCAGATTTAATTCTAACACATGCAAATTCCTTAGCGTTTCAATGGATCCAAGTGAAGACGGTAGTTGTGGAGGAGAACTAATTAGCAAACTATTTTAGGTGGGTAGTTGTGGACAACGGCGAATCCAGAAATTTAAGTTTGGTGGTTCACTTATTTATCTTATTTAGAGGTTTAAGGCTTCGAATCTCCCAAACAATCAATTTGATTACAACATACTAAATACGCATCAAAAATGCATTTTGTAAAAGAAATATCTCTACATGAAAAAAATAAAAAAAAGTAATAACAATCTCCAAATAATAAAAGTGACAAGAAAGTTGAATTGATAATGAGATGAGTAGAGAAATACGAGATCAAATATTTTTTCTTGTCAAATAGAACGTTTAATGAGATAAGTGTTATATCGTGAAAGTTCTTCCGAGTTTCAAAGACAAAGATTATCAAAAGTTTGAACATTTGAAGATTGACCCAAATGTAATTTTTGTAGCAGTACTTTTTTTTAATATGAAGGGTGACCCAAATGTAACCGTACCCATAATTGAGTAACCCAGTTGTAACATTACCTATATTTGAGTAGGCATGTAAACGAACCGAACGAACACAAACGATAGTATGTTCATGTTCGTTTGTTTAATTTTAACCGAACAAATGAACGAACACGAACATAATTTCTTATACGTGCTCGTTTGTTAAGAAATGTAGCTTGTTTGTGGTCGTTAATGTTTGTTTGTTAAAATAATAAATGAGCACAAACGAACGACATAAAAGAAATGCATGAATAAATTTAAGCATAATGAAACGAATATATGTGAATAAATTTAATTTTTTTAAATATAATACATTTAAAAAAAAATAAAAGAACATATGTAAATAAATTTAAACAAACATAATTGAACAGATTATTGAATGTTCACGAACGTAAATGAACGGACAAGCTCTTTATTTGTCTTTGTTCATTTAATTAAACGAACAGAAAATCTTGTTCATATTCGTTCGTTTAATAAATAAACAAACTTCCCATCGAACGTTCACAAACAGTTCGATGAACGTTTGGTTCGTTTACGACCCTATATTTGAGTGACTCAAATGTAATTTTTAAAAATTAGATGACTTAAATATAACCTTACACATAATTGAATGGCCCCTATTGTAATTTATCCAAAAAATAATGGTGGGTCACGTGACCCACCATGCACCTTAATAGATCCGCCCATGGTTGTGGAGAGGTTAATTTTAAATGTATTTTTTTAGATTTTTTTAATATTTTCAGGTGTGCCATATGTCATTATCTTAATGATTGTTTGTGAGTTAACAATTAATTATAACCGTCAGCGTTATGAGAGGGCTAAATTGATTACAATTTAAATTATGAGGGTCTCATTGATTGTAAATTGAATTATAAGAGCTAAATTGGTGTAAAAAATTTATAAGAGCTTAATTGATTTTTTGTTGAGAGCTAATTTGACCTTTAAGTCTTTTTGTTTTGAAAACTAGATGCCAAACACATTTCCATTTTTCATTTTTGAAAACAAATTTTCATTTCTATTAACCAACGTTTTTTCTAATTTTTAGAAAATATAAAATGAAACCATTTTTTGAAAATAAAAATAGAAAATAAAAAAATGTTTTCTAAAACTAAACGGACTATTAATTTCTACCGTCAGTGTATGGAATAATTACTTTTTAAATATATAATTATTTTTAATCAACCTAATAATTGAGTTCACTCATCACTCTACTAAGTGTCTTGTTTGTATTGAGATAAAAAAGATTTATGAAATTCTTGAGTTCTCAGCCGATGACGTCATTCTCAAGGGAAAAATTCAATTTTCTTTTGCAATTTTAGTTTCTATGCTATTTTGCATGGGGTTTTTTAGTAGACACATTTATTATTTTTTCTCTTTTGTTTGGTACACGTTTTATTTGTTATTCTTTGTTTTTTATTGAATCCAAATGTCATTGATAAAATATAATTTTTACAATATATCAATTGATCATCTCTCTCTCAATATATATATATATATATAATAAATATTTTATACACAGGCGGTGGAAACTAAAAGTTTCTACAAGCGCTTTAGTTTTAGGGTATAGAGAGTTAGTTTATGGCGTAAGGTTTAGGGGTTTAGGCGTAAGGGGTTAGAATTTAGGGATAGTTGTTTCAATTTAAGGTTTAGGGTTATAATTTAGGGTTTATATGTTAAAACCTAAATCCTCACCATATTACTATAAAAACTAAACCCTAACCTATAAACCCCAAAATTATAACCCTAAACCTTAAATTGAAACAGGTATCCCTAAATTCTAAACCCTTACACCTAAACCCCTAAACCATATGCCCTAAACTAACTCATTATATGTTAGAATATTAATTAATGTATAAGGGCTTTTTAGTAAAAGGACAATTAGTTAGTTTGTTAGGATCTTTATTTTCTTTAGTGTTATATATTTGTAATACCGGATATTGTATATTTGTTTATTTTGTTATTAATAAAATAAAATAAAAACCTTTCTCTCACCTTATGCCTTTCACCCTTCCAAATTCCCAAATCATACGAGTAAACCCTAGACCTTCCTCTTCCTCTTCTTCACGAGAAATCAATTTCTACATGGTATCAGTTGATGAAACCTATGATTCTCGATCTCGATCCGCTGACGTCCTTCAAAATTCCTTAAAAACGACGATCCCTGTGATTCGTACTATATCCATCCGAGTGAAAATCCTTCACTAGTTCTTACCTCTTCCCTTCTTGATGGCAAAAATTATCACCCGTGGGCGCGTTCGTTTCGTATGGCGTTAATATCCAAAAATAAATTTGAATTTGTTGATGGGTCTATCAAAGAACCCAAATCTGATGATCCCCGTTTCTCCGCCTGGGTGAAATGTATGGCGTTAAATCCAGAAATTGCCCAGAGTGTACTATGGATTGACACTGCGGCTGATCTTTGGGTTGATCTTTTCGACCGTTTCAGTCAGGGAGATTTGCTGCGAATCTCTGATTTGTTTCAGGAACTTTTTAGCCTGAGTCAAGGTAATCTCATTGTTTCTGCCTATTTCACTCAATTAAAAATTGTTTGGGATGAGATTTGTGTGTTAAGGCCATTGAAATCTTGTTCTTGTTCTGCTTCGGTTTGTAGAAAACAATATCTTGTGTTGAGTTTTTTTCGTGGTTTAATGAGAATTTTAGTGTTCCCAAAACTCAGATCCTAATATGTAAACCCTTACTTGATATTAATGAGGTGTTTTCCCTTGTTACTCAACATGAAAGTTCTCTTCTATCCACTGTTAATTTTGATAATGAGTCCCATATCATGTTGGTTGGTCGTTCTTCTGATTCGGGTAGGCAAAACCCTAGGGCATATGATAGTTCTGTTAGAAAATTTTCCAGTACATCTAAAATGCCTTTGTATATCACTGTGGTTTGTATGGTCATACGATAGACATATGCTATAAAAATATGGCTATCCTCTTTGGTATAGGAATAAGTCTCAGATTAGTAAAATGAACCAATTGGGTTCTGGTTCTACTCATAATGCTTCTTAGATTGATTCTTTTTCTAAGGAAGATAGTTCCGGTTCTCTTACCTTTACTAAGGATCAATATGATGCCCTGATTCATATGCTTAATGAGAAAGGACATTCTATGTCCTTTGGTTCTGGTCCTACTGTGAATAGTGTATCCAAGATTAATGTTCTTGCTTCTGCCTTTGATGCTCTATGTGATGCTCCAGGTATTGTTCTTTCTTGCTCTAATTTTAATAACGTGTCATGGATTATTGATAGTGGTGCTACTTATCACATTTGTTGTTCCTTATATTTGTTTTCTAGTTATTCTAAAGTTGCTAACAAATTTGTGAAACTTCCTAACAATCAGTTAGTTCAAGTAACTCATATAGGAAGTGTCACTATTTTTCAAAATCTTGTTCTCCAAGATGTATTTCATATACCAGGTTTCAATTTTAATTTAGTTTCTGTAAGTCAATTAACTAAAGATCATTCTATTTCTGTGATTTTTAATTCTAGAACTTATTTTATACAGGATGTGCATCATTGGATGGCGATTGGTACATCTAGTGAGACTGCTGGTTTGTACAAACTAAATACATATTTTGGATATAATTATGTTTCTTGATGTTGTTCTACTATTTCTGTAAATGACTCTGTTTCTGCAAATGACTCTATTTCTTCTTGCAATTCTACTTCAAATCTTTGGCATTTTAGACTAGGACATCCTTCAAGCAAAAGGATGCATTTCTTTTCCTTATTGCATAATAAAATACCCAATGTCAGTTCTATGGATTGTACTACTTGTCATATGGCTAAGCAGAAAAGACCATCTTTCTTTTCTAGTAATTATGTTTCTGAGTCAAATTTTGATCTTATTCATATAGATGTTTGGGGACCTTTTCCCATTAAGAGCTTATATGGTCATGCTTACTTTCTCACAATAGTAGATAATAAATCTCGTTTTGTTTGAATTTTCCCATGAAATTTAAATTTGAAGTATCCGAGTTAATTACTGAATTTTATGAATTTATTTTTACTCAATTTAATGTAAAAATAAAATGCATACGTACTGATAATGCTAGGGAGTTTGACATGTTAGATTTTTATAAAACCAATGGTATTATTCATCAAAATAGTTGCACATATACTTCTCATCAGAACAACATTGTTGAATGCAAGCATCAACATCTTCTTGTTGTTGTTAGATGCCTACGTACTCAAGCTTCTTTACCTTTAGTTTTCTGGTTGGGTTGTGTCACTTATTCTGCTTATTTGATTAATAGGACACCTACTCCTCTTCTTTCTAACAAAACACCCTTTGAAATGCTTTATCAAACTAAACCCACTTTTTACAACTTAAGAATCTTTGGATGCCTATCTTATGCTTCTGTTTTGCCTAAACCTCAAACTAAATTACACCCTAGAGCAATTCAATGTGTTTTTCTTGGCTTTCCTAAAAATATCAAAGGATATAGGTTATTTGACATTTAAACTAGAAATATTTTTGTTTCCAGAGATGTTTTCTTTTCTGAATCTATCTTTCTTTTTTACAAAGGTATACTTCATTCCTCTTCTAAAATTATTTTTTCAACTATTGAATCTATCTCCTTTGTTGAAGATTTTCCTAGTTTAAATTCTGTTGATCATTAAAATTTATTGCCACAATCTTCATCACAACAAAATGCACCAGTTTCATCAAGTTTTGAATCTGCAGCAGATCAATCTATTGGTGTCTCTTCTTCAACTGAAAGCCAGATTATAAGCCACCAATTCAATCTACTGATGTTGTCCATCCGAGAAAATCATCAAGAACAGTTAAACTGCCTTCTAAACTTGGTGATTACCAGGTTGCTTTACCAGGAAGTAAGGTTTCTTCACACTCCACACCTCATAACATTGCTCATGTTGTCTCTTATGACCATATCTCTTTCAATCACCAAACTTATATTAATAATGCTGACATATTAAAAGAACCTAAAAATTATAAAGAGGCTATTAAACATGACTACTGGAAAGATGCTATGAATGAAGAAATATTTGCTTTAGAGAAAAATAATACTTGAAACTTAGTTCCTTTGCCTAGTGGAAAGCAAACTATTGGTTGTAAATGGGTTTTTAGAACAAAACTCAAATCTGATGGCAGTTTCGAAAGATATAAGGCAAGACTTATTGCTAAAGGATATACACAACAACCATGATTAGATTTTTTTAAACACTTTCAGTCATGTTGCTAGAATTACTACTATTAGAACTCTTATAACTACTGCCTCTGTCAAAAACTGGTATTTACAACAATTGGATATTAACAATGCCTTTTACATGGATATTTGCATGAAGAGGTCTATATGGATCCTCCACCTGGTTTTCTTCCCACTAAATCTGGTATTGTTTGTAAACTGAATAAGAGTTTGTATGGCCTAAAACAAGCAAATAGGCAATGGAATGAACGTTTAACTATAGCTTTAAAAAACCAAAATTTCATTCAAGCATCTTTTGATTCTTCATTATTCTTAAAAGGAACATGTGATAATTTTATAGCCTTAGCTTTATATGTTGATGATATTATACTAATGAGCCCTAATTTGACAGAAATTAATAACATTAAAAGTTTCTTGCATTCCACCTTTAAGATTAAAGATCTAAGTGATCTTAAGTATTTCTTAGGGTTTGAAATAGCTAGATCAAAATAAGGTATAAACCTCTGTCAGAGGAAGTATACTCTTGCTCTTTTGGAAGAAATTGATTTCTCTGGTTCCAAACATGCTTCGACACCTTTTAATGATAGAATTAAACTCTCTAAGCAAGATAATATTCCCTTAGAAGATATTATCTCTTATAGACGATTAATAGAAAAATTGTTATATTTGACTTATACTCGTCCTGATATAACATTTGTTGTTAATCATCTATCTCAGTTTCTTTCAGCTCCAACTGATATACATCTTTCTGTTGTGCATAGAGTTTTAAGATATTTAAAGGGAACTCCTGGACAAGGATTATTTTTTTCTGCCAATAATGATTTGAAATTGAATGCTTTCTCTGATTCTGATTGGGCATCATGCCCTGATTTGAGTAAAACAACCACAAATTCTTACATTTTTCTTGGTTCTGCTTTAGTTTCATGAAAATCTAAAAAATAATCTACCATTTCCAGGTCTTCCACAGAAGCTGAGTATAGAGCTCTTGCTACAGTAACATGTGAACTACAATGGCTATTATTTCTTCTTTCTGATTTACATTTACCCTCTCAATCTACAAATCTCTATTGTGACAATTTATCTGCAATTAAAATTGCAGAAAACCTTGTTCAACATGAGAGGACAAAGCACATTGAAATTGACTGCTATCTAATTCGAGAAAAGCTTCACCAAAAGATGTTGCATCTTCTACCAGTTTCTTCTTCCAACCAGCTTGCAGATTGCTTTACAAAGGCTTTGCCACCAGTTTTATTTCATGATTCTATTTCCAAGTTGAGCATTCACAATGTGTATGCTCCAACTTGAGGGGCTGTTAGAATATTAATTAATCTATAAGGGCTTTTTAGTAAAAGGACAATTAGTTAGTTTGTTAGGATCTTTATTTTTTTTAGCGTTATATATTTGTAATACCAGATATTGTATATTTATTTTTTGGTTATTAATAAAATAAAAAACATTTCTCTCACCTTAAGCCTTTCACTCTTCCAAATTTCCAAATCATACGAGTAAACCCTAGACCTTCCTCTTTTTCTTCTTCACGAGAAATCAATTTCAACACTATACTCTAAAATTAAGGCGTTTGTGGAAACTTTTAGTTTTCACCACCAGTGTATAGGATATATATATATGAAAATTTTACAACGGGTTTCGAACACCGCTGAACACCACTAACGCTGAACGCCACTGAACACTATTAAATTGATTAATAAAAAATAAAAAATTAAAAACTCGACATACAATTATAAATTATTTGAAATAAAATTTTAATTAAATTATTTTCATATATATTATATTTTTTATTTTTTAAATAATTAAATCAAATACCAACCATAGTTAATCTTTAAATTAAAAAAATCCTAAATCTTTCCCCAAATTATAACCTAATTTTTTTAATAACCAAATGAAAATAATAAGCCGGTTCCGATCCCGGAAATCCAACATAAGATTGGATATGACCACGATGGCGGTTGAAAGGCATACTAACTGCTCATACATATTAAGCAAAAGCAGGTATTCACTATTCAGACTTGCCCCCTATACGTGTTTGAGCTTGACTGGTTTTTAGAAAATTCGGTTGCTGGGCTTTTTCTTAGGTATTAAGCATTTAATAACCAAATGAAAACAATATGTGGCGTAATTCGTTCTAATATGGGAAAATATTTAGGTTTTTTAGCGATTGACTATAGATGATATTTGATCCAATTATTTGAAAAAAATTATATATGTAGAAAATAATTTAATTGAAATTTTATTTTAAATAATTTATAATTATATATTGAAAATTTTAATCTTTATTAATCAATTTAATGGTGTTCAGCGTTAGTGATGTTCATCGGTGTTCGACGCACGTGGTAGACTCATCTATATATGTTATACACGAGTTATTATTTCGTACATAGGCACTGAAAAAATACTTCACAATTATACTTAATTTCATTTTAAAAGTTAAAATTTAAATCCATAACACTAAAAACCTAACATCCTAAGTTATATCCTTTAAACTCTAAAATTTAAATTCTACAATAAACCTTGAAACCTAAATCCAAAATTTAAAACTAAACTCATAAATTTTAATTTGGACCCGGTTGTGAAAAAATATTTTCCATCGTCAGTGCATGTAATATTTTCTCTTTATAGGTTATTATTTCATGCGCTCGCAGTGAAAAAACTCCACAAGTATGCTTAATTTCACCTTGAAAGTTAAAATTTGAATTTTTAACTCTAAATCTTAAACCTTATCCCTAGACTCTAAAACCTAAATTACAATCATAATCTATAAAACGTAAACCCCTAAATCATAAATCCTAAACACCCTAATTATATAAAAAATTCAACTACCAATTCTCTTTATGGGTTATTATACGAGTGAAACAAAAACTTTCTTAATTTCACCTAAAAAAATTAAAATTCAAAACCTAACCCTAAAACAAAGTGCTAAACTATATTTCTAAATTGTAAAATCTATTTTTTAACTATAAATCCTAAAACTTAAACCTCTAAACCACAAATCATAAATAAAACTCATAAACCCTAATTTGAACCTAGTTGTTAAAAATTTTCCACCGTAAATACATAAAATATTCTTTTTATACATCGCGAGCCAAATCGACTCAATTTAAACGAAAATTTCTCTTGTTTTAGAATATAATCCACATTTAAACCAGATATTTTTTAAATGATAAAACTCCTTTTCTCACCAAAATCTAATCTCAGTAAATATATTTTATACTATATACTATATCCTAGCAAATATACAATATGTTAAATTTCCTGTTGTATAGCAGTGGATCAGGTTTGGGGTAGTATGTTGATGTTAAATTTTGGTTCTAGTCCCTGATCATTTGAAAGTTTTTCAAACAGATCAATATAAAACTATTGTTAACATTAAGACTAGTCTCCCATCAGGAAAAAATGAGAGAAATTAAGGCACTTTGGCCCTATGCAACATCATCAATCTCCTTCTACATATTCGCCAAGTTTCGCAAGGTGCACCATTCGACTTTTCCATGACTCGGAAACACTCAATTGATTCAAATAATTTTTCAATTCAACCGGTTCGGTTTCAAATACCTCAGGGCTTTCGATCTCCTCATCATTTGCTTTGTTTTAAACTTGGATTATCTGTTTCAATCTCTCCACCACCCGGTTCATCTTCGGCCGGTCCTTGGGACATTTTGATAAAAAATTGTCTTCTAACTTGGCTATGTCTCTAGCTGCACTAATTGAAAATCGGTTTTCAGGTCAAGAATCCATTATTGACAATCAGAAACCGATAACCAGCAAACCAAATAACATGTTTAATTTATGTTCGAAATGTAAAGGTTGTAGTACATATAAGAAACGAAGATATGCATTCTTGGTGTTCTAGATAGGAGCCTGAACTTCTAAACCCTCGTGTAGAAAAGTTAATCCTCCGGCTGCTCTGAGTATCACCTCTGCTGCGGCAATGCACGACCGAAAAGACGATCTTTCAAACTCTTGTTTTGCATAAGCTTGTTGTTGGAAAAATAGACTGCGAAACGGCACATTAGTACCGACTGGAAAATAAAATAAATAACATAAGTGATCAACGAAACCGTGTCGTGGAAGAATACCACTAACTTGGAAACGAATTTGCCTCGATGTGCGTAATCGTTGCTGCGGGCGAATAGTCCCCTGAGGTTAACACGGTCGCTCCGATATTTGTACACCCAAATACGTAGTGGACAACAATGGATAACAATGGAAGATGAGAGATAGCTTTTGAGTTCCTTGTGTGTTTTCTGGATGCAAATGAAGCTTGAAGGCCTCATTATTCATAGGCTGCAACGAAGGACAAAAACTTCGAACAAAAATCAGGTTTAAAACCTGATTTAATATCATAAATCTGTTGTTATAACTGCTATTACAGCTCAGTTATAACTCATGTAATTATGCCCGTAACTGGCAGAATTAAACAGGTGAATAAAGCTTTAATTCTGTCCAGATACATTCTCTTGTTTGCAGATTAAAATGACCATTCGAATCTGATTTATTCTAGAAATCAAAACAGCTAAATAAATAGGGTGTTATCCTCTAAAATTCAGAATACAAACATACACTCAAACAACCTATAAATCCACAGAAAAATATTCTTTCACAATTCTATTCCTTGAGAAAAATTTATACGAATTTTATCCAAAAAGATAGTACACGCGCGAACGTGTCGGAGACACTTGTTACCCGAACCCGAAGCCCGAGACGGGCGGCGACACGTGAGACTTGCACTTGTTCTCTATCACTCAACAAGGGAGAGGAGGATGAAGGCTATAAATACCCTTCAAATGTTAGTTTCCCATTCAATGTGGGATTTCAATCTTTTGCATTACTAGCATTCCCCCACTAATGCGAAAGAATTCTCCTGAAACTCGAAAAAACAATCTTCCAAGAAGATCAACAGCGGAATTAGATGCTTAAGCACTAGTGAATAAATCTTGAACTAGCACATAGTGATAATAAGCAATTCTTCTCTTAGATAAGTGAAACTAGTCTTGAACTTTCTAAGATAAGGCTAAAATTATAACACACACCTAATTTCTTCATCCACCGAAGTCCTCGATGCGTAATATATATATATGAATGTATATTTAGCCATCTTACCTCAGGATTATAGTAATTGTTTTAGAAAAACAACCCAAGGTTTTTCATAGAAGACGGCTAACCCTTCTTATTACATAGGTTATTTCATAAAGTTTTTCTCAATAAAACCATCCAAATATGACTATGAAATAATTAAGAACTATTACAATAGCTCAACCTCTCAAGGTTTATGGTAATTTTCTTCAAGTTTGTTATTTCAGCTTGTGAATGTGCCTTTTCTTACCATTGTAAGCTTGGTTCTTGGCAACACATATCGCAGCTTGTGAATCACATATTAAGGAAACTGAAGGAGTCAGTTTTCCCCACAACGGTATTTCAGCTAAAAGATTCCTGAGCCACTCGGCTTCTTGCCCAGCTAAGTCAAGAGCTATGAACTCTAACTCTATAGTAGAACGAGTAATGCAAGTCTGCTTAGAAGATTTCTAGGAGATTGTTGCTCCACCCAAAGTAAAAACACACCCACTCGTAGAGCTTACTTCATCACTATCAAAAACCCGGTTGGTGTCACAATATCCTTCTAAAATAGTAGGAAAGCCAGTAAAATTGAGTTTCCAGTCCATAGTACCTCTAAGGTATTTAAGTAAGCGTCTAAGAGCAATCCAATGTTCACTACTTGGGTTGTGAGTATATCTACTAAGTCTGCTCACAACATAGGCAATATCAGGTCGAGTATAGTTCATTAAGAACATTAGACTCCCAATTATTTTAGCATATTTAGTTTGGGAAATGCTAGAGGCATACAAGGTTCGAACAAGGATGACATCAAAATCGTCAAACTTCTTTAACACATTCTCAATACAGTGTGTTTGACTTAGCGAAAAACTCTTTTCAGTTTTAGCAACTTTGACTCCTAAGATCACATTTACTTCTCCCAAATCAGTCATCTCAAATTTAGCGGATAAGAAATTTTTTGTTTTGTTAATGGACTCAATGTTGGTGCTAAAAATCAACATGTCGTCAACATACAAACTTATGATTACGCAATCTACACCAAACATCCTCGAGTACACACATGCATTCGAACCATTCACAACAAAACCAAAACTAAGAATAGTTTTATGAAATTTCTCATACTACTATTTAGGATCTTGCTTCAGGCCGTAAAGAGGCTTTTTTAGTCTACATACTTTACCTTCTATACTAGGCTTCTCGAAACCAAGAGGTTGCTCTATATAAATCTCCTCATCTAGGTCTCCATTTAAGAATACAGTCTTTACATCCATTTGATGTACTTGCAACTTGTGAATGGAGGCTAGTGCAAACAATGCACGGATCATTGAGATTTTGGTTACAAGAGAATATGTATCAAAGAAATCTATACCAAATTTTTGAGTGAACCCTTTGACTACTAGCCTTGCCTTATACCTCTGAATAGAACCATCTGGTCTAAGTTTCTTTCGAAAGACCCATTTATTGTTGATGGTTTTAATTCCTCTAGGCAAGTCAATTAATTCCCAAATATGATTAGACATTATTGATTCTAATTCGTCTTTGATAGCGCTTTTCCAAAGACTAACATTAATAGATCGTATAACTTCTTCACATGTTTTAGGATCCTCATCTAACAAGAAAGCTTGAGCTATAGGATCAAAAAGGGTGTCATAATTATTAATCTCAGAAATAAAGGAATTTAAGAAATCTGGTCCAAAAGAGGTTTCAACTCTTTGTCTCTTGCTTCTTCTAAGCTCAAAATTAATATCTTAAGAAGACCTTGCAGGCACACTAGAAGAAGTGGATGAAAGATTTTCTATTTGTGTTTTATTATCTAGTCTAGGCTTCTTCAAAGGAAATATGTTTTCAAAGAATACAACATCCCTAGACTCACAAATAGAGTAGTCTTGTAGAATCATGAACCGATATGCAACACTGTTTGAAGCATACCATATAAACAGCGCATCAACGGTTTTCGGTCCGATGGTAGATTTCTTAAAGTCTGGTAACTTCACTTTAGCTAGACACCCCCACACTTTAAGGTTTTGAAGATTTGGAGCGTAGCCTTTTCACAATTCGTATGGAGTATGATCTAACTTCTTATGAGGTACATAGTTCAAAATATGATTAGCCGACAAAATGGCTTCCCCGCATGTTATCAAACAACCCAGAACTTATCAACAATGAATTTATCATCTCTTTTAAAGTTCTATTTTTCCTCTCAGTGATACCGTTTTGTTGAGGAAAATAGGGGGCTGAGGTTTAATGTATTATGCCATTCTTCTCACACACCTATTTTAAGAAATTGGATCCATATTCACCACCTCTATTGGATCTAACTCGTTTAATTCTCCTATCTAACTGATTTTCAACTTTTGCCTTATAAATAAGAAAGAAGTTTTCAGCCTCATCTTTTGTTCTAAGGAGATATACTTTTGTGTATCTAGAAAAGTAATCTACAAAAGTAATATAGTAGTGTTTTCCTCCTTTACTTTCAGTGTTTCTAAAGTCTACTAGATCTGTATGAATCAACTATAACAAATCAGTCTTTTTATTAGAAATAGTCTTAAAGTGAGGTCTAGCATGCTTGGCTTCTGCACAAATTTCATATTTGTTAAAGCTGGTTATGTCTAGTTTAGGTAGAATATTCGTTTTTATCAGTTTCTTTAAAGATTGAATCTTCATGTGGCCTAATCTAGCATGCCACATATCAACAGATTCAACAATATAAGCAGAAGTGGTAGCTTTATTCTCATTAAGTTGAGTTTCTATAACAAATAAATCCTTGTTTAAAAAAGCATTTCCCAACATAATCACCATTTTGGGAAAGTATCAGTTTATCTGCCTCAAAAACTAACTTAATGCCTGCCTTATTTAAAAGCCCTCCACTAATTAAATTTCTACACAAGGCATGTACATACAGAACTTTATTCAAAGCTAAAGTTTTATCGGATGTCAACTTGAGTAAAACCATGCCTTTTCCTAGCACTTGAGAGCTGCTAGAGTTCCTCATGTACACACGTTCACCATTGCTCCCATCATCGAACTTGGTGAAAAACTCTTTCCTTGCACAAAAATGTTGTGATGCTCCGTTGTCCACCACCCATTCAGAATTGTTCTCCACAAGTTGACTTCAGAAACCACTGCGACAATAACCTCTTCATAAATGTCCTCCGCCGGGTTAAGATATGGTTTGTTCTCATTCTGGTAGTCTGAACGGTGTTGACACTGGTACGCCTTATGACCGGCTTGTCCGCATACATAACACTTCAGGGATTTCTTATATGGTTTGGATTTTGGTGGCTTCTTGAAGTTAGTGCTCCTTTGAGGTTTCGTCTTATTATTCTTAAACACCCTTTTTCATGGTCTTTTTTAATTTAGACCTTGAGACACCACTAGATTCAACCAAGTTAGAATTAAAAGATAATTGACCAAGATGATTAGCAACCTTATCTTTTAATTGATTGGCTCCCTCGATTTTCATGTTACCCGCCAACTCCTGGAGTGAGATATCTCTCTTTTTGTGTTTGAGAGAATTGCGGTAGTCGGACCAAGACTTAGGCAGCTTCTCGATAAGAACATTGGCTTGCAATACTTCACACATTTGTATCCACTCGGCTAGTATGTCGGATACTAGGTTTTCATAGTCACGAACCTAGTCCATGATCGGTTTTGCATCGGTCATTTGAAATTTGAGCCACTCGCCCACCACGTACTTTTTGATGCCCGCGTGTCATCAGAACTGTAATTCTTCTCCAATGAGTCCCAAATCACCTTTACACTTCTCTCTTTAAGGTACATGTCAAAAAGCTTGTTGGACATGTGACTCAAAAGATGACCACACACTATTTTGTTATCTTTTTCGTACTTCCAAAGGATAGCTGCAACATCATCAAGTACAGAATCTGGGCTGGTTGTATCAACAACATTGGTCGCCAAGGCAGCACTGGTCGATGATGGTGTTGTTGGTGGTTGTTCGAGCAGAACATAAACTAGGTCAAGCTGCTCGAAGAAAATAAGAATGGGTTGAGACCATCTTTGATAGTTGGACCCATCAAGAGCGTCGAGCTTAGAAAAATTGGGAATCAACTTGCTAAGTGGGTGTGACATGTTTTGCAGTTGGAAGGAAAATTTTGTTTCTAAATTGTTGGAAAAATATACTGCAAAACGGCATGTTAGTACTGACTAGAAAAAATAATATATAACAGAAGTGATCAACAAAATCGTGTTGTGGAAGAATGCCACTACCTTAGAAACAAATTTACCCTGATGTGTGTAATCGCTGCTGTGGGCGAATCGTCCCCTAAGGTTAACATGGTCGCTCCAGTATTCGTACACCCGAATGCGGAGTGGACAACAGTGGATAACAATGGAAGATGTGAGAGAGCTTTTGAGTTTCTTGTGTGTTTTCTGGATGCAAATGAAGCTTGAAGGCCTCATTATTCATAGGCTGCAACGAAGGACAAAAACTTCCAACAAAAATCAGGTTTAAAACCTGATTTAATATCATAAATCTGCATTTATAACTGGTGTTATAACAGCTATTACATCTCGGTTATAACTCATGTAATTATGCCCGTAACTGGCAGAATTAAACAACTGAATAAAGCTTTAATTTTGTCCAGATACATTCTCACCTTTGCAGATTAAAATGATCGTTCTAATCTGATTTATTCTAGAAATCAAAACAGCTAAATAAATAGAATGTTGTCCTCTGAAATTCAGAATACAAACAGACACTCAAACAACCTATAAATCCACAGGAAAATATTCTTTCACAAATCTATTCCTTGAGAAAAATTCATACGAATTTTCTCCAAAAAGATAGTCGCGCGCGAACGTGTCGAAGACACGTGTTACTCGAACCCAAAGCCCGTTCCAAGACAAACGGCGGTGCCCGAGACTTGCCCTATTTCTCTATCACTCAACAAGGGAGAGGAGGATGAAGGCTATAAATACCCTTCACATGTTAGTTTCCCACTCAATGTGGGATATCAATCTTTTGCATTACTAACATTCCCCCACTAATGCGAAAGAATTCTCCTGAAACTCGAAAAAACAATCTTCCAAGAAGATCAATAGCGAAATTAGATGCTTAAGAACTAGTGAACAAATCTTGAACTGGTACATAGTGATAATAAATAATTCTTCTCTTAGATAAGTGAAACTAGTCTTGAACTTTCTAAGATAAAGATAAACTTATAACACACACCTAATTCCTTCATCCACCGAAATCCTCGATGCATAAGATATATATACGAATGTATATTTAGCCATCTTACCTCAGGATTGTAGTAAGTGTTTTAGAAAAGTAGCCCAAGGTTTTTCATAGAAGGCGGCTAACCCTTCTCACTTACATAGGTTATTTCATCAAGTTTTTCTCAATAAAACCATCCAAATAGGACTATGAAATAATTAAGAACTATTACAATAGCTCAAACTCTCAAGGTTTATGGTGATTTTCTTCAAGTTCGTTATAAACGAACCACCCAACAATTGGGCTAAGAAATCATTAAGAATAAATATTCAGCCTCCTTAACCGATGAATTCAATATGTCCTTCTCAATAGAACACTCAAATTTTGAATTCATTAAGAGTTTGAGTAGAACTTATCCTTTTCTAGTGGTAAGTTCATTAATCTTTTACATTAAAGACTTCCCACTTAACCCTGGGTTATGAACTTATTTAGAATAGATATTCAACCTGTAACACCCTAAAATTACCCTAGTTGAAAATCCCTAAGTTAGATAATAAAGAAGATAAAAACAAGTTGTAACCTATGATATGGTACGAGTATTGTGCAACCTGAAATGTTGTGTAAAAACAGTTTGTAACCTATAAAGTGATAGGAGTATTGTACAACCTGAAATGTTGTGTAAAAACAGGTTGTAACCTATAATATGGTACGAGTATTGTGCAACCTAAAATGTTGTGTAAAAATAGGTTGTAACCTATAATGTGGTACGAGTATTGTGCAACATGAAATGTTGTGCAAAAGTAGGTTGTAACCTAAAATATGGTGCGAATGTAGTATAACCTGGAATACAGTACAAAAGAGGTTGTAACCTAAAATGTGAAACACTGTGAGAAGTTAAAGGAACAAGAAAATATGTTATTAGTGAGAATTAAAATATAATATTTTGTAAGTGGAATTTTAGTGGAATTTATGTGGTAATAAGACATTCCATGTGTCCTATTCTAAAGGAAGAACCATCCAACTAAGGAAAACATTACCACATGTGTAAACAAATTGTTTACACTTTCTTTTTGCTTCATCTTTCCCATCGAAACAAAGAAGGAGAGAGGGTTAAGAAACAAGTAAAATCTGGAGATTTGAAGTCTTAGAAACACATGCATGTGAAGGAAATTAAGTGGGTTAGCTTAAAGTAATCACGCATGTATATATGTACGTATCGATATTGTCCAACATTTTTGTTTGATGTTCTTGATGATATTTGGTTGATGTATTGGCTGTGATAGGTTGAAATTCATGTTTAAAGATGTTTAATAATGTGTTATAAGCATTTAGCTAATGCTAGATTGATTAGAAATCTGGAAATTTGTATGCATGAAACTTAGAACATGAATCAGTCCAGTTTCGTACTAAAAGGAACACCTGGATTAAAACGGATTTTTGGCCATGTTAGAGTTTGAATTAGAAAAAAAATGAAGAGCAAAGTTGTAGAGGGTGAAAAATACTATAATATAGAGGTCTTGGAAGCATGAAAATGTTACTGGAATGTCTAGAAAATTATGTTAGAATTAACGAATTCTGTTTTGAAATGAAACTGGAGACTGCCTGGGTTAATCACTATTTTGGAAATGTTTAGGGACGAATTTGAGGTTTATAAAATTTGATAAAATTTCTAAGAAATAGGGGAGCCTAATAATGTTTGATTAGTAACTTTATAATGGTGTTAAATTACTTGAAAAATATGTTTAAGGCCAATACAATGCTTAGATAGTGAATCTGGACACATCTGGAAAAATTAATTATTAAGGGACCTTAATGCCCTGTTTTTGAAACTATTGGAACTTGTTAATAATTTTATTATATGTGTTTAAAAGTGGTTAAAACTCATAATCAAATGCGTAATGAATCATAGGTCAAATGGTCACTAAAGTTACATGTTGCAAACAATGAACAAATTAGGCCATTGTAAATGCACTGTATTAAAGTATTACACTGTATTGATGTAGAAATGGGAAAAATATGAGTCATACATAGAATTAAAGTTGTGAAAATAAGATTTCTAGATTGGTAAAGAACTCCTAATTTAGAGTTGTGTGTAAAAAATTATGGGCAAATTAGTGTAGGGTGCTCAAACTGCCAGTTTAGGGGCAGTTTCATATTGATTAAATGTATGTGTTTGAATAAATGAATAAATGTGATTGAATTGAGTTCTAATGTATTCTTATGTGTTATTTGAATGTTCAAGATCAATATTGTGAAGAAATCCTAGAGGATTCACAATTAAATAGGAGGGGCAAAGGCATAGTGATCAACGAATCAACCTAAGCTTTGGAGTATTGTGAGTGTAGTTATTTTAGGGTTAGGACTAGTGTCCTAACCAATGTTTTTATGCTTATTTAATGAATTAACATGATGTATGAAATGAATCTAAATCAAAGTTTGGTAATCAAAAAGGTAATGAAAGAAGGATTAAAAAGAAATGGATTTAGATGATAATTCTTGATGCTAGTGTTAATTATTAGTGTACTTTGTAATTCATATGGTTCGATGCTAGTTGTGGCCTTGAATATGGATGATCATATGCTGATATATTGTTGTTATGAAGCATGGAATGAATGATATGGATGATATATATTTGCTGGAAATGAAATGATAAGCGAGCTTGGTTGATATTGTTAAAATACTTACATGATATGCCTATATGACCTTGTTTGGTGTTTGTAACACTCTTGCTTGAATTGAATGAAATTTTAAAAGACATTACAAGTCCTTGGTTGACTAGTGGTCCTTAGGTAGAAAGACATGCCTTAGAATTTGAGCTCTACTGATTTAAAGGTGGTTAGTCACCTACCGATGCTTTGAGCATCTACTGTTACAAGTTACAAGTTGAATGGTGTAGTTAGACACCTCGATACATTGTGTACCTATTGATTTATGGTGTTTTGAGCATCTACTGTTATATGTTGGTACTTGGTACCTATTGACTTGATTATCTAATCTACTCAAGTATCCAAGGCAAAACCTAATTAAACTTGCAATAAGAATTTACATGGTCAGTGAAATGGTGAAACGATACATGGTTATATGTTATACGAAATGATATGATTGATAAGGGTAATGACCCTATTCGAATGATATGAAAATGTGATCAATGATATGATATGATTCTTGTTATTTGGTTGTATTAAACATTGGTAAGTTGTTTGACATTGAATGTGAGTATGTTATATGACTTGACATATGATTCGAATGGAACTAGCTAAGTCTACTTGAGCATGAGATAAGCTAGCTAGGTGTGACTTGTTTGGTGTTAAGCCTAGTCAGGTAACCATAATTATGTGAATAACACACCTAAAAGATTGTATTAGTAAATTATAAGAACTATCTCACTAAGTACAAATTGTACTTATCACTCTTATGTTTACTTCTTCCCAAAATAACAGGTCTATGATATCTGAAAGCTAGCTATTTTGATTCAGGAGCAATCATAAGCCAAGATCCAAGTATTATATAGCTTTGTTTTGACTCCTAAATGGTGGCATAATTACATGTTTAAAGTATGTCACATGCATTTTGGTATCATGTATATGTTAATATAGTTTGTATTTGTTTAAGATATAGTTTCATGATATATAATGGATAGACAAGTTGTTATGACTATATTGGAATATATGTACGTATTTAAGTTTGATTATGTCTTGATATGATCTACAAATAATGTGTATGGTTTATATGTTTTGATATTTGAATGATTGCAAATGAAAATGTTATGTGTTGCTTGTATAATATGATATTCAAATGGTATAAAATATAATAGAAGTAGTATATGTAAGGTGATGTGAACTTAGGATTATACATGCGTTTAGATGTTTGAATTTGAAATGGAAATTTCACGTTATTGCTATGTTGGATTCGAATATTATGATGGTTTTTTTATGTAAGTTTAAATATGATTCTTACATGCCCAGGTTGTTTTTAATGTTGTTCGAACATGATCCCTATTAAATTAGGATTGATTATATTGTATATGAATGTATACATGTATATATGATTGTAAGGTGCTAGTTGATCTTGTATATAAACATGAATTGGATTGAATGGATTTTAGATGAATGTTTGAAAGTGTATACACGTTTAATATGATTGGTAAGTTGGTTTAGGTTGATTATGTAATATGATTTACATGTTTACTCAGAAGGATTGTTATGTTATGTTATATGTTAAAAAAGTTTTTGTTGGCCCGTCCAAATGTATTGTTTGTTATAGAATGAAATACGCTATAAGATGTGCAACTCTGATTCGTTGATGTTACATGTTCGATTTTATGATTACATGTTATATGTGTTATGTGTTCCGTTAGTGTAACGCCCTATCGCTCCTAACTCGGCCGTGGGGTGTTACACAACCACAGTCGGTAAATTTAAACCCTAACTCTAAATTTTAAATCATAAACACTACACCCTATACCCTAAAAAATACAACCTACTCTAAATTCTCTAAACCCTAACCATAAACTCTAACGTAAAACCCTAAACCTAATTTTGAGCGTGAGGACATAAGTAAGGGCATCGAAAAATGACGGAGAATTTTCATCCTCTTTGGAAGACAAATCTTGCAAAAAAAAATTTAAAAATACAACTCCTGTAAGTTTTAAAAGTTCAACGATTAAAATAAATCACAAAGTCTAATAACTAACGATATAGTTTACCTTCTAAAAATGATAAGATTTAACTTTCGACATTTATTATTCTTTTAATTCGGTCATGATTCTAAAAGTTTACATGAAACATTAACATTGTGATCAATTGTTCTTAATTACTCACTTTAAATATTGGCTCTATTCGATAATTAGCGGATAGCTGATTACATTAGTTGATAGCTGATTGCATTAGTTAATTTGACTAGTGAATTATATTAGCTGATTGTATAAAAGTGTTTAGTAAAATTAACTGATACATGATAGTTGTTAGATTATTTAAACAAGCAAAATAACATATAAGGACATGCTTATATTCAATACTTGTTTGAATAGTTTATTAGTTATTAATATTTTGTATCTAACTAATATTAATTAGATGAATAAAATTATTTTTCATATAACTTTTCTAAACATATTCAAATGATTTATATATTAATTTATTATTTATATAATTATTTTAATATAATTTAATTAATTAATAAATTTAAATACACATATAAATATATAAATATATGATAATAAAAAGAAAAAATATATAGGATTAGCTTAGAAATAGAGTGATAAAATATTTAATTTAGGTTATTTTTGAGATTTTTGGTAATCGGTAAAAGTAGAAGAGACTTTACAACTATAATATCAAACCTCTAATCTCAAAAACCTCCTATTATTGAGTTTTTTCAAAATTAGCGGTTTCACCCAATTCACTCTTTCAATCCGCTGTTCACCAAACAACAATATTAGCGAATTTGACTGGTCAAACCTCTAATTATGTCTCAAACCTCTAATTTTTTCCCAAACCTCTCTTTACCAAACATGACTATTGTTTGAGATTAAATTGTTCTTTTGTAGAGTGACCAAACTGTCCAATTTTAAATCTAAGAAGCACCTGAGAATATTTTTTTACCAAATTTTAGTCTATCCTACTTGCATTATAACTCAAACTAGTCGTCGGAATCTCCTAAAAAGCCGGCATTTTGACCACCTTCCTCCGCGACGGTTTGTTACGAATTCTACTTTCTCCCTTTTTAAAACTAAAAAATCAATATATATCGACGAATTGATTATCATTCTTGCTACTGCTGTGAATCGACGAATCGTCGCTTTTCTACCCAAATAACAAAAGCCTAATCTTTGTTCTCTCTCTGCACACTCTTTTGAGTTCACAGGTAAACACTCGTCTGCTGGTCGAACCCTAATTCTTCAATCCTCATTGCCTTCTTGTTATAATGTCATGATTGTTCGTCTTTTGATTTATTTTTTTGAATTTCGTTGAATTTGTTGTTTGGGTGCAGAGATTCAAAAAAGAAAAAGAGAGGAATAGGAGGAATCTAGAGTGGGATATATGTCCTTCAATCAATCAAGGTCCGATAAAAGTGAGCAGCAATACCGAAAATCAGGACGATCCGCCAGCTCTAATCAGCAGCGGAACTCCTCAGGCGGTTACGGTAAGGGCGGTGGCGGCGGCGGGCCCGCCCCTTCACCGTCTCTTTCTTCATCTTCTGCTTCTAGTCGAAGGTAAGGAGAACTCTTCATCATGTTTTCAGGGTTTGTTTTTTTTTTCTTTTCATTTTCGTCGAATTGCGAGTTAGTTAGGGTTCCTTTACTATTGTGCTTTTCTGTGCGATTCATTTGTTCTTGTTTCCTTTTTCGTCGGTCGATCCTGATATAGTAGTTTTAAGAAGTCTAACAATGCACAAGGAGGGCAATCTAGGGTGAATTCTTCGGCTGTAAATTCTACCGAGTCTAGTAATGCGTCTGCCACCCGTAACATCAAACAAAATGGTGCACATGCACAGCCCCACTTGAAAGGTATGATTCAAAATTCTTAAGCTGCTTTCCCTTTTTAGATTCGTAACTGAATAAAATAGGATTATCTTGATGTTATTCATATTCACGTTCATTTTTGCTGATAGGGGCATCTGATACGCCGGTTACAAGCAGTCCTGCCAATCTGGTTGAGTCACATGCTAATCAGAGGAGCACCCGCTCTGTTCCGAAGGCTCCTACTTCTCAATCTTCTGAAAGTAGTATCCCTGCAACTCCCACAAAGGGTATGTTTCTATTTTGCTTGGTATTATAAGCATATAGGATTAAGCTACTTCAATTTACTTGTGGAGCAGCATTTTGTATTGTGTGGCTGTTTGTTTATCATGATAGCATTTCTAGTTTTAATCTGATTTAGCTAATTATATGTTTTTAACTGTTTTTATGGATTAATTCCAGGAGATGCATCCCAAGCATTCTCTTTACAGTTTGGTTCCATAAGTCCTGGTTTCATGAATGGAATGCAGGTAGCTTACTATTCATGATGGTCTTCCATCTTTCTGCCAATTTTCAACCTTGTTTCTAACACCAGGTTTTGTTTTCTTATTTGTATCAGATTCCGGCTCGAACTAGCTCTGCTCCCCCAAATTTGGATGAACAGAAACGAGATCAGGTTTGTCTCTTTTCATAAAAAAATGCAGTTTAATCTTCAAGAACAGTGAAATGCTACACTGCAGGATACTAAAAAATGCCTTCTCATTCACCCGGGTTACTTTCTAATAGTAAGAGAGAATTCCCAGTAGAAACCTAATTATAATATCACCACGTCATGTTCATGATCTTGATGCTTTTCAACTGATTGTTTTTGAGTCTTAGGAGCTCACTTATATATTCAAATAACATTTTTTACCTGCAGGCATGCCAGGATTCTTCTTTTAGACCCGCGTCAAATCTGCCCACTCCTGCTCCTAAGCAACAGCTACCAAAAAAGGATTCTTCTGTAATTGATCAATCTAATTCTGTGGAGGCTCACCCAGTGCCGAAGGTAAAAAAAGATGTACAAGCCTCTGCTGGACCCCCTCTGAACCAGACACAGAACCCAGCTCTGCTTAACATTCCTATGCAAATGCCTTTTCATCACCAACCCCAGGTTTCCATGCAATTTGGTGGGCCTAATCCACATATTCGGTCTCAGACTCCTTCAGTTCAGATGCCCATGCATATGCCATTACCAATGGGAAATGGCCCTCAGGTGATGCAGCAACCAGTTTTTGTTCCAGGTCTTCAGCCTCTTCCATTGCCACCTCAGGGAATGATGCATCAGGGTCAGGGCTTGAGTTTCACACAACCTTTGGGTGGCCAGCTTGCACCCCAATTGGGCAACTTGGGAATGGGTATTGCTCCTCAGTATTCTCCACAGCAAGGAGGGAAGTTTGGTGTTCCTCGTAAAACTACTCCTGTCAAGATTACACACCCTGAGACTCATGAAGAATTAAGGCTTAATAAACGAACAGATACATATTTAGATGGTGGGTCATCAGGTCCAAAGTCTCATCCTAATGTGCCTCCTCAATCCCAGCCAGTTCCATCATTTTCACCTTCTCAGTCAGTCAACTATTATTCCAATTCTTACAATACCAATTCCATGTTTTATCCACCACCAACTTCTCTGCCATTGTCCGGTAGCCAGATAGCAGTAGTACCCAATGGCCAAGGGCCAAGATTTAATTTTCCTGTTGGCCAGAGTCATCAAAACATTTCTTATATGAACTCGGCAGCAGCCGATGGTTCACTTCCAGTTAATAAAATTGTAAATCTTAGACTTGGAACTTCAGAATCACCTAGTTTTGAATTGGCACCTGATGTTCACAATGTAGCATCTTCTGCTCCCTCAGGCATAACACATGTTACAGTCAAGCCAGTAACGGTTTCTGTTGGAGAAAAGGTGTCTGATTCATCTTTATCAATTAGCTTGCCTCCTGTTGAAAAGGTTGGATCACTAAAACCTTCGGTGATTTCAAGTGAGGGTAGCTTATCTTCTGCTCCAGCTGCTACGTTTGAGGAGTCTGTCGTGACTGTTGCCAGTAAAGAAGGCAGGGGAGATAATATGACCTACTCTAACTCTATAAAAGATAATCAGAAGAAACCAGCTAAGAAAGGTCATACTCAGCCACCAAATCAGGTATTTTCCTTGTTTTGTTTTTGTTGCATATGTAATTTTTGTTTGCATTAATTTATTTGTTTTTTCACACATTGTTGGACAGTCTATGTCAATATCCAGCACGGCTTCCCAGACTGCAGAACATGGTATTTCTTCACAAAGGACCAAAACAGCTTTAGCATCATCATCAGCTGCTGATGTTTTGTCACAGCCTACCCAGGAGTTATCATCAATAAATGATGCTTCAACTTCTCTTATAGAACAGAGGACAGACAGCAAGAGAGAAGGCTTAACCTCTGTTTCATCTGAAGTTTCTGGTACTGGCATTAATGTTGAATGCTTGGACATGGTTCAGCATGCTAAGATGGATAGTTCTTCCAAGCTGGATGAGCAACTGAAACCTGAAATTAATGGAATTAAGGATCCCTTGAAATCTGATCAGGAATCTGCTTTGAAGGCAACAACTACCAGCAATGATGTTCCTACCTCAGTAACCGCAGTGCTTCATGAAGATGTGGAGGTTAGCATTGAAAATGAGGGAGTCATTGATACTGATGTCTTTACCTCTAAAATATCCGACTCTGCAATTCATGAAAGTTCACATGTTGATGTCACCTTTGGTTCCAATGCATCTTCAAGTGCCAGTGATAGCAATGAAATCACTGTTACTAAATTTGGTGCATCTGACCAGCTTTCTGCTTCGGTCACAACTCCTGATCTCTCTGACTCAATATCAAAATACGAAGGAGGTGTTCCTGTACCTAGTTCAAAGGACAAACCTGCACCAGAATTCAATAGGACAAAGAGTACATCAACTAGAGGGAGGAAAAACAGAAAAGAAATTCTTCAGAGGGCAGATGCTGCTGGGACGACTTCTGATCTCTATATGGCATTTAAAGGCCCCGAGGAAAAGAAAGAGACAATCATACCTTCAGCTAGTGCAGACAGCAATTGCAATGGTGTTAATTTGAAGCTGGTATCTCATGAGTCCTCTCGGGTGGATTCTACAAAAGGTGATAAAATTGCAAAAGCTAAAACTGAGTTGGATGATTGGGAAGATGCTGCTGATATTTGTGCGCCAAAATTAGAAACTTCAGATAATTTCGACAAGGCTCATGAAGGAAATCGTGAGGAAGATGGAAGTGGGAATATATCAAAGAAGTATTCCAGAGATTTTCTTCTTAAGTTTGCTGGGCAGTGTGCTGATCTTCCACAAGGTTTTGAGATTGCTTCTGATATTGCCGAGGCCTTGATGGTTGCCAATGTCAATACCTCTCACCTTGTTGATCGTGACTCATATCCTAGTCCTGGAAGAAGAATGGATAGGCAATCTAGTGGATCTCGATTAGATCGCCGAGCTAGTGGAATGGTTGATTATGACAGATGGATGAAACTTCCTGGTTCTTTTGTGCCTGGACGGGATGCACATCTTGATCTTGCTTGTGGTGTTGCTGCTGCAGGTTTTCAGCCTGTCCAGGGAGGTAACTTTGGTGTTCCAAGGCACACACGAGTTCCAACATCTCTGCAATTTGTTGGAGGGATGTTTCCTGGACAAATGCACCCTATGGGTCCCCAAGGATGGGTACCACGTAGTCCTGTTACCGACAGATGGCAACGTGTTCCTAACTATCAGCAAAAGGGGTTGATTTCTTCGCCACAAACACCATTACAGATGATGCACAAAGCTGAAAGGAAGTATGAAGTGGGTAAAGTGACTGATGAGGAAGCCTTAAAGCAAAGGCAACTGAAAGCGATTTTGAACAAATTAACTCCCCAAAACTTTGAGAAACTCTTTGAGCAAGTTAAGGCAGTAAACATTGACAATGCTGGTACACTCACTGGTGTCATCTCACAAATCTTTGACAAAGCTTTGATGGAGCCTACTTTCTGTGAAATGTATGCGAACTTCTGTTCTCATCTAGCAGGAGAGTTGCCTGATTTTAGCGAAGACAACGAAAAGATAACTTTCAAGAGATTGCTGCTGAACAAGTGCCAAGAGGAATTTGAAAGAGGGGAGAGAGAACAAGAAGAAGCAAATAAAGTTGAGGAAGAAGGTGATGCTAAACAGTCTGTGGAGGAAAGAGAGGAGAAGAGAATCAAGGCACGGAGACGAATGTTGGGTAACATTAGACTTATTGGGGAGTTGTACAAGAAGAAAATGTTAACTGAGAGAATTATGCATGAATGCATCAAGAAATTACTCGGTGAGTTTGAGAATCCTGATGAGGAAGATGTTGAGGCTTTATGCAAATTAATGAGTACGATTGGAGAAATGATTGACCATCCCAAAGCAAAGGTGTATATGGATGCTTATTTTGAGAGGATGGCTAAGTTGTCAAGCAATATGAAATTATCTTCTAGGGTTAGATTCATGTTGAGAGATGCTATTGATCTGAGAAAGAATAAGTGGCAGCAGAGGAGGAAAGTTGACGGGCCTAAAAAGATTGAGGAAGTGCACAGAGATGCTGCTCAAGAGCGACAAGCACAAACCAGTAGGCTTGCGCGTGGTCCTGGCATCAATCCTGGTGCAAAAAGAGCACCCTTGGATTTTGGTCCACGAGCGTCAATGTTATCTTCTCCTGGGGCTCAGGTGGGTAGTTCTCGTGGGTCTCCCACCCAACACCGTGGTCCTGGGGCTCAAAATGTTCGCATGGATGACAGACAGTCTTTTGAGGCCAGGAATTTGTCAGTTCCCTTGCCTCAAAGATCAGTCGTTAATGATTCTATTACCTTGGGCCCCCAAGGTGGTCTAGCTAGAGGGATGGCTTTTAGAGGACCACCAGCAATGTCAAGTACTCCCTTAGCCGATGTTTCTCCAATTTCAGGAGACTCAAAGAATACGGCTGCTGGTTTGAATGGTTTTAGTTCTCCTGCTGCTTCTCCTGCACAAGGCCAAATATCAGGTTTCACCCAAAATATTCCTCCAGAAAAGAGCTGGTCTGAGGAGCGCCTGATGGAAATGTCTATGGCTGCTATTAAAGAATTTTACAGGTATACTCTTGGCTCAACTCCAATTTTAATGTCCCCATACTAGTCTTTTTTTTCCTTTTAACGTGTATATGTATAAATGCGAACACATTCATCTGCACATATGCACTGTACTTTTTAGTCATTGACAGAAAGTTGAAATACTCCTGAAAGGTCGCTCTTTAGGATCTCAAATATTGAATTTACAGGTAGGCAGTCTAATAATCTGACTACAACTAAATTGCTTAAATGCTGTCTTGTCACTTAATCAGATTTAGAAGCAAATTTTGGAGAGTTTTAGTTATTTCTAGAACTTGAAAGACTATTGAGATTTGGATGCTGCTATTATTACTGATGTCTTGATTTAAATTGAATAGTGCTGCTGATATTGAGATTTTGAAGGTTTTTTTTAATCAAAGTATGTTGTTTAAGCATATATTATATAGTTTTGATATTGATACTGATGGATCAATATAAGGTAAGTAGGGCAGTTGCTGAGGATAAACTGAAGAATTGTTGTACATATTTATACTGCTGTCCTTATTCTATCTACAGTTTTGATGATAATATAAGGTTACTTCTATCAAGTACTGAGCATTTTTTGCTTTTAATTCTTTCAGTGCTAGAGATGAGAAAGAAGTCGGCTTGTGCATCAAAGATTTGCACTCTCAAAGCTTCCATCCAACAATGGTTGCCCTTTGGGTAACAGACTCTTTTGAGAGAAAAGACATGGAACGAGATCTTTTGGCGAAGCTACTTGTCAATCTGGCAAGGTCCCATGATGGTGTGTTGAGCCAAGTTCAACTTGTTAAAGGGTATGAGAATCATTTGACAATATCTACCCGTGTTTTCCGGACTTGAGAGTATCGAAATATATGTCAGCCATGAGTGCATTTAATTTAGATATTTATCGATTGATTACAACCTTCTGAAGCCATTTTTTTCCTTTTCTTCATTTAGGTTTGAGTCTGTTCTCAGCACATTGGAGGACGCAGTGAATGATGCTCCAAAAGCTGCGGAATTTCTTGGTCGTATCTTTGCCAAAACCATAGCAGAAAATGTAATTACCCTGAGTGAGATTGGGCGATTAATACATGATGGAGGAGAGGAGCCAGGTTGTCTACTAGAAACAGGCCTTGCTGCTGATGTTCTTGGGAGCACCTTGGTGGCAATTAAGACCGACAAGGGAGAAACTTTCTTAAATGAAATTCTAGCAAGTTCGAGTTTGCGATTAGAGGACTTTCGACCACCACATCCTAACAAATCCAGTATTTTAGAGAAGTTCTTTTATTAGTACAGATTAGTGACTGATGCTCCTGAATATTTTGTTAATAGAAAGAAAGAAATTCATGTATAGCGCTCTAGTCTAGTCGCTGAAACTCTTTTTATGTGGGTGGGTGGGATTTTAAATATGGGTTCTTTCTTCTTCTCCATGTTTTTACATTATTTATGTTCCCTGGAAAAATATTCATTATAGTTATGGAAGATTCGAATTTAGCATCCAGAGTTGGCAGTCTCTTTCAAAACTTTAGGTTGTCAGTTTGATCTTTTACTACAGGAACTTGATCTCTGATTACAAGAACCAAGAGTTCAGCATTCTGAAAACAAACCAGAACAGAATATAGCACCCAGGTGTTCAGGTTTGATCTCTAATCATTGGAACTCAATTTTTGATCACTAGAACTTGAATTCTTTATTGCAAATACACAAGCTGTGTAAGTCTGTAAATTTCAGGGTTGACTTTGATTTAGATTTTAGATTGACATGATGTGGTTTCCAGCCTGTTCATCTTTGCAAAACTGCACTTGATATTAGAATCAAAGGCTAATAGGGAAAATGGTTTGCCATCATCATCATGTATTCATGTATTGTCATGCATGTTACATGAACAACTATCTGAAAAGAAAGTCAAACGTGGCATCCATCACCTGTATAAAATAAAGCTGCTTGTCAGAATGCTAAGACAATGGGAATGGAACATGTCTTTATTGTTGTTATGATTCACTTGCTTTTGGATTGCTTTAATGATGATAGTTTAAGTAGGGGGAGATTTTAGGGAGAGGCGGATTAAAAAAAATCCTAAAAAGAGGCTGTATATAAATCTTTACAATTTTTGTAAGCGATTTTTGTGTATAACACATTCTTACAATTTTGTAAAGGATTTGTGTATATACAAAAATCTTTATCATTTTAAAAAAGCCATGTGTTACTTGTAGGGTGAGCAAAATTCATCGAATAAATCAATTTTTTCAGACTTTATACAAATTGGGTTATAAAACGGGACTCAAATTGAAATTTTAGTAATTAGTGAATTTATTTTCAAGTTTGAGTTGAGTCATTAAGTCTGTCTGACATATGTATATTGCATATGAAAAAAATAAGAACTATATAAATATCGTATATAGTTATAAAATTTTGTTTAAATTGGAACCAATTAGTATTATAACATTATATACACTTACAATTAAATTTGAATAAAAATTTGAACAACTTGACATGACTCAATTTTATAGACTCGATTTGTAAAAAAAAAAATTAAATAAAATTTGAGTTAACAAAATATAATTTTAACATGACTAACTTAAAACATTTTGTCTCGACTTCATGGGCCAGATTTGTTGTGTTATGAATTTTCAATGAGTTAATATAGATTTTTTTTCACCCGAGAGTTACCTGAACATGATGGTCCAAATTTGGCCCGAATTTGAATCAAAATTTGACTGAACCAAAAACGATCCAAATTTAGTTAAATCGAAAAGCAACTCGGATCAAAACTAACCAAAATAGAAAATAATCAAAACCGAAAATCAACCCGAACTGAAAATAACCCGAATTTAATTTCTTCAAATATATATGTTTTATTCTCATTTTGTATTATATTACTACTTAACAACTACCTTTAGTAATATTTTAATATCATTTTTTCCTTTTAAAAGATCATCTTCATATATTGATTCAAATTAAAAGTCGGTCGATCTGATATTGGCCCAATCTAATATTGACTTGATCTGAAAAGTCAACTGACTTGATATTGACCAGACCCAAAAAGTCAACCGATTTAATATTAACCCGACCCAAAAATCAAACGATCCGATATTAATCTGACCCGATACCCGACCCAATTTGGAATAGCATACATCCGAATTAAATTCAAAACAGACCCGATCCAACCTGAATCGAACCTAAATAAAAAACAACCTGAACTAAAAATCAACTTGAACCCGATCCGAACGACTCGATTGCCACCTATAAGATTAACAATAGTAATGGTATGAGAATCATCTATACCTCATACTCTACTCTGACTCTACTATATAAAAATTTTAACTTTTTCCGCAACTCGACTTGTTTGAGTGATCACCCTAATTACTTATATTTGAGAGCACAAGTGTCAGATGCATAAAGCAATTCCCAAAAAAATTGAAAAATCATGCATCTCATATTTAAGAGTCACATGACGTTATAAATTATACTCATATCAAACACATTATTATCATTTTTGAATAGCAAACACATTATTATTTATAAATATGTAATAATAAATTATATACTTTGATATACAATTTCTGATTTTCTGTAAAATAAAACATTGTACAACATTTTTTAAAAAAATATAAAATTTAATTTTAATTCTAAAATTTTAAATCTTAAATTCTAAACCTTATAACATAAACTCTTTTAAACTTTAAATCATAGACCTTAAATTTAACAAGTTTTTGTAGACTAAAGTTTTTCTCAAAAAAATTGAAAATATTTATCTCAAATATATACCTATTATGAACTTGAATAACAAATATGAAATGTTAATTAATTTAAATTTTATTTTTTTAGTTTGTATGTTTATATATATTCGAATGTATTTGTGCCTTAAATTAATATTTATTTAGTACTTATATATTTATATTTTTAGTTTTATATCGTATTTATTTATTGCCATGTATTAGCATTATGAGCATAAGGCTAGCTTTAATTTAGTGGGCCTTAGGTTTAGTTTAATGATTTTTGGTTTAGTTAGTTTAGGTTTTTTCTTTGGGCCTCGTTTTTTTAGTTTGGACTTGTAATTAGATTAGGAGAATTAATTTAATTAATCTAAACCGTGTGCTCGCCTCACAGGGGCACAGTTTTTGGATTTAATTAAGTTAATTTAGGATTAATTTTTTGGAGCCTTAGTTAGAGTTAGGGTTCTAATTAATTTAGTAAATTTAAATTTGCCCTTGGTTTATTAGGATAAATGTTAGATTCATTAAAATAATTAAACATTTCTTAACAACTTTTAGGGTAAAATTAACTCCACAATTTAGATCGAAATTAAAAATGATCCTCATAATTTGTTAGGGTTTTAGCTTATTAGTGTTTCTTAATCTTTTATGAATAATTTAATTAGGGATTAAATATTAGATTCATTTATAATAATTAGATCTATAATTGAGCTTTTCATAATTTGAGCCTTCTAGGTTAAGAAGAGGAAGAAGAAAGCAAAAGAAAGTCAATAGACTAAAAGGAGAAAAAATATTCGGAAGGTAAGTTGGACACTTATTAAGAAGAGGAGCAGACAACAAAGCAAAGACCCAAGAAAAAAAATTTGGCAAAGAAATTCAAAATCATAACTCAAGTATTTCAGGCGAAAGGTGTCAAACTTGCCACATCAAGATTTCAAAGCGAAGGAGGCAAGTACTCATAGCTCAAGGATTTCATGCGAAGGATGTCAAACTCCTCACATCAGGATTTCAGAGCAGACGAGGTAGATACTCAAAGCTCAAAGACTTCAGGCGAAGGTTTCTAGATTCGCCATACTAAGATTTCAAAGCTAACGATTCTATATAGGAAGGACTTAAAACTCCAGGATTTCAAAGCCAACGATTCTATATAAGAAAGACTCGAAGCTCCAGAATTTCAAAGTCAACAGTCATATATAAGAATGACCTGAAGCCCCAGGATTTCAAAGCCGAAAGTTCTATATAGAAAGAACCTGAAGCTCCAAGACTTCAAAGCGAAGAGTTTTATATAAGAGAAACTCGTAGCTTCAGGATTTCAGGGCGAAAAATTTTATACAGGAAAAAATTGTAGTTCGAGGGATCCACCCATTTTGCCTGTGACCGTGTAGGGAGAGCAAAGTTATTTGAAACTCGTTCAATACCACTCTGGAAGAGTGAGTAGTTTGAAGGTCAGTTAGTTTATCTATTGGCGCTTTGGAACGACATCTCAACGCCGCTCAATTTGCTTTTTGAATGTGTAGGGAAAGTAAAATTTTCTTTTTGACCGTGAAGGAAAAGCAAAAGTCGTTTGGATACCCAATCTACTCATGAACGTGTAGGGAGAGCAAAGTTATTTGAAACTTGTTTAGTGCTGCTTCGGGAGAAAGAGTCGTTTAAATGCCAGTTGGTTTGTTTGTTGCCGCTTTAGAAGGATATCTCAACACCGCCCAATTTGCTTTATGACCGTGTAGGGAAAGCAAGATTGTGTTGGATTCATTCGATGCCGCTTCGGAGTAATGAGTCGTTCAAAGGCTAGTTGGTTTGTCTGATGCCACTTCGGAAGGACCTACCATCACCACCAGTTGTTTTCGCTAAGAAGGAGCAGCTGTAATCACTAATTTTATCCGAAGTAGACCCGTCTCTTTACGTTTTTATAGTAATGAGTGTAATCACTCATTTTTATCCGAATTGTATAATATTATAACAATATTGTAACACATAAAAAAATTAATTTTTTTTAAAAAGTTAAAAAATAAAGAGGAAGGGAGAGCACGTGGCTCTCCTTAAGCCACGTTGCCCCCACCCTCACCAATTGCCTATAAAAGGCGGGTGAGGGGCAGCAGTAGAGGTGGAACAATCGACCATGCCCCAATTTATTTGGGGAGGCAACCCGAGCACGGTTGCCAAGGGCCAGGAGCAGTGCTCCCAGCCTTAATTGGTTCGATTTAGTATTCGATCAGAAGTTTTTTTTGAGGCATGATCTATTAAATTTTAGGAGTCATGGTGAATAGACCTTAGTGGGGGGGGGTCGGTCTAATTTTTTTTATTCGAGCTAAGTATGTTCTTCATTTTTTATTTATATTGTATTTTGTATTTTTATGTGTTAATCAAATGTTATTTAGTTTAAAATTTGTCTTTTTAGTTTATATATTTATATATAGGGTAATCTTCACTGATGGTCACTTTCGTTTTGGGTTTGTTTTACTTTAGTCACCGGAATTCAAAATACATCAAACTCACCACGTACGTTTCAAATCGTTACTGTTTTGGTCACTGGACCGTTAACCCTCCGTTAATTAAAAATAAAAGTTTCTAATTTGACCCCCAAACTTTCAAAACTTTATTTTTTACCATCTTCCCCAAAACTTCATTTTTTTTAATACATAAAAGACAGGCCACATGAATTACATTAATCCCGTCATCATATAATTTACTAAAACATAAAAAGCAGTGAGAAACAGTTCACCCATTCTTTTGGAGAAGTTCAAAAAGCCAGCTACCAAATGTGACCCATTCTGTTCTTTCCAGTAATGCAGAACCCCATTCCTGTTGGCCATGGCACAATTGAAAGCAGAAGCCACCAGAAGAAGAAAAAAAGGTCAACTTGTAGGGTTGACCAATGACCATCAGCAACTGCTACAAGTGCTCCACTATCTGCCAAAAGGTAACCACAAACTCCGGCCGATTTCATGGCAGTGGGAACCGATTCCATGTCAAAGCTGCTGGATGAATGGATGAACCAAATTTTAAAGTGTAACTGATCTAAGAGGCCACTTCTAGCTTTTTAATAACAGCGAGAGATTCGATTTCGGACGATCTAATATAAATGGATTCTTTTTCTCCTCGACGAGAGTCATGAAACAAAGTGTTGCAGCTGGATTATCATCACACTAATGTCATCGAATGAACCTCTCCACGACGATAATTCAGCCAGCTTTTTGCAAGCGGAGAACGGCTTAGGCATATCCAGTCCTACGCAGAATGGACGGACCAAATCGACCGCCTCTTGATTAGTAACCTGAAAGGCAACGAAGAAAAATAAAGTTCAATTCAACATCATAACAATGGGGTTCGAGAACAATTTCGATCTAGGATATTACCTTATTCCAAAGACCATCAGAAGCAAGGATCAAAAACTCGGATTCAGAGTTAATTTTTAACATTTTCGTCTCTGGTTCAGCGATTACCCATTGCTTAAGATGTTTATCTCCAATTGCTCTTGAAACAGCTAAAGAACCTTGAATTCTCCAAACACCATGGCAACAATCCACATAACCACCCTACAGAATTAAACATCAAATTATCATTTTTTTTCTTTTTAATCTTTTCATTGTATTGGATTTGAGCTAAAAGATGAACCAAGTGAAATTGTTTGTTTACCAAAGCTTCAATTCTATCTCGCTCGTCTTGCCTCGAAGGTTGATGATCAGATGTCAAGGCCTCCGCTACACCGTTTTGGCTCAAAACAGCACGACAATCGCCTGCATTCGATACGAAAAGATCGCCTTTATGAATCATTGCCGTGACACAACAAGTACCACCACCCACATCTTCTTTGAGCAAATCTATATCCGTGGCTAAATATGCTTCTCTAATTGCATCATCAATGGCAGCATCTTCACCTGTTTTCGACACCTCAGCCGTTACCTTCTTATCTAAATTCTTTGCCACGAATTCAGCCGTTACCCTCTTAAAATAACATGGGCATGTTTGCAGAATATATGTGAAGGATTTGTTGGCTATTGGAGCAGAGAAAGGGAATGCAGAAATTCATCCTGCTAAACAAAGTGTAGTTAATGCTGAAAATCGTTATTGTGGAGATATTACTGTTGGTGTTACTTTCACCAGAGAGGTATTTTTTATTCCACTTAACCTTTGATCTCGTAGTTATGCTAAACGTTTGGGGAAGATGGTAAAAAATGAAGTTTTGAAAGTTTGGGGGTCAAATTAGAAACTTTTATTTTTAATTAACGGAGGGTTAACGGTCCAGTGGCCAAAACAGTAACGATTTGAAACGTACGTGGTGAGTTTGATGTATTTTGAATTCCGGTGACTAAAGTAAAACAAACCCAAAACGAAAGTGACCATCAGTGAAGATTACCCTTATATATATATATATATATGAATGTATTTGTGCCTTAAATTAGTATTTATTTAGTACTTATATATTTATATATTTTTAATTTTATACCGTATTTATTTATTGCCATGTATTAGTATTTTGGGCATAAGGTTAGCTTTAGTTTAGTGGGCCTTAGGTTCAGTTTAATGATTTTTGGTTTAGATAGTTTAGGCCTTTTCTTTGGGCCTCGTTTTTTTAGTTTGGACTTGTAATTATATTAGGATAATTAATTTAATTAATCTAAATTGTGTGCTCACATGTGCACAATTTTTAGATTTAATTTAGGATTATTTTTTAGAGCCTTAGTTAGAATTAGAATTCTAATTAATTTAGTGAATTTAAATTTTCCCTTGGCTTATTAGGGTAAATGTTAGATTCATTAAATTAATTGAACATTTCTTAATAACCTTTAGGGTAAAATTAACTCCACAATTTAGATCGAAATTAAAATTGATCCTCATAATTTGTTAGGGTTTTAGCTTATTAGGGTTTCTTAGTCTTTTTATGGATAATTTAATTAGGGATTAAATATTAGATTCACTTAGACTAATTAGATCACTAATTGAGCTTTCCATAATTTGGGCCTTCTAGGTTAGGGTGGGCTTTGTTTGTTTATTTTTCATGCTTTTGTTTGCCATCCTTTAAATGTCATTCATATGACTCGTCTTAATCGCATATTAACCGATTTAATAAACGAAAAAGAGTGATATTTATTAATCACAATATTTTTGTTGTGACAGCCCGAACTTAAAGTTTGTTGATCGAATATTAGGATTAATCTTTACCGTCCCAAGGTAAATAATGATTAAAGATGGCCTATATCAAGACATCATATCTAAATGCTTGCATCATGCATAAAAGTGACATACGAATATCGAACCATAAATTAACACGACAGTCGGGCTTATTCGATGTCGGTTTAATCTATGATCCGATGTATCATCATCCTTATTAATTAAATGTCTGATTAATTCGAGCCCGTCAATTTGATAAAACTCGTTCAATTAAAGTCAACTTTTAGTTAAGTTTGCTCAATTAAATTCATTTTAAGTTTTAACGATTGTGTTCGATTAAAAGCGATAAATATTTTGGTACCGATTTTTGGGCGCAATGGGGTGCTAATTCTTCCCACGCGTAACTAATTCTCGAACCCTTTTTAAACAAATCTCTGATTTTATGGTGTCCGACATACCTAAGTGGCAGATGATGACTCTAAATCTTTTTGTTAAAAATCCAATTTCTTATTAGCATTATCGTTTTCGTAAAAAATGATAAACAAATTTTGAAGAACAATTAAATTAAATAACTCATAAATAATTTCGATTTTTACTTGAAGAAATGACAAAACGATTCTATTTTAAAAATAAAACTAGTAAACTTGTTTGGTATATTACCAAGCATGTTACAAAATAAGGGCAGATGGTGATAGAGCTGGTGGCCGGTGGGGTCTCTGACCCTCAATTTTTTAAAAAATCAAAAAATTTAATCCTTCAAAATTTTTAAAAGTTTTAATTTGATTCTTAATTTTTTTAAAAAATATTCTTATTATTTTTTAAATATTTTAAAATAAATTCTCTCTTATTTTTTTTAAATAATCAGTAAATATTAGATTTTTTGAACATTTTAGTTTGATCCTAATGTTTTCTTTTGAGAAAAAAAAATAAATTTAACACTTTAATATTTTTGAAAAAATTAATTTAAACTTATAATTTTTTTAAATTAAGTAGATCCTTTCAAGCTATGTTATCAAGACCCACCCATCATAAATAATGCATGAAAAACCATTAATATTTTAAGCCACCAACAAATTGTAGTCCGATAATTCCAGTGTTTTATTTTATTTTATTTTATTTGTGTACTCTCTCGTGTTTATATAGTATTTATAAATAGATCAATTTTTTCAGTTCTTGTATGGAGTTTATGAATTTAATCTTTATACCCTTTAAATTTCAAAATTTTAGTTCTAACTTAAATCAAATTATGCTCTTAGTCTGTATATGACGCGGGAATTGCAAATTTAGTTCATATTTTCTAATTTGATCATTGTACGTCTTTGTAATTTGGTGCTATTGTTCCATATCATTAGAGTTAAAACACATATGTTAAAAGCAAGCAAATACTAGTAATGTGGGGATTAAATATAGAACTTGGGAATAGCCGAGGAGGCGATGACAATTCGACCATATAAATCTCTCTGTTTTTATTTATTCATAAAGAACCCATGGCTCGACTAGGGATGAAAAAAACCCGAATTCAAATCATATTTTAATTATATTCGATTTTTTCTTCAAATTTTTCTAAATTTGAATTGTATTTTGAACAAAATTTGAATTATATTCAAATCATATTCTAATTATATTTGAATTTTGCTATATTCGAAATATATTTTTTGAGTAAAATCCAAATTATATTCGAATCATATTCATATTATATTCTAATTATATTTGAATTATCAATTCGAATGCTATATTCGAAATATATTTTTGAGCAAAATTCAAATTATATTAGAATTATATTCATAGTATATTTGAATTATATCCATATTATATTCGATTATATTCAAATTATATTTGAATCATATTCATATTATATTCAAATCATGATCGTGTTATATTGGAATCATATTTTAAATATAATTTGAATATGATTCGAATAAATTATGAACATGATACGAATATAATTACATGTTAAACATTATTCGAATATAATAGTTGAAAAAACATGTAATTATATTATAATTTTAATTGAATCATATTCAAATATAATTGTAATATAATTTGAATTTTGCTCAAAAATATATTTCGAATATAGCAAAATTTGAATTAATAATTGGAATATAATTAGAACATGATTCAAATATAATACGGACATGATTCGAATATAATTTGAATTTTACTCAAAAACTATAATTCGAGTATAGTGAAATCCGAATTAATAATTAGAATATAATTGAAATTCGAGTATAATTTTAATTTTTATCAAAAATATAATTCGAATTTAGCAAAGTTCAAATATAATCGGAATATGATTTGAATTTTTCTAAAAAAATAATTTAATTTAATTTAAAAATTACTAATTTAGTATTAAAATATTTGATTTTATTTATTTATATTAAATATTAACATTTTAATTAAATATTAATAATAATAATAACAAATATTGGATTAAATTATAAAAGTTAGAAACAAATAGGGATCTATTTAAGGTAAAAATAGACTTTTCAGTGACTAAATTGAACAAAAAACAAACATGACATACTTGACATGTCATTTACCCTTTAAATAAAACCAGGCGGATTGACTTAGTCAATGAGTTGATGACGTGGCGGGATGTTTTTGGCTAAATTTTTTTAATGGCAAAGAGTAACAGAATGGAAGAAAATGAGTAACGACGAATACTTTAGGGGCAAAAGTGGGCAAAACGTAGTTTAGGGGGCAAGTTGAGAAAACAAGTAAAGTTTAGGGGGGAAATGTGTATTAAGCCATATATATAAAATAAAAGTGTATTGTTTTTTATTTTTATATAATATTTATAATATAAATATATTATTTTTAAAAAAAACTTCAAAATATTAATAAAAATAATATATAAAAAACTATGAACCATAAATCCTAAACCTTAAATTACAAAGCACAAACCTCAAACCATAAATTTATAGTTTGAGGTTTAGGGTTTGTGGTTTTTATATATTATTTATAATATAAATATATTATTTTAATAAATATATTATTTTAATGAATGTTTTTTTAAAAAATAATATATTTATATTATAAATAATATATAAAGAATCATAAGAATATTATATTTTTATCGATATATATGTAATTAATATATTTTATATTATTTATATATTAAATTATTTATAGTATTATTTTTTAATAAAATAATTTGGTTGAACCAAATGGATAAGTTTATATAATTTAAATAAAATAAATTATTTTTATATTTTTATATATTATTTATGATATAAATATATTATTTTTTAAAAAACCCAAAATATACATAACATTAATATATAAAAACCCTTAAACCCTAAATCCTAAACTCTAAGGTTTATGGTTTAAGTTTGAAGGTTGGCGTTAACAGTTTAAAGCTTATGGTTTTTTTATATATTATTAATAATATAAATATATTTCTTTTAATGAATATTAGGGTTTTTAAATAATATATTTATATATGTTAATAATATAAAAAATATAAAAGATATATTTTATATTTTTATATATTAATATCATTTATAGTATTATTTATTTAATAAAATAATCTTTTGCCTTGAAACTGAGCCTCAACCAATGACATGTTAGTCCCGGTCAAAGTCACAAGTTTCTCTTTGTGCGTTTTAGGTTGAGCCCCTTTCACATAGATTTCAAACTCATGCATTTTCTTAGATAGAGCAACGCAACATACTCCTCTATCGTCGGTGTCATGTCTTCCTCATTGAATGTGAAGCAGTTGTATAAAGGGTTCTAGAATTGCGTCATAGCATGTATCAGCCCTTTATCTGCGTGTACTCGAAGTAAATAGGCTATGTCTCCATACACATCGTACAACATCTGTCTCTGATCAGTTCTCCATTGGCTCCAAATCTCTACTAACTCGCGAGTATCATTCTGCTTAAGCTGAAGGTAAACGTAATCTGAGAATTGTTCACCTGATCTTGCTAATATACTATCGCCTCTTCTTCTCTGGGTGTTTTTTTGACTATTTTCGAACATCGCCATTTTTCTCTGATAAGCACTAAACTATTTTGACCATAGCGAAGATTTTTCTATAAAATAAATTAAATAACCAACAGCTCTCTATGATGATGATGATTCATATGTACATAAAACAATAAACAATACAAGGAAATTTTGTTAATGTCACATAAATATAATAAATAATTAGATACTAAAAAGCATAATATAAAGAGCAGGAAAAAACAAAACACATGCTCATATATCAATGAGTAAGACACTAAGGTTTGAGTTTGACATGGCTCTAACAGGGGTGGGTTTCTACGGTTTGTTATATGGGGGTTTCGATTTTAGATAAGGTACCCGAATTGTCTTCATTGGCGCCTACTAAGGCTAGTAAGTCCTCTAGTCCTCCCCATTCTAGGTTCTCAGGACCAAGTTCAACTTGAGGGGATGCACTTCCTTATGACCATACGAAGGTTACCCTCACGAAGCCATAGATCATATTTATCCCGAAAGCGACTACTATCCCATACAAAAGATAACCTCACGAAGGAACAGCGTTTTCCCTCATTTAAATGGGATTGAGTTCAGGTAGAAAGCTCATGGAATGATACAACACAATATGTACCCCTTTTATGTGGCCTGACTCTCTTGAATTTGTCTCCAACAGAGTCGCCAAGCCGTCGACATCGTTTTTGTCCGGGTTAAAATTGGTTGGGCCTTCAAAGGCTCATCATGGATTGGAGTCGCCATCAGTCGTTTTGGGTTGGGTACAACCGAAAACCTGTAGAACCAGTCTGCGTCTAAATTAGAGTCATGGTCGGGCTCAAGAGTCGGTTACGTGTTGGGAAGGTTATAACACCCCACAACACCCAAAATTGGTACCTAAAGAGGTTGTGTTATCTAAAAGGGCTTCAAAGATAGGGTTAATAGCACTATTATAGTAGACGAAATATGCAAACAAATTTAAAAAATTAACAAACAAGATTAAACACGCTAAAAAATTATATGAAAAAAAACAAATAGAAAATTAATATTTTAATCGAAAGTCATAACCTTAAGTTGAATGATAATTTATCTTAAATTAGGTAAATTATTAATTGAACATATTTTAAGACTGATTCACATTATTCACACACTTTTAAGACTAATTTATAATTAAACTCAATTTTAAGACCAATTAAATAATTGATCATCCATTAATAGATAAATTAACCTATAATTATGCAATTTACGGACCTAATTAAAAGAATCTAAAGTTTAAAGGCTAACATTTAAAAGAAATAAACTAAACCTAAGATCTAAAAAACCTAAAAGAAAAGGACCTAAAATGTGATTGTTGTGTGTATTTGGTGTCACAATTTTAAATGCAAGTGTACATGTCGCCAAGTTATAATATATAAAAATCGTCTCCACAGGGATTGGTGCACTTTCCAAAAATTATCTTCTCGCGCTGTAAAAATTAAATAAAACACAAGTAATAGAGTGTGGTTGAATAATTGACTAAACTAAACTAAACAAGTAAATTAAAAAGATGAGATATCAAGATGAGACAATATGCAAGATTATATTGCGTTGTAGTGTGGGATTCAAGTGCAATTCTCTAGGTTTTGTCTGTAACAGTCACAACAATTGCCTCGATAATGAGCAAAAGTATTGCCTCGGCATAGAACAAAAGTTTTGCCCAGGAAATGAAGTGACAATCTTCAAGGTTCGGCAAAGCGTCCTTCAATGGATCCTTCTTATCCCTAAGTCGAATCTTTATCAATGTGCAAGCCTTGATAATACTTCCCAGCGTGAACCAAGGGTGAACATCAACCGATTGTACGCTTCTCTTAGCCGTTGAAACTCGAACTTATCCCTAAGCCGAATTAATTTTCACTAATCAAGATAAAAATCATACTTATTCATTTCGTGAGTCTAACTCTCCCAATATTAGACAAATAGATGTCCTCACAATTTCTCTCCCGAGTTTGATTGCAAGAAACAGAGGTGACTCAGAGTCCTCTTGGCAATAGGTTTGTTGACGACGGCGGAAGAATACTTGACAAATCTAGGGTTTTTGTTTTTTTTTATTTTTCATATTATTTTGGATTTTTCATTGATTTTTGGATTTTGTGAAAATTTTACTATTTTAGGATTTTTTATTTTATCGAGTTTACTAGACTGTACTTGGGTTGTGTATTTAGCCCAATTAAATTTTGATGCATACAAGTATCATTGTATTGATGAGTGCCTGATTATTGTTTGCGAAAGGTTTAACAGTTAGAAAGGTGCCTAATCTATACTCGTTTTTCCAGTTTGGTGCCTAATATTTTTTTGGGCTACTTTGGTGCCTAACGTTTCATTCCATAATTCAGATTGAGTTTTTCTGTTAATGCCCGTTAAAAATTTTCCGTTGTCCGATAAAAACATGCCACGTGGCATATTTTATCTATTTATTTAATTTCTGAATTTCTTTAAAAATATAAACTTCTTAAAAAAATCCAAAGTTTTAATTTCTTTCAATCAAATCCTCAAATCACATCTCCCTCGTCGTCCGACATCCTTTACACATTGGCGATTCACTAGCCACCACCCAAGTGTCGGGTACTTTATCTTTTAACATTCCCAACCCTCTAGCCGTCGATTAGAAGCCCAATTGATCTCTTTTTTTCATTTTGGGATATTTGTCGACGAAGCAAATCGACAGTTCATTCGTCAATTTTCGATGACGAGATGATGAGGGTTTTAGTAGTGGGGGCGGCAAAGGCAAGGGTGGTGGTTGAATCGGTGGTAGAAGGGGAGGAATTTAGAGATTTGGGGTTTGGGTTTGAGGTTTTAGAGAAATTAAAGATTTTGGGTTTTTTTTATAAAATTAAACATTTTATGATTTTTAGAAAAAAATAAAAATGATAGAATATGCCAGGAAATGCCACATGTCGAGCTTTTAATAAATAACGGAATTTTTTTTACGTCCGTCACGAAAAAATCCAATTTGAGTTACAGAATGAAACGTTAGGCACCAGAACGACCCAAAAAAAAATGTTACGGACCAAACTGGAAAAACAAGTATAGATTAGGGATGAGATCCACTTACATGGTGTAAAACTCATTTAGTTTTACACTAGTATATGGCCATTGGATGGGTGAAATGATGGATGAGATTAACAGTAAAAAATATGAAGATTATCACTTGGAAAAATAAATAAATAAAGAATCTTAGCCATTTATTTCCATCATCTAACGGTAAAAAAATAGTGTAAAACTTATTGAGTTTTACACAATTTAAGTGGATCCTAATATATATATATATAAAGTTCACAAATGATAACTAAACTTTGGTTCATTATTCAATTTGGTAACCAAACTTCTATTTACTTCAATGTTACTATCAAACTTCTTGTTTTGCTTCAATTTTACCACTCATCTGCTAACTGCGGTTAACAACTGTTAAAATATTTGGTATAATAACACTTTAAGTCCTCCACGTTTACACATTCAAACAATTTGGTCGTAATTCAAAAGAAAATAATAAATTTATCCCTTTTCGAGTGGTAAAATTGTTTGAATGTGCAAACGTGAATGACTAAATGTGTTATTTTATCAAATATTTTAACAATTGTTAACGCCAGTTAACATATAAGTGGTAAAATTGAAGCGGAACATAAAGTTTGATGGCAACATTGAAATAATTAGAAGTTTAATTACCGAATTAAACAATAGAACAAACTTTAGTTACCATTTATGAACTTTACCCTTTAATTTAAAAGAACCACAACATTTATGTTGAAAACAGACACTATAACATTAGAAAGAAATGAGTTCAGTTGTAAAGCTATTTGTAAAAGCCTATATAGGGAGAAGAAATAGAGAATATGAGGGTATTAGGGTTTGACGATTTTTAGTATTAGGGTTTCACGATTATAAACAAATATGTATGATTAAAGGGATTGATCTAAATGATAAGCAGTTTGGTATTCCTTAAGTAGTTTTGAAGTTCGAAGTCTTGTGTGTGCAGAAAATTTTGTTGGAAGACTCACCCACCAAAACCAAGTATACACGCAGGTCGATAAGGCAACCAAAAAATATTGAGAGCAATACTAAGCAACATGAAAATAATATAATATTTTTTGTGAGTGTCGATGGATAATGAGGAATTGGTGAAGAACAAATAATCTGGGAGAAGTAAAATGATTAAATTAATAAAAATTTTAAACATTAAAGTTTAAATTTATTGAATTGATTCAAACTATAACTAAAATGATAAAAATGCATCAAGGTATTAAAACTATTTTTATACCAAATTAAATTACTATTTCATCTAATATTTAAATGTCTAAATATTATTTATTTCAATATTTTAATTAACTCGATTATAATTTAAAAAAACAAAAACTTGTTTGTAGCCCCCTATATATATCCGATTAAAAAATAATTTATAATTTTCACACCTTTGTTTAATTATTAATAGAGTCACAAAATCAGATAACTAAATTTTACATTTAATAAATTATTTTGAATTAGAACTAAAATGATTGAATGTATCAAGTGACTAAAATTATTATTATACCCGATTAAATTACTCTGGTCTAAAGTGAAAACACCCAACCAATGTAATAGGAAGCTGAAAGTGGTAACTGGTACGTACAGTCCAGATCACTCAGTTTGGCTTAAATTATTATGATTTGTCGAATGCTAATAAATACTTGACCAATTTAAAATAATATACATTGAAAACTTGGTTGGATGCTAGTTTTAGGGTAAAATATCTTTACGGTACGGTTAAATTAAGACGATTTATACAATTTTTTTAAAACAGTAAAAATTTAAGTTATAATATAAAAAATTGTGTAGTCGCGTTTTAAGTTATACACAGATTCTTAGAGTATTGTATTGTTTTATAAGAATATATTTTTGTCGTATTTTAAGGTTGTTTATTTTTAGACTTTCCCTTGGTTGAATCGTCAAACATTGAAATTTGAGCCATTAAGCCATGAAGGTTGAATTGTCGTATTCATAAGGCTATAATTTCTTTTTGAATTTTTTATAAAACAAAGGCATCTGTTTGCACATAGGAACTCTAGATTTCAGAGAGACACAAGGTCCTCATACATTATATCATATCCCTAAATATTCCATTAACATAGGAACTTAGGAAGGGGACCTTGCCCTACGTTAATGGGTGTAAATAGAAAGAAAAACAGTGATCAAATTGAAACAAAATCCAAAGAGACTGGGTCCTCCGTCTCTGTTACTGACTAGATGTTCATATATGCCACCATTATCTTTAAATACTGGCAGAAAAAAATAGTACAGTACCGATCACAGCAAACCGGTCCCCGAGAGAGAGCTGCTAATGGTACTTCATCAAATGAATGAAACCCTTAAAACTCGTATCATTTCCTTAATATTGTTAGCAGTCTTGAAGATTGTTGTAACTAAGTTTGTTAGCAAGCTGTTAGGAGTAGTTAGTAGTTTCAGTGTATAGTTGGTTAGTTGTGAATATTGTGTATAAATAGGGATTGTAAACATATAATTATTTCTAATGAGAATATACATGAAGTATTCCTTTTAGTCTTTTCTCAAAATTTAACATGGTATCAGAGCGCCATTGACCCATTATCGTTTTGGGCCGTTCTTTGACCCATTTGTTTTTCCCCTTCTGTTTCATCTTTCTCCCGAAGTTTTTCCCTCTTTCAGCCTTAAGGTTTGTTTTTTCCTCCTTGTTTTTCTCTCATGATGCCTCCTGAGAACACGGCGACCGTCGATTCAATTGATTTCAACCATCTTCTTTTCCTCCATCCTTCCGATACGCCAGGCAGTCTGTTGGTCTCTCATCATCTTATCGGAATCGACAACTACAACATCTGGAGTTGATCAATGCGCATCGCCTTGCTTTCCAAAAATAAGCTTGGCTTCATTGATGGAAGCTGCATAAAAGAAATGTATGGTGATTCATTGGCTTCTCAATGGGAGCGCGACAACGCTTTCGTTTTATCCTGGATCCTAAACACCGTGAGTGTAGAGCTTTCAGTTGGTATTGTCTTCGCGTCCAGTGCTTCTCATGTTTTGAAGTATTTTATGGAACGTTTCGACAAGGTGGATGGTTCACAAATCTTCTTTCTTCACCGTGAGATCGCCACTGCCAACCATAAAGAGTCCAACATTTCTACCTATTTCACTCGATTGAAGCTTTTGTGGGATGAGTACTCCTCATTGGTGCCTTTTTCGGTCTGTGATTGCGATGAGTCTCAACAAATTCTCACGCATTTGGCACAACAACGACTATTTCAATTCTTAATGAGGCTGAATGAGACATATGCTGCTATCCGGAGTCAAATGCTGTTGATGAAGCCCTTGCCCACGGTCAATCAAGCCTATTTGATGATGGTGCAAGAGGAATCTCAGCGAGCACAATTGTCTGGTATATCTCTTGTTCCTGATACTATTGTTTTGTTTTCTAATGCCTCTGGTTCGTCTGATCGAAGGAAGTTTACCGGCGTTTGCGATTATTGTAAAATCTGTGGTCATCGCCGTGACAACTGTTATCGTCTTCATGGTTTGCCACCGGATTTCAAATTCAAAAAGAAGTGTGGTTCTTTGCCGGCTCTTGCTGCAAACACTGTTGTGGAGACCTTGCCCACCACTAAGGATAGTTGTGTGCCTTATGTGATGTTTGCACCGGTGTTTACTCGTGATCAGTACACTCAGCTTATTGAGCTTCTGAACAAGGCTTCCCCAGCTGAATCTGTTGCTAACATGGCTGGTGTGAATCTTCAGGGTATGTCTCCTAACCATTCTTCTGTGCAATGGATATTGGACACTGGGGCTACTGATCATCTATTGTTTGATTTGCATAGCTTAGATTTTCTTGTTTCGTGTGTTTCTGATTCCCATATCGTCCATCTCCCCAATGGTAAAATCGTTTCTGTTACCCACACTGGTTCATTTTTTTTTATTCCATTCATATTTTACCTAAAGTTCTTTATGTTCCCAATTTTACTCATAACCTTCTTTCCGTATCCAAACTTACTCGTGATCTTAACTGTAGCATTACTTTTTACCCTGACTTTTGTGTTTTATAGGACCTCTCAAATGGAAAGATGAAGGGGATTGGTAGAGAGTTTAAAGGGTTGTATTTGTTTGATTCATCAAGTCTGGGTATGTCCAAGTCATTTGGTACTTGTTCTGATTCTGTTTCTATTAATTTTGTTCATACTACCAGTTCATGTATGTCTTTTAATTCCATTAATAAAATTCCTATTTGGCATGCCCCTCATTCTGTTCTTCATAAAACACCTTCTTTGCTTTATGTTAATTTGTCTCCTGATGCTATTAAAGAGTGTTATGTGTGCCCATTGGCAAAACAAACTAGGTTGCCCTTTCCTCTAAGTACTTCTAGGGCCTCTGCTCCCTTTGATTTAGTGCATTTAGATCTTTGGGGGCCTTATCGTGTCTCAACTCATAGTGGACATAGGTTTTTCTTGACCATAGTGGATGATTTTTCTCGAATGGCTTGGGTCTATCTGATGAAACTCAAAAGTGACATTGTTCTGTACCTTAAACAATTTTGTTCCTTGGTTAAAACTCATTTCTCCACTCATGTTAAGACTTTTCGATCTGACAATGGCACTGAATTTTTTAATTCAGAATGTTCTTCTTTTTTCATTTCTCATGGCATTTCTCATCAAAGCTCATGTGTTGACACCCCTCAACAGAATGGGGTGGCTGAACGCAAGCATAGACACTTCCTTGAGGTAGCTAGAGCTCTTAGGTTTCACTCTAATGTCCCTCTCAAATTTTGGGGAGAGTGTATTTCTACAGCTTGTTACATCATAATCGCCTTCCCACTTCAGTTCTTTCTTGGAAAAGTCCCTTTGAGGTTTTTTACAATAAACCACCTAGCCTTTCTCACCTAAGGACTTTTGGTTGTCTTTGCTATGCTTCTAAACTTCATTGTCATGATAAGTTTACTGCTCGGGAAGTTCCTTCTTGTTGAGTTGTGTGGGGCTCGATTCGATCAACCAATAATGCTCACCAAGTGGTGGAGAGATGGATTTTTGGGTGGAAGGGTTGTGGAAGCTAGAAAGAATAAAGACACAATGATTTATAGTGGTTCGGCCTTCTAACAAGCACCTACATCCACTACCTTAGCTTCCCACTAAGGATTTCACAATCAATCCACTAATTGATTCGTCCCCTTTTCTAGGATTAGGAGGAAACCCTTACAACCGATCAAGCTTCTACCCAAAGCCTTGATCAAAACCCTCTTTTCAAAGAGAAATAAGAAAGCAAACTTAAACCCTCTAATAGGTGTTTGTTTGCACAATGAAGCACTCACCCAAAACCTAAAACACTTGAGCAAATTTAACAATTTTGGCTCACTAGTGTTTGTCTATACAAGAATTGACAATTTAAGTGCTAAGACATTTTCTTGATCATTTGATGTTTGACAATATGAGCATTAGCCTTCTCTTGATGCTTGGAGGTCCCTTTTATACTCCCAAATGAGTTTGTAGCCGTTACTAGCCGTTGGGATCATATTGGAGCCGTTGAGGACTTTATTTCCCTTCATAAATGCTGTTCTGCAGCTACCAGTATCGATACACGTGGAACGGTATCGATACGGCCTTCATAGGAACTAGCCGTTGAGCTCTTGCCAGCATAGGCGTATCGATACGCTTGAGGGCGTATCGGTACGGGTCCATATTTGAATAGCCGTTGGGAAATAGCCGTTGGGGTAGTTGAAATGGGATCTGTACGTTGACGTGGCGTATCGAAACGACCCCGATCCGTATCGATACACTAAACCCTCGTATCGATACAGGTGTTGACAGTGGCCAAACTGAGGCAAAATGGTATCGGTACGGGTACAACCGTATCGATACTGGTGACGTGAAATCACAAGTTTGGCTATTGAAAACATGAAAAATCTTTGCCAAAAACCTTTCAAAATACCTCAAACATAAATTCAAGTTGTTTGGACTTAAAAACAAGTTTTAAATTCTTTTCAAATTAGTCCAAAACATTTTTCAATTATTATATCAAAACATTAGTTCTACAATCTCCCCCTTTTTGATATAATAAAACTCACTTGAAAAATTGTTTGGGATTCTCCCCCTTTAACTTTAAAAATGTGAATAAGAGATTAATGAAATGAAATCAAATAAAGCTCCCCCTTATTCTTTTGAAAATTCAATTTTTCAAACCATACCATTTCTCCCCCTTTTTGTTATATCAAAAAGAATTTAAACATTAAGTTCAAAATAACAATAGAGGTAAAAAAAAATTGACACAAATAAGAATTTGGTTTTAAAAATGGCTCCCCCTTACTCAAAGCATCATCAAAGATGTTAGTCCATCATATATGATCATCTAGTTGAATAAAATAAAATTAGAAACAAATAAATGCTAAAACAACTAGATTTTTTACCAACACTTGAACCCAAGGTAGGATGTGAAGCATTCCTTCTTCAAGTGTTCTTTCTTGTGTGCATGGAGCTCCCCCTCAATGTTTGACTTGTTGAACATCTCCATCACACCTACAATAGACAATCAAGTAATTTTTGGTATCCAAATTGCTTTGGATCCATAAACATTAGTAGCACAAATTTTAGTCCCCTTAGGAATCCATTTTTCAATGTCATCCTTTTTAATTGAAGTACTAAGTCCTTTTGGGACCCAAATACTTCTAAAACATTTTCCTTTAATAAATCTAGGGGCACTAGATTGTCTAACATAAAAGTTTGATTTTCCAAAATTGTTTTTCTTTTCAAACTCTTTGGAAATCAAATCTTTTTCTTCTTGAACTTTTTGAAGCAATTTTTGTAAATCAAAACATTTTAATTCAAACTCTTCAAGTTTTGCTTCAAGTTCAAGTTTGGTTTTAGAAAGCAAATCATTTTGAATTTTTAACTTTGAAACCAATTTATTGTTTTTCAAAATGTGGCTTTTAAAATCTAAAACCAAATCATCATAGGCATCTTGTAATTCATCAAAAGTGTAAGAACATGAAGTAGATGAATTAGAAGTTACCCTTGAATCTTCTTCGATGGCCATAAGGCAAAGGTTGGCTTGTTCATCGTCGGTGGAGTCCTCATCACTCCAAGTAGCCACATGTGCCTTCTTCTTATGGCTTGAAGTGCTTGCCCTCTCCTTTCTCTTAGGTTCTCGTTCAAGCTCTCTCAAGGCTTTCTTCATGAACGGGGCACACTTCTTGAAGAGATGAACTATCTCTTCATCTTCATCCTCCTCTTCACTTGTGTAGACGTGATGGCAAGTGGAGGATTTGAGAGCCATGGCACTAGCATTGATGCCAAGCCCTTTGATTTTCTTCTCTCCCATAGCTCTAATTTCTTCCCTCTTCTTCTCATCTTCTTTATTCTTCTTCATGATTTGATGAGTAAGGAGTGACCCCATGAGTTCATCAAGCTTCAAAGTCTTCAAATTTTTGGCTTCGATGATGGCGGTTCTCTTAGAGTCCCAAGACTCGGGAAGTGAGTAGATGAGCTTTCGAACAAGCTTTTCTTCCGGGATGGCTTCTCCAAAACCTTTAAGACCGTTGGTGATGGTGGAGAACCTATCAAACATCTTCTCGATGTTCTCTTCCGGATCCATTTTGAAGTTCTCATACTCCAAGGTTAGGAGCCCAATCTTGGTCTCCTTGACTTCATTGGTTCCCTCGTATGTGACTTCAAGCTTGTCCCATACCTCCTTGGCACTTTCACAAGAAGACATCTTCTCATAGATGGATGGACCAAATGCACAAAATAGAATGTGCAAGGCTTTGCAATTTAGCTCCATTTTCTTGCGATCGTCGGCACTCCACTCCGCTTTACTTCTTTGAGGCACGAACGAACCATCTTCAACTACATCCCATAGCTTGTAATCTTTTGATTTGATGAAGAACTTCATCTTTGTCTTCCAATGGGCATAGTGGTCTCCGTCAAAGAAAGGCGGTTTGTCGATTGATTGTGCCATTTGAGCCGGTTGATGAGATAGTGATCGAGCTTGCCAGATCTTCTCAATAGGATGTTAATCCTCTTCGATTGAGCCAAGCTCTGATACCAATTGTTGAGTTGTGTGGGGCTCGATTCGATCAACCAATAATGCTCACCAAGTGGTGGAGAGATGGATTTTTGGGTGGAAGGGTTGTGGAAGCTAGAAAGAATAAAGACACAATGATTTATAGTGGTTCGGCCTTCTAACAAGCACCTACATCCACTACCTTAGCTTCCCACTAAGGATTTCACAATCAATCCACTAATTGATTCGTCCCCTTTTCTAGGATTAGGAGGAAACCCTTACAACCGATCAAGCTTCTACCCAAAGCCTTGATCAAAACCCTCTTTTCAAAGAGAAATAAGAAAGCAAACTTAAACCCTCTAATAGGTGTTTGTTTGCACAATGAAGCACTCACCCAAAACCTAAAACACTTGAGCAAATTTAACAATTTTGGCTCACTAGTGTTTGTCTATACAAGAATTGACAATTTAAGTGCTAAGACATTTTCTTGATCATTTGATGTTTGACAATATGAGCATTAGCCTTCTCTTGATGCTTGGAGGTCCCTTTTATACTCCCAAATGAGTTTGTAGCCGTTACTAGCCGTTGGGATCATATTGGAGCCGTTGAGGACTTTATTTCCCTTCATAAATGCTGTTCTGCAGCTACCAGTATCGATACACGTGGAACGGTATCGATACAGCCTTCATAGGAACTAGCCGTTGAGCTCTTGCCAGCATAGGCGTATCGATACGCTTGAGGGCGTATCGGTACGGGTCCATATTTGAATAGCCGTTGGGAAATAGCCGTTGGGGTAGTTGAAATGGGATCGGTACGCTGACGTGGCGTATCGAAACGACCCCGATACGTATCGATACACTAAACCCTCGTATCGATACAGGTGTTAACAGTGGCCAAACTGAGGCAAAATGGTATCGGTACGGGTACAACCGTATCGATACTGGTGACGTGAAATCACAAGTTTGGCTATTGAAAACATGAAAAATCTTTGCCAAAAACCTTTCAAAATACCTCAAACATAAATTCAAGTTGTTTGGACTTAAAAACAAGTTTTAAATTCTTTTCAAATTAGTCCAAAACATTTTTCAATTATTATATCAAAACATTAGTTCTACACTTCTGTGTTTATGGGATACTCTTCTTCTCAAAAAGGGTATCTTCTGTTTAATCTGGACACTAAAGTTTTTTTGTTAGCTGAGATGTCATTTTTCATGAACATCTCTTTCCTTTTCATCTGCATGTTTCTACTAATTCTCAGTTTTTTCCTTCTTCTTCTCCTCATGAACTTTTGCACTGTGATTCTTCTATTACTTCTCATGTTCGTTCTATTGTTCATTCTCATGTTTCTTCTTCTGTTCATTCTCCTGTTTCTTCTCCTATTACTTCTCCTGGTACTTCTCCTATTTCATCAGATAGTACTCCTGTCTCCTCTAGTTCTACTGTTCCACTTGTTGATCCTCTAGTTACTTTACCTCAGCAACCTTCTGTTCCTTTAAGGAGATCTGCTAGAGTTGTTCAGTCTCCTCTTTGGCTTCAAGATTATGTACTCTCTTGCCAGTCTTCTTCTCTTCCGAGCAGGTATTATATTTCCTATTTTATTTCATATTCACATTTGCCCATTCATACTCAAAGTTTCCTTACCTCTTCACATATTGATGAACCTAAAACCTATAGTGAAGCCATCCAAAATCCTCTTTGGGTTCAAGCCATGCAAGAGGAAATTTGTGCCTTGGAGTCATACAATACATGGTCTGTTGTTCCTTTGCCTCCAGGCAAGGTTCCCATTGGGTGTAAATGGGTGTACAAGGTGAAGTATAAGGCTGATGGCACTGTTGAAAGGTTCAAAGCCCGCTTAGTGGCTAAAGGGTACACTCAGAAGGAAAGAGTTGATTATGTGGATACTTTCTCACCCGTGGCAAAGTTAGTTACTGTTCGTGTTGTTCTTGCCCTTGCTTCGATTCACCATTGGCCCTTATATCGGTTAGATGTCCACAATGCATTTCTTCAAGGAGATTTATTTGAGGAAGTCTTTATGACTTTACTTGAGGGTTTTTGTAGCCAGTGGGAGTCCATGGTATGCAGGCTACAAAAATCACTCTATGGTCTGAAGCAAGCATCTCGGCAATGGAACCTTAAGCTTACGGAGGCCTTGCTTGTATCTGGTTCTCAGCAGAGTGAATATGATTACTCTTTGTTCACTAAGCTTCAAGGAGACAAGGTGGTTATCTTGCTTATATATGTGGATGATCTACTGATAACAGGGAATAATGAAGGCTTGATTCAAGACTTGAAGGAAATTTTGAACAAGAATTTCAAAATGAAAGACCTAGGGGAACTAAAATACTTCCTAGGTTTGGAGATATTGAGATCTAAAGAAGGGATTATGCTGAATCAACAGAAATATGCACTTGAGTTAATAGAAGAAACTGGGTTAGGGGGAGCAAAGCCATCTATGACTCCTCTAGAGCATAATCGTAAGTTTACTTCAGTAGAGTATGATGAGCAATTGGAAAATGTTGATGATGAACTGCTGTAAGATAAGTCAATCTTCCAAAGGCTTATATGAAGGTTAATTTATCTAATACATACTAGGCCTGATATTACATTTATTGTGCATACTTTGAGCCAATTCATGCAGCAACCTAAGAGGACAAATCTAGAGGCAGCCTTTAGAGTAGTGAAGTATGTTAAGAAGAATCCTGGACAAGGGATTTTCTTAAGTGCAGCAAGCAAGTGTGAACTGAAGGCGTACTGTGATTCAGATTGGGCTTCATGTCCTATAATAAGAAGATCTGTCACTAGTTTCTGTATAAAACTTGGAGAATCTTTGTTATCTTGAAAATCGAAAAGGCAGAGTACGGTGGCACGATCATCTGCTGAAGCCGAGTATCAAAGTATGGTTGTTACAGCATCATAGATAGTATGGTTACAAGGGCTATTTGGAAAACTCAAGATAGTCATTGAAGGACCAGCAAAGATGTTGTGTGATAGCAAGGCAGTCTTACAAATTGCTGTGAATCCAGTGTTTCATGAAAGAACGAAACACATAGAAATAGATTGTCATTTTGTTAGAGAGAAAATACAAAGTGGAAGCATTCAAACAGAGTATGTCAGATCAGAAGATTAAATTGCATATATTAGGACAAAGGCACTGGGAATTCATCAGCATGAACACTTGGTTTCCAAGTTGGGGTTTAAAGATGTCTTTCAACCACCAACTTGAGGGGGAGTGTTAGCAGCCTTGAAGATTGTTGTGACTAAGTTTGTTAGCAAGCTGTTAGGAGTAGTTAGTAGTTTCAGTGTATAGTTGGTTAGTTGTGAATATTGTGTATAAATAGGGATTGTAAACAGATAATTATTTCTAATGAGAATATACATGAAGTATTCCTTTTATTTTTTTCTCAAAATTTAACAAATATACTTAATCCTAGGGTGAATTACTTGTAAGATTATAAAAGAGTCATTGAATTTTAAAATGTAGTAAGCATATCACTCTATTTTTCGATTGTAACAAACATATCATTTTATCATTAAGTGCAAAATAAACTCTAATATTTTAATTATAATTAAACAATTTGATTTTTCTAACTGATAATTAGACTGACCTAATTGTTATATTCAGTAAATAAAGTACTTAATTGTAATTAAAAATTTAACCTCTGTTACACACTTAACCACATATTTATTATGATAAAAAAAATTAAATCACTTGTTTATAATTTTTAAAGTTCATTAATTTATCTTTAATAATATAATACAATTTTTATTTTATAAAACTGATGTTTCGTACGGTTCATAACATATTATGATAGAAACATAAATTTTTTTACAAGCTTGCCCTTGAGCTGCTAGCTAACTACAAACCAAAATAAAATTGTGTGCGAAAGCCAGCACCGAGCATCAGATTAATAATATTAATATCAGATTAATAATATATATATATAATATTTGGATTCACGGGCGGTATCTGTGATAATCTCTTCGACCATAAATGTTGTCTGAACTCTAAAGAGACAGGTTTATTTGTGTCAGCCTCAGGGATTTTATTTCTAGACCGATAAATTTTATTTCTAGACCGAGATTTGAACTAAATTATTTAAATTGAAATTCGATATTGACCAGAAGATAATGAATTAAAATTGACTCGAAACTCGAAATAAACTAAATCGAACCAAAATGGTCTTAAAATTTTTGTTGAACCAAAATGAACTTGAACCGAATGAACCCGATCTAGTTTCACCTAAATCAAAAGCTATCCAAATCGAAAGCTAAACCGAATATTGGTATAGTCGTTTTAGACTTTAAACTTTGATCATCTTTCTTTTTACTTTAAATTTTTTTTCTACTAAATACTTGTTAAATTTTAGATTAAATCAATATTTCATTTAATATGTAACGGTCCATAAACATATCTATATTATTTTTTTTTTTTGGATAATTGTGTGTTATTACCCAAGGTGTAGCTGAGCTAAAAAAAAATACAATGATAAAGGTCTGAGGTTAAGCAAGATCCCAATCCATACACAATTGTGCATTATTATTATATATCTAATCGAACAATATGTATCTCGTATAAACGTAATCGAACTATATCTTTTATACCATGTGTAATAGTGCTAGTGTCCTTCGTTGTGTTCTTGAAGCTTCTTTGATTCCTTTCGGATCGTACGCAATATATTTTGTTCGTTTATTTTCGTTCATTTATGTTCATTTAAATTTATTCACATATGTCTAAGGGTGTCCATCGTTTGGTTAAATCGAACTAACCTACCGTACTAAAACAAAATTAGTTAATCTATTAACAAATTTTAGGTTTCGACTCATGATAAGAGTTTTTCGAATTTCAATTATTGATTAATTTAGTTTAAAATCGGTTGATTAACTAAATTAATCAAACTAACCCAAAATATTGAATATTTAACACATTATATATGTTGATTTGTCATTTTAGCGAACGAACACGAACAACCTAGACTCCTTAATAAACAATTTGTGTCCGTTTATATCCGTGTTCGTTCATTTATTGGATTAAAATTAAACAAATAGAAAAACACTCGTTCGTGTTCATTCAGACCTCCCGATGATCCCCGATAGAGGCTCTTTGACTCCCTCACGCGAGCGTGCAAGTCACCGCTGCTGCCTCTTCAGCTTCCGCGTGAGACAAACGCCCTTCCAGAATCTAGGACCACCGAGAGTCCACACCGAAGACCTTGCATGCAGGTCTTTCCCTCTCTGGTCTGGTCTCCATTACATGCAAAAGAAGAAAACAATAGATTATCAGAAAAGAGGCCATTTTTTACACCCGATTGAAAACGAAGGGATGTTACTTGCAGTATTTAAGGAAGCATTATACAGAAGAAAAGAGACGAGACTTTTCCTGGTATTTTTGAAGCCGTCGTTCTTCTTCTCAAGGTACTCTTTCCAATTTCCATCTTCCTTCTCATAAGTGCCCCCCTCTCTTCCACTTTGTTTTGTTCCTTTATATCAATGGATTCCGGCTTGATGGTTTGCCTCCGATGAAAGGCACAAGGAGGAGGTGTTGGGGTTATTTCATTTGATTGCATATTGGTCACTATTTCATCTGCACAATTATTATCTGCTTTTGTTACATATATATAGATTTATGTGTTATATATTAATAATATATAGATTTACCGTATGAATATATTTTATTAATCGTTATTGTTTCAAATGTTTGAAACATGTTGTGACTAATTATACCATTTTATTGAATTGGACACCTTCTAGTTACAATGGACCCGGTGGCAGGAGATTACATATGTGTGCATTTTATTAAGAATTTTTTTATTGGATATACTAAGGTTTCATGTGATTATTATATGAATTATTTATTTATATGATACTTTTGTTTTTGACTTTTAGTAAAAAAAATTGGTTGTTTTGAATTCGACTTTAATTTCGGCAAATGCATGCTTAAGGAATTTTTGGAGAAACAGTCAAAGATTTCGGTATTCAATTTCTGATAGCCCCATTTAGGCAACCTTATTTTGGGTTATTTCGAAAATTTAAGTGTTATAAAAAATTTCAGTTTTGACTGTTACAAAATTTTAAATTTGGATATCGATATATTTATTGTATATATTTTGAGATAAATTAATTGAAGCATTAAGTCACCAAAGTGGCCTCTATTGTGGAAATTATTTTATTTTAAAATATAGAAGGTTTTGTGCATGTAAATCGGATTATGTTAGTATTAATCGGCCCAAAGGAAGGTTAATAATTAACATTATTACATGTGCAACTGTGGTAATAAACATGTGATAATTATTCAGTTTTATATGTGAACAATAAATCGGCCCAAAGGAAGATTTCTGTTTGACATGTTCTTATTATCAATGTTTGATTACTGTACCAAGATATCACTTGCAAGTTAATGTTTTGTCCAAAGATGAAATATTAATGGAGTGTCCGATATCTTGATATGATGTTTACCTTTATTCAAATTTATTATTATTTTGGTTATCTTTTAATTTGATTGAAAGATAAAATTAAGACAAATATTTTGAAACATTTAAATTCATATTTTGGCTTCAGATGTCTAATATTTTAATGGATTGATTGAAACATAATGTCACCAAAGTGACCGCTTTTGTGAAGATTAGTTTATTTAAAATATTAAGATGATTATGGGTTTTTGTAATTCATGCGTTTATTAATTGGCCCAAAGGAAAGTTAATATTTGGCAGAATTACAACGACAACTGTGGCGATAAATGTGTGACAATTATAAGGTATTTTATGTGAGCAATACGTTAGTCCAAAGATTTGCCTATTGTTTGACATAGTTTATTGTCAATGTTTGATTGCTACAACAAGAGTACCGCTTACAATTAATATTACTGTCCAAAGACTTGATATTAATGTTGTGCTTGGTATCTTGAGGGGAACTAGTCATTATTTTGAATTTATTTGTTTACTTATGAATATTTATGTGAGCTTGTTTTAATTTTATTTATTTATTTTTGTTATATATTTAGTTAATTTATCATTTCTTGTCACAATATCTGTTAAATACATTCAAAACTCATGTTTAGTGAAACTAATTTCAAGGAATAAGAATAGACACTTACATATAATATTTGGTTGTATGAGCATAGACTTTGCACTAAGGAAAGAACATTTTGCACCTTTCACTGCGGTAAGCACCTATAAAAAATATTTTGAGAGGTGAAATCGTTCGAATCGCGTGAGTCTAATGATCATAAAGTACAACATTCTATTTTTTAGGAGCACAAATTTAAAGAAACTACTCAAACTAAGGGTTTCCTTGACAAAATTAAGAAATGTTTTACCCAAAACATTAAGGTTAAGATGACATCACTTATGTTTTTTTTACTTCTATGAAGTATAAGGGTGAAGGAAATGTGAGGGAGTAGATTATGAAAATTCTTAATATTGCTTCAAAATTTAAGGCACATAAGATCAAACTCTCTAACAATAGTTTGTTCTTATGATTTTGGTACCGCTTCCTATGCAGTTTAACCAATTTCATTGAATTATAAATATATCTTATGGTATCTACACTTTTATTTCCATGACATTTTAATACCTATGACACGCTTAACTTAATTGGTTACTTTATTTTTGTGTCATACTTTATAATAGCAACATACATTTTACATATGTGCCCACAATTACGGATTTTAATCCAACAATCTCCCACTTGGGCAACATATGTTTCCTGATAAATGTACAACCTTATGAGCTCAAAATTTTGTTATTATACAATAGGTATTCTATAACAATCTCGTCCATCAACTATATCCACATAGGATCAAAGCGGTCTTCGCCATATCAATCATGACTGGACCCATCAATGGTCACGTATACAAATATAGTCAAATGACATAGATCAATCATGGATGTGTAGCATGGAAAATTACATGAAATGTGAACCATACATGTCTATTTCCAACTGGTCCTCCTAAACCTTAGTGAGATCAACTTTACTGAATTCAGAGTGTGCATAAACCAAAAGAACTTTATTTCTGCAGAAAATAATCTTAAATAACTTTAAACTGAAGAAACTGAAATTGTGTCTAAACCGAATGAGCATTTTTCAAAATTACAAACTCCCACTAAAACCGAATATCCTTAAATAACATTACACCCACATGAGTAGTGTGCTCATGAAAGACCTAGGGTGACGGTTTCTTAATATGCGCGCAATTATGGAGTTTGTACGAACATGCTCTTTAAACACACAAACACTCTGAATTTTCTTTAACAACTAGTAACGTAATATTTATGTGCTTCAAGTTTGAAGTGTCCCTATTGTGTATAGAATAAATGAATACATATTTATTGTCACAAAATAACTAAAGTGGTCTTTTATTCAATCTAAAATTAACAGCTTATGTGACAAAATTCGTTTGCATCAATATTCTATTAGAATCGAAGTCTGTAAACCTAATGATCTCTAACTTACCAAAACTTCGACATGTGAGCATGTAATTTTTGTCCTCTAAAGATATCTCATAACTCTATTGGCTGCTATCCAATATTCCATACTAGAATTTCTTAAATATCTATCTAATATTCCAACAATGTACACAATTTCCGAACGCATACATACTTAAGCATAAATTAGATTCTCAATAGCTTATGTATAGAGAATCTTTTGAAATTTCTAAATTTTTAAGGTTACTTTTAGGGCATTGAGCAAGATAATACTTATCTACTTTAGCAATATGAGTGTCACTTGGTTTACTCCCACTGAACTTGTAGTATATACAAGTGCCAACCAAATTTATCTCAAAACCGAATAAGATAATCAACATGAAATTTATAATTTCATGTATGAGAGTCCTACTTAAGCTCATATATAGATTTCTTTAATTTACATATCATTGATATTGTATCATAAGACACAACTTTATGATTGTACCATATAAATAGTTTCTTCAATGTCGCCATTGAAAAAAACAAGTTTAACATCTATCTAATGTAGCTTAAGACTAAAACAAGCAACAAGTGTAATAATTATCTTGAAAGAGTCTTTCAATAAAATTGAAGAGAAAGTCTCTAAAAATCAATGTCTTCTTTTAGAGTATATCCTCTAGATACAAGACGTGATGTATACTTATCCACATTACCATTTCCATCCCTATTGATTTTAAATATTAATTTACAACCAATTGGTTTGCCCCTTAAGGTAATGAGACAAGCTCTTTCCACTTTTGAGAGTTAGAACTTTTATGGTCTGATATAAATGATTGAGTCATTTTCTATCATTCCATTATTGTCTTATTTTCTTGAAGAAATAAAATAATCTGAAATAGTATTTCATCTTCCTCTCGTGGACCTCTTTAAAGACACTTGTTTTTTTAAGGTTGTTGAGTTTGTTTTTCTGAAACAATTACCTTATCTTGAATGGGAGTTGTTCAACATTATTTTGTTGATGTACTTGATTCACTTCTTGATTAATGATAGGTGTGAAAATCTAAACATCATCAAAAGTGATAGTATGAATTAAATTATAATTCAATTCCTCCTCAATAGTAATGTATCTAACCTTATTTCTCCCTCCAAACTCAACATCCTAAAAAAAATTATAAATCTCTCCTTAAAATAATCTTAATTGTGGGATCATAAAATTTACAGTCCATGGATCACACAAAATAACTGAAGCAGTTGCTCGCTTTTAAAGTTTAATTTCTTTACATGTGTCCTAACTTATACAAAAGAATCAACACTGAAAAACTTATTGTTGTTTCTTTTGACTAGAACCCTTAGCAACTTTATTCTAATATTTTCTTTTATTGCCCTTATTCTTAGAGACACTAACTAAATGAGCACTAACCAAATGAGTACTTTTACACTTATAATGCTTCAACTTTTCTTCCTCTTGAACATAATGAGAAATGAGCCTAATTAGAGTCTATTTCTCCTTTTGACAGTTGTAATTGAATCTGAATTGGTTAAACTGTATAGGAAGCGGTACCAAAATTATAAGAACAAACAATTGTTAGTTTGATCTTACGTGCCTTAAATTTTGAAGCAATATTAAGAATTTTCATAATATACTCTCTCACATTTCCTTGACCCTTATACTTCATAGAAGTAAAAAAAAAAAAGCATAAGTGATGTCATCTTAACCTTAATGTTTTGGGTAAAACATTTCTTAATTTCGTTAAGGAAACCCTTAGTTTGAGTAGTTTCTTTAAATTTGTGCTCCTAAAAAAATAGAATGTTGTACTTTATGATAATTAGACTCACGCGATTCGAACGATTTCACCTCTCAAAATATTTTTTATAGGTGCTTACCGCAGTGAGAGGTGCAAAATGTTCTTTCCTTAGTGCAAAGTCTATGCTCATACAACCAAATACTATATGTAAGTGTCTTTTCTTATTCCTTGAAATTAGTTTCACTAAACATAAGTTTAGAATGTATTTAACAGATATTGTGACAAGAAATGATAAATTAACTAAATATAGAACAAAAATAAATAAATAAAATTAAAACAAGTTCACATAAATATTCATAGGTAAACAAATAAATTCAAAATAATGGCTAGTTCCCCTCAAGATACCAAGCACAACGTTAATATCAAGTCTTTGGACAGTAATATTAACTGTAAGCGGTACTCTTGTTGTAGCAATCAAACATTGACAATAAACTATGTCAAACAATAGGCTAATCTTTGGACTAACGTATTGCTCACATAAAATACCTTATAATTGTCACATATTTATCGCCACAGTTGTCGTTGTAATTCTGCCAAATATTAACTTTCCTTTGGGCCAATTAATAAACGCATGAATTACAAAAACCCATAATCATCTTAATATTTTAAATAAGGTTTTAACGTCAAATAGGTGCCCAAACTATACCATTTTTTCCAGTTAGGTGCCTAACGTTTGTTTCGGGCCACCTAGGTGCCTAACGTTTCATTCCGTAACCCAGTTAAGGTTTTAGCCGTGACGGACGTTAAAATTTTCCGTTAAAGGACACGTGGCACATTTTTAGGGCTTCTGATATTAAAAATAATAAAATAAATTAATTAAATTAATTAAATCCCTTAAATCTATCTTCTACCCTATCAAACCATGCCACATGGCCCCATCTTCTTCCCATCACCATCCCCTTAACCCATCTTCTTCCTCATCACCATCCCTGTATAAACCCTTAACCCATATTCTTCCCAATCGGGACAAATATAAATACCCAAATTGAAAACCTTTGTATTATTTCCCGCCATATAAACCCTAACTCCCGTTATTTTCCCGACTAATCTCTAAATTTCCCAGCATCCAAGCGCTCAGTTTCATGGCGGTGTTAAGCTGGAAGCACCACACGCTCATTCAATCGCTTCTAGAACGCGGCCCTCTAACGGAGCAGGAGTTCCACTCAATTTTCGCTGCCATCACCGACCTAAACCCAGGTTCTCTTTCTTCCAAGATTTCCGGGGGCATTTCCGGTGGTCTGGTAAAGCGTGGTGGTAAGTGTAGTGCCTTTGGAGATTTTGTGTAGCTTTGGAGGGTCGTAGTAATCTAGAAGAACGTGGAGGCTAAGGACGTTTTTGATGACCGACAATGGGTGTTTTCCGGTGAGGGCCGACATAGCTCCATTGTTAAGGACAAGACAAGTGATTGTCTGTCTGGTGTTGATTTCATCGGCTAATTTTGTCTGTGAGAGGAAACTGTTGTACGAAGAATAATCCGGGTAACCTTTGAGAATGGCTGTTATATTGTGGGCATTGACTGAAACAGCAACTAGAGAGAGAATGAGGAAGATGAAGTTTGCGGCGGCCATTGTTGAACGTTGAAGAAAGGTTGAAGGATGCAGCAAGAGCTGAGTCAGTGAGCTAAAAAGGGGATGGGGCCACGTGGCATGGTTTGATAGGGTAGAAGATAGATTTAAGGGATTTAATTAATTTAATTAATTTATTTTATTATTTTTAATATCAGAAGCCCTAAAAATGTGCCACGTGTCCCTTAACGGAAAATTTTAACGTCCGTCACGGCTAAAACCTTAAATGGGTTACGGAATGAAACGTTAGGCACCTAGGTGGCCCGAAACAAACGTTAGGCACCTAACTGGAAAAAAAAGGTATAGTTTGGGCACCTATTTGACGTTAAAGCCTTTAAATAAACTAATCTACACAAAAGTGGTCACTTTGGTGACATTATGTTTCAACTAATCTATTAAAATATTAGATGTCCGAAGCCAAAATATGAATTTATTTATTTCAACAAAAAAAAATTCTTACCAGAACTTCGACATGTGAGCAAGTAATTTTTTGTTCTCTGAAGATATCTCATAACCCCATTGGCTGCTATCCAATGGTCCATAATATGATTCCTCAAATATCTGTCTAACATTCCAACAATGTACACAATTTCCAAATGCATACATACTTAAGCATAAATTAGATTCTCAATAGCTTATGTATAGAGAATCTTTTGGATTTTCTAAATTTCAAGGTTACTTTTAGGGCATTGAATAAGATAATACTTATCTTCTTTAGTAATATGAGTGTCACTTGGTTTTACTCCCACTGAACTTGTAGTATATACAAGTGTCAACCAAATTTATCTCAAAACCAAATGAGATAATCAAAATGAAATTTATAATTTCATTAATGAGAGTTCTACTTAAGCTCATAGATGAATATCTTTAATTTACATATCATTGATTTTGTATCATTAGACACAAATTTATGATTGTACCATATAATTTATTTCTTCAATGTCGCCATTGAAAAACACAAACTTAACATTCATCTTATGTAACTTAAGATTAAAATAAGCAATAAGCGTCATGATTATCCTGTAATAGTCTTTCAATGAAACTTGAGAGAAGATCTCTACAAAATCAATGTCTTCTTTTAGAGTATATCCTTTAGATACAAGACGTGCTTTATACTTATCCACATTACCATTTGCATCCCTCTTGGTTTTAAATATCCATTTACAACCAATTGGTTTGCACCTTCAGGTAATAAGACAAGTTCATAAACTTTATTGTCTTGCATAAAATTATATTTTTCTTGAATAACATCAATCCACTTTTGAGAGTTAAAACTTTTATGGTATGATAAAAAAAATGATTGATCATTTTCTATCATTCCATTATTACCTTATTTTCTTGAAGAAATACAATATAATAATCTGGAATAGTATTTCATCTTCCTCTCGTGGACCTCTTTAATGACACTTGTTTTTTTTAAGGTTGTTGAGTTTGTTCTTCTGAAACAATTACCTTATCTTGAATGGGAGTTGTTCAACATTGTTTTGTTGAGGTACTTGATTCACTTCTTGATTAATGATAGGTTGAAAACCTAAACATTGTCAAAAGTGATAGTATGAATTAAATTATAATTAAATTTCTCCTCAATAACAATGTATCTAACCTTATTTCTCCCTTCAAACTCAACATCCTAAATTTTTTTTATAAATCTCTCCTTAAAATAATCTTAATTGTGGGATCATAAAATTTACAGTCCATGGATCACTCAAAATAACCGAAGTAGTTGCTCGCTTTTAAAATTTAATTTCTTTACATGTGTCCTAACTTATACAAAAGAATCAACACTTAAAAACTTATTGTCGTTTCTTTTAGCTAGAACTCTTAGCAACTTTATTTAAATATTTTCTTTATTGCCCTTATTCTTAAAGACACTAACTAAATGAGCACTAACCAAATGAGTACTTTTACACTTATAATGCTTCAACCTTTCTTCCTCATGAACACGATGAGAAATGAACCCAAATAGAGTATATTTCTCCCTTTGACAGTTGTAACTTGAATTGATTAAATTGTATAGGAAGCAATATCAAAACCATAAGAACAAACAATTGTTAGAAAGTTCGATCTTATGTGCCTTAAATTTTGAAGCAATATAAAGAATTTTTATAATCTACTCTCTCATATTTCCTTGACCCTTATACTTCATAGACATCAAAGAAAGCATAAGTGATGTCATCTTAACCTTAATGTTTTGGGTAAAACATTTCTTAATTTCGTCAAGGAAACCCTTAGTATGAATAATCTCTTTAGATTTGTGCTCCTAAAGACATCTAGAATGTTGTGTTTTATGATCATTAGACTCATGTGATTTGAACGATCTCACCTCTCAAACTACCTTTTATGGGTGCTTACCGCAGTGAGAGGTGCAAGTTGTTCATTCCTTAGTGCAAAGTCTATGTTCATTAATCAAAATACTATATGTAAGTGTCTTTTCTATTCCTTGAAATTAGTTTCACTAAACACGAGTGTAGAATGTATTTAACAGATATTGTGACAACAAAAATAAATTACCTAAATATAGAACAAAAATAAGTAAATAAAATAGAAACAAGCTCACATAAATATTCATAAGTAAACAAATAAATTCAAAATAATGACTAGTTCCCCTCAAGATACCAAGCACAACATTAATATCAAGTCTTTGGACAGTAATATTAATTGTAAGCGGTACTCTTGTTGTAGCAATCAAACATTGACAATAAACTATGTCAAACAATAGGCTAATCTTTGGACTAACGTATTGCTCACATAAAATACCTTATAATTGTCACACATTTATCGCCACAATTGTTGTTGTAATTCTGCCAAATATTAACTTTCCTTTGGGCCAATTAATAAACGCATGAATTACAAAAACCCATAATCATCTTAATATTTTAAATAAACTAATCTACACAAAAGCGGTCACTTTGGTGACATTATGTTTCAATTAATCCATTAAAATATTAGACATCCGAAGCCAAAATATGAATTTAATTGTTTCAAAATGTTTGTCTTAAAATTATCTTTCAATCAAATTAAAAGATAACCAAAATAATAATAAATTTGAATAAAGGTAAACATCATATCAAGATATCGGACACTCCATTAATATTTCATCTTTGGACAAAAGATTAACTTGCAAGTGATATCTTGGTACAGTAATCAAACATTGATAATAAGAACATGTCAAACAGAAATCTTCCTTTGGGCCGATTTATTGCTCACATATAAAACTGAATAATTATCACATGTTTATTACCACAGTTGCACATGTAATAATGTTAATTATTAACCTTCCTTTGGGCCGATTAATACTAACATAATCCGACTTACATGCACAAAACCTTCTATATTTTAAAATAAAATAATTTTCACAATAGAGGTCACTTTGGTGACTTAATGATTCAATTAATTTATCTCAAAATATATACAATAAATATACCGATATCCAAATTTAAAATTTTGTAACAGTCAAAACTGAAATTTCTGATAACACTTAAGTTTCCGAAATAACCCAAAATAAGGTTGTCTAAATGGGGCTATCAGAAATTGAATACCGAAATCTTTGACTGTTTCTCCAAAAATTCCTTAAGCATGCATTTGCCGAAATTAAAGTCGAATTCAAAACAATCAATTTTTCTTAACTAAAAGTCAAAATCAAAAGTATCATATAAATAAATAATTCATATAATAATCACATGAAACCTTAGTATATCCATAATAACCTAATGATCAAACTGAATAGATATGAATTTCATAAGATTAATGGCATGCTTTCCAAAACCAAAACCAAATGTATATTCCGTAGATAACATTAATGACATAATTAAGCATAATGTCAAACAAGTTTAAGCTAAAGGTTATGTACAAAACTCAACATGATTCAACAAAATTCAACCATAATAATTAGACATAAATCGAATATAAAGCTTCGAGAGCTAACCTGAATATAAAATTTCCAAGTCACGGTAAATTTACCACGACAAAGCTCAAGTCAAATTTTATTTTTTTTAATTGCTAACGATCAAAACTAAAATTTTGATCAAACCGAATTGAATATATATTTTAAATTAAATATATATTTCATAACTTAATTTACCATATGCAATTATTAAAGAAAAAGAAATAAAAAAAGGCATAATCATATTCCAGAAACATATTAACATTACCGAATTAATGCCCAAAGAAAAAACATGATTAGACACCTATATTAACGAGCATTAAAAAAATATATATTCAATAGAAATTGCATATGTTGTTGCATTGATTCTAAAAGTCAGAATCCATAAAATTGAAAAACCAAAACATCAATTGCCGATTAATAAAACAATCAGCAACAAAACTTACAATCCAATTTGCCGATGCATAAGGATTATTGAATAAAGGTTATCGCACGTAAGGGTAATCATAAAAAAATTCAAAACATGCGATATATTAAACCCTAATTCATGTGTGAAAATTAAAAATAAATCTGTAGTTTCCATCACACAATAAATATACCGAAGCAAAATATTTTAACGCTGAACTTAGGGTTTCGATTTAAAGATATGTAAGAACAAATCATCCAAAATAAACACATAATAGATTCTTAATGATTCGACATAATCAGGCTCTGATACCACTTGTTAGAATTAAACCATAATAGATATGAAATCTAAAACCTTTGGTATTGATCTTCCAAGAAGATAGGTTATCTCTTGAAGTAAAACTCTCTGACGGGGAAGGAGAGAAAAACAAGTTAACCTATTTTTTGGGGACCACTACCTCTTTATATAGTTGATTATTAAATCAAACTATTAAATATTTATAACTCTGCCCCTCATTGAATTATAAATATATCTTATGGTATCTACACTTTTATTTCCATGACATTTTAATACCTATGACACGCTTAACTTAATTGGTCACTTTATTTTTGTGACATACTTTATAATAGCAACATACATTTTACATATGTGCCCACAATTGCGGATTTTAATCCAACAGACTTTACCTGGTATTTTTGAAGCCGTCGTTCTTCTTCTCAAGGTACTCTTTCCAATTTCCATCTTCCTTCTCATAAGTGCCCCCCTCTCTTCCACTTTGTTTTGTTCCTTTATATCAATGGATTCCGGCTTGATGGTTTGCCTCCGATGAAAGGCACAAGGAGGAGGTGTTGGGGTTATTTCATTTGATTGCATATTGGTCACTATTTCATCTGCACAATTATTATCTGCTTTTGTTACATATATATAGATTTATGTGTTATATATTAATAATATATAGATTTACCGTATGAATATATTTTATTAATCGTTATTGTTTCAAATGTTTGAAACATGTTGTGACTAATTATACCATTTTATTGAATTGGACACCTTCTAGTTACAATGGACCCGGTGGCAGGAGATTACATATGTGTGCATTTTATTAAGAATTTTTTTATTGGATATACTAAGGTTTCATGTGATTATTATATGAATTATTTATTTATATGATACTTTTGTTTTTGACTTTTAGTAAAAAAAATTGGTTGTTTTGAATTCGACTTTAATTTCGGCAAATGCATGCTTAAGGAATTTTTGGAGAAACAGTCAAAGATTTCGGTATTCAATTTCTGATAGCCCCATTTAGGCAACCTTATTTTGGGTTATTTCGAAAATTTAAGTGTTATAAAAAATTTCAGTTTTGACTGTTACAAAATTTTAAATTTGGATATCGATATATTTATTGTATATATTTTGAGATAAATTAATTGAAGCATTAAGTCACCAAAGTGGCCTCTATTGTGGAAATTATTTTATTTTAAAATATAGAAGGTTTTGTGCATGTAAATCGGATTATGTTAGTATTAATCGGCCCAAAGGAAGGTTAATAATTAACATTATTACATGTGCAACTGTGGTAATAAACATGTGATAATTATTCAGTTTTATATGTGAACAATAAATCGGCCCAAAGGAAGATTTCTGTTTGACATGTTCTTATTATCAATGTTTGATTACTGTACCAAGATATCACTTGCAAGTTAATGTTTTGTCCAAAGATGAAATATTAATGGAGTGTCCGATATCTTGATATGATGTTTACCTTTATTCAAATTTATTATTATTTTGGTTATCTTTTAATTTGATTGAAAGATAAAATTAAGACAAATATTTTGAAACATTTAAATTCATATTTTGGCTTCAGATGTCTAATATTTTAATGGATTGATTGAAACATAATGTCACCAAAGTGACCGCTTTTGTGAAGATTAGTTTATTTAAAATATTAAGATGATTATGGGTTTTTGTAATTCATGCGTTTATTAATTGGCCCAAAGGAAAGTTAATATTTGGCAGAATTACAACGACAACTGTGGCGATAAATGTGTGACAATTATAAGGTATTTTATGTGAGCAATACGTTAGTCCAAAGATTTGCCTATTGTTTGACATAGTTTATTGTCAATGTTTGATTGCTACAACAAGAGTACCGCTTACAATTAATATTACTGTCCAAAGACTTGATATTAATGTTGTGCTTGGTATCTTGAGGGGAACTAGTCATTATTTTGAATTTATTTGTTTACTTATGAATATTTATGTGAGCTTGTTTTAATTTTATTTATTTATTTTTGTTATATATTTAGTTAATTTATCATTTCTTGTCACAATATCTGTTAAATACATTCAAAACTCATGTTTAGTGAAACTAATTTCAAGGAATAAGAATAGACACTTACATATAATATTTGGTTGTATGAGCATAGACTTTGCACTAAGGAAAGAACATTTTGCACCTTTCACTGCGGTAAGCACCTATAAAAAATATTTTGAGAGGTGAAATCGTTCGAATCGCGTGAGTCTAATGATCATAAAGTACAACATTCTATTTTTTAGGAGCACAAATTTAAAGAAACTACTCAAACTAAGGGTTTCCTTGACGAAATTAAGAAATGTTTTACCCAAAACATTAAGGTTAAGATGACATCACTTATGTTTTTTTTACTTCTATGAAGTATAAGGGTGAAGGAAATGTGAGGGAGTAGATTATGAAAATTCTTAATATTGCTTCAAAATTTAAGGCACATAAGATCAAACTCTCTAACAATAGTTTGTTCTTATGATTTTGGTACCGCTTCCTATGCAGTTTAACCAATTTCATTGAATTATAAATATATCTTATGGTATCTACACTTTTATTTCCATGACATTTTAATACCTATGACACGCTTAACTTAATTGGTTACTTTATTTTTGTGTCATACTTTATAATAGCAACATACATTTTATATATGTGCCCACAATTACGGATTTTAATCCAACAATCTCCCACTTGGGCAACATATGTTTCCTGATAAATGTACAACCTTATGAGCTCAAAATTTTGTTATTATACAATAGGTATTCTATAACAATCTCGTCCATCAACTATATCCACATAGGATCAAAGCGGTCTTCGCCATATCAATCATGACTGGACCCATCAATGGTCACGTATACAAATATAGTCAAATGACATAGATCAATCATGGATGTGTAGCATGGAAAATTACATGAAATGTGAACCATACATGTCTATTTCCAACTGGTCCTCCTAAACCTTAGTGAGATCAACTTTACTGAATTCAGAGTGTGCATAAACCAAAAGAACTTTATTTCTGCAGAAAATAATCTTAAATAACTTTAAACTGAAGAAACTGAAATTGTGTCTAAACCGAATGAGCATTTTTCAAAATTACAAACTCCCACTAAAACCGAATATCCTTAAATAACATTACACCCACATGAGTAGTGTGCTCATGAAAGACCTAGGGTGACGGTTTCTTAATATGCGCGCAATTATGGAGTTTGTACGAACATGCTCTTTAAACACACAAACACTCTGAATTTTCTTTAACAACTAGTAACGTAATATTTATGTGCTTCAAGTTTGAAGTGTCCCTATTGTGTATAGAATAAATGAATACATATTTATTGTCACAAAATAACTAAAGTGGTCTTTTATTCAATCTAAAATTAACAGCTTATGTGACAAAATTCGTTTGCATCAATATTCTATTAGAATCGAAGTCTGTAAACCTAATGATCTCTAACTTACCAAAACTTCGACATGTGAGCATGTAATTTTTGTCCTCTAAAGATATCTCATAACTCTATTGGCTGCTATCCAATATTCCATACTAGAATTTCTTAAATATCTATCTAATATTCCAACAATGTACACAATTTCCGAACGCATACATACTTAAGCATAAATTAGATTCTCAATAGCTTATGTATAGAGAATCTTTTGAAATTTCTAAATTTTTAAGGTTACTTTTAGGGCATTGAGCAAGATAATACTTATCTACTTTAGCAATATGAGTGTCACTTGGTTTACTCCCACTGAACTTGTAGTATATACAAGTGCCAACCAAATTTATCTCAAAACCGAATAAGATAATCAACATGAAATTTATAATTTCATGTATGAGAGTCCTACTTAAGCTCATATATAGATTTCTTTAATTTACATATCATTGATATTGTATCATAAGACACAACTTTATGATTGTACCATATAAATAGTTTCTTCAATGTCGCCATTGAAAAAAACAAGTTTAACATCTATCTAATGTAGCTTAAGACTAAAACAAGCAACAAGTGTAATAATTATCTTGAAAGAGTCTTTCAATAAAATTGAAGAGAAAGTCTCTAAAAATCAATGTCTTCTTTTAGAGTATATCCTCTAGATACAAGACGTGATGTATACTTATCCACATTACCATTTCCATCCCTATTGATTTTAAATATTAATTTACAACCAATTGGTTTGCCCCTTAAGGTAATGAGACAAGCTCTTTCCACTTTTGAGAGTTAGAACTTTTATGGTCTGATATAAATGATTGAGTCATTTTCTATCATTCCATTATTGTCTTATTTTCTTGAAGAAATAAAATAATCTGAAATAGTATTTCATCTTCCTCTCGTGGACCTCTTTAAAGACACTTGTTTTTTTAAGGTTGTTGAGTTTGTTTTTCTGAAACAATTACCTTATCTTGAATGGGAGTTGTTCAACATTATTTTGTTGATGTACTTGATTCACTTCTTGATTAATGATAGGTGTGAAAATCTAAACATCATCAAAAGTGATAGTATGAATTAAATTATAATTCAATTCCTCCTCAATAGTAATGTATCTAACCTTATTTCTCCCTCCAAACTCAACATCCTAAAAAAAATTATAAATCTCTCCTTAAAATAATCTTAATTGTGGGATCATAAAATTTACAGTCCATGGATCACACAAAATAACTGAAGCAGTTGCTCGCTTTTAAAGTTTAATTTCTTTACATGTGTCCTAACTTATACAAAAGAATCAACACTGAAAAACTTATTGTTGTTTCTTTTGACTAGAACCCTTAGCAACTTTATTCTAATATTTTCTTTTATTGCCCTTATTCTTAGAGACACTAACTAAATGAGCACTAACCAAATGAGTACTTTTACACTTATAATGCTTCAACTTTTCTTCCTCTTGAACATAATGAGAAATGAGCCTAATTAGAGTCTATTTCTCCTTTTGACAGTTGTAATTGAATCTGAATTGGTTAAACTGTATAGGAAGCGGTACCAAAATTATAAGAACAAACAATTGTTAGTTTGATCTTACGTGCCTTAAATTTTGAAGCAATATTAAGAATTTTCATAATATACTCTCTCACATTTCCTTGACCCTTATACTTCATAGAAGTAAAAAAAAAAAGAGCATAAGTGATGTCATCTTAACCTTAATGTTTTGGGTAAAACATTTCTTAATTTCGTTAAGGAAACCCTTAGTTTGAGTAGTTTCTTTAAATTTGTGCTCCTAAAAAAATAGAATGTTGTACTTTATGATAATTAGACTCACGCGATTCGAACGATTTCACCTCTCAAAATATTTTTTATAGGTGCTTACCGCAGTGAGAGGTGCAAAATGTTCTTTCCTTAGTGCAAAGTCTATGCTCATACAACCAAATACTATATGTAAGTGTCTTTTCTTATTCCTTGAAATTAGTTTCACTAAACATAAGTTTAGAATGTATTTAACAGATATTGTGACAAGAAATGATAAATTAACTAAATATAGAACAAAAATAAATAAATAAAATTAAAACAAGTTCACATAAATATTCATAGGTAAACAAATAAATTCAAAATAATGGCTAGTTCCCCTCAAGATACCAAGCACAACGTTAATATCAAGTCTTTGGACAGTAATATTAACTGTAAGCGGTACTCTTGTTGTAGCAATCAAACATTGACAATAAACTATGTCAAACAATAGGCTAATCTTTGGACTAACGTATTGCTCACATAAAATACCTTATAATTGTCACATATTTATCGCCACAGTTGTCGTTGTAATTCTGCCAAATATTAACTTTCCTTTGGGCCAATTAATAAACGCATGAATTACAAAAACCCATAATCATCTTAATATTTTAAATAAGGTTTTAACGTCAAATAGGTGCCCAAACTATACCATTTTTTCCAGTTAGGTGCCTAACGTTTGTTTCGGGCCACCTAGGTGCCTAACGTTTCATTCCGTAACCCAGTTAAGGTTTTAGCCGTGACGGACGTTAAAATTTTCCGTTAAAGGACACGTGGCACATTTTTAGGGCTTCTGATATTAAAAATAATAAAATAAATTAATTAAATTAATTAAATCCCTTAAATCTATCTTCTACCCTATCAAACCATGCCACATGGCCCCATCTTCTTCCCATCACCATCCCCTTAACCCATCTTCTTCCTCATCACCATCCCTGTATAAACCCTTAACCCATATTCTTCCCAATCGGGACAAATATAAATACCCAAATTGAAAACCTTTGTATTATTTCCCGCCATATAAACCCTAACTCCCGTTATTTTCCCGACTAATCTCTAAATTTCCCAGCATCCAAGCGCTCAGTTTCATGGCGGTGTTAAGCTGGAAGCACCACACGCTCATTCAATCGCTTCTAGAACGCGGCCCTCTAACGGAGCAGGAGTTCCACTCAATTTTCGCTGCCATCACCGACCTAAACCCAGGTTCTCTTTCTTCCAAGATTTCCGGGGGCATTTCCGGTGGTCTGGTAAAGCGTGGTGGTAAGTGTAGTGCCTTTGGAGATTTTGTGTAGCTTTGGAGGGTCGTAGTAATCTAGAAGAACGTGGAGGCTAAGGACGTTTTTGATGACCGACAATGGGTGTTTTCCGGTGAGGGCCGACATAGCTCCATTGTTAAGGACAAGACAAGTGATTGTCTGTCTGGTGTTGATTTCATCGGCTAATTTTGTCTGTGAGAGGAAACTGTTGTACGAAGAATAATCCGGGTAACCTTTGAGAATGGCTGTTATATTGTGGGCATTGACTGAAACAGCAACTAGAGAGAGAATGAGGAAGATGAAGTTTGCGGCGGCCATTGTTGAACGTTGAAGAAAGGTTGAAGGATGCAGCAAGAGCTGAGTCAGTGAGCTAAAAAGGGGATGGGGCCACGTGGCATGGTTTGATAGGGTAGAAGATAGATTTAAGGGATTTAATTAATTTAATTAATTTATTTTATTATTTTTAATATCAGAAGCCCTAAAAATGTGCCACGTGTCCCTTAACGGAAAATTTTAACGTCCGTCACGGCTAAAACCTTAAATGGGTTACGGAATGAAACGTTAGGCACCTAGGTGGCCCGAAACAAACGTTAGGCACCTAACTGGAAAAAAAAGGTATAGTTTGGGCACCTATTTGACGTTAAAGCCTTTAAATAAACTAATCTACACAAAAGTGGTCACTTTGGTGACATTATGTTTCAACTAATCTATTAAAATATTAGATGTCCGAAGCCAAAATATGAATTTATTTATTTCAACAAAAAAAAATTCTTACCAGAACTTCGACATGTGAGCAAGTAATTTTTTGTTCTCTGAAGATATCTCATAACCCCATTGGCTGCTATCCAATGGTCCATAATATGATTCCTCAAATATCTGTCTAACATTCCAACAATGTACACAATTTCCAAATGCATACATACTTAAGCATAAATTAGATTCTCAATAGCTTATGTATAGAGAATCTTTTGGATTTTCTAAATTTCAAGGTTACTTTTAGGGCATTGAATAAGATAATACTTATCTTCTTTAGTAATATGAGTGTCACTTGGTTTTACTCCCACTGAACTTGTAGTATATACAAGTGTCAACCAAATTTATCTCAAAACCAAATGAGATAATCAAAATGAAATTTATAATTTCATTAATGAGAGTTCTACTTAAGCTCATAGATGAATATCTTTAATTTACATATCATTGATTTTGTATCATTAGACACAAATTTATGATTGTACCATATAATTTATTTCTTCAATGTCGCCATTGAAAAACACAAACTTAACATTCATCTTATGTAACTTAAGATTAAAATAAGCAATAAGCGTCATGATTATCCTGTAATAGTCTTTCAATGAAACTTGAGAGAAGATCTCTACAAAATCAATGTCTTCTTTTAGAGTATATCCTTTAGATACAAGACGTGCTTTATACTTATCCACATTACCATTTGCATCCCTCTTGGTTTTAAATATCCATTTACAACCAATTGGTTTGCACCTTCAGGTAATAAGACAAGTTCATAAACTTTATTGTCTTGCATAAAATTATATTTTTCTTGAATAACATCAATCCACTTTTGAGAGTTAAAACTTTTATGGTATGATAAAAAAAATGATTGATCATTTTCTATCATTCCATTATTACCTTATTTTCTTGAAGAAATACAATATAATAATCTGGAATAGTATTTCATCTTCCTCTCGTGGACCTCTTTAATGACACTTGTTTTTTTTAAGGTTGTTGAGTTTGTTCTTCTGAAACAATTACCTTATCTTGAATGGGAGTTGTTCAACATTGTTTTGTTGAGGTACTTGATTCACTTCTTGATTAATGATAGGTTGAAAACCTAAACATTGTCAAAAGTGATAGTATGAATTAAATTATAATTAAATTTCTCCTCAATAACAATGTATCTAACCTTATTTCTCCCTTCAAACTCAACATCCTAAAATTTTTTTATAAATCTCTCCTTAAAATAATCTTAATTGTGGGATCATAAAATTTACAGTCCATGGATCACTCAAAATAACCGAAGTAGTTGCTCGCTTTTAAAATTTAATTTCTTTACATGTGTCTTAACTTATACAAAAGAATCAACACTTAAAAACTTATTGTCGTTTCTTTTAGCTAGAACCCTTAGCAACTTTATTTAAATATTTTCTTTATTGCCCTTATTCTTAAAGACACTAACTAAATGAGCACTAACCAAATGAGTACTTTTACACTTATAATGCTTCAACCTTTCTTCCTCATGAACACGATGAGAAATGAACCCAAATAGAGTATATTTCTCCCTTTGACAGTTGTAACTTGAATTGGTTAAATTGTATAGGAAGCAATATCAAAACCATAAGAACAAACAATTGTTAGAAAGTTCGATCTTATGTGCCTTAAATTTTGAAGCAATATAAAGAATTTTTATAATCTACTCTCTCATATTTCCTTGACCCTTATACTTCATAGACATCAAAGAAAGCATAAGTGATGTCATCTTAACCTTAATGTTTTGGGTAAAACATTTCTTAATTTCGTCAAGGAAACCCTTAGTATGAATAATCTCTTTAGATTTGTGCTCCTAAAGACATCTAGAATGTTGTGTTTTATGATCATTAGACTCATGTGATTTGAACGATCTCACCTCTCAAACTACCTTTTATGGGTGCTTACCGCAGTGAGAGGTGCAAGTTGTTCATTCCTTAGTGCAAAGTCTATGTTCATTAATCAAAATACTATATGTAAGTGTCTTTTCTATTCCTTGAAATTAGTTTCACTAAACACGAGTGTAGAATGTATTTAACAGATATTGTGACAACAAAAATAAATTACCTAAATATAGAACAAAAATAAGTAAATAAAATAGAAACAAGCTCACATAAATATTCATAAGTAAACAAATAAATTCAAAATAATGACTAGTTCCCCTCAAGATACCAAGCACAACATTAATATCAAGTCTTTGGACAGTAATATTAATTGTAAGCGGTACTCTTGTTGTAGCAATCAAACATTGACAATAAACTATGTCAAACAATAGGCTAATCTTTGGACTAACGTATTGCTCACATAAAATACCTTATAATTGTCACACATTTATCGCCACAATTGTTGTTGTAATTCTGCCAAATATTAACTTTCCTTTGGGCCAATTAATAAACGCATGAATTACAAAAACCCATAATCATCTTAATATTTTAAATAAACTAATCTACACAAAAGCGGTCACTTTGGTGACATTATGTTTCAATTAATCCATTAAAATATTAGACATCCGAAGCCAAAATATGAATTTAATTGTTTCAAAATGTTTGTCTTAAAATTATCTTTCAATCAAATTAAAAGATAACCAAAATAATAATAAATTTGAATAAAGGTAAACATCATATCAAGATATCGGACACTCCATTAATATTTCATCTTTGGACAAAAGATTAACTTGCAAGTGATATCTTGGTACAGTAATCAAACATTGATAATAAGAACATGTCAAACAGAAATCTTCCTTTGGGCCGATTTATTGCTCACATATAAAACTGAATAATTATCACATGTTTATTACCACAGTTGCACATGTAATAATGTTAATTATTAACCTTCCTTTGGGCCGATTAATACTAACATAATCCGACTTACATGCACAAAACCTTCTATATTTTAAAATAAAATAATTTTCACAATAGAGGTCACTTTGGTGACTTAATGATTCAATTAATTTATCTCAAAATATATACAATAAATATACCGATATCCAAATTTAAAATTTTGTAACAGTCAAAACTGAAATTTCTGATAACACTTAAGTTTCCGAAATAACCCAAAATAAGGTTGTCTAAATGGGGCTATCAGAAATTGAATACCGAAATCTTTGACTGTTTCTCCAAAAATTCCTTAAGCATGCATTTGCCGAAATTAAAGTCGAATTCAAAACAATCAATTTTTCTTAACTAAAAGTCAAAATCAAAAGTATCATATAAATAAATAATTCATATAATAATCACATGAAACCTTAGTATATCCATAATAACCTAATGATCAAACTGAATAGATATGAATTTCATAAGATTAATGGCATGCTTTCCAAAACCAAAACCAAATGTATATTCCGTAGATAACATTAATGACATAATTAAGCATAATGTCAAACAAGTTTAAGCTAAAGGTTATGTACAAAACTCAACATGATTCAACAAAATTCAACCATAATAATTAGACATAAATCGAATATAAAGCTTCGAGAGCTAACCTGAATATAAAATTTCCAAGTCACGGTAAATTTACCACGACAAAGCTCAAGTCAAATTTTATTTTTTTTAATTGCTAACGATCAAAACTAAAATTTTGATCAAACCGAATTGAATATATATTTTAAATTAAATATATATTTCATAACTTAATTTACCATATGCAATTATTAAAGAAAAAGAAATAAAAAAAGGCATAATCATATTCCAGAAACATATTAACATTACCGAATTAATGCCCAAAGAAAAAACATGATTAGACACCTATATTAACGAGCATTAAAAAAATATATATTCAATAGAAATTGCATATGTTGTTGCATTGATTCTAAAAGTCAGAATCCATAAAATTGAAAAACCAAAACATCAATTGCCGATTAATAAAACAATCAGCAACAAAACTTACAATCCAATTTGCCGATGCATAAGGATTATTGAATAAAGGTTATCGCACGTAAGGGTAATCATAAAAAAATTCAAAACATGCGATATATTAAACCCTAATTCATGTGTGAAAATTAAAAATAAATATGTAGTTTCCATCACACAATAAATATACCGAAGCAAAATATTTTAACGCTGAACTTAGGGTTTCGATTTAAAGATATGTAAGAACAAATCATCCAAAATAAACACATAATAGATTCTTAATGATTCGACATAATCAGGCTCTGATACCACTTGTTAGAATTAAACCATAATAGATATGAAATCTAAAACCTTTGGTATTGATCTTCCAAGAAGATAGGTTATCTCTTGAAGTAAAACTCTCTGACGGGAAGGAGAGAAAAACAAGTTAACCTATTTCTTGGGGACCACTACCTCTTTATATAGTTGATTATTAAATCAAACTATTAAATATTTATAACTCTGCCCCTCATTGAATTATAAATATATCTTATGGTATCTACACTTTTATTTCCATGACATTTTAATACCTATGACACGCTTAACTTAATTGGTCACTTTATTTTTGTGACATACTTTATAATAGCAACATACATTTTACATATGTGCCCACAATTGCGGATTTTAATCCAACAGACTTTACCTGGTATTTTTGAAGCCGTCGTTCTTCTTCTCAAGGTACTCTTTCCAATTTCCATCTTCCTTCTCATAAGTGCCCCCCTCTCTTCCACTTTGTTTTGTTCCTTTATATCAATGGATTCCGGCTTGATGGTTTGCCTCCGATGAAAGGCACAAGGAGGAGGTGTTGGGGTTATTTCATTTGATTGCATATTGGTCACTATTTCATCTGCACAATTATTATCTGCTTTTGTTACATATATATAGATTTATGTGTTATATATTAATAATATATAGATTTACCGTATGAATATATTTTATTAATCGTTATTGTTTCAAATGTTTGAAACATGTTGTGACTAATTATACCATTTTATTGAATTGGACACCTTCTAGTTACAATGGACCCGGTGGCAGGAGATTACATATGTGTGCATTGTTACCAGAGATTTCCGGATCTCACGAGTCACGTCCTAATGTTCATGAGGAGGAAGCTCCCGAGGAAGATGTACATGAGGACAGGGATGGACCGAGGGGTATTAGTAGGGGCAACCGCCCTCCCTAAAATGATTTAGAAAAAATTTAGAATTTTTTTATGTATTTTCTATCAAAAATCTATTTTCGCCCCCCTTAAACTTCTATAAGTTCTCCCTCTAACTTATAATTCTGGGTCTTTCCCTGCCTGAGGAGACCGAGGAGGATGTAGCAGAGGAGACCAAGGAGGATGAGTCGGACAAGGACATATGAACTATTATTATGGTTTAATTTGGAAGTTGTAGAAGAAGAAACTTACAAAGTAATCCCGTTTTCGGTCCACATGTGGATGGCTTATGGGGAGTGTTGGGTCCTCGGAATTTTACTCATGTTTTTATCGGTAGTTGCAAACTTTATCGATTTAGTTGTACTTTGATCATGTTTTTAGTCCATATGGATGTCTTATCGGAAGTGTTTCGGTTCTTCAAAATTTACTCTGCTTTTGAATCCATGGTATGTGATTACACTTTATCGGTTGATTCGTTTTAGACTTTAAACTTTGATCATCTTTCTTTTTACTCTCAAATTTTTTTCTTGTCAAATCGACAAAGATGTAACGGAATAGTAACATTATTCAAAAAAAATACCGTTTAAGATATTGAGAGCAATTTTAAACAATATGAGATTAGTATAATTTTTTTGGATTGTTGATAGATGATGAAGAAGAGAAGTACAATAATAAATTGATAGAATTTTTAAATATTAATGATTAAATTTATTGTATTATTTCGAATTAAAATCAAATTGATAGAATATGTCCGTTTTAAAAATTAAAATTGTTATTTTACTAGATTAAGTCAATATTTTTTTTGAATAGTCTAAAGGTGATTACAATGTAGTATCTGTTTAAACATATTCTTAACCCTTTGACAATGCACATATACAAAAGCGATTTGAAACTGTGTCTCCTCGGATGAACATCATCCGCTTTTCAACTAGGACACTTGTTGGTTCTAGATTAAGTTAATATTTCATTTAATATGTAACGGTCGATAAATATATTTATATTATTACTTTGACTGGTATTTCATTTAATATGTAACGGTCGGTAAACATATTTATATTATTACTTTGACTGGGTAACTCGATTATAATTTTTTTTTTAAAATAACTTGTTTGTAACCGGACTAATAATGGAGTGTAGGTGTAGTTGATGTATTTCACCCATATATATTCGTGAGAGCTAGGGGTATAAATGAACCAAGCTAGAATAAATCAGGTTATGTTTGTTTATTTATTTTTAATGTGCTCATGTTCCGTTTGTGTTCGTTTAAATTTTTAATATTATATTCGTGTTCGTTTATTTAACTTTTGCAGACATGTTCGTGAACATGTTCGTTTAATATTTGCAAATATGTTCATGTAATGTTCACGAACATGTTCGTTTCATTTTCGTGAACATGTTTATGTACACATTCGCAGACATATTTGTTTATAGCCAAAATAGTAAAATTACTACTAATCCTTAAATTCCTTAAGCTTCGCACCTACTCTCGAAGAACTCAAAGGCTTGTTTGATGATTTCCTTTCAGTCCAAGCGAATGTACCAAATGTGGCCGTGGAGCATATTGTCACGGGGTCAGAGTCTTGGCGCAGGGACGTCTACCCGTGCGGCAACCCAGGGCTATTACCAGCCAAGGGCTAAGCCTTTTCCATCTCCGATGCTCACTGGTTTCGCCCTCCTATGGGCTCATCAGGGAAGCGGGGACAGCTCCCGACCAGTGTGGTGCCTACCAACGCGCCAGTCCGAGGACTAGACGGCTGTACGGCACGTACTACACCCTTAATGCTATCTCGCATCCTACATTAAGCACAACCAGCAAGCATCTCGCGCAGTCCCGCGTGTCACGACGAACGGTCCGTGACATTCTCCCCCACCCGATTCATGCACGCCCTCGTGCATGGGGAGAAACTCTTTCCCTCTTTTGATTGGCCCGAAACTAGTGTGCAATTCCCTGCCTGCTCGCCCTCTTCACTTGAGGCTCCGACACTTACGGATACGAGTGCTTGGTGAACTTTCGATGCGACTTCCTGCCTACCCGTCCTCGTCTCAATCTCTTTATAGAGGACCCACTCGCGGACACCCCTTACACTCGGAGTGTGAGCTACACATGCTCGTCCACTTGACCCGCTCGCGAACACCCCTTCACTCGGAGTGCGAGCTACACACGCTCGTCCGGTTGACTCGCTTACGCAACATAGAGGCGCTTGGCAAACTCACAACTAGCACACAGTCTGGCTCTGATACCACTTGTCACGGGGTCAGAGTCTTGGCGCAGGGACGTCTACCCGTGCGGCAACCCAGGGCTATTACCAGCCAAGGGCTAAGCCTTTTCCGTCTCCGATGCTCACTGGTTTCGCCCTCCCATGGGCTCATCAGGGAAGCGGGGACAGATCCCGACCAGTGTGGTGCCTACCAACGCGCCAGTCCGAGGACTAGACGGCTGTACGGCACGTACTACACCCTTAATGTTATCCCGCATCCTACATTAAGCACAACCAGCAAGCATCTCGCGCAGTCCCGCGTGTCACGACGAACGGTCCGTGACAATATACCTAATGTTCCCGAAGAGGAAGTTCCCAAGGAGGATGCTTCAGAGAAGATCGAGGAGGGCGAGTCGGACAAGTACATATGAACTGTTATTATGTTTTACATAAACATAATTTGGAGTAAGGTTTTGCTTTAATTTGGAAGTTGTCATAGAAGAAGAAATCATTAGAACTAAACCATAATAAATATAAAATTTAAACAGAAGATTTACCCTGTCAAATATCAAGAACAATAAATTGAATGCGAAAGCGTACATAAATTCATTGATGGACTGAAAACCTTAAATCTTTTGATGGAGATTACCTAAAAGATGGTTGTGATCTTCCAAGAAGATAGGTTACTCGTTGCCGTAAAAACTCTCTAACGAGACAAGAGTAATACAAGTTAACCTATTTATTGGGGATCACTACATCTTTATGTAATTGGTTATTAAATCAACTATTAAGTATTTATAATTCTACCCCTCATTGAATTATAAATACATCTTATGGTATCTAGACTTTTATTTCCATGACACTTTAATATCCATGACACGCCTAACATAATTGGTCACTTAATTTCGTGTCATACTTTATAATAGCATCATACATTAGATATATGTCCCCACAATTGTTAGAAAGTTTGATCTTATGTGCCTTAAATTTTGACGCAATACTAAACATTTTCATAATGTACCCCCTCACATTTTCTTGAATCTTATACTTCATAGACATCAAAGAAAGCATAAATGATGTCATCTTAACTTTAATGTTTTGGGTAAAACATTTCTTAATTTTGTCTAGAAAACCCTTAATAGGAGTAATCTCTATAGATTTTTTGCTCCTAAAGACTTAAATAATGTTATTCATTATGATCATTAGACTCGTGCGATTTGAACAATCTCACATCTCAAAATCTCTTTTATGGATGTTTACGGTAGTGAGAGGTGCAAATTGTTCTTCTCTTAGTGCGAAGTCTATGTTCATACAACTAAATATTATAGGTAAATGTCTTTTCTATTCCTTGAAATTAGTTTCACTAAACTTGAGTGTAGAATGTATATTAAAAATATTGTGATAGACAAAGAAAAATCAACTAAATATAGAATAAAAATAAATACAATAAAATAAAACAAAAACAAACTCACATAAATATTCATAAGTAAAAATATAAATTCAAAAAATGGCTAGTTCCCTTCAAGATACCAAATACAACATTAATACCAAGTTATTGGACAATAATATTAACTGTAAGTGGTACTCTTGTTGTAGCAATCAAACATTGACAATAAACTATGTCAAACAATAAATTAGTCTTTGGACTAACGTATTGCTCACATAAAATACCTTATATTTGTCACACATTTATTGTCATAGTTGTAGCTGTAATTTCGCCAAATATTAACTTTCCTTTGGGTTAATTAATAAACGCATGAATTACAAAAATTCATAATCATCTTAATATTTAAAATAAACTAATCTACACAAAAGCAGACATTTTGGTGACATTATGTTTCAATTAATCAATTAAAATATTAGAAATTTGAAATTAAAATATGAATTTAATTGTTTCAAAATATTTGTCTTAGTTTTATCTTTCAATCAAAATAAAAGATTTTTAGGGTTTATGGTTTATATATATGTGAATTTAATTTGAAATGTTTAGTGTAAAATTAATTTGAAATATTTAGGGTTTAAGGTTTAGGGTTATATATATGAAATTAGTGTTTAGAGTTTGAGCTTTTGGCTTATAAATGTAGAAACCAATAAAAGATATATATTAAGTTTGATGATTTAAAGCACAAAGTTGTGCTTGGTGCAGTGGCTAAGCCACTGCCCTTGCACTTACACCACCCAGGTTTGATTCCCCTAGATGGCTGACCAAATGTGTAATTTTAAAATTTTCCCGTTAGCTGCCACGTGGCAGTTCCGTCACTCCACCGTTAGATTTTTAACGGCGGTGGTCAAAATAGGTTGATTTTATAAGTTCGGTGGTCTGATTGACGAGTTCGTTAGTTCGGTGGTTAAAATAGGAATCCACAATTAATTCGGTGGTCAATGGTATAGTTAACCCAAAATTTTATAGGGTAAACTACACTGGCAGTCACCCAACTATCATTTTATTCCTATTTTGATCACCGAACTATTTTTTTGGCAAAAACGTCACTAACGTTTACTTTTGCTCCTAATTTGGTCACCCTCCGTTAAATAATTAATGGGTCTCTGCTGAGTTGGAATTAACGGCTATATTTCAAAAATTCCACGTTATTTTTTTCCATGTCAGCACACACACGTGAATTCTCCTTCACGATCTTCTCTCTCCATGGTTCCTCTAACACTGTCCCTGGTAAAACCAAAACCCCACCTTCATCGGCTATCGATTTGGAACCAGCATATGACATTTTCTTCCATGGTCATTTGCTCCCTCTCCACCTCATTTCTCACCTCCTGGTGTCTCCACGTTGCTCTACCAATTCACTAGATGGATGCAACGTTCCCGTAAGAGAGTTGTTGGATGAACTGAAACCTGATAAGCCCAACAGCACCAATTGTAGAAGCAAAAGCGACAACAATATCAGAAGCAACAACAAGAACCATGGGAATGGCAAAGTTGGTAACTTTCATCAAAACCACAAGGTTGATGAAGCCAAAGGAAGCCCAAGTCTAAATATTTCTCCTTTTTCTGGTTTAACAAGGTGGCACCACCACCACAAAGGGAGTGGCGTTAGAGAAACAGAAGAAAAAAAGAAGCACAATAAAACGAAGATTAGATTCGACTTGAGACGTGTTTTGAAGAGGTATTGTTCTTCAGAGGAAGGAGAGAAAAACGCCATGTCCATACGCAATCTCACTCATTTTCAGGCAATTTAAGTTGGAGAAACAAGGACAAAGAGTTGAGAGCAAGAAGAGGAGATTTCTATTCAGCGCCGGCTTTGATGAGGACATCGCCTATGAACAGTGGTCTTCTTGTTGCAGCCAAGGGCTACTCTTCTTCAACCAGTGACAGCACCATGGAAGAGTTGCAGGCTGCAATTCAAGCTGCGATTTCACATTGCAAGAATTCCATTAAAGGGGAAGACAAATTAAGACCACAATGATTTGCCACTCCAGTCACGTGTGTGTGCTGACATGGAAAAAAATAACGTGGAATTTTTGAAATATAGCTGTTAATTCTAACTCAACAGACCCGTTAATTATTTAACGGAGGGTGACCAAATTAGGAGCAAAAGTAAACGTTAGTGACGTTTTTGCCAAAAAAAATAGTTCGGTGATCAAAATAGGAATAAAACGATAGTTGGGTGACTGCCAGTGTAGTTTACCCAATTTTATAAAATAATCTATCAATGCTCATCGGTGCTCGTCAATAGTGGTGCTCGTCGGGCGTAGAAAAACTATCCTTAATGTAAATATATGGGGAGAAAAAAACTCATATTTAAAATAATTTTATAAATTTAATTTGACTCGAAAAATTTTAAATAAAATTTTAAATAACTCAAAATTTCTAATAATTAGTAATTAATATTCTCTCAATTCTATATATATATATATATATATATATATATATATATATATCACGTATAAAAAAATATTAAGAAATATGTGTATTGTATATTGTTATAGAAAGTTGTTTAAACTGAAATTAATTAGTACTATAATTTTATAAATATTTACAATTAAATTTGAATACTCACTCCGAAAAAAAAATTATAAAATAAAAAATTTCAACTCCACTAACTCAATTTTTTTATTCGACTCAAATGGGTGTTTTATCTCAAATAAAGAAAATGGCTTTCTCTCTCAGATTCCAATTGAAACCCAGCAGCTTCATGTCCACAGTCCACCACGATGGTGAAATTTCATGTCTCGTGATCAAAAAAGAGGATAACACCATGAGTCTCAAGTTTTTCGAACTTTGGGCTCGGTGAGATCTGGATGTCAAACAAACTTGAGCCTGGATCTACAATGGTGTGATCTTCTTTTTTATCACAAAAAATCTTGAGCTATATGTAGTGTGTGGGGTGCAGTGATGTGCAAAACTTTACTCGACTAAAAAAATTTAAAATAAAGTTTGAGTTATAAAATGTAAATTCAAATAAATAAAAAATTTAATAATTAATTGATAATTTTTAAGTTCGAATTGAGTCTGTCAATTTTGCATGATATATTTTATATATCAGTAATATTACATGTGAAAATATAAAGAAATATATATGTATATCGTATATAGATGTAGAAAATCATTTATATTGGAACTAATATATATTATAAATAACTACAATAAAATTTGTACGAAAACTCGATTCGATTCGAAAATTTTTCAAATAAAATTTGAATCATAAAATAGGACTTGTAAACTCGAATAACTCAATTTTTTAACTCGAATGATCAAACGCCCAGGCCTACTGGGGTGGACCCATACCCACCCTGAACTTTTCAAAATTCACATATATGCCTTTTATTTTCTTAATTTTTATGAATTAAACCTTAAACTTTTGTAATATTTATGATTTGTGTCTACCCTAAAAATTTGAGAATTTATATGCGCCCACACTCAAATATATTTCTGAATATGTTACAAATGAATTGATTGAAGTAGAGATTATTGAAGGAATGCCTAGTGCAAGAAAAGCTATCCTAGTTCAAACAACTCTGGCTCGTACGAAGCTCATCCAAGACAAGCTGAGGATTGGAAAATTGAAAATAGAGATTATCATCAATCACTTATAGATAACTAGGGTTGATGTTTTTGCTTATACAACAAATGTTTGTGTTGTCTATTGTAGTATACAAATGTTTTTTTTTTTTTTTTTTTTTTGCACTTTGGTGAAATACGAACTTGTATAATTTGGATCGAAATTGTTGCCTACACAAACTCGTATTTCACCAAAACACAATCTAAAAAGAAACATAAATTAAAACTCGATCCAAACTACAGAAGTTCGTATTTTAAGGGCCTTGGATTAAAGAAGTGTCAATATTTGGTTCATCAAAAGCAGTATTACATCATTCAATCCAGACATCATCATTCTTAAACTATAATCCAATATTTATAACAAGAGTTGCAACAACTGTAAGTTGAAACTTGATCAACTTTTGGATATTTTTCATGTAACTGAAATTGGAAGTGCCACTTAGACTAGAAAATCTCGTGTTCTATATTCCGGCTTGCATTATAAATATGCAAATAACTATAATGGATTGATGGAAATATAGCTTATGTTGATTGCAGTTGTGGCTAGTATCAATTGGTATCGGTTTTATCAAGTTGATAGCTTTTCCAATGACACATACATATTCGAAACAATCTTTACGATTTTGAAGATTATGGAGTGAATATTCAATCAAATTGACTTTACTCACCTGAATACAAAATTCATGAAGAAGATGAACTCAAATTTGTAGCATTGATGTCAAGTCAAGAAACCATTGACAAAAAGAAGGGATATCATCTGATTTATCAACTACAGCAAAAGCCGAATTCGTCGACTAAATCAGCGGTGTAGTGGTAAAAGACTTGCGTCGTCTACCGACACCTAAACCCGAATTCAAAACAAAGAGTCAATTCCAAACAAAACATGCTTACAAAACAAAGGCCCTCTTTAAGTTCATAAAAATAAATCAATCCTAGAGATACATTCCATATATCAATCAATCTTACCGATTCTGTCTTTTCTTTTCCTTTTGGAACCCCACATCACCTTGTATTTTGGGGAATCCAAAATCACTACCGTCCGACTCTCACAGACCGACAATAGATCTTGGCATTACAAGTTCCAGCTTGCAACTCGCATATCAATCACGTCAGGGCTTGTGGATCTTGAAGCCGAAAACTCTAGGCATGTAGTTTTGAGTTGGCTTTTGAGGCTTCAGGTGCCCATATGTCATCAGGAATAGATGTGGAAATGTTGTACCGAAATAAGCTCCATCGATATCTTTGGCAATGTCAAGAAAATTAAGCAGTAAAACAAAGTAATGCAACCAAGATCCGGTAACAGGAAATAGGAAGGAACTAAAAATGACGAGCAAATGTTTGTTTCCATCCGCAAAAATGACAAGAAAACACAAGACTTCTTACACCGATATCACAAAAACAGGTAATTTAGTTCTCAAAACCAGTAAAATTGTAATTATCAAAACAAGAAAGAAAATGCCATATGTGAAATGAACGAAAAAGGATACTGCCTTGATACTTGGATCGGGGATAATATATATCTTCACATTTTGGGCAGTAGATTTTCACGGTACTCGAGCGAGGAATATCTGACTGACCAACTGGAAGACAAGGTTGACCAGTGCAACAAACTCTCGGGCATCTTCCAAAGTCATAGCTTTTGTACTTCTCCAACTGAAATACGAGTTTCAAAGTAGAACTTTGTAAGCAAGATATGAAGAAGTCAACAGAAAGCAAAAAATAGCAAGAAAATGACAGCGATTTACCATAGCAGATATTCCCTTGGTAGTTAATATGTAACGGACATGTATAAGACCATACAACATCTCAGCTGCTGATTCAACCATTTCATTTTGTTCTTCAGTGAACATATCACCTATAATGCCCAAAAGACATCTACTTAGTAGTAAGAACCAAAGTAAAATGACGGCTGTTGAGTATCGAGAAACGAAAGGAGCCATACATTCAAAAATTGAAAAAGAGAAAAACATTGAAATGCGCAGGCACAACAAACAGACACAAATGACAGTGAAGATGCTAAACAACATTAAAAACATGAGAAGAAAGATAAGATTACCGCTATGTATTCTGAAGTCTAAACCCCAAAGAATGCTAATCAAACCCAACTCACTGGAAAATGAAGGTAAAATAACTGAAACAATCTAGTAAGGGTTTTATTTTGATGCACAAGCTGTGTAAATTTTTTTTACACAATCCTTTTATAAAATTTAAAATCTAAATCACAAACCCTAGCAACCTAAACCCTAAACTCTAAACTCTAAATTCTAATCATAAACCTTAAATTATATACCCTACATACTAAACCCCTAAACCCTAACATAAAACCCTAAACCCTAAACCCTAAAATTAAAGGGCTTGTGTAAACTAAAGTTTACACAGTTTGTGCATCAAAGTATTTTCCATCTAGTAAACACTGACCTAAATTTTGGAAAGCATAGCATCTCCTTTACCATAAGAAACTATCAAATCTTCCAAATTTTAGGCAATCCGAGTCATGGAATGCTTACCATGAGAAGACTCAATGTCCAAAATTAAATCAAGTGCGTAGTCATAATATGGAACTTGATGGCTCAAGCCACAAAGATTAAAGTCATCTTGGATGTAATCATCATCAACTTCACAGAAAAACTCATTTCCTCGCAAATTGCAAAACCATGAGATCCAAGATGTGTCATCTCCGTCGGAACCGCTAACATCCGATTCTTCACTGTCAGTTTCAGATTCCACTGCAACCAAAGTAATTACTTTCTTATCAATCATGATTGATGATCTTAATAGTATCTGTAGTTTCTCAAATAAAAACATAACAAGAAGGAAAACGGTAATTTAGAACTATAACGAGCTTCAAAAAAATTGCTGATACTAAGATTTAAGTTACAAACCCTAAACTAGTTTCCGAGGTTATAGACTTGAGACTTTGTAATAAAAAGTACAGGGGAAAAAGGCTACGGATGGCATTCGGATATTTGCAGTTACCCACTTGCTTTTTGTGAATCCGTATAACATTCGAATTCTAATACTCTAATTACATTCCGCGACGAATTCGGAGTGGATGCAAATATTAACCTTTGAACATTCATTATCTGAATCCACTTTAAATTTTAAAGATTGTATTTTGAACTTTTTAGACTTGCTAAATGAAGATTTTTAGCGTAATTTAATCAACCAGGATAAACATGTTTCAATTTTCAAGCAGATTTACAGATTCGAATTAGGGTTTTTGAAGAAATTGATAAATACTGGCTGCCATCATAAACAACCTAATTTTGGCTTCGACAATTCAAGTTAAACACTTTTCACAACAAATACACAAACCGATCAACTCAGAGATTCCGAAAAACACCTAATATCCCAGATCCTGCTTAAATGAAATTAACTCGACAAAAAAAAGACAAGCCAATATCAACGTATCAAAAAGAAATAAAAGCAACCGATAATATAAGCAACTAACCATCGGAACATCGGGCTTTGGAGAGAGGTGAAGATCGCGAATCGCGGTGATCGAGCTGAGGTTTACCGGTGGAAGTTGAAGGGACGGAGAATCTTTCCTTCTCTTTGCTGTTGTTCAGTCCCCTCGAAGTGGACGGTGATAACTTCTCTAGATGCTTGTCCAGCGCATCGTTTATGCGCTTCCGATCGAACGGTCCTCCCATTAGCCCCGATTTCGATGACCTTCCCCGACCTCTATACATGGATTCTTATTTCAGCTCCCAAATTTCAAAAGCTTCGATTTTGATTTTTTTTCAAAGTTGATTGGACGAGCAGAAATTCAAGCCTTTTTTGAACAAGAAGGTAACCCTAGGATTAGGAATAAGGGTGTTGTGCAAGTTGAGGATGATACGACGGCGTTTCAACGAACTCCTCCTATTGTTTTCTTCTTATGGCGGCTGGTGGCTTCACTTGCTGCTCTGCTCTTCTCTTCTCTTCTCTTATCGGGAGATTCTTTTTTCCTTGGATTCCAGTTATAGGAGGAAAATTAATGGGTCAAATTCCGTAACTAGTCCCTTAAGTTATGTATTTAGTTTTTATATTCTAATTTAATCAATTTTAGTCTTGTCTTTTTTTTATTTTGAAATTTTAACCAGATAATGCAGTGACAATATGTTAAATTGTAGGATTTAAAATATCAAATTAGAGAAAAATTAGATTATATTTATTTAGATAATTTAGGTTTAAACAGTATTGTCTACAACGTGTACGTGAGTTTTATTCGGAGCTAAAATATAAATCATATACTACTACGAGACCTAATAGTGTCCGGCAAGAGTGGCAAGAGGAGCAGCACGAGCCACCGCTCAGGGCTACGTTCTAGCTTCATAATAAAACAATGAAAATGATGTGTTTGATAAATTTTAATACCTTCATAGTTTCGCAAATTCTTCAAGTGACAATTTAGTAGGTTAGTGGTTGCCCTTATTTTTTTAATTATATTTATGGTGTTTTCTTAACAAAATAATAGAACTAATACGTTGATAAATTTTAATCATATTTTTATAGTTTATTGATGAATTATTAAATTAATTATTCAAAGTAGTTAAACATATTTTAGCTCTATATGACTCATTTTTTTAGTTTTCGTTTAGGTCCCAAAATATATGAGACGAGAGACGACTCTTTTTTATATAAATACTAAATTTAATTTTAATTCTACCTAGAGGGGAAAGGAAAGGGACTCTAAGAGAAGGAAAGAGAGTGCTCCTAGTGGGTTTAAAACTTACGACCTAAAAAATATAAGGAATAAAGATGAATAGCTTGGCCAACCGGCCAAATATATTTGTTCCTAAGATGACTCTTATTAAGAAAACATAAAGAATATAAAAAAAATTTATCAAATTAGAGAAAAAGGAACTAAACCTGCTACTTATAAAAAAATACATAACCAACAAAGGTTGGGTGCATTGGTAAGGCACATTGCACTCTCAAGGAGATGATGCGAGTTCGAACCTTGAAGACGATATTGTTGAGAGAGGCAGCTACGCACAGTTTATTGTTATTGTTTTGGTCAATACTAAAATTTTAGAAACCGAAAAAGTTAAAAGTATTAAAATTATTAAATTAGAATATAAATATTAAATTAATTAATAGAAGAATTTGACCAAATATACATAGGTTGTTAAAAATGATTATTTGCTTTTAAAAGAAAAAGGTTTGACATTGGTCACTTTAAAATTTAAGGTAATGATAAAATTTCATTTCCCCCCTAAATGATAAGATTTTATTGGCTTCTTTGGTTGAATATTGTTGTTGGAAATTTTTTTTGAATGTATTGTAATCCTAAGGCTATTTTTAAATCTATCGAAGTCGGATTGCTTTCCTTTCGTCTTTAAATAGTGATTGAATTTTTTCATTAAAAAAATTAAAGTTGGATTATTTTGTTTCCGTCTTCAAACAGTGATGACTGATGAGAGCAAAGCATGGCAAGGTGGCAGCGAGTAAGAAATCCTACTTCATTTTTCTTTAATTTTTTAATAGAAAAAATAGTGTATTGTTTGTAGACAGTGTGTATTCAATCTGTCTTTAAATTCACTATTCAAACTGTATTAAGTTTGAAAATAATTTGGTTAGTGCTATGCATTGATTTTTTTTTCAATTACAATATTAAGCCAATGTCTCCGATTTTACTCTAACATGTTAAATTTTAACAACGATAATGTTCCCATGATAACAGTTGGCCTCAACATGCATTCAAATTATGTCACAAATATAAACTAACAAGTGTACTAGTGAAAAAGCGGATGATGTTCATCTTAAGAAATACATGTTCGTTTTGTCTATATGATGTATGTTCATCCTAAGATTCTCATATTATTATAATAAGTATTGTTGACCTCATACCCCAATAAATTAAGTGGGATCAAATCTAGTATTTTTTATGAAAATTTTTATATTACATCATTAAAAACCTTACACCCGAACAAATCAAGTGATGTCAATTGCACCCTAATTTCTATACTACATATGCCCATGTAATCAATGCAAGTCTTGGTTTTGGTATTTTTCTTGAGCCCCATTGGTGTGAGATAACTTAAGTTCTGATTATATCTGAAGTCGGTTCAGGTCGAAACCTTGAATCGTGAACAAACCTTTAATGTTGTAGAACAAATCATCTCCAAGATTCAAATATAAATTTTTAACGGAGGAACATTGGATTCTTTATTACTAAACCAAACATACGTTAGTCTGGTTTATTGCCACCTTCAACGCTGATAAATTCACATTAATCTAGAGTGAACAGGCTTAACATCAAAGGGTACCATAGGTTTAACTATTTCTCCTACAAACCAATACGCAGACACTGATTGGTCCGACAAAACGATTTGGTCACTTGGAATGGATGGGATCAAATTCAGCCTTGCTTAGTCTCAAGGATGACGATATATCTCGAAGGAACTTGATCGATAAATTCGTCAAAAAAAAAACTTGTGGCATTGCCTTCACCAAACCTTGTTAAGTCACGACCACGCTCACAACCTTGATCCTGATTCCGACCCCTACCTCGACCTCGCCAACTTGGGTTGTAGTACTTCTTCCCCTTTTCAAGCTTTAGAAATTCATTAATACTTAAAGATTACAATTTCACCACTAAGTAAAGAATAAGAATCAATTGATGACATAAAGATATTTTTACAAATAAAATTGCAAAACCACTAAAAAAGAGAAAGGGGAATATTTGCAAGCTTTGTAATAAACACATTAAATAGATATTCAGACATGGATTTAAGGGTATGATCCTCCAGACATATGAAAAAATTTAGAAAACACAAATATACTTATGTTAGACACATATACAATACATATTTGTATATGATATTCACCCTCCGAGTTTGAGTAACAAAGGCAAACATCAATAAAAATCTAACATGATGAATTATCAGGTGAATTACCTTATCGTCAAGTTCTTTCTCTTCAAGTTTATTTGTCATAAGCTAAATTCATGTTACCTTCATTAACAACTTCTTCAGTCACTCTAAAAGGAACATAATGAGGAATGAATAACAAGAGTAAGCCATCATTTTAGATTTTAAAGAAGGGTGTATAATAAATTTTAAAGAAGGGTGTATAAATTTTTACCCAACTTATGTATTAAAATATAACTTTATATATATATATATATATATATATATATATATTACATATGAAAAAATATGTGTATTGTACATAGTTATAAGAAACCGTTTAAATTGGAACTAATTAGTACTATACCATTATTAAACGTTTTACAATTAATAAATTTGAACAAAAACTCGAACAACTTGACTCGTAATTTCATAAACTCGACTTAACTAAAAAAAATCAAATAAAGATTACATAGTGTAAGTGGATCCTATCCCTATATATGTGTGGAAAAAGCTTTGATACACAAGCTGTATAAACTTTAGTTTACACAATCTTATTAAATTTAGGTTTTATGTGTTTATAAATTATTATTTAGGACTAGATTTATGGTTTAGAATTTAGAGTTTAGGTTTTAGTTTTAGAAATTTAGTTTTTAAGGAAGCGTTGTGTAATATTTTTTACACACCTTGTGTATCAAAATATTACTCTCTCTGTTTTTACATGGAAAAACTTTGATACACAAGCTGCACAGAATTTAGTTTATGTAACGTTTAAAATTTAGGGTTTAGGGTGTTAGTTTGATGTTTATGGGTTTAAGTTGTATGGGTTTAGAATTTAGGGTCAAAGTTCAAAGTTTATGGTTAAGGTTTAAGTTTTATGGTTTTAAGTTTAGGAATTTAGATTTTAGATTTTAAAATAAGGCGTGTAATGATTTTTCACACAACTTATGTATCAAATATAACCTTATATACATCACATATGAAAAGTATGAAACAAATATGTGTATTGCATATAATTATATAAAGCTGTTTAGATTTGAACTAACTAGCACTATAACATTATAAATATTTGCAATTAAATTTGAAAAAAAAAACTCTAACAACTTGACTCCACTCGAATTTTCTAAATTCGAACAACTTGACTCGAAAAAATTTCAAATAAAATTTGAGTTATAAAATAAGACTCTTTAACTCGACTAACTCGAAATTTTTGACTCGGCTCGATCGAATGCAACCCTTGATTAGAGTGATAAAATTGTTCATAACTGGTATTATGGGTTTAAATACCCAAAATTGAATTGACCGAACTTTTAAAATTTTTACCCGTTGACCAAAGCGAAATTTTTACAATTTTTTTTAAAAGTCAAATAAAAAGTTAAAGTCTAGAAAATGAGGATCAAGTTGATGAAATGTATATGTTTTGGAACTAAAATTGTTATTATATCATCCAATTTCACTATTTTCGTTAAAATATAACGAAAACTTATCGTCAATGACTAACATAGAAAAAAATAATGTCAGTGATAATTTTGCAAAAAAAAATAGTTTGGTGACTAAAATAGAAGAGGCAATAGTTTGGTGACTACTAATGTAGTTTACCCAAACATTAATATTGCAGTTAATTATTCTTAAGGCTTAACAGTTAAATAAGTGCCAAAATTATACCATATTTTTTCAGATAGATGTCTGAACTATATTTTAGGCCATATAAGTGCTTAACGTTTTCATTCTGTGACCCATTTAAGATTTTTCATCACCGTTAAAAAAATTTGTCATCCAATCAGAACATGACACGTGGCATGTTGTTTATATTTTTAATTTTTGAATTTTTTTAAAAACCCCAAAACTTTAATTTCTTTCAATCAAATCCCTAAATCACATCTCTCTCACTATCTTGCATCCTCACAAGTTGGTCACCGTTTACCGCTCAAGCGTCGTGTACCTCACCAACATCTGCCATCCTCAACCTGTAAGTGAGAACCCAATCAACCTTATTTTTCTTTATTATTGGGTGTTCGTCAACGGTGTAATCAGCAGTCCATTCGTTGTTTTTTGACGATAAAATGATGAAATTTTCAGTAGAGGGAGCCCGATGAAGATAAAGATGACCGGTGGTGGTTTAATTAGTGGTAGAAGTGGAGGAATTTAGGGTTTGAATTTTTTTAGAGAAATTAAATATTGTTAGGTTAAGTAATGCATTTTATTTTTCTCATTTTCATATTTTAATTTCAGAAAAATAAGAAATCATGTCACATATTCGAATTTTATTGGATAATAAAAAAAATAACGACTACGACGAAAACACTTTAAATAGGTCACGAAATAAAACATAGACACTTATTTGACCTAAAATATAGCTCAAACACCTATCTGAATAAAAGAGTATAATTTGTGCAATTTTTTTTACTGTTAAGCCTATTCTTAACTACTCAATTTCAAAATTGTTAGTATTTTTTTTAGAGGACTAGAATGTCGTATCTTCAAAATAAGGAGTACATGAAAGAGTTTTTACCATAATTTAGTGTATCCTACTTGTGTTATAACTCAAACGAAACGAGTCGTCGGAATCTCCTAAAATGCCGGCCTTCCTCCGCGACGGGTTGTTACCAAGTTTACTTTCTTCCTTTTTTAAAAAATAAAAATAAAAACAAAATCAAATATATATATATATATTCTGGTAAAACAATTAATTAATTAATTATATTATTCTTGCTGTTGCTTCTCTTGCTGCTGCTGTGTATCGACGAATTAAGAAAAAAAGCCTAATCTTTGTTCTCTCTCTGCACACTCTTCTGAGTTCACAGGTAAACACTCCTCTGCTGATCCAACCCTAATTCTTCAATCCTCATTCCCGTCTTCTTATAATGCCATGATTCTTCTTCTTCTTCTTCTTCTTCTTCTTTTGATTTTGTTTTTGATTTTCGTTGAATTTGTTGTTTGGCTGCAGAGATTCTAAAAAGATAAAAAAACAAGAGAAATAGGAGGAACCCAGAGTGGGATATATGTCCTTCAATCAATCAAGGTCCGATAAAACTGAGCAGCAATACCGAAAATCAGGACGATCCGCCAGCTCTAATCAGCAGCGGAACTCCTCGGGCGGTTATGGTAAGGGCGGCGGCGGCGGCGGTCCCGCCCCTTCACCGTCTCTATCTTCATCTTCCGCTTCTAGTAGAAGGTAATCTAGGGTTCTTCATCATGCTTTCAGGGTTTGCTTTATTGTTTTTTGTTTTCCTTTTTCGTCTAATTGCCAGTTTAATTAGGGTTCCTTTATGATTAGGGTTTTCTGTGTGATTCATTTATTCGTGTTTCCTTTTTCTGTTGGTTGATCCTGATATAGTAGTTTTAAGAAGTCTAACAATGCACAAGGAGGACAATCTAGGGTGAATTCTCCGGCAGTAAATTCTGCCGAGTCTGCTAATGCTTCTGCCACCCGTAACATACAAAATGGTGCACATGCACAGCCCCAGTTGAAAGGTATGATTCAAAATTCTTAAGCTGGTTTCCCTTTTTAGATTTGTAACCCAATAAAATAGGATTATCTTCATGCTTTTCACATTCATGTTCATTTTTGCTGATAGGGGCATCTGATTCGCCGGTTGCAAGCAGTGCTGCCAAGCCCGTTGAATCACATGCTAATCAGAGGAGCACCCGTGCTGTTCCGAAGGCTCCTACTTCTCAGTCTGCCACATTGTGCTCTGACAGTAGTATCCCTGCAACTCCCACAAAGGGTTTGTTTCTATTGTGCTTGGTGTTATAAGCATATAAGATTAAGCTACTTCAATTATGTGAAAACTTGAGGATCTTCAATTTACTTGTGGAGTAGCATTTTGTATTGTGTCTGTTTGTTTATTATGATAACATTTCTAGTTTTAAGCTGATGTTACTAATTATATGCTTTTAACTGTTTTTATGGATTAATCCCAGGAGATGCACCCCAAGCATTCTCTTTACAGTTTGGGTCCATAAGTCCTGGTTTCATGAATGGAATGCAGGTAGCTTACTATTCATGATGGCCTTCCATCTTTCTACCAATTTGAAACCTTGTTTCTAACACCATAATTTGTTTTCTTATTTGTATCAGATTCCGGCTCGAACTAGCTCAGCACCCCCAAATTTGGATGAGCAGAAACGAGATCAGGTTTGTCTCTTTTCATGAAAAAATGCAGTTTAATCTTCAAGAACAGTGAAATGCTACACTGCAGAATACTAAAAAATGCCTTCTCATTAGTAAGAGAATTCCCAGTAGAAACTTAAGTATAATATAATTATATGAATATATCATGCTCATGATCTTGATGCTTTTTTAACTGATTGTTTTTGAGTCTTAGGAGTTCACTTATATATTCAAATAACATTTTTTACCTGCAGGCATGTCAGGATTCTTCTTTTAGACCTGCATCAAATTTGCCCACTCCTGCTCCAAAGCAGCAGCCACCAAAAAAGGATTCTGCTGTAATTGACCAATCTAATTCTGGGGAGGCTCACCCAGTGCCGAAGGTAAAAAAAGACTTACAAGCCTCTGCTGGACCCCCTCTGAATCAGACACAGAACCCAGCTCTTCTTAATATTCCTATGGCTGCAATGCAACTGCCTTTTCATCACCAGCCCCAGGTTTCCATGCAATTTGGTGGGCCTAATCCACATATTCGGTCTCAGACTACTTCAGTTCAGATGCCCATGCATATGCCATTACCAATGGGAAATGGCCCTCAGGTGATGCAGCAACCGGTTTTTGTTCCAGGTCTTCAGCCTCTTCCATTGCCACCTCAGGGAATGATGCATCAGGGTCAGGGCTTGAGTTTCACACAACCTTTGGGTGGCCAGCTTGCACCCCAATTGGGCAACATGGGAATGGGTATTGCCCCTCAGTATTCTCCACAGCAAGGAGGGAAGTTTGGTGTTCCTCGTAAAACTACTCCTGTCAAGATTACACACCCTGAGACTCATGAAGAATTAAGGCTTAATAAACGAACAGATACATATGTAGATGGTGGGTCATCAGCTCCAAGGTCTCATCCTAACGTGCCTCCTCAATCCCAGCCAGTTCCATCATTTGCACCTTCTCATTCAGTTGACTATTATTCCAATTCTTACAATGCCAATTCCATGTTTTATCCACCACCAACTTCTCTGCCATTGTCCAGTAGCCAGATAGCAGTAACACCCAACGGCCAAGGACCGAGATTTAATTTTCCTGCTGGCCAGAGTCATCAAAACATTTCTTATATGAACTCAGCAACAGCCCATGGTTCACTTTCAGTTAATAAATCTGTAAATCTTGGACCTGGTACTTCAGAATCACCTAGTTTGGAATTGGCACCTGATGGTCACAATGTAGCATCTTCTGCTCCCTCAGGCATAACACAGGTTACAGTCAAGCCAGTAACGGTTTCTGTTGGAGAAAAGGTGTCTGATTCATCATTATCAATTAGCTTGGCTCCTGTTGAAAAGGTTGGATCACTAAAACCTTCGGTGACTTCAAGTGAGGGTAGCTTATCTCAGGCTCAAAGAGACTTGGAAACTTGTCAAGATATCTCTATACAGCTGCTAAAACCTGAAAGGGAATCATTAGCATCCAAGGGCTTACCAGCTGTCGCAGGAGTTGGAGCAGCTAACTTGGGCGAATCAGTATCTTCTGCTCCAGTTGCTACATTTGAGGAGTCTGTCCTTACTGTTGCCAGTAAAGAAGGTAGGGTAGATAATTTGACCTACAATTCTATGAAAGATAATCAGAAGAAACCGGCTAAGAAAGGTCTTACTCAGCCACCAAATCAGGTATTTTCCTTGTTTTTTTTCGTTGCACATGTAATTTTTGTTTGCATTAATTTATTTGTTTTTTCAAACATTGTTGGACAGTCTATGTCAATATCCAGCTTGGCTTCCCAGACTGCAGACCATGGTATTTCTTCACAAAGGACCAAAACAGCTTTAGCATCATCAGCAGCTGCTGATGTTTTGTCACAGCCTATCCAGGAGTTATCATCATTAAATGATGCATCAACTTCTCCTATAGAACAGGTATTTTCCTTGTTTTGTTTTTGTTGCACATTTAATTCTTGTTTGCATTAATTTATTTGCTTTTTTCACACATTATTGGACAGTCTATGTCAATATCCAGCTTGGCTTCGCAGACTGCAGAACATGGTATTTCTTCACAAAGGACCAAAACAGCTTTAGCATCATCATCAGCTGCTGATGTTTTGTCACAGCCTACCCAGGAGTTATCATCAATAAATGATGCTTCAACTTCTCCTATAGAGCAGAGGACAGACAGCAAGAATGAAGGCTTAACCTCTGTTTCATCTGAAGTTTCTGGTACTGGCATTAATGTTGAATGCTTGGACATGGTTAAGCATGCTAAGATGGATTGTTCTTCCAAGCTGGACGAGCAACTGAAACCTGAAACTAATGGAATTAAGGATCCCTTGAAGTCTGTTGAGCTTAAATCTGATCAGGAATCTGATTTGAAGGCAACAACTACCACCAATGATGTTCCTACGTCGGTAACCGCAGTGCTTGATGAAGATGTGGAGGTTAGCGTTGAAGATGAGGGAGTCTCTGATACTGATGTATTTACCTCTAAAATATCTGACTCTACAATTCTTGAAAGTTCACATGTCGATATCACCTTCGGTTCCAATGCATCTTCAAGTGCCATTGATAGCAATGAAATCACTGTTACTAAGTCCGGTGCATCTGACCAGCATTCTGCTCTTGTCACAACTCCTGACCTCTCTGACTCAATATCAAAATACGAAGGAGGTGTTCCTGTACCTAGTTCAAAGGACAAACTTGCACCAGAATTCAATAGGACAAAGAGTACATCAAATAGAGGGAGGAAAAAAAGAAAAGAAATTCTTCAGAGGGCAGATGCTGCTGGTACAACTTCTGATCTCTATATGGCATTTAAAGGTCCCGAGGAAAAGAAAGAGACAATCATACCTTCAGCTAGTGCAGACAGCAATTGCAATGGTGCTAATTCGAAGCTGGTATCTCATCAGTCCCCTCAGGTGGATTCTACAAAAAGTGATAAAACTGCAAAAGCTAAAGCTGAATTGGATGATTGGGAAGATGCTGCTGATATCTGTGCGCCAAAATTAGAAAATTCAGAAAATTTTGAGAAGGCTCATGAAGGGCTAATAAATCATGAGGAAGATGGAAGTGGGAATATATCAAAGAAGTATTCCAGAGATTTTCTTCTTAAGTTTGCTGAGCAGTGTGCTGATCTTCCACAAGGTTTTGAGATTGCTTCTGATATTGCCGAGGCCTTGATGGTTTCCAATGCCAATACCTCTCACCTTGTTGATCGTGATTCATATCCTAGTCCTGGGAGAAGAATAGATAGGCAATCTAGTGGATCTCGATTAGATCGCCGAGCTAGTGGAATGGTTGTTGATGACAGATGGATGAAACTAACTGGTTCTTTTGTGCCTGGAAGGGATGCACATATTGATCTTGCTTATGGTGCTGCTGCTGCAGGTTTTCAACCTGTCCAGGGAGGTAACTTTGGTGTTCCAAGGCACCCACGAGTTCCAACATCTCTGCCATTTGTTGGGGGGATGTTTCCTGGACAAATGCACCCTATGAGTCCCCAAGGATGGATACCACGTAGTCCTGTTACTGACAGGTGGCAACGTGTTCCTAACTACCAGCAAAAGGGGTTGATTTCTTTGCCGCAAACACCATTACAGATGATGCACAAAGCCGAAAGGAAATATGAAGTGGGTAAAGTGACTGATGAGGAAGCCTTAAAGCAAAGGCAACTGAAAGCCATTTTGAACAAACTAACTCCCCAAAACTTTGAGAAACTCTTTGAGCAAGTTAAGGCGGTAAACATTGACAATGCTGGTACACTCACTGGTGTCATCTCACAGATCTTTGACAAAGCTTTGATGGAGCCTACTTTCTGCGAAATGTATGCGAACTTCTGTTCTCATCTAGCAGGAGAGTTGCCTGATTTTAGTGAAGATAACGAAAAGATAACTTTCAAGAGATTGCTGCTGAACAAGTGCCAGGAGGAATTTGAAAGAGGGGAGAGAGAACAAGAAGAAGCAAATAAAGTTGAGGAAGAGGGTGATGCTAAACAGTCTGTGGAGGAAAGAGAGGAGAAGAGAATCAAGGCACGAAGACGAATGTTGGGTAACATTAGACTTATTGGGGAGTTATACAAGAAGAAAATGTTAACCGAGAGAATTATGCATGAATGCATCAAGAAATTACTCGGTGAGTATGAGAACCCTGATGAGGAAGATGTTGAGGCTTTATGCAAATTAATGAGTACGATTGGAGAAATGATTGACCATCCCAAAGCAAAGGTGTATATGGATGCTTATTTTGAGAGGATGGCTAAGTTGTCAAATAATATGAAATTATCTTCTAGGGTTAGATTCATGTTGAAAGATGCTATTGATCTGAGAAAGAATAAGTGGCAGCAGAGGAGGAAAGTTGACGGGCCTAAAAAGATTGAGGAAGTGCACAGAGACGCTGCTCAAGAGCGACAAGCACAAACCAGTAGGCTTGCGCGTGGTCCTGGCATCAATCCTGGTGCAAAAAGAGCACCCTTGGATTTTGGTCCACGAGCGTCTATGTTATCTTCTCCTGGGGCTCAGGTGGGTAGTTATCGTGGGTCTCCCACCCAACACCGTGGTTTTGTGGCTCAGGATGTTCGCATGGATGACAGACAGTCTTTTGTGGCCAGGAATTTGTCTGTTCCCTTGCCTCAAAGGCCAGTCGGTGATGATTCTATTACATTGGGGCCCCAAGGTGGTCTAGCTAGAGGGATGGCTTTTAGAGGACCACCAGCAATGTCAAGTACTGCCTTAGCTGATGTTCCCCCAATTTCGGGAGATTCAAAGAGAGCGGCTGCTGGTTTGAATGGTTTTAGTTCTCCTGCTGCCTCTCCTGCACAAGGCCAAATATCAGGTTTCACCCAAAACATTCCTCCAGAAAAGAGCTGGTCCGAGGAGCGCCTGATGGAAATGTCTATGGCTGCTATTAAAGAATTTTACAGGTATCCTCTTGGCTCAACTCTGATTTTAAAACTGCACCTGAAAGGTGTCTCTCTTTAGGATCTCAAATATTGAATTTACAGGTAGGCAGTCTAATAATCTGACTACAATTAAATTGCTTAAGTACTGTTTTGTCACTTAATCAGATTTATAAGCAAATATTTGAGAGTTCCAGTTATTTCTAAAACTTGAAAGGATATTGAGATTTGGATGTTGATATTAGTACTGATGTCTTGATTTAAATTGAATAGTGTTGCTGATGATGGTAAAACTTGAAAAAGTTAATAGTTAGCTTTTAAATTTCTGATAATAGGATTTTGATATTTGAAGTTTTTATTTTATTTTTATAAGTATGTTGTTTAAGCATATATTATATAATTTTGATATTGATACTAATGGCTCGATATAAGGTAAGTAGTGTAGAGGTCGAGGATAAACTTAAGAATTGTAGTACATATTTATACCGTTGTCCTTATTTTATATACAGTTTTACTTCTATCAAGTACTGAGCATTTTTTTGCTTTTAATTCTTTCTCAGTGCTAGAGATGAGAAAGAAGTTGGTTTGTGCATCAAAGATTTGCACTCTCAAAGCTTCCATCCGAGAATGATTTCCCTTTGGGTAACGGACTCTTTTGAGAGAAAAGACATGGAACGAGATCTTTTGGCGAAGCTACTTGTCAATCTGGCAAGGTCCCATGATGGTGTGTTGAGCCAAGTTCAACTTGTTAAAGGGTATGAGAATCATTTGACAATATCTACCCGTGTTTTCCGGACTTGAGAGTATCGAAATATATGCCAAACATGAGTGCATTTTGTTTAGATATTTATCGATTGATTACAACCTTCTGAAGCCCTTTTTTTTTGAGTTTTTTTCATTTAGGTTTGAGTCTGTTCTCAGCACATTGGAGGACACGGTGAATGATGCTCCAAAAGCTGCAGAATTTCTTGGTGGTATCTTTGCCAAAACCATAGTAGAAAATGTAATTACCCTAAGTGAGATTGGGCGATTAGTACATGATGGCGGAGAGGAGCCAGGTTGTCTACGAGAAACAGGTCTTGCTGCTGATGTTCTTGGGAGCACCTTGGTGGCAATTAAGACGGACAAAGGAGAAACTTTCTTGAATGAAATTCTAGCAAGTTCGAGGTTGCGATTGGAGGACTTTCGACCACCACATCCTAACAAATCCAGTATTTTAGACAAGTTTGTTTATTAGTTTAGATTGGTGACTGATGATGCTCCTCAATATTTTGTTAGTAGAAGGAAACTTTTTATGTGGGTCGGTGGGGTTTTTTTGTTTTTTGTTTTACATTATTTATGTTCTCTGGAAAAATATTCATTGTAATTATGGGAGATCCGAATTTAGCATCCACAGTTGCTATTCTCTTTCTCTGTGGCTACTTTTTCAAAATTTGATATTTTCTTACAGGAACCAAGAGTTGAGCATTCTAAAAACAAACCAGGACAGATTATAGCAGCCAGGTGTTCAGGTTTTTGATTCCGATTGCTATTTGATCACTACAACTTGATTTCTTTATTACAAGATGAGTTAAGACGAAGGAAAAATATTGACATTTTACCAACTCAGAGATGGATGGCAATGGGGTTGACAGGGACTCCGACCCCAAAATTAAAAAAATTCAAATTTTAATCCTTCAAAAAATTTATTTTACTTTTTGAATATTTTTAATTAGGATAAATATTTTATACACAGCCGGTGAAAATTGAAAGTTTCCACAAGCGCCTTAGTTTTAGGGTATAGAGAGTTAGTTTATGGTATATAGTTTAGGGGTTTAGGTGCAGGGTTAGAATTTAGGGTTTAGGATTTATGGTTATTAGGGTTTATAGGTTAAAATCTAAATTCTCACCATATTGCCCTAAAAACTAAACCCTAACATATAAACCCTAAATTATAACCCTAAACCTTAAATTGAAACAATTATCCCTAAATTCTAAACCCCTACACCTAAATCTCTAAACCCTATATCCTAAACTAATTCCCTATACCCTAAAATTAAGACGCTTAGGGGAAACTTTCAGTTTTCATCGTTAATTAACTCCTCTAAAACTATGTTATCAAAATTCACCCCGATTATAAATAAAAGAAAACCCATTAATATTTTAACACCAAACAATAAGTGAGAAAACTAGTTTCTAATGCTTTACTCCCCCTTAAGCCACCAACAAATCACAGTCTGATAATTTCATGGTCAGTGTCTTTTATATTTATAAATAGATCATTTTTTTGTCTTATATAGAGTTTATGAATTTAATCGGTGCTCTTTAATTATTGTACTTTATAAATTTCAAAATTCAGTTCTAATTTATAATGTATATAATACATAAATTGTAAATTTAGCTCATGTTCTATAAGTTGATCATTGCAATATGGACGGATATTGATAAAAACGAGTTGATCATTGTACTTAAAATTTTCAAAAGTTTTAAAATTTTAAGCTAAAAACTTCAAAAATTTTGAAATGTTTAATTTAAAATGGCTTAAGAGTGTATGAAGCTCTTGAACTTAAAAAATTCAAGGGTAAACTAATGCAGAGGTCACTTACGTTTAGCGTCTGTACAGAGTTAGTCACCACTTTTGAAAAGTGCATATTAGTAGTCCTTTACGTTTTCGATGTGTAAATACTTGGTCACTCCGACGTTAACTCCGTTAGTCCCCTAACGGATTGCTGATGTGGCGAAAGTAAAATAAGGATAAATTACTGCAATAGCCATTAAAATTTATCTCATGTACATTTTTTCTCCTCAATTTAAAAAAGTAAACATTATAGTCACTAATAAAAATGTTTCTTTATAATTTCACCCTTAAATTTTTAAAAATTCATTTTTCAATCCTAAAACTTTACAATCAATTAACACAATAATATTATAAATGCTTAGATGAAAAATAGGTGCCCAAAGTATACCCTTTGAAACTTAGGTGCCCAAATTGCTCCTATTTAATAACTCAAACTTAAAAATTTAGTCCACTAACTACTAAAAAATTCGAGTTATTAGAATTTCTATTTTATAATTCAAACTTTATTTTGAATTTTTGAGTCGAGTTTATGAAATTATGAGTTGAGTATTTTCACATCAAACCAAAAAATTTAATTTTTTCGAGTCAAGTCGAGTTATTGGAATTTCTATTTTATAATTCAAACTTTATTTTGAATTTTTTAGTCGAGTTTATGAAATTATGAGTCGAGTATTTTCACATCAAACCAAAAAATTTAATTTTTTCGAGTCAAGTCGAGTTATTGGAATTTCTATTTTATAATTCAAACTTTATTTTGAATTTTTGAGTCAAGTTTATGAAATTATGAGTCGAGTATTTTCACATCAAACCAAAAAATTTAATTTTTTAGAGTCAAGTCGAGTTATTGGAATTTCTATTTTATAATTCAAACTTTATTTTGAATTTTTGAGTCGAGTTTATGAAATTATGAGTCGAGTATTTTCACATCAAACCAAAAAATTTAATTTTTTCGAGTCAAGTCGAGTTATTGGAATTTCTATTTTATAATTCAAACTTTATTTTGAATTTTTGAGTCGAGTTTATGAAATTATGAGTCGAGTATTTTCACATCAAACCTAAAAATTTAATTTTTCGAGTCAAGTCGAGTTATTGGAATTTCTATTTTATAATTCAAACTTTATTTTGAATTTTTGAGCCGAGTTTATGAAATTATGAGTCGAGTATTTTCACATCAAACCTAAAAATTTAATTTTTTCGAATCAAGTCGAGTGTTGCACTTCCCTACATATAATTTTTAATTTTAATCAGTGTTTGTCCCAAGAAAAATTTTGGATTAAAATTAAAAATTATATGTAGGGAAGTGCAACACTCGACTTGATTCGAAAAAAATTAAATTTTTAGGTTTGATGTAAAAATACTTGACTCATAATTTCATAATCTCGACTCAAAAATTCAAAATAAAGTTTGAATTATAAAATAGAAATTACAATAACTCGACTTGACTCGAAAAAATTAAAATTTTTGGTTTGATGTGAAAATACTCGACTCATAATTTCATAAACTCGACTCAAAAATTCAAAATAAAGTTTGAATTATAAAATAGAAATTCCAATAACTCGAATTTTTTAGTAGTTAGTGGACTAAATTTTTAAGTTTGAGTTATTAAATAGGAGCAATTTGGGCACCTAAGTTTCAAAGGGTATACTTTGGGCACTTATTTTTCATCTAAGCATTTATAATATTATTGTGTTAATTGATTGTAAAGTTTTAGGATTGAAAAATGAATTTTTAAAAATTTAAGGGTGAAATTATAAAGAAACATTTTTATTAGTGACTATAATATTTACTTTTTTAAATTGAGGAGAAAAAATGTACATGAGATAAATTTTAATGGCTATTGTAGTAATTTATCCTTATTTTATTTTCGCCACATCAGCAATCCGTTAGGGGACTAACGGAGTTAACGTCGGAGTGACCAAGTATTTACACATCGAAAATGTAGAGGACTACTAATATGCACTTTTCAAAAGTGGTGACTAACTCTTTACAGACGCTAAACGTAAGTGACCCCTGCAGTAGTTTACCCAAAAATCAATTAAGTTCTTAAATTTTTGTTTTAAATTAAGCCCTTGAACCAATAAATTAAATCAAATAAAACATGTGACCAACATTGACTATATATATATATAATATTAAACCAATTGATGCAATACCCCGTGATCTTTCTTTTTGAATAATTTAAAGAAAATTACAAAATAATATTTGTTCATACTATTCTTAACCTTTTAACAATACACACACCTTGCAGACAAAGCGATTCAACTCTAGTCTCTTAAACATTCGTTTTAGCCACTTGTTAGGTACTTTTAGCCATTGATCTTTTGAAAGATAAAATAGTCTAAAACTTTTGATTCGAGATTGTCATTAAAATTTTTTCAAATGCTACAAATCATTCAAACTTATCAAACTATTACAAACCGGTCCTTAAACTCTAATGACTATTATGCAACTTTCAAAAAGATCATTATGCAAACGCAGAGGATTAAACTCTAATATAATTGCAATGCAATTTAATAGTTAAATTTTAGAATTATGCAGAGATATATTGTGTGTAATGAGACAACTATAGTTGTAGTGAAAAGAAATTAGATGAATTATTGGATGGAAAAACTAATGTTTGCCCAAACAAAATTTTACAAGCTTTGTGATGTCAACTATTTTTTCTAACCAATGCACAAACGAAAGCATTAAATTGGAGATCCGCCGACGGCCGTATGATCTTTTGGTGAAGTGCTGGACTACTTTTACAGCCTGGTGCTTACTCGGAATGTGGAAGTATATGCATGCATTGTTTAGATCAAAATCCGGGTAAAACCGAGAGATCTGCCACACCCTTCGGAAGGTCTGCGATTTTCTTAAGCAAGCACAACCTGTTCTTTCTAATTCTTTCATCCTCCTGCACACGAAAGCCATACTAGTTGAATATGGGTGGAAAACTTGAAACAAGCTCTACTCTCTGCTTTGTTTGCATTTACGACCTATGTCGGACACCGACACTCAGAACTTCAATCGAGGCCCATTTAAAAGTTTAACTTGAACAGGTGGTGTGTGTAATAAAACAGCAAAACTAAAATCACCAAGTACAAGTACATTCTAAACAAAACCAAGGTGCTTGAAATAATTTAAATTTATCCCTAATAAACAAGCAGATTAACAAATTAATTAGTGAGCCCTAAATTATAAACGATACGAGTAAAATGCGAAGACAACATACCACCATCACAAATACTTCATTAAAAAAATCTTCCAAGGGTTGTACTAGCTCTGAAGATATTTCGATGAAATCATCAACCTCAATACCTGTACATATACGAAAAAGGTTAGATAACCGGGTTAGTTGGGGATAATGTATTCGATCAACTTCAATCAGAGTGTCAATTATTGCAACAAGATACGACAACTCAACAGCACTTACAGGCTGGTAATGAACTGAGGACATACCAGGGTGAATTTTGTTCTTAACAGACAAGAAAGCGTCCCATAGAGCTCTCTCTTCATTTGTTTCAAATACAGCATCATCCACCTAATAAATAAGAATAAATGCCGTCGTCAGATTCCAGTCTGATACTGATGCATCGTAACAGCATTCAAGATTTAATACAGAGTTCATGATCAAATAGAAGGACAAGAACTAATCCCACATCGATTTGATCAAAGCTCAAATTGGGTATTTCATTACTATCCAAGGGAGTAATAGTACCTCAATATCAGCATCCACCTCTTTTCCACGAACAATTCTTGTTGGACGAGAATATGCTTCTACGACCTTGGGGAAAAGATCCCCTTTCGACAAGGCTTCCAGCTGCAGTCATTTTTTTATGTGCTATCATCAAATATTTGAGGATACTGAAAATGGATGAGAAACCAAAAGGCCAAAAAAAAGAGAGGAAAATAGTTGTTTTAATTTTTATCAAACATGACAAAAAACCTCCTCAGAACAAAACATTCAGCAGTTCAGTAAAAGAAAAATATATATATAAAATTAAGCAGAGAAACATCAGCTTAGCACACGAGACTCCAGCATAATGCATTCCAAGCACACAAAATCAGTCACTGCAGACAAGAACTTATATGCAGGAACACGGTAATCTATTTTCTTTACAGAGAACAAACATTTTTGGGGTAAAACACAATGTAAATTCAAGTCATACACAAAGATACGAAATGAGAATAGCCTGCAGCAAGGATATCACTAATATTATCCCCTACACAAACACAAGACTTTTCCGACCATTAAAACATCTTTCACTATTGAGGCAATCCGATTAAAATAAACAGTTCTTGGGTGAACTTCAGGTAGTTAATACACCAAGATAACTTTCTATCATGGCTCAGTGTTGGTATGAGATATGAGTTGATTATTGAGGGACATCATTTCAGACAACTAGAAACCAGGTTTGCTTACTTTATGTGCAGTTTTAGCAGCCAGACAAGGCGAGTTTGCACGCTCTGCAAGGGAGGAACGAACCACTTCTGGACTTATTCCCTTGTCAACCTGTAGCAATATAATACAAGCTTATCTACATAAATTCTACAATGGCACTAATAGTTGGCATAACCTCCACTAGGATTATTATCTTGTTCCATTCTTGGATTGGAGGTTTTCCAATTCGGTTGTAATTAACATTCATATTTATATGATTGGAAGTAATGAATCAAGAAATCATTTTAAGATTAAAAACTAATAATTCGCAAACATTTTTAAGCACCAAATACAACACAACCCAGTTATGACATAAATTGGCTAAAACTAAACATCACCTCTACATTTCCATTCACAGTATTGTTAAAAGCATTTTTTTAAAAGAAGAAATCTTTAATGCAAGAAGATTATGGATACCAGATATTGCTCTAATCTTCGTGTAACGAATTGATATACCTGAAACAGGAAAGGAAAAGGGATTAAATTCCACATCATAAATCTTTATGACTATCACATGGTACATTTAGAGTTATGTAGAATCACATCAATGGAATTGGCATCACTACAGAGGAAGTAAGCATGACATTGTAGATGTTAAAAAAACATGACTTGCTTCTTACATCCTCTATTGTAGTTGCGTCCACTTTAATGGGCTGAACATCAGCAGCAAGTTCCAAAGCATGTTTTAAATCCATATTTTTATCCTTTTCCACCAATATCTGGACCTGCAGTTAACAAGTTTAATATTATAATAATCAAGTATATTATGCCTTAAAAGAGTTTAAGTGTAAACTGATCATATACTTACTAGGCCATAAGAGATTCTTCTTAAGCCAAACGGGTCGCTAGTAGAGCTAGGCTGACAACCAGCCGCAAATAAGCCAACAAGGCTATCTAATCTGGAAAAAACCAAAAATATTATTCAACTTAGAAGCAGAATTTTACTCCATATAAACGAGTAAGTAGAAAGAACAGCATTAGTTTGATACAAAATCATATATAAGATATAAGAATTTGGATTTCATCACTTATCAGTATCAATGGAAGATGAAGGAAACAAGGGAATTTTGGAAAGGGGTGAGGGGTGCTATTGGCCATTAATCAAGGACACCTTTTTTTGGAAAGATTCAGGCATTTTGCATTTAGTCCTTTTATCCCTATGCTATTTAGAGATTGTTTAATGTGTTAAAAATATATTGATCTTTTAAGCTCTTTTTCATTTTCATGAAATTTAGAAAGAGGAAACTTAAAAATCAGGGATCTTGTATAGTTTACTAAGGTCAAAGGCTATACTTTCTTCTCTCTTTTTTGAGTTAAAAGAGGCCTAAAGCAAAAGACCAACTATCAGTGAGTCTACAATAAGAGGGACCAACCGTATCCAAGTAACTACGTGCTGAATTTCGAAAGGAGGAGCATCGAAGGTGCTCATTTGAAAGTGGTCATGAGTAACCATTTGATGGCTATACTTTCTTTAATAGGTACAATAGGATTGACTCTAGTCATATGAACAGCTTGCTCAAGTTTCATTAATTTGTTTTAGCTTCTTTAGACCTTGAAAAGCTCTAACAAGATTACAGACAACTTCCCTTGAATATTCCAACTTCCATGGCTAAAGAAAGGACTGTGGGAAGGTGTAAGGACGCCAATAGGGTTTTAGCTTAACTCAAAGAATAAGCAAATACCATATGGACATTGAGAGAGATTTTTCTTTACATATTTTCTTTTGCCAGAAGTCAATACCTTTCCTCCATAAAGCGACTAGCCAAATGGCAGAAGTTTAAGCTTAAAGCCATTAATTCATCCCACCTCTGACTATCGATATTTATATTAGAGAAATTGCACCGTCAGGGCATATGCCTTCACTAAGTCAATTAGCTATGCTTCTAATATATGCATGCACAAGAAGCAATGAACCGAAAAAAGGTTAACAAACTCATGATACTACTTTACCGATCAGCTATTGCAAGAATTATTCCCACGTCAGTTTTTGGAAGCATATCTCCAGAAAACCTAGGAAGTGTGATCTCTAACAAGGCCTCAGCAATCTATTACAACAAAAGTATAAAAAATAGTCAGATGCTTGGTAAATCCAATACAGGAACAAAGCACACAGAAGTTGAGAAGTACTCGTCTATGAGATATTTCATACAAGCATAAAACAAGATCAGAAGAAACAACCTGGTCTGAATAGCCATCTCTAAGTGCATAATGACGGGCCATTATACCCGAGAGTGAAGTAAATTCTGTGACAACAGCAGTAGCAAGATCTGACATGGCAAGTGATGCGGCCTCCTTAATAATCTGAAGCATATCTTCTTCAACTCTAAAGTCCACACTTAATTTACAAACCATGCTTTCAACTCGTACCATCTTGTCCATCATTGTTCCTAACTTCTCCTGTCATTTCATATGGTCAAAGAATAAAGACTGTTGTACTTTTAACCTTTCTGTACAGCGTAACCGTAATCTTATCCTTAGAGAGAGACACACACAGACATCTAAGATGCAGGATGTATCAATTCATCAGGGATAACACTGTTTGTTACTTCCAGATAATTTTATTCATTGATATCAATGTCTAGATGTTTCTTCACCATAAAAATTATATACAGAGTACTAATACCATCCAACCTTTACCTTTTAATGTTAATTAAATAAGGTCAAATTGAGATTCTGAGTTCAAATTTGATGAAAAACTGTAGACATCACCGAAAAATTCTAGCACCAAGATCATCTTTGTAGATAATTGTCATGTAAATAGAGTTAATTCTTTTGTAAATATCTAAGTAATTTAGATATACTATAACTCTAATCTCTTAAGGTGGTTTAGATAGCCAATAACTTTTATCTATTAAGTAGTTTAGATAACCTTTATCTCTTATATTTTATAGGATTAAATTCTATCTAGACTAGTTTGAGTTTTATTAGAACTCCTTGTACTAAATCTATATATAGTTGGCTTGTATGTACTCTTGAAATCAATTCAAGGAAAAGCAGTGAATCAAATTGATCACTGCTCAAAATACTCTTCTTTATTTTCTACATGGTATCAGTCTAGGTTTTTCAAATCCTTTCTCAAAAAAACCTTAGTTAATGGCTGGCGGAAAAATATTCAAGATTAGCGCAAAGGCTAGTCCATCCCCACGACCACGCAGGGACAATCAACCACATTTGGTCACTTTAGTAAGAAATGCTAGTGGCCAATTTTGCAAGCAACATGGAGGTAATCTTTCTTTTGCAAATACTGTTGACAACAAAAATTTCACTACTTGGATTGTCGATAGTGGAGCTTCTAACCACATGACAGGAGATCTGAACTTATTTACCGAATTCATCAAGCTTGAGGCACAATCGAATGTAAAGACAACAAATGGTTCTTTAGCAGCCATTGAAGGAAGTGGAACAATTCGAGTAAATCAGGATATTGAATTGAATTCAGTGCTTTATGTTCGAAAATTAGCTTGCAACTTGTTGTCTGTTAGTAAATTGTCTCGTGACTTGGGGCTGTTATACTAAATTTGATTTACATGGCTGTAATTGGCAATGCTAGGTTGCACTGTGGACTCTACATTCTTCAAGGTTCTTTGCCTTCACCAAAACAAGCCTAATCCAGTTGCATCTCCGAATCTATTTCCACATCAGACCCTATTTCCAGTAAAATTATGTTACTACACTTTAGATTAGGACACCCCAATTTCTTTTATTTGGCCAAGATGTACCCAGATTTGTTCACCAATAAAAAGATCAAATCCTTTCATTGTGACATCTGTCAATTTGCCAAACATCAAAGAACCACATACCCTCCATCCACCTATAAACCTTCTCACCCTTTTTCCATTGTCCATAGTGATATTTGGGGTCCTTCCAGGGTTAAAAATGTTAGCGGGGCTAGATGGTTTGTAACCTTTATAGATGACCATAGTAGGATTACTTGGACCTTTCTTATGAGGGAGAAATCTGAAGTTAGTGAAAAAATTTAAAACCTTTCACAATATGGTCGAAAATCAGTTTCAAAGTAAAGTTCACATTTTTAAAACTGCTAACGGGAGTAAATATTTCTCAAAAAGTCTAAGATCCTATTTTAAAGAAAAGGGCATTGTTCATATTAGTTCTTGTGTTGATAGTCCTCAACAAAATGGGGTTGCCGAGAGAAAAAATAGGCATCTTTTGGAAGTAGCTAGGTCTCTTTTATTCTCTTCCAATGTTCCTAAATATTTTTTGGGGAAGCTGTCCTAACTGCCACTCACCTTATTAATAGGATGCCTAGTCGAACTCTAAAGTTTCAGTCACCTAAAAATGTCCTTAAAAATTTCCTTGGTTCAAACCTATGTCATGTGATCTTCCACTAAAGATTTTCGGTTGTTCAACTTTTGTTCATGTTTATCAACAACATAGGTCTAAGTTGGATCCAAGGTCACTCAAGTGTATTTTCTTAGGTTACTCATCCACTAAGAAGGGTTACAAATGTTATTTCCCAATTACAAAAAAGACATGTTACTATGGATGTTACATTCCTTGAAAATAAACCTTATTTCTCTAAAACTGAAATTCAGGGGGAGATTCAAGATGAATTTCAATTTTGATTTTTTGATAGCCTTCAGAATTTGTCAAGTTTCTCATCACAACCTACTTCTAATTCACAATCCAATTTTATCCCACCGCCCGTGCTTTCATCTCCTTTACAACCATCTTTACATTCTTCTCCTACTAGACAAAATTCTAGCCCTGTTAGAACTCCAGAAAGAATCCACCCATCACCTTCCAAAACCCCTCAAAAGACCCAACCAAAAGGGAGAGAACTTAGCGTCTACAAAAGGAGAGAGAAGTCCACCTTGCAACCTAGACGCTGCCAAGAATTGGAACTGAGTCCAATTACCATGGAAAACTTGGAAGGTATGGAATCTCCTCTTAATGAAAATCCTATTCCTTTTGTTAATACTGATGATTTGCCGATTGCTCAAAGGAAAGGTGTGATGAAGTGTACTGCTCATCCAATAGAAAAGTATGTTGCTTATAGTCGTTTAATGCCACCATTCAAGGCATTCACGATGAAAATTGATGACATTCAAATTCCGAGAACAATAGAGGAGGCTTTGAATGATCCTAGGTGGAAGAAGGCAGTCGAGGAAGAAATAAAAGCCCTTGAGAAAAATGAGACTTGGACTCTGACAGGCCTACCGCAAGGAAAGAAGCCAGTGGGGTGCAAATGGGTTTTCATAGTGAAGTACAATTCAGATGACAGCACTGAAAGATTCAAAGCCAGGTTAGTGGCTAAGGGGTTCACACAGTCTTATGGTATAGTAATCCAAGAAACCTTTGCTCCAGTTGCAAAATTAAACACGATAAGAGTTTTATTGTCTCTTGCGGTGAACCAAGATTGGCCACTTCAATTAGACATCAAAAATGCCTTCTTGAATGGCAATTTGACAGAGGAAGTGTACATGGGGATTCCGAAAGGCATCAAGAGAGATCCAACAGCTCACAAAGTATGTAAATTGTGGAAATCCTTGTAGGCCTAAAGCAGTCCGCAAGGGCCTGGTTCGACAGATTTGCCAAGGTAATTATTGGGAGTGGTTATAAACAATGCCAAACTGACCCTACCTTGTTTATTAAGGTAAATCAAAATGGTAAAAGAACAATTTTAATTGTTTATGTGGATGATATAATAATCACTGGGGATGATATTGAAGAATTAAAGAGGCTAAAAGATTCACTAGCCAAGGAGTTTGAAACCAAAGACCTCGACAGTCTTAGGTACTTTCTTGGAATGGAAGTGGCAAGATCAAAAACCAGTATAATTATCTGTCAGAGGAAGTACATCCTTGATCTTTTGACCAAAACTGGCATGCTCGGTTGAAAACCAACCGAAACCCCAATGGAGCCCAAATTAAAGTTCAAAAAAGATGATGGAGGTGTTCCAGTAAGCAAAGAGCAGTACCAGCAATTGGTTGGTAAGCTAATTTATTTATCTCTTACGAGGCCTGGCATTGCTTTTTCTGTTAGTATTGTTAGCCAATACATGAATGATCCAAGAGAAGAGCATCTTGATGTATACAAAATTTTACGGTACCTTAAAATGACTCCAGGACATGGCTTGTTATTTAAGAAAAGCGAAGAAAGGTCGATAAGAATTTTTACTGATTCAAGTTGGGCTGGTGAGTTAACTGATAGAAGATCAACTAGTGGATATTGTGCTTCTGTGTGGGGAAACTTGGTCACTTGGAGGAGTAAAAAGCAAGCCGTGGTGTCTAGAAATAGTGCAGAAGCCGAGTATCGAGCACTAGCACTTGGGATTTGTGAATGCATGTGGTTACAAAGAATGCTGACTTAAATGGGATTAGATCACTTCAAGCAGTTTGAGTTGCAACAGTTAGCAGATATTCTCACCAAGGCTCTTCCAAGAGTAGTTTTTGACAATCTTAAATCCAAGTTGGGTATCTACAATATGTATTCACCATCTTGAGGGGGAGTGTAGATAATTGTCATGTAAATAGAGTTAATTCTTTTGTAAATATCTGAATAATTTAGATATACTATAATTCTAATCTCTTAAGGTAGTTTAAATAGCCAATAACTTTTATCTATTAAGTAGTTTAGATAACATTTATCTTTTATATTTTATAGGATTAAATTCTATCTAGACTAGTTTGAGTTTTATTAGAACTCCTTGTACTAAATCTATATATAGTTGGCTTGTATGTACTCTTAAAATCAATTCAAGGAAAAGCAGTGAATCAAATTGATCACTGCTCAAAATACTCTTCTTTATTTTCTACATCTTTCACTAGATATATAACAAAATAAAATAACTTACATGGAAAAGAATACCCTTCAGTTGACTACGGAAATCCTTAAATCTTTTATTTGTATCCAGTTCATAGAAAAATTTGGCATCTTCGTATCGAGCTCTGGAAAAGAATAAGTGAAAATTTTGCTCACTGTTTGGATTCTATTAAAGATCAATGAAGATGTAAAATAAAACAAAAAGGCTAGCTCCAGGTAAATAAGACAGCAACCAAGAAGATGGTAATTAATCAAGGCATCTTAGGTTAAAACATCCTTTCTCAACCAATTCCAAATATGAACTCTTAACGGAGGAACTTAAACAAGGATCATGGTTAAATTCTATTCCCTTCGCTATAAACAAGAAGTAACAATTTAGTTATACCTTAGAACAGCTTCATTTCCTTTTCTCACCACCATCTCATTGATTGCTCCATTTGCCACCTAAAAGAACAAAGTGTTACCTGACAAGGCCATCAAAAGCAAACAACTGAAAACTTTTTCTCAAAAAGCAACTCTTACTGCAATGAAGTAGAGCAACAGCTTTCCATTATCATCAGTGATAGGAAAATACTTTTGGTGCTTCTTCATAACCTGCATTTATTGGTGCATAGCATTAATACATGTAAAAGTATCCTACAAATGCCAAGATCATGGAATTGAATATCTAAGCATACAATAAGATCACCCAGTTATCTCAAAGAGCCTGGGATTACATACAACCCCAATGACCACATACAAATTTAGCCAGACAAGGGGTTCCTCAACAACTTACCATAGTTAGGAGATCGCCTGGAAGCTCTAAGAAAGACTCTTTAAACTTTCCAAGCACTGGAACAGGTGCCTCAACAAGATTTACAACCTGGAACATTAAAATACTATAAGAGCAAGTCTCTTTGCAAGAGAATTCACCAAAGAGAGCATAGAGCAGTAGCTGATAACTCCAAGAGTTACCTCATTGAACAAGCTTTCCTGAAAGCCAATGTTTCCATTGACACTTTTTGCTAATAAATGTGAGCGCTCCAAAATTGTTTTCTTTCTATCCTGTCAATAGAGATTCAGTTCACCTTTAAAGTCTATGAGGAAAGAAAAGAGAAGTTTACAGAATCAAAGATTATCCTGATAAACGGAAAATAGGAAAAAAAAAGAAAAAGGAACTCCTGAAAATAAAGTACCCAAAATTACTTCATCGTACCTCAATATCAATATCAATTCCAGCACTCTTCATTATACTAGAATAAGATTCTGCACTTTCTACCTGTAGAAAGTATTTCACAGCTGAAATGAACACACTTAAAAAAGAAGTGGCGCAAGCACCATGCAATGTTTTCTAATGTCCAACAAAGTTGCGCAACTCTCCAATAAGTTTTCCATAAGCACTTTAAAATAGATTGTTAGGTTCCACTTGTTTAAAAGTTGGGCAACTCTCCAATAAGTTTTCCATAAGCACTTTAAAATAGATTGTTAGGTTCCACTTGTTTAATTCTGCGCGCTCAATGACAATTGTAAAAGTAAAACTATAGTGAGACAAAAGCAGTTGTATCAAATAATCATAAGGGTGTAAGAATACGCATAGTAATCCTAATCCGTATAGGAGTTAATTTATTAATTTAAGGGTAAACTACTGCAGGGGTCACTTTCGTTTCTCGTTTGTACAGATTTAATCACCACTTTTGAAAAGTGCCAATAAGTGGTCATCTACGTTTTCGATGTGTAAAGACTTGGTCACTCCGACGTTATAGTCCGTTAGTCCCGTAACGGATTGCTTATGTGGCGGAATTAATTAACGAAAAAAAGGATAAATTACTGCAATAGCCATTAAAATTTATCTCATGTACATTTTTTCTCCTCAATTTAAAAAAGTAAACATTATAGTCACTAATAAAAATGTTTCTTTATAATTTCACCCTTAAATTTTTAAAAATTTTATTTTGAATTTTTGAGTCGAGTTTATGAAATTATGAGCCGAGTATTTTCACATCAAACCAAAAAATTTAATTTTTTCGAGTCAAGTCGAGTGTTTCATTCTACTAGAATAAAAATATGTTCAATATAACATTTCCTTCTGTTTGGGTAGAGATGACAATGGGTCGAGCTTTTAGTAGACCCAAACCTGACTCGACAATAACACAACAAAATATTACTTCAATCTGCCCCCATTTTAAAATACATTTACACGATCTTAATCCGAACCGAAAATAAAATTAAAATTCTGATTCGTTTCCAATCCAACCACTGTGTAGAGAAAAAAATCAATCCCAAAACCATTTTTTCAAAATACGATCCTATAAAATTGATCGAATCGAACTTATTGAATTTGGCTAAAACTATCATCTTGTGTTAATAAAAACTAATAACTATATTAATGATGACCAGGTAAATATTCAGATGTTTGAGCGAGTATTTAACTTGAACTAAATTTAATTTTTGGAGATGTTTTGGAAGGAATATTTGCTTTCGTATTCCCCTTGGGTTGTAATCAGTGAAGGGAAGTGCAACACTCGACTTGACTCGAAAAAATTAAATTTTTTGGGTTTGATGTGAAAATACTCTACTCATAATTTCATAAACTCGACTCAAAAATTCAAAATAAAGTTTGAATTATAAAATAGAAATTTCAATAACTCGAATTTTTTAGTAGTTAGTGGACTAAATTTTTAAGTTCGAGTTATTAAATAGGAGCAATTTGGGCACCTAAGTTTCAAAGGGTATACTTTGGGCACCTATTTTTCATCTAAGCATTTATAATATTATTGTACTAATTGATTGTAAAGTTTTAGGATTGAAAAATGAATTTTTAAAAAATTAAGGGTGAAATTATAAAGAAAATTTTTTATTAGTGACTATAATGTTTACTTTTTTAAATTGAGGAGAAAAAATATACATTAGATAAATTTTAATGGCTATTGCAGTAATTTACCCTTATTTTTTCGTTAATTATTCCGCCACATCAACAATCCGTTAGGGGACTAACGGACTATAACGTCGGAGTGACCAAATCTTTACACACCGAAAACGTAGATGACCACTTATTGGCACTTTTCAAAAGTGGTGACTAAATCTGTACAAACGAGAAACGAAGGTGACCCCTGCAGTAGTTTACCCTTAATTTAATTGTTGTAGTAGTACTCTAAGTCTTTTAGATGGAGTAGGAAGACTAAACCTAGTAGGACTCCTTATCTAACTTAAAGTCTTAGCCTATATAAGGTTGTAAGTATCTTTGTATTCAATCGGATTTTTCGATCATCTAATAAAACATAAAGAGTTTTTTGTTTATCTACATGGTAACAGCCTAAATTCAATCCAATCGATTTTTTTTTCTTTCTCTGATGGTAAATTCCGGTTAAAGTGACTTGCGCTCTTTATCCTCTACATCTGCTTCCTCGATGGCAAATTTGTTGGAACCTTCTGGTTCGACTTCTTTGTGCCATAGATTCACAGGCACAAATTATGTTCAATGGTCCTAGTCTGTTAAACTCTTCCTTATCGGGAGAGGAACTCTAGGATATGTCATTGGGAAAACTTCAAAACCTGCTGCAACTGATGAAGGTCTGGAAAAGTGGATCCAACAGGATGGTCGAATCATGTCTTGGCTCATCAATACCATGATCCCTGAAGTTGGTTCTCAGTTTCTTCTCTATAAGACTGCCAAGGAGATTTGGGATGCTGCTCGGGATACTTACTCCAGCACAAACAACAACCCAGAGTTGTTTGGGATCGAAAGCACTGCTGCTGCACTGATACAAGATGGGATGACCGCTACTCAATACTACACAACTCTCACCAATTTGTTGCAGCAAATTGACATGTATGAAGCCCATGAATGGGAGACCCCAACTGATGTTGCATTGTTTCGAAAGATTAACGAACAAAGAAGAATTTTCCAGTTCCTCAATGGCTTAAATAGGGATTGTGATCCAGTCAAATCCAGGATCCTTGGCCTTAATCCCCTTCCTTCACTGAGAGAGGTCTTTTCTGAGATTCGAAGAGAGGAAAGCCGCCGCCTCTACATGATCCCAGAAGCCCCTGTTCCTGACAGATCTGCCATGGTCACACAGTCTACTTCCACCCCTAGAACAAAAAAGGGACGAGCTACATGTAACTACTGCAAAAAACAAGGCCATTTAAAGGAAAATTGCTGAAAATTACATGGGAAGCCCTCTGACTGGAAGCCTGATAATAATAAAAACAAATCTACCTCCTCCTTTGATGATTGGTCAAACTACTACTTCAGGTGGTTTTACTAAACAACAAATGGCTCAGTTACAAAAAATGTTTAGTAAACTAACTGGCAATATTGAAGGTAATTTGGCCAGTACAGAACCTGAAGGTACGGATTACAATCCTTCCCCTACTGCTTTTCTTTCAACTTCAAATATATCTACTTGGATTATTGATTCCAGAGCCACTGACCATATTGTGAGAAAGGGGCCATGGTGGCCGGAGATGCAATGAATAATGATGGTTTGTGTTTGATAGGTGGTTAGGGATTTGTTGTATGAAGAAGATGAACAAGATATTTTCCAGAGAGAACAATGTGTTTCTCTATTACTCTTATTATTCTTAATTATCAAATGTATACAGAGTAAGCCTTTAAATAGGCTGATATAGAGTTCTAATATAACTAAAACTATATTTTTATCTTTAATTTAAATAGTACTTATTCCTAATTTAAATAAGACTTCTATTAAATCTAAACTACTTATTAGGAATAAACTCTAATTACACATTAAATAAAATCTCTAACACTCCTCGTCAATTTACACTCCCCCTCAAGCTCTAACGCTTCTTGGATAACTTACACTCCCCCTCAAGCTGGTGAGCAAACATAATAGAGCACCAGCTTGGATCTTGGATGTGATGCCTTACTCATATTTCTTCTGCTGAAAAAAAATGCTCCCTATTCTCGGGAGTCTTTGATTTGAAGAGTGAGGACAGAACCATGATGTTCTTGCGCAGCAATTGTTGATGGCATGCAGTTCCTAACTGAAAGGCCTGATGCGAACGATGTAAAAAGTGATCACATGAATCTACACTCCCCCTCAAGCTGGTAGTTACACAGACTAGAATTCCAGCTTGGATCTTTGATGTAGAATCCCTTAAAAAATATTATCTAGTTTTTAAGGTTAAACTAGAACCTTTCTTCTATCTTTTAGGATGGATGGCTAAGATAGAACCAAATAGTTTTTTAAGGCTAAACTATAACCTTTTCATCTATCTTTTTTAGGACGGATGGCTAAGATAGAACCAAATAGTTTTTTTTAAGGCTAAACTATAACCTTTTCGACAAAACAAAAATAAATAAATGAGCAGAAATTTCACCAGAGATGTAAGATTCAAACGAAGGAGAAGCCAAGGAACGAGCGTGGCCTAATGATAGCAGCGGGAAAAAAGTGTGCATATGAAAAGAAAAAAAATCAGATCAGAGATGGCAGCAGTGGTGACGACAACAAGACCGATGTTGGCTCTGATACCATGTGAGAAAGGGGCCATGGTGGTCGGAGATGCAATGAATAATGATGGTTTGTGTTTGATAGGTGGTTAGGGATTTGTTGTTTGAAGAAGATGAACAAGATATTTTCCAGAGAGAACAATGTGTTTCTCTATTACTCTTATTATTCTTAATTATCAAATGTATACAGAGTAAGCCTTTAAATAAGCTGATATAGAGTTCTAATATAACTAAAACTATATTTTTACCTTTAATTTAAATAGTACTTATTCCTAATTTAAATAAGACTTTTATTAAATCTAAACTACTTATTAGGAATAAACTCTAATTACACATTAAATAAAATCTCTAACACTCCTCGTCAATTTACACTCCCCCTCAAGCTCTAACACTTCTTGGATAACTTACACATATGACTGGTAATAAGGAACTGTTTTTTGACCTCCATACCTCTTCCTTTAAAAACTCCATTAAGATAGCCGATGGGTCTCAATATAAAATCCAAGGAAAAGGTTTTGTCTTTCTTACTCAAGATTTACTTCTGAAAGATGTGTTATTTTTGCTTGATCTAAAGTGCAACTTATTGTCAGTGAGTAAATTATCCAAGGATTATAACTGTCCTGAAGTTTAAGGGTTTTGATTGTGTTTTACAAGAACTAGATAGGAAGAAGATGATTGGCAATGCTAACTTGCAAAATGGTTTATATGTCTTCTCCAGTATTCAATTCCCTCAAAACCCTTCTTCTACAGCTTGTATTTCTTCCTTAGGACAAGATGATATCATGTTGTGGCATTTTAGGTTAGGCCATCCAAGTTTTTTCTATCTTTCCAAATTGTTTCCCAAGTTATTTAATAATAAAAAACCTTCCTCTTTTAAATGCCATGTTTGTCCTCTTGCAAAACAAACTAGAAATTCATATTTACCCTATACCTATAAACCCTCACATCCTTTTTCCCTTGTCCACAGTGATGTTTGGGGTCCTTCTCGTGTGAAGAATATTACTGGGGGTCGTTGGTTTGTCACATTTATTGATGATCATAGTAGGCTTACTTGGACATACTTGTTAAAAGAAAAATCAGAGGTTAGTCAAGTCTTTGAGCAATTCTATAGTATGGTTGAAACCCAATTTAAGACTAAAATTCAAATCTTTAAGTCTGACAATGGGGGGAATTTCTCACTAAGTCCTTTGGTGAATTCTTCAAAGATAAAGGCATTGTTCATATAAGTTCATGTGTTGATACTCCACAACAAAATGAGATTGCGGAAAGAAAAAATAGACATCTTTTAGAAGTAACCCGAGCTCTAATGCTTTCCAACAATGTTCCTCATTACTTGTGGGGTGAGGCATTATTAACCTCTACTTATCTTATTAATCGTATGCCTAGTAAAGTATTGAATTTTCAAACACCCAGGGATGTATTCTTATCTTTCTTTCCATCCTTCAAACCTATGAACTCTAGTTTTCCCTTGCGTATCTTTGGTTGCACTGTTTTTGTACAGAATTTCAGTCCTACGAGATCTAAATTTGATCCCAAGTCTTTGAAATGTGTCTTAGTTGGATATTCTTCACTCAAGAAAGGCTACAAATGTTATCATCCCCCTTCTAAAAAAATTCTTTGCTACTATGGATCTAACCGTTTTTTAGCAGGAACCTTATTTCTCCAAGACTGAAATTAAGGGGGAGACATTTGGTAATGATTTTCAGCTTGTTCCTACACAAGTTCCTCTCTCTTCACCTTCTCATTATCCCCCCTTACTTGAGTCTCAAACTTCTTCCCATACTCCTCCTAACTCATCACCTAACCCATACCTTTCTCATGTTACTTCTCCTGCATCAAAACAGTCAACTCAAACTTCTTCACAGCCTCCAAAACAATTGCAGGCCTATACCCGGAAAAAGGAAGACTATTCCAGAAACTATTCTGCAATCTAGCACTCGTCAAGAATTAAATTTCAGTCCAGTTGCTTGTGAAGAAAGTGAAGGTAATGAATCTGTTAATATACCTTCTCATCTTCTTTATGATTATGAACCTATTGCTAAGAGAAAAGGGATGAGACAATGTACCAAGTACCCTATCCAAAGGTATGCTGCCTATGGAAGTTTAATGCCTTCATTCAAAGCTTTTACAGCTTGTTTAGACAAGGAACAAATTCCAAAGAGCTATGAAGAAGCAATTCAGAATCCTAAATAGAAGAAGGCTATAGAGGAAGAAATTGAAGCACTTCAAAAGAATGGAACTTGGACTATTACAGACCTACCCCGGGGCAAGAGGACTGTCGGCTGTAAATGGGTATTTAGCATCAAATATAATTCTGATGGGACTATTCAAAGGCACAAGGCAAGATTGGTCGCAAAAGGGTTTACTCAAACCTATAGGATCGACTTCAAAGAAACTTTTGCTTCAATGGCAAAATTGAATTCAGTTCGAATTCTTCTTAGTTTGGAAGTAAACTGTGACTGGAAACTACACCAACTAGATATCAAGAATGCATTCCTAAATGGAAATCTTGAGGAAGAAGTTTACATGGAAATTCCTTCAAGGGTAAAAGGTGCAGGACAGCCTCATAAAGTTTGCAAACTAGCAAAATCACTCTATGGACTTAAACAATCTCCTAGAGCCTGGTTTGAGAGATTCACCAAGGTTATATTGAAGAATGGGTTCAAGCAATCCTCGGCCGATCACACCTTGTTCAGTAAGGTAGCTTCTTCCAATAAAAGAGTAATCTTAATTGTGTACGTGGATGACATATGACAGGAAATCAAAGATCTTGGGAGTTTGAGATACTTCCTAGGCATGGAGGTAGCAAGAACCAGCAAAGGGTTAATTATCAACCAACGGAAGTATATCTTGGATCTTCTTAAAGAAACAGGTTTACTGGGTTGCAAACCTGCAGACACACCAATGGAGGCAGGCCTAAAATTCAACAAATCAGGAACTGGTCTTGCGGGTGACAAAGGACTCTACCAAAGATTAGTATGTAAATTGATTTACATGCCCCTCACCAGACCCGACATCTCCTTTCCAGTAAATGTCATAAGTCAATATATGACAGACCCTAGACAAGAACACATGGATGCAGCAAAGAGGATCTTGAGGTATTTAAAAGGGACACCAGGACACGGCCTATTTTTTAAGAAAAATCAAGACAGAACTGTGAAAATCTACACTGATGCAAGCTGGGCAGGAGAGCTCATTGACAGGAGGTCAACCAGTGGATATTGTTCCTTTGTTTGGGGAAATTTGGAGACTTGGAAGAGTAAGAAACAAACAGTGGTTTCAAGAAGCAGTGCTAAGGCCGAATTCAGGGCCCTAGCCTTGGGAATATGTGAAGGAATTTGGCTATTGAAATTTCTTAGAGAGTTGGGAATGGCACAAGATGAAAGTTTTGAAATTTTTTGTGATAACCAATCCACTATTCAAATAGCCAAGAATGCTGTAAAACATGACAGGACAAAGCACATTGAAATCGACAAAGCACATTGAAATCGACAGGCACTTCATTGCTGAGAAGTTGGCTAAAGGGACAGTCTCTCTCAACTACATTACTACAGAAGAAAAAGTGGCAAACACTCTCACAAAGCCTCTGCCAAAAGCTCTTTTCAGCAAATTTTTGTCCAAACTGGGGTTATACAACGTATATTCACCAGTTTGAGGGGGAGTGTAAGAATACGCATAGTAATCCTAATCCGTATAGGAGTTAATTTATTAGTTTAATTGTTGTAGTTAGGGCTGTAAATGAGACGAGCCAGATCGCGAGCTACTCGAACTCGACTCGGTCAAAGCTCGGTCAAAACTCGACTCGATTGGACTCGACTCGAGCTCAAACTCGGCTCGAGTTCTTGACGAGCCGAGCCGAGCTACTTGATACCCGACTCGAAAAGCTCACGAGCTACTCGAAAATATAATATACTAAATTTTTTATTTTTTATAATTTAAAATCTAAATTCTTAAACTTAAAACCCTTAATATAAACCCTAAATATAAGTATAAACCCTAAAATTTAAATCCTAAATTCTAAACCCAACAACCTAAACCTCTATGCTTTAAACTAACACCCTAAACCCTAAAATTAACAAGCTTGAGTTTACACAACTTGTGTATCGAAGCTTTTTCTTCATAGGACTTTAAATGAGACATGACAAATGAAGAGTTACTCGAGTCTAATGCAGTCAAAGATCGGTCAACACTTGACTCGATTGGGCTCGAATCAAGCTCGAACTCGACTCGAGTTTTAAACGAGCCGAGTCGAGCTTAGATTTCTCAGGCTCGTTAGAAATTACCCAAGCTCGAACTCGACTCGAAATCTTAACGAGCTGAGCCGAGCTTAGCACTACTCGAGCTCGACTCGGCTCGTTTACACCCCTAGTTGTAGTAGTACTCTAAGCCTTTTAGATAGAGTAGGAAGACTAAACCTAGTAGGACTCCTTACCTAACTTAAAGTCCTAGCCTATATAAGGCTGTAAGCATCTTTGTATTGAATCAGATTTTTCGATCATCTAATAAAACAGAAGAGTTTTCTGTTTATCTTCAAAGGGAAAGATTGAGTATTGGCTGTTCATTCTTTCATCAAAATGCTAAGAGCTAACAGATGCCAGAATAGAAAAAAAAAATCTCAGTACACATAAAAACCAGATGAAGTTGGCGTAAACAATAAACAAGTTGCCATACATACCATGACAGTAGCCTTTGGTGTATTACGAAGACCATAAGATAAGTTTCCACTACATAAAAAAATGAAATAGTAAGCAGAAAGTAAAAACTGGCTGTTAGTAAAGAGGAGAGGATGCAATAGCAATATATAATTACAACTTAATTACCTCAAAATCCCAGCAAATGCAAATGGAACCACTGCATCTCCATGGAGGGACATAATCCAACGAATAGGTCTGCTGAAAAAGACCTAAAGAAAGCAAAAAAAAAAAAAAAAAACCATGGTCTTTAGGATATTTCTGAACGGGTAAGAAAAACCATATTATCCACAGGCAAGCCTTGAATAGAATATCCACGACTCAGATAAGAGAATAGGAGAAAAAAGAAATAACAGAAATACCTGTGAGTTCCAGCGCATGGACTTCGGGAACGATATTTTAGCAAGCATTCCAGGCAACTCTTCAGATAAAACCTAACATATAAAATAGATGACTACAAAGGTAAATAAATCAAAATGCCATAAATGACTTGGCAAGAATCAAAGATATAAATGAAATTACATAGAAAACGAAGGGGACTAAAGGTGACAAAAACTCTGATATATGAAGCAAAAGAGAGATCAGAATTCAAACCTCCAAAGCAACTCGAGCAGATTCTTTTACACGAGCATAAACATACTCTGTTTTCCCTGGAAAAACAAACAAACAAACAAACATGTATTATAAGAATAAAGCAACAAGTTATTAAGTAACCATGATCAAATCTTTTCACTGACGTTGGGAACAAACTGATGCCAAAACAAAGATTAGGTTTATACGCAACCAAATCCGCTTCTAATAAATTGGAAGGCGATCAAGTTTTTGCAGACAACAACCAAATAAAAATCTTTTATCAGATAATGCAAAAGCAAACATGCCATCTAAACATGATAAGATATTGCATGGAGCCATGCTAAAGATATCCAATGATAATTTGTTCCACTAATGTAAGGGCATGGACAGTTGTAAAGTGCATAACATATCATCCTCATTAATAAAATAACTTCAAGACAATAATTTGTACCAAGTAGGTACAAATCAATTGTTCTGAATTTGTGGAACTTATACCATCGAGAATGTAAGATGCGTTCTTGAGTTTGACCAAACAATAAAACATCACTTCTTTTTCAACGTGACATGGATCTTAGGAGATCATAATGAATGTTGGTTAAGAAATATGTAATGGCCGTTGTTTTCCTCCCTATTTGATGATTTTACCATGATTGCAATAGGTTATATTATATAAGTTTGCTAGAAATAGATGAAGCACAGAATACTGAGAATCAAGTATTATCTTGCAGGAATAAAAAAATGACTCACCATCTGCCTTTCTGAACATAGAGTCCAGTGGAACAGCATATCTGCGGCAAAAACCCTCGGCAGCCTGCAGTAAATTACAAAATTCATATGGGTGGAAACCAAAATGGAAAAGAAAAATGCAAAACTCCAATGGAACTGCCAGAATCCTTTTACTACTGAAATTATACAACCCAACTGGACAAGACATCAGACTTCTTCAGTTAAGCTGAAAACATTTAGCAAAGCATAATAAGAGGCAACCAAAACCTTTGTAGGATTGCCCTGTGGGTCAAAGGCTTTCGAAACGGGAGGTCCCCGAACCTCAAGTTCATTCTCTGCTTGCTTAGGAAAAAGATTTTCAACAGATATCTGAAATGATAAAACAAGGCTTTGGGTTATGTCACATATAAAAGAATTGAAGTGTCTACCTGGTGTACATGCTCATACAGGAACTTGCACTAAATTAAAAAGAAATACATCCCCGTGACACACTTGAGGTATTTCCACATTGGAAACCATGTTATATCATGACGGGATTACTTGGACCAACTAACATAAGCGATTAATATACTGAAAATAGGTTACAGATTATGATAAACTTACTAATGTAATCATATTTTTGTACACTCTTTCAAGATCGTATATATATATATATATATATATATAACTCCAGGTCATCACATCACAATTAAAGGCTTATCACGCTCAACTTCTTAGCAGCAGCATTCTCAAATCAGACGGATATTATTTAAATACACATGCAAAATAAGAACTGTCATATATTGCAAAATTGCATAAAACCCATAGCTGTACCACTACTCTCCGAGGAGTGCTAAAAGCCTGTATGCCACCATGATTCAATCTATGTTTATCCAGAAGCTGTGACACTAAATCTTTAAGCTGCAAGGAACAGAACCAAGCATTCAGTCAACAACTAATATTATCAAATAAGCATCCATCCAGAAATTTACAAGTAAAAAGACAAAGAAAGAAATGAGAAAAGCAATATGCCAAATTCCTTTCCCATTAACAAAGATGCATATAAAATGGCCAGTAAAATTTAAATCAAATACACAACATATCAGAAAGAGAAAAACATGCTCCATAAAAATCAATCATACTTGCTGGCCTGCGCTAACCACATCATGTGGTGGCATCTCTTCAGTCCCAATTTCTAGAACAAACAATCTTGGATCATGGTGCACCTGTCAAAGTCAAACATGATTTAGATAAACAAAAGATATTGATAAAGGTGAAATAACCATAGAAAACTATTATTTGAATTTAAAGAATGGTTATCAAACGCTGGAGAAAAGTAGAACTTTAAAAGAAACTAGTGAAGTAGCATTTAACAGAATTTTCCATATGGAAAAGCTATAGTTGGCTAAATGGAAACAATTTCAAGTTTCAACTAGAGGGGAATAGAAGACAAAAGCCTAGTGCTAAAAAATAAAACAATGGTGGATGTTATCTAGAAATCTTGCGTAAATAGCAGCAGAATAGGAGATGTCAAGAAAATAATGCATTTGTGCTTGAAACATATATTTCAAAATGGGAGGGCAATTTACAAAATGCATGAACTGGTATTTGTGTCATATGTGTTAATTTACAGAAGACATCTTTACATTAAGTTGAGAATAATTTAACATAAAATGCCTCAATTAAGCCATGCACAATTAAGATAAAATGCCTCTAACTTATAAACTTCCAACTTTGTAAGAAAATGGAACAAGGAGACATCACCAATCCGCTGGTATGAATTACCCAGGCACTAGCACTCTATGCACCAAGGTGGTCTGGCTTATTGCAAAGGACAAACTAGAGTAGACATCATCATTTCACAAAGGATATGCAACAGAAGATTAAAGCCAAACCTATAAGTGTAGCCAAAATACAAATAGGTTGCTGGTGCACCCAAAAGTTGATCAATAAGTAGGTTGTCTGTGCAAGGACAACTTTCCCAAATCTTATAATTGGCATGTATCTAGGATCCATATATATAACTCACTACGAAAAATTTGAAAGTGCAACAATCAAAGAAATACGACATTAATTACAAGCTCTCGATAGTCTAAGAAGTGCTAAAATAAGAAAGTTAAGAAAGAACAAAAAAAATGAAAATTTGGACTAACCTTTTTGACTGCTGCCTCCAGAACCTCTTTAGGACATACGTGATCAACAGATTCAGAGACAACACCCAAAGGATGTTCAAGAGATTCTCTTGTCTTTAACCAGAGTAGGGCACATTGACGGGCCAAACTGATAAATCAACAATGACGAGCACCATGAGAGATGTGGGACTAGAACAACAAGGAAAATCAATTAAATAAACAGAGCAATTTCTTTTTTTCAAAGGGTGATCAGTTATCTATCAATAATGCAGTCCATGCCTAGGGACAAGAACAAGGAAAACAATTAAACAAACAGAACAATTTCTTTTGCTCAAGGGAGGATCAATCATCTAAACATACTGCAGCTCATGCCGTCTTCTATATCCCGTTAGTTTACAATGTGAATGAACTGATAAAATGCCAGAAAAGTATCATACCTGCGCATCCGACCAAAATAACGAGCACGCTCTGTTACCCCAACAAAGCCTCTAGAGTCCAAGATATTAAAAGCATGAGATGTCTTCAGAAGCTGGTCATAGCTAGCATGTTGTGGATAAAATGTTAACTTAAAGAAAAAGTAAATAAGGAAAAGTTGAGGAATGCAAATCATTGGAACATCTGTAAACCTACGCAGGAATTGCCAATCCTGAAGCAAGTAGGGAACGAGCTTCTTCCTCAAAAAAATCAAAATGCTTTTGAATATGGTCAACACTGGCATGTTCTAAATAATAAGCACTCATTTCCTTCCTGAAAGTAAACAATTCAATAGAACAATTATCCACATTTTACATAAATAGTAAAACAAAAGCATTTCCAGCCATTAGGCTGCAGATGTTAATAAACTTAACCGGAATAATATATTAAAGACAATCCAAGTCTGGGTCTCTTGGAAGAATCAATGGGCATCAAGCTATGAACATTCAAGACAACTCTTCGATCTAAAAGATGAAAAGAAAAAGGTGAAAAAATTTACTCATTTTCCATGAACAGTTCCCCATATGTAATCCCATCAGCATACTGAATTTTCTTAAAATGATCAACACCCTGCAAATCATAACTGATGTAACTTTAGGCAGACTAAATGAATAAAAAGAAGAATAGAAGAATGATTAATGATTAATGTAATGAAATTCACCTGAAGTAACATAAGTATGCGCTCAAGGCCATATGTGATTTCAACAGATATCGGTGATAACTGAAGACTTCCAGCCTGAGAGAAAGAGAGGGGGGAGGGGGAGGACACCTCACAGATTCAGATAACTTGGGAGAATCAAGAGAAAACCTCATAATGTTGTCTGAGTGAAAATCACAACTTACAAAAAGAAAAAGAAAAGACATTTCAACATTTAGATGTCAAAGAACAAACCTGCTGGAAGTAGGTGAATTGAGTGATCTCCATCCCATCCATCCAGATTTCCCAGCCCAAACCCCATGCACCGAGTACCTGTAAGAATGTGAGGTCAATAACATCAATGTGATGCTTAAAATAGCATAGTTTTAAAGTGCTCAAAATTGGGAGGCAAACTGGCTTTATCCAATTACATGAAACCATCCAGATTGGAAAACATACATAGCATAAAGAAAAGCCACCATGAAAATAGATCATATTACCGGGCTCTCCCAATTGTCCTCGACAAACCGTATATCATGTTCACTAACATCAATACCTGATGCAAACAGAAGAACATGAAAAGGCTAGAAAATCTTATCACTAACACCAAGGTATAAAATTACAAAATGAGAATTTAAGAAAATCAAAGAAAAAGCAAGAAATTCTTATATTCTTCAAGATTTTATTGGTCACAAGCATTATTCTATATTGTGTTCATATTTTTTCATTTGCATCTCTTCCTTGGCTGATCTTAAACTTCGCAAAACACTCTTCTACTAGAGGATGAGATTAGCACAAACTACAACAAAGACAGCATTAGATAATTATGGCAGCTTACAAGGAGAAACAAGCGTTTAAATAGCTCTCGCCACTGTATATCAAGAATGGAAGAAAAGGAGGTGAACCAAATACCTAAAGCCGACAGGCTACGAATAAAGAGGTCTTGTGAATTTCCTGGATCAGGCTTTAGTATAACCTGAAAACAATCAAGAAAATGTGTGAAAATATAAAGGAACTACAAAAAAACTGCAAAGAAGAAGGTTAATAAGTCATTAAAACATCATAAAATGATCTACTCAATAAACCGCACAAACCTGAAACTGAGTATGGCGTTGGAGCCTGTTAGGGTTTTCTCCGTAACGACTATCATCTGGCCGGATGCTAGGCTCCACATACCTTCAATAGAAAACCCCAAATTCTCCAATGGTTATTAGATATTAGAAGTGCAATGATGCATAGTAGATGTCGTTCAGTATCTTAACAGGAAATTAACTATCGATGTGTTCTTTCAAAAAAATCAAATAAGTCCACATAACACTATACCCTACACCCTGAACAAGAAGAAAACATAATTAAAATGGATGAGTCCATGGAGCACTGGCCAGATAACCTACAATACAAAACTTCATAACCCCCCCCCCCCCCCCCCCAATTCTATATAAGATGACATGTATAACACACCCAAAAAAGGTGTAATCATTAAAAACAGACTAGAAAACACAAAGGATTAAAATGCATAAGAATTTATTTGAGTTCAAGAAACTTGCAATCATAAGCATACTTACGCAACATTCCATGGTTCTGGACCAAGAACTCTTAAGTATGTCAAAGGATTCATTGTTCCGGCTCCAACCTACTCATTAGAAACAACATCTCAATGAATACTGACTTCCATTTAACAATAACTCAAAAACCCGACCAAGTAAAAGTAAGAAAAAAGTAGAAGAATATGATGATAAGCACAGCCACTGTAAATGAACTTGCAATAGAAAAGGAACCTAAAAACCAACCGCAAATGAACTTTCCAGCGAAAATTACAAAGGAAACAAAATAAGAAGAATACGATAAAAGCAACCACTGTAATGAAACTAGGATGTTACTGTCACAATACCTCAGTGTTGCTGCATTGCATTATAGCACATCCAACCGACGCCCAATATTCCTACCAAATTAGCAACGAATATACAGAATTTCCGTCACTTAATACATATAGTGCGATCATTCATCAGTGTAATGCATGCGATGCGAGTAGTATTTATGAAACCTGGAGTCTTTGAATAGCTTGTTGAAATGTGAGAACAGAGGCTTTCTTCGGCTCGCCACCGCCGGCGTCCGTCGAGGAATGTTGTTGAATTGAAGAAGTGTGAAGAGCAGCGGCGGTGGTTGTTCGACGGAGGTAGCGGCGGCTCAGAGGCGGCAGCGGCGCGTGGAGGATGCCATGGGGCTTGGCGAGACGGATGAGAGCGAAGTGTGGAGCGTTAGGCTTGAGAAATGAAATGACTAAGGGGAAAGCGAGAATAGCCATTGCGGGAGAGCTCTCTGTTTGGGGCTTGGATTAACACAAACGAAGAAGAAGATGAATTATAATATTTAGTTCAGAAGGAAATGGGAATCCGATGAATCATCGGGACAAATTTGTTTGTGTTGTGAGAGATGGTGTGAGTGAGAGCTTAAGATAAACCCTATGGTCTACAGAATAAGGGATAAAGAAGATAAGGAGGCTTTTCTGAATTTTTTACGAATGTGCCGCGCCAAAAAGAAACAAAATTAAGTAGAAATGTATAGGGTAAACTATCCTCAGGTCACCAAATTATTAGCTCGATTCTATTTTAACCATTGAACTCAAATTTTTATTAATTAAGTCATTAAATTTTCAATTTGATTTCATTGAATTAAGTAAATCTGTATAATAACACATTTGGTCCCATTGTATACACATTTTATCAATTTGGTTCTAATTTTTATTAATATAAAATTCTTATGATTCAACACATAAATTTGGTGTATAAAATTTGAAGCATGCAGAGTTGTTTGGGAGGAGAGAAGGTGGCATGGGCGAAATATGTTTGGGGGCAGCCATAGAATCCGTCGTCATTCTTTCATTGCATGTTAGTGATTCAAGACAGATTACCAACTAAATGTTAGTCACTCTTTCATTGCATGTTAGTGATTCAAGACAGATTACCAACTAAATGTAAGAGATCATTTGTTTGCTGTCTGTAAATTTTCGAGACTAGTTTGGGAAGAAATCCTGCAAAAATGTGACAATTCATGGCAGGAAGTCATTGAATTGTTGCAGCAATATGAAAGAGGGAAAGTCCTTCTCCCTTGTTAATTGATAGACGGGGGCTTAGTTTGTAATTAAGGTTGGTTTGTATAGGGGTGTTTTGTCTTCACTGTGATTTTGAGCTTCTTTGGATAATAAAGCTCATTTATCTATAAAAAAAAGAAAGAAAGAAAATTCATCGTTAAATAAGAAACTTATGAAAAATGAAACTCTCAAGACCAAAATTATATAAGATTAAATTTAGAACTAAATGTTACTTAAAAATTTAATACAAATATAAACCCTTTAATTCTTTAACACTCATTTTTCATTTTCGTTAAGTCAAACAAAAAACACATTACACGGCCACGGAGATGTGCATTAAAAACCTTTTAGAAACTTGTTCTGGTGTTTAAATAGTTGTTCTTTTCAGGTTTCCCTTTGCTAGACAGGCACATATCAGTCATTCGTGCTTCTCCACTTCTACGATTCGTATATTTCATGGAGATGGAGATGCAGGCGAAGAGGTTTTGGAAACTTGTTCCTCGTCATCTTCAAACCCAAATTCTCCGTACAACCCCTGAACCAATCAAAGGCATCGATTCAAACTCAAACCCCGGCAAAAACAATCATGTTTAAAGTCAAGTAGGTGAACAATTCAATCTCAAATAAAGTTCAAGTTCTAAAAGTAAAAGTCAGTCGAGCTTGAATTATGTGAACATACCATGGGATCATTGATTCCATAAGCAACACAATAGTGCTCCTGAAAATCAGCAGTTTAAAACAAAAATCAATGAAGATATAAATAAAATCTGTAGAATTTCTTAATCCGCAGACGAGAGGCATGTATAATGAAACAACAGCTTATCTATTTGCATTGCTGGCCATAATAAATACTCAAGAGTACAATAAGACCAAATTCATCTTATTTTCCGGGTACTGCTACATTAACTCTCTGTTTGAACTTTGAACCAAAGATTCACTTACCTGCATCATATGCCATTCTTCGAATTCATCAAACAATTCCAGCCGTTCAATTCTGAACACCAGAACATCACATATAAGAAATCCTCTCAAAGAATATTTCACACGTTAAAAAAATGTCAAGCTTTCCGATGTAAGGTAGAATAAAAAGAGCTAAAAGATGTGAACAACGAAACCTGAAGGAATTTCTCTTTATATCTTCTCAAAAATCTTAAAAGAAAGGAAACCAACATTCTTCTTTACAGTAAAGCAGCATTTACAGAGCAGTAATACAAAGCACACAAACACAGAAGAATTTGTTATCTGATTCGAATTTAAACATCATACTAGCAGTTATATAATGTTAGAAAGAATATATTCTCCCTGAACAGAAAATTAAAGATCAAACTACCCAGGTCATGGCCTTGGCAATTAAATATCTACTGAATGAAAATGGTCAACAAAATCATAGGAACATGCACAATAAACAAATTCATGGATGATTTATGTAATTGGAAATAAATAAATAACCAAACATGACGATCCAATTCTTATTTTCAAGTTCATGATACTAGTACATGTCAAATTTAGCTGACATGGTGATAAAAACAGTCATTAGAATGGAATCTAGTTCAAAAATAAAATAAAAAATAGTAAATTCCATCAAGTTTAGGCGAGGAGCCATCTATGCTGTCAAATCAGCTAAATTTCCTTTGATGTACATGAAAAATAATTATTTCTAATGCTAGAGCAGCATCTACCTTCTTCTTTCATTGGCATCAACAAATTTACTGTAAACTCTCAGCATGTCCCATGCAACAGCTTTCTGAAATCTCAGGAAATACAGAAAAGTTCGTAAACAGAACATAAAAGATCGATGAAATTATAAAATTCAAAATGATTTAAAAAGGCCAGAAAGACTCAGCTAGAAAAAAAAAAACAAAGAAGAACAAATAAATATTACTTCTACATATCAAACTTCATCCTTTTGGCAGTTACTATGCTTCTCATATAGCCCGAAGTAGGTCTTTACTTCAGGCATTACATTTTCTTCTTTTTGGCATAGAGGCTAATATTTACCATCATATAAATGCAAGGACGGAGCCAGGATCGGGGGGGGTGGGGTGGGGGGTGGGGGGGGGGTGTACAGAAATGTTTGAAATTAGGAGGGGGCAAATTCATAATTTATCTAATTTTTTATATTTACATGATTAAAAGGCAAAAAAAGAAAATTGTTGCATGTGGGGGGTGGGGGGGCAAGATCCCCTCCCACTGTCCCACATGCAACATAAATCCGTCCCTGTATAAATGGCGCTCTAAAGGCACCCAGCAAATGTATACCGTAAAATTAAGGAAACATAAAAAGGGCACATATCGAGTTGCATTTATATATATATATATATCCATATACCTGCCATCCCTGATCAAGAAATAGTTTTTCCTTTGCTTGCAAAGTTGGCGTAGCATAGATACCCAAAAGTGCACAGCCTCGACTCTGAAACAAAAATTTGACTAGGAGTTAATGATTTTCAGCAAAAACTAGTGTGTGTTTCCGCAACTCAATATCAATGCATCCAAGCCTCGCACTTCTGGCATTAAGGGAACTTGAGCATTGACAAAATATCCATCAGCATTCCCTCATTTATTGAAGATTGACTAATGACTAAACTCGCTTCATAGAAACCCCTATTCTGACAAGCATTTGCTACTGTAGAATAAACCAATTTCGGAAAGGAATAACTTGCTCAATAAGGCATGAGTTCTAGTATCATGAGTGTTTCTTCATAGGAACACCCACAAATCTAAACAATTATTCTTTATATGACACTTCAGTAATATAAACAATATTTTAAAATAAAAGGCATTGACTGTAATTATACGTCTTAATCCCTTAAGTTAAAAGTTTCTTGCATTTCGACCAGAAAGAGGAGGGGCAAAACAGCATTCTGTAAAGGGAACCTGATGCCCACAATCCTATCTAGCTAAACATCTTTTCACCAAACATCAACAAAATGTAAAACTAGAATGAAGAGGCTCTTGATTCAAAAGAAGTTCACACAAATAGCTGAATGAGAAACTGCGAATTCTCTCACAGAAATATGCCAATTCATAAATAAATGAAATTCAGAAAGTAAGATGTTTTCACCTCCAAATTTTGTATCATTTGCTGCCCAAAAGCATCATCTGGGTGAATCTGTTGAAAAGAACCATAAATGGAAGTTCATCAATTTCTCATCAACCATGACAGAACCAACAAGGAAGAAACCACAACCAACTAGGAACATATTAAAGATGTTGAGGTTTCAGAGAAGTACAGAACCTGCTCATATAGGAAAAATATTGCTGTTGAAAATGTCTTCGATGCCCAACCAACAATAGAACGAATTGAATCTGGATCCAGGTATATTAAAACGCATTCTGCAATTATAAATGTTGGCAGACTGGTACCAATATCAGACGACCCTTAAGGTCCCTGAACATGAAAATAATAAACAGATTCTACCCATTAAAGGTAGAAAAGAACAAAATATCACGAAAATAGCTAAATATCATACAAATTTAACAGTCAAACCAGGGAACTAACACAAATTTAGAAAACCCTCATAATTACAGTCATTAAACTTGTGAAATGGAATAGTTAGAAAGATATCAATTATTTTAGGCTTCCAAATGGAGGAGCACTGCTAACAAGTGAAAAAGAATAGGACCAATTCATTAAATACCTGGGATCCATATTTGCCGATGATATGACATCATCCAACTTTGGAATGTCTCGCAAATCAACTGGAAGTAGCTTGTAGTGATCGCTGAGCACTTCTCCATTCTCTGCAAAGATATGAGCTCTGTATCACTCCACAGAAGAAACATGTGCTTAAATGCATCAGAAGCAAGATACTGTGAAGTACAAGAAGCTAGCTCAGTGATGGGCTGTAATACACAATCTGCCAACAAAGCCTCAAAACATCTACTAGATGTACTAGACATATGACATCAAAGAGCGAAAAAAAATGTTTGACAAAAGAATACGAACTCCAAATATGAGTTATTCACAGGACAGCTGAAAGGACAATTTCCTGCTTTGTGTTTTGCATGCCATCTTTAATGTAAGTTACGTACAATGGAAAAGGCACACTCTTGATAATAGCACCATGTATCCAAAAACCAGAAAAGGAAATGGCAATTTGAGAAATAAAAACAATAACAGCAGCAATTTGATACCTAATAACCTGGTGACCAGGGCAACTTACCTCGTGAGATTGATGCTGTTACCCCAATTTTTTCCCTCAACTGACTGCAGGATTCAATAAGGGAAGCCTTTTTACTAGTAACCTAAAGAAAGAAATCACTGTTTAAAGCACAGTATAGTACAAATCAATTGCAATCTTAAATTCAAAACTGCACCTCCTTAAAATCCAGTTCCACGTATAGATACGGTGCTTTTCCCTCGTCCTGTGAATGAAAGAAAACAAAAGCCAAATTAAACTTGCATTTTGGCTAGATAACTATACAAGGGAACATGCGTCTTCTCTAGATAATTATTGAAAAAATAAACAAAGCAAATAACTAAAAACATGGAAAAACTAAGTTTCAAGTGTTCAAAACAAATCGAACAATAAAGTTACACATTCTTAAAAACTGTATTTTTCTGTTATGAGTTTATCCCAACTCACAAGAAAACTCAGGCACCTGCAACTGAAAATATGTGGTATCAAATCCAGCACCAAGTGATAGTATCTGCTTCTTTGTGTCAGCCTTTTCACTATTAGATCCTTCACAATCAAGAAACTGATATAGAAGCTTCCTAAAAGCAGCCCAACGTGCAAAATAACCTAAAATACACAGCCAAGGAAAAACCCCATTAGACTAAATTCATTAAAAAACTAGCAAAGAAGTTCAAATGGATCAAATCTTACCTCGGTTAATTATAGGAGATCTCCTCACAGGTCTTCTAACAAACAAATGGATGAAGTCATCTTTCATGTATCCCTTTTTAACACATGACCTTTAAATGCACAGTTGGGAAAAGTGAGAAATAAAATGTCAAATGATGCTCCTCAGTTTGAATGAGTTAGACACACTTCTTCTTAGATTAATGTGTAGAAAAGCAATCAACTTACACTAATATAAAATTAACTTTAGGCTACAACTAATATTCTATCTAACAAACCAATTGTTGGATTTACCAATACAATTGTACTCATCATGCAAGTAAAATTTCAATCCAATATCTCTATCATATCAACCAATAATACTATTTTTCATTGTTAATTTTTTTGTATAAAACAACTGATTAGACATTTTAGATTTAGAATATAAAATAAAATGATCAATAAACCAAATACTTAACTATTTCGAAATGAATACACACACACAATAAATTTCGAAATCAATAAATGTTCAGAACAAAAATATTTCCAACTTAACTAGTTATTAGATTCATCTCTTTAGCATCGAAATGCGGTATCAAATATCGATGATAAAACGTTAGAACTGTTTCAATAAAATTCAAATTCTCCAAACATAAATTCCCCCTTCAATTTGCTCAAAAACAAAAGAGAAAAATACAACGGATAAAATATGGCAAAAAGAAGCAAGGAAAAGCACTCACAATTTACTGGCTGAAGCGTCGTCGTTAGTAGCTTGAACTGCAGCCCTGTTGCTACGTGAATCGGCCACTGGCGTCGCCATGGAAACCACCGAGAGAGAGGTTTTCGATTTTTTTTCTGGCGAAAGAAATTAAATTGCAAAATACTGTAGTTTCGATGTTTTTAATCGAAGGGCAGCGAGAATTTATTTTGGGAAAACTACACCAGTGGTCCCTAAACTATTACCATTTTCCTATTTTGGTCCCTAAACTATGTTTTTCGGCAAAATCGTCCCTTCTGTTACATAGTTCTCCTGTTTTGGTCCCCCGACGTTAAATAGCTAACGGTTTTGCTGACGTGGCATTTTTTAAATATTTTTTAATCATTTCTCTCTCCTCTTAGAAAAATGCCACGTCAGCAAAATCGTTAGATATTTAACGTCGAGGACTAAAACAGGAGAACTATGTAACAGAAGGGACAATTTTGCTGAAAAATATAGTTTGAGGACCAAAATAGGAAAATAATAATAGTTTAGGGACCATCGGTGTAATTTTCCCATTTATTTTCCACTAAAATTTATTCAGAAATTTACTGTTAAAACTTAGGTCAACTTTGTCTCTGTACTGTGCGTGAGTAATTAATTTAGCCCTTGTATTTTATTTTAATCAATTTTAGTCCAATACTTTTCGAATTCAATCCAAATATAAACAGTACAACACCAATATAACAAAATAAAAATGACTTAAAATGATTAAATTATATAAAAAATTAATTTACAATTTACTTGTAATACCAATATCTGATAACAAGATTTGACTTTATAAATTAATACTAAATGGGTAATTTTGTCCTTGAGTTTGACCCAAAAAAATTAATTTTTTCTCTCGCTAAAAAAACGTATCCAATGTGGCCCTCAGTCCGCGAAATCAATCAAATTGACCCTTTGACCAAGTTGACCGTTACAGTGTTGACGTGGCAGTTAACGGTGATGGTGTGGTGGTCTACGATGTTGGCGTGGCAATACACGTGGGAGGCAATTTTAAATCAAAAACTCATTTTTTATTATTATTTGGAAAATGACCCTCAAATCAGCCTCATATGAAGAACTCACTTTCGGGGAATAGCGAGACTCGACCTCGCTTTCTGTAGAGAGCGAGTTCTTCATATGTGGCAACGCTTTTTAGAATAACGAACTTAACAGTAACTCCCTTTCTGCAGAAAGCGAGTTCCCCGAGAATTTGAAGAGTCAGCTGAATTTATCGCGGGGAACTCGCTTTTTGCAGAAAACGAGTTCTTTGTAAATCGGGTTGGCATACCAAGCGTCTATAGGCATGTTCGAGCAATATTTCGGGTTATTAATTGTATAATTTTAATAAACATTAAGTTTAGGTACGTAGTACTGGAACTTGTCTTTCATTCGGCGCCAATGTGGGCAAGTTCGGTGCATTTTAAACCGAGTAAAATTCGCGTTGAAAACCGTTTTATAGCTTGTTTTGTGAATAGTTTTTCTTTTAAAAAGGTGTGATATGCTTGTTCGATTTATTAATCGAATAATGTAGGTTATTGTTTATCTAAAAAAGAACGAAATTAAATATAAAATCTAAAAACTATATAAAAAATAAATAAGGCAGAATAAAATATTGATAATTAGAAAATTAGAAATAAAGTCTTGCATAAACATAATTAATTTTTTTAGACACCCCTCGTCCTAATGATGCCTATGTCCACCCGTTCCACAGCTAGGTGCACGACGATCTCGTGGCGGATTCCTTCGAACGTCATGTGCTCCATCGTCGTCCTCATCAGCAGCGTCATCATCATCGGCACCATGATCGTCCCTGAAACGCGGACCACTGATGGCACCGGGTTAGTGTAGAACAAACTCGGTGGCGTCTGCTTGACAATGTTGTAGTCGAGTTATGCTGCCAACGGTGGAACATCGAGCACCGGAGAAACATATGATGAACTCATCGGCATGAAGGGACGATAGGCGTCCGTGAAGCAGAACTCGGGTGGAGGCATCATCTGTTGAAACGTCTTAGGACCACTTATCTGTAGAAACGATGACGAAGCTGAGTGCATGAATGTCAATATATGTGGCTTCCTATTTTGGTGGTACTACTGCATATAGTCGAAAGTGACGTCTTGATTCATAATGGGTGGTCGCCTGCCATATCTTGTCATCCATTGCCTGACCCATTTAGCGTGATGATGGCCTCAATGGACTTCAATCTTCCTTTGCGGCGTCAACCGATGTAATTCGTCCAAATTGGGTGGCAGCTCCGAAACCCCTTGGATGTAGCCAAATCGTCGCAGAACATGGTCGGTAGGATGCCACTCGACAGTTTTGTAGTTGATGAGTGGCACTAGTAGTAGCCAGACATGAGAGGTGTCCATAATATCCTGCAGAATACAGTCCCAAATCGGAGGAGCAGTGTACGGAGTCCACACGAACTAAATTTTTTTAAACGTGAGTTATATAAAGTTTGATTAGAATTTTTTTGAGGAATTAAGAAAAAATAGTCCAAATTTCTGGCCTCGTCTTGTATCTTGTCGATCAACAGTCTATAGTCTCGTTGTGTATCTGGCAGTCCCTGGTGAGTGAGTGGAATGCACCACCTGTCATTAATGAAAAAGAATTAAAAATTTGTAATAGTTTAAAAAAATATTTATAAAATAAAATAAATTAAATAATTTTGATAGTACCTCCGAATAAGTGGGAATAGGTACAGGGTCAGGTTCTAGGCCGCGGGCTTAAAAACAACATCCGAAACCAAGCCCAAGACTACAGCAGTAAAAGACATCCTCCGATTGCGGCTCTGTCAGGGTCGACGGTTCTGCAAAGCTCACTAAATAGAAAGGCCAAGACCATTGCTCCCCGACATTTTTTTCTTGATTCGAAAAAATTATTGATATAGTACAGCCACATCACATGAACTTTGTTGCGAGATTTGTCAAGCATCAAAATCCCTCCAATAAGTAGGATGTGAGCACGAGCAAACTGCTGCGAAAATAATAAGTATTGTTATAAAAATATTTCATTATTAAAAAAATAGAAAACGAAATATATAATAAAATAAATATATTTACCCGCTTTGTTTCTTCATCCGCATCGGGGGGATTGTAAAATACTACTCCAAAAAACTTAGTAAGATTTTACCACCGTCGAACTTGTTCGGAACCACTCCCAGCAGGTCAGCACAAATGGTCGGTCAGTCACTGTCAACAATACTAGTAATAATCTCGCCGTTAGTAGGAAAGCCAAGATGATATGCAACATCTTCTAGTGTAATTGTAGCCTCGCCACACGGAAGATGAAAGGTGTGCGTCTCTGGCCTTCATCGTTCTAATATTGCGTTAAATTAGGGACGGTTCAACTTCGTACCACCAACGATAGTAGCAACGTGGTCAAAACCGGCTTCCTCAATAAACGAAACAATATCTGCATTCAGCGGCGGTGATATGATTTAGATAGCATGTCAATGCTCGTTCGTAGTTCTTGAAAAAAAATAAAACATAATTATAATATATATAAGAAGAAATAAATAAAAGAATAAAGAAATAGTTTAAAGTTAAAAATAAAAAGAATATTACCTCCCCAATCGTTCGCCAATAGTTGAACACGTGTTGTCTGTCTAGCCTCAATAAAGCTGCCATTGTATAGAAAATAAATAAAAGAAGAAGAAGAAGAAGAAGATAAAAGATATTCAGTGTGGGGTGTAGGAGAATGTAGGGACGCTATTTATAGGAGGCCTCGCACCCCCTGAGAAGCTACATTAAAGGGACCTCGCGTTCTGCAAAACGCGGTATTTCTTAGAACTAGCGCTCTGCAGAAAGGGAGTTCTATTGAAACGACGCATCATTGACAAGACGCGTCTACTGAACGGTCAGAAGGAACCTCACGTTCTACAGAAAGCGAGTTCCCAAAAATATCGCGTTTTGCAAAATGCGATGTCATAGGTTTTTTAATCTAGTTCAAATACTAGATTTTTTTGGTTTTTTGTATTATATTTTTTATTCGAATTAAATTTACTCACACGATGTTTTTCCTTCACTATAAAACCCATGATCCATTTTATTTTCTCATGTCTATTTCACCAAAACATCCAACTCATAGCTAAATTTTTCGTAGCATTTTATTTTCTCGGTACCTATTTCGACTAAACAATCACTAGCAATATGTCACTCCAAGATTTATTGCAGTCGATATCAAACGAGGTTAGTAAATGCACTGACAAGCAAATTTCTTACTTGGAATGTAAAATTCCAACACCGACGACAGCTGAAACACACTACATTATGAAGCTTACCAACGAAACCGACGTACATAACATGTGTGAACGACTCAATTCTGTAGGAGCTAAGTACATTCATTTATATGTTCAGTTTGATGAGGTCAACGTCGGCAAAGGTAGTACGTTTGCACCCGTAGAAGCTGCTCCGTCCGCACTCACAACGACCATTGAATAAGCTCCATCTTCATCGAATGTTGATGCCACGTCATCATCTATCGCGTCTTTATCTAAATCCTGATAAGCTTTCACTTCTGCCGCCACATCATCATCCGATCATCATTGTTGCTAACGTCATCCTAGCGTGTTGTTGACATCATTCGCTGACGTGTCATCGAGTCAGTGTATTCATACCCCAATTCATGCCCACTAATCCGGCCATGAATCTAAAAAACTTGCAAAATCCAGCCTATTTTAATTAGTTTTCCAACCATAGTCCTGAACAGAAAAACACATAATTAGCCACAATTCAGCACCACAAAACAACCAATTGAGCATAATTAGCATGAAAATATTGACCAAACTAGCTACTCATCAAATTCCCCCTCACTTATCCGATTCTTGTCCTCAAGTATCTCAAAATTAAGCAAATCTAAGATCATGTTGTCATCCTTAATTTCGCGAAGTCTCAAAGTTTCCAGTATAACTAAGTATCTAAACATGAAAGAAAATAAGGAGCAATAGAGAAATGACAAGACATAGAAATAATTTAAGCAAAAACGACATTTCAATACCTTGTTAACAATAGTGATGCAGACCAAGTACCCTCACAAGGAATCGCTCATGTCACTCAAAGTGTTTAAGGGTAGAGAAAATCACTCAAGCCAAAACTAATTAGAGTATTACCAAAGGCTTGTGGTTAAATCTAATCTCCACTACTAAGTATGAATGTGATGCAAAAATCAAGAGGTCTTGAAAGGGTTGTAATGAGGCTAAGGATCGGGTAGGATAAAGGCTAAAAATAAGGGTGAAAATTCAAGACAAAAATTATCCCAAAATTTTTATTCGAAACTACTTTTTTTCTTCTTTTTTTCATTCGAATCAAAATTGTTCTACAATATTTTTTTTGAACTGCATTGCTGTTTTTTCTGCTCTTTTTTACTACAGATTCGAATAATTTTCTACACAGTTTTTTTCTACACTGCATATTTGAAGCAGTTTCTGCACAGTTTTTTCTGCTCTGCTGGACTGCATGATTTGAATATTTTTTTGGAGACAATTTTGTCTTAAAAAAGGGACAAAAATAATGGAGAATAAAAAACGGAATAGGCTAAAATATGGTGAATCTCAAGAAAAAGGCCAAGGCTCAAAATTGGCAATCTAAGGGAAAATAATCAAAGGGTAGACAAAAAAAATTGGGAAGAGAAAGGATTAAAACCTAGTGCTCCAATCACATTTAAGAATCATACTCAAATAATGTAATCTCAAAAAGAATTTAAACCACAAGTTCTAGAATGCAACTAATTAGCTAGGCACACTCAAAGAAACAAAAAGCAAAAATAATGCATGCTCATTAGGCTCAAAAACTCACAAAAATTGTCTTGTGTACCTAGGTAAGCATCATGTCAATTAATAGAGTAAGGAATGTCATAAAAAAGGATTTTATGGAAAAACTAAGCATGCCAAAATCTACCATGCAACCTAAAATATCTAACAAGAGAGATACAAAATAATATAGAAACAATGAGACAAGGCCAAACTAAGGATTTAAACAAGTAACTTAAATTAAATAAAATCAAGAGAACAACCAAACGGATAAGCAAAAAAAGAATTTGACCCAAATTCTTACTCCCCTCACTTAAGTCATTTTGCCCCAAAATGAACATAAAATAAAATACAAAAGAGAGAGAGAGTGTGAAAATACTCCCCGGTTGCAGAAGAGCATGTTTCGGTAGTGGGCTTCGAGTTTGGTGTAGGGGCGGAGGCGAGCTTGCTCCAGAGTTCAGACCATGGTTTGTGGTAACAGTGGACGATCGGGTGATGAAGGTTGATGATGACTAGGGTAAAAGATGTTGCTGGAATAAAATATAAGTGGTGGCATTTGTTTTTAAAAAATGAAAAAAAGGAGGTTACCACGTTTACTATGGGATAAAGGTAAATAAATCAAATTTAAAATTCTTAATAAGAGATGATTTTGGTTTTAAAATTCATGATAAGGGAATTAAATCCTAACGTGATAATAGAGAGGTTTAAAAAAAGTTTTAAAATATGAGGATAATGGGTGTGGTTTAAAAATTAAGAGAAAAGAGATTTTGGATTTAAACAAGAAAAACAAAGTGATAAGGGGTGATTTTTTTTATATTGGGATATGATGATAAGCCATGGTCTAAGGGATTTGCCACCGTGTTTTAAATTCCTACACATATTCAACCAAAAATTCGATTAGCAAGGGATTATCAGAAAAATAAAAGGAGAAGATAAAATAAATTTGAAATAAAATGACAAGAATAGATTTAAAGAAAATTGAAATAAGAAAAAAATAAAAAAGTAATAAATAAATACAATAATTAAAATAAAATAAAAGAAATGGGTTGCCTCCCATTAAGCGTTTTTTAACGTCATTAGCTTGACGACCTTATTCAAATGACTGGTTCAACCAAATGAATTTCTTCGACTAGACCAACTGGGGCATTCTCATAATATGGTCTGAGCCGTTGTCTGTTAGCTTTAAATTGCTCTCTGGAATTACTTTCGATTTCCACCGCACCATGTGGAAAAATATCAATTACCGTGTAAGATCCGAGCCATTTTGATCGTAATTTTCCTGCAAAAAGTTTTAACTTATAATTAAACAATAAAACTTTTTGACCGATACAAAAAGATTTAAATGCAATATTACGATCATGAAAATCCTTATTTTTTTCTTTAAAAATTTTCGAACTATCATAAGCATTTTTCCGAATTACCTCTAACTCTTGGATATCGAGTTTGCGCGTTTCGCCAACTAGATCCATTTCCATGTTGCAATGTTGAACTGCCCAACGCGTGCAGTGCTCTAATTCGACCGGTAAATGACACGGCTTACCAAAAACAAGGCGATAAGGAGACATCCCAATAGGACCCTTATACGTTGTCCGATATGCCCATAATGCGTCATTTAGCTTAATGCTCCAATCCTTCTGATCGGGTTTCACGATCTTTTCAAGAATGACCATTCGTTTACGGATGGTACGATGTAACGATGTGTTAGGTGACGCCAAATTTTTTCATTAGCGCGTCGATGACTCGATTGATAAAATGTTTCCCTCTGTCACATGTCAGCGCTCTCGGTGTGCCAAACCTGAAAAAATACAATCTTTCAGAAATCTGACAGTGGTTTTAGCATCATTTTTTTTGTAGCTTTCGCCTCAAACCATCGTGAAACATAATCACCAACTAAAATAATATAAAAATCACCAAATGATGATACAAATGGCCCCATATAATCTATCCCCCACACATCAAATATTTCGCAAACATGAATATGATTTAGGGGCATTTCATTATGTCGGCTTAAGTTACCAACTCTTTGACACTTATCACATGATTTGCAAAATAAATATGTGTCACTAAAAATATTAGGCCAATAGAGTCCACATTCAAGAATTTTGTGAGTTGTCCTTTTAGGTCCATAGTGTCCACCGCATGAATATGAATGAAAGAAATTAAGGATAGAATTTACCTTGTCTTCAGTTACACATCGTCGTATTACCTGGTCGGAACAATGTCTCCAAAGGTAGGGATCATCCAAAATGTAGAACCTGGATTCCCTCTTAATCCAGTTAACTTCTGACCTTGACATGTCGTGGGGTAATTTACATGTTTCCAAATAATTCACTATGTCCGCGAACCAAGGCGTGGAAGCTCGCGCCATCATCAAGTTTTCTTTAGGAAACTCATCATTAATGTACGAGTAAAATCCATCGAATTAGCCTCGGCGTTGCTTCCTTCTTGCTCATAAGATACCGCAAAGCTGCATGGTCAGAAAAAACAACTATATTAGTTCCAAGCAAATAAGAACGAAACTTTTCTAAAGCAAAAACTACAACAAACAGTTCTTTTTCTGTAGTCGAATAGTTGCGTTGTGCCGGATCAAGCGTTCTTGATGCGTAGGTGATGACATGAGGTTCTTTTCCTTTTCTTTGACTGAGTACCGCTCCAACACTAACATCCGAGGTGTCGCACATAATTTCGAACGACAAATTCAAATCATGAGGTTGTACTATCGGTGCGGATACAAGTTTCTCTTTAATAGTATCAAACGATTTCCTGCATTCGGAGGTAAAGTTAAACTCTACATCCTTTTGCAGTAACCGACACAATGACTACGCTATCTTTGAGAAATCTTTTATAAATCGCCTGTAGAAACCTGCATGGCCAAGGAAAGAGCGAATATCCCTAACAGTAGTGGGGTATAGGAGTGAGCGTATAACATTCGTTTTAGCTTTATCAACAGAATTCCCTTTAGAAGAAACCATATGTCCTAACACTAAGCTTTTATTAACCATAAAGTGACATTTCTCATAATTAAGTATAAGGTTAAATTCAATGCATCGTTTTAAGACATTAGTTAAATTTAATAAACACTCACCAAACGAATTACCATATATAGTGAAGTCGTCCATAAATACCTCGATCCATTTCTCAACATAATCCGAAAATATACTTACCATACATCGCTGGAATGTAGCTGGTGCGTTACATAGTCCAAACGACATTCGTCGATAGGCGAAGGTTCCGAAGGGGCATGTGAACGTAGTCTTCTCTTGGTCCTTAGGAGCTACGGGGATTTGAAAGAATCCTAAAAATCCATCGAGACAACAATAGTGAGATTTACCAGCTAATCTTTCAATCATTTGATCAATATATGGTAACGGAAAGTGATCTTTTCGAGTTAAAGAGTTCGACTTCCTATAATCTATGCAAACTCACAATCCATTCTGAACTCGATTTGAAACTAACTCACCTTCGTCATTTCTGATTACCGTGACGCTAGTTTTCTTAGGAACGACATGAATAGGACTTACCCACTCGCTATCCGAAATTGGATATATTATGTCGGCGTCTAGAAGTTTTTGAATTTTCGTTTGCACTACCTTCATTGTTGGATCATTCAATCGGTGTTGAGCTTGTCGAGATGGATTTTCCTCTTTCTCGATTTTGATCTTGTGGATACAAGTCAGGGGCTAAGTTCTTTAATACCCGGAACCGTCCATCCGGTTGCTTCCTTGTATTGGCGTATGACTGTCACAAGGTCACCTTCTTCCTCTCCGGTCAACTCATTAGAAATGATAACCGGTAAGATATCATTATCTCCCAAAAAGGCGTACTTAAGGTGAGATTGGAGTTCCTTCAATTCTAACTCTAGAGCCTGTAAGATAGAAGGTAAAGGTTTAGTCTTAGAGGAAGTTGAAATCAAATTAGAATTAACAAAAGAAATAAGTTCATTCTCCCTTTCTTCCTCATTGTCACAAAGTTCATAATCCATGCTGAAATTATCAAAAACATTAGTTTCCGCAAACTTTTCTATATAAGGATCAATAATATCAATTGAATTAACACTTTCAACTTGGTCAGGGTACCTCATTGCCTTATAAACGTCAAATTCTACTACCTCATCGTCGAATTCCATAGACAAAAGACTGCTCATCACGTCTATTTTTGTATTTGTTGTGCTAAGGAATGGCCGTTCCAACAACACTTCGGAGCAAGTGTTTTTTCTATCATGAGCCATATTGATCACATAGAAATCTGCAGGAAAGAATAAAACATCTACTTTTACCAACACATTTTCTAACACTCATTCCGGGTAGATGATCGATAGATCCGCCAACTGTATCGTAACCCTAGTTTCTTTTAAAGGATCGTTAGTAATTTTTTTTATAAACAAAAAGCGACATTACATTTATAAAGGCTCCAAGATCGCACATTGCACGTTTAATAGATATATTACCAATTTGACAAGATATAGCAAACATACCTTGGTCTTTCATTTTGGGTGGTAACTTACGTTAAAAAACTACAGAAACATGCTCTCCCAAGTTTACCTTTTCGTGCCCGGTGAGTTTTCGCTTGGTTGTGCAGAGCTCTTTAAGAAAACGAGTATACCTTGGCACTTGTCGAATGACTTTTAAGAGGGGAATGTTTACTTGAACTTTTTTAAACACTTCAATGATTTTCCTCTCTTCGACTTTTTTTTGTCACGTTTTACCAATCATGATGGGAAGGGAGGTGCGACTACAAGGGGTGGCGAAGGAGTAGAAGATAATGGTAAAAGGGTTACCTTGTTTTTCGTTACCTTCTTCTGTGGGTGGATTGTTGTCTTTTGGTGGCTCTTTCGGTGCTATAACGGTCCCACTGCGGAGAGTAATTGCACTTACATTTTCTTTAGGGTTAGAATTCGTTTGAGAAGGTAACCTCCCTTGTGACTCCATTCTTCCTAATCGTTGGGCAATCTGACTTATTTGATTGTCCATCTCTTGAAAATGGGCCTCCGTGCGGTTTTGGAATTTTTCCTGAGACATAGCCAACCGCTCTACAATGGACTCTAGGTTCGACTTTTGTTGAAACTGTTGGTTAGGCCGCCTTTGCTGATGTTGTTGTCTTTGGTTCTGCGCAAACCCTTGGTCTCTCTATCCTTTGATTGGTAGTAGGGTAGTACTATTTTTGATGGGATCCTGGAAAGTTCCCCAATGCTTTCACTTGTTTGGTATCTTCTTCTTGGATCATAGGGCAACAATCTGTCGGGTGTTCGGAGCTTGTGCATATCCCACAAAGCCTAGAAACAATCTTTCTATCTGCAACCAAAGTTTGAACAATGTCAGCTAATTTATCAATCTTGCTTTCTAATGAAACGATACCTACCTCATTAACTCTTCGAGATGGTTCACTCGATTGGTGGAAACGTTGTGAGTTGGATGCCATGGTTGAAATTAATGTCCTTGCTGCCGTCGAAGTCATATTGACTAGGGCTCATCCGCTAGCTGCATCAATTACTTTCGTATTTGTAGGAGTTAGTCCTTCATAAAAATATTGAATAAGTGTTTGATCTAGAAAACCGTGTTGTGGGCAATTTGCGCATAATTTCTTGAAGCGCTCCCAATATTCATAAAGTGTTTCGGTATCCTTCTATCGGATACTTAGAATATTTTGCCTCATTTCGCTTGCTTTAGCGGCTGGAAATAACCTGTCAAGAAACAAGCGAGCCATTTCAGTCCAGGTAATAACTGAGTTAGAAGGTAAATCATAAAGCCAATCCTTCGCAATATCAGATAAAGAAAAGGGAAAGACGTGAAGTTTAATTTGATCCTCAGATACTCCCTATGGTTTCATAGTTGAGCAAACCATGTGGAACTCCTTAAGATGTATGTGTGGGTTTTCGCTGGGCAAACCGTAGAAGGTTAGTAGGAGATGAATCAAGCTCGTTTTTAGTTGGAACGTCGTTGCACCATTTGAGAAGGTTATGCACAAGGTTTGATTGTCATTTGGTGCCCTGATCAGTTGTTGGATCGTCTGTTCGTTGTCTCCCATTTGGTCTCATTCTTCAAAGTGTGTTTCGGGTTGGGATGATTCAGATCTTGCTGGAATCGTCGTTGACGCAACTTATATTGCATCTCTCGGTTTCGTTGTGTGTTTTGTCGTCTTGCAAATGCTTCAATTTCTTGAATGAATTCAAACTGTTCTCTCGGATTTCTTCTGGTCATAAACAATAAAAAACAAACAGTAAAAGTTGCCAAAGTCCCCGACAATGGCGCCAATTTTGACACACGTCGTTTACGTGTCAAAAATAATATATAGTTTCCTTCTTCCAAATAATAAAATAAAGAAAGAAATTAAATGTAGATAAGGAAGTAGGAGTCGAACCCACAGGGACTTAGAACTTTCCTTGTCGCACTTTTGTAGTTTCTGAACCAAGAGTAAAGAAAGATTTTAAATGATTTGAAAGTAAATATAGAGATTTTCAGCCTCGAGCTTTCGCGTTGACTCGTTCTACTCGATTCTTTGGTAAAGATTTTTAACTTCGGAAATCATGTCGGTGAAATTACTACAAGGATCTATCCTTGAGTTTTTGTTTGTAAACTGAATTTCCAAAACTCAATTTTTAGTTTCAATTTTAAGATTTGTTTAAACCAACTCAATGTTTGAGAAAACAAAATCTTTTAAGCTCATAACCAACTCGAAATGTTATTTCTATAAAATAGTTCGATCTCATTTTCCCTTTGTAAACAATTTACTAAGTGTGATCTCTGGAAGTCGGACTTGTTTTTATAACCGATCCTTCCTCCCACTAGATAGATCAAAACAATTCATTGACCAAGTTCAATTTTTGGGTTGAAAAATCATTTTGATTTTAAGAACGAAGTTCAAAGAAATTGAGAAACGATTTCCGTAATATTTGAAGTGTTGTTTCAAACCTCGCCTTGTGAATGCGTCATTGCTTAAGCCTCTGACTTAAAAAATTTAGCTTTGCATGATTACTGAATTAACCATGCTTAGCATCATTTTCAAAAGAGAATAAAGTAAAGAAAATAGAAAGCTAAAAGAGAGAAGAAATTTTATAAAAACCCAAAAAAAAAAGTGAAGAACAAATGATGAGAAATGAGATGCTTTGAGTCTTACCCCAAGGGGTATTTATACTAGTCTAAAACCCTAGGAATTACCTAAGTGATAAAAGATAAATAAATTCAAATTACAAAAAATAAATCGTAAGAGATAATTCCTAAAAACATTTAAATTAAATAAAAGAGATAAATCTCAAGTCTTTTCTAAATTTTGGTCGATAAGTTATCATCCCGAATCAGATAAGCTATCGGAATATCCTGATAAGCTTTCACTTCTACCGCCACATCATCATCCGATCATCATTGTTGCTGACGTCATCCTCTCGTGTTGTTGACTTTATCCGCTGATGTGTCACCGAGTTAGTGTATTCATGCCCACTAATCCGGCTATGAATCCAGAAAACTTGCAAAATTCAACATGTTTTAATCAATTTTCCAGCCATGAAGTCATGTACAGAAAAGCACATAATTAGTCACAATTCAGCACCACAAAGCAACCAATTGAGCATAATTATATATAACTAATTGTTTTGATATAATATTTGAAAAATGTTTTGGACTAAATTGAAAATAATTTAAAATATGTTTTTAGTTAAAAACGACTTGAAAATATGTTTAAGGTTTTTACAAGGCTTTGGAATGATTTAAAGTGCATTTAAAGTAGTCAAAACAAAGCATTTCAAGTGTCCGTACCGATACGGTCTGGTCCATACCGATACGCCTTAGGGTTTCAACTACAGGAATTTTCCAGTAGCCAAAACCCGTACTGATACGCTTAGCCGTATTAATACGGTGTGTTTTGAAACAACCCAACGGCTAGTTGCGTACCAATATGGTTGTATCGCGTGCCGATATGCCTAACTACCCCAACGGTCATATTTCCCAACGGTCTTTTAATTTGCAGGACCGTACCGATACGCTAGGTAAGCATATCGATACGCATCAGCTGAAGAGCACAACGACTACTTTCTTATCGCGACCGTATCGCTACGGTTTGAAGGGTATCGATACGCCAAGCTGCAGAACTGCATTTATGGTGGGAAATAAAGGCTCCAACGGCTCTAATCCATCCCCAACGGTCCTCAACGACTACAAACTCAATTGGGAGTATAAAAGGGACCTCCAAGAATCTAGAGAAGGCTAATGCTTCAATTGTTACAACATTATGATGACAAATTGTGTCTAGAGCTTTAATTGTACATTCTTTGCTTAGACAACACTAGTGAGCTAAATATTGTTAAATTTGCTCAAGTGTTTAGGTTTTGGGTGAGAGCTTCATAGTGCAAACAATTACCTATTAGAGGGATTTCTAGTTTGCTAAGTCTTTCTTGTGTAAGAGAGTGATTGATCAAGCTTTGGGTAGAAAGCTTGATCGTTGTAACGGTTTCCTTCTAATCCGAGAAAAGTGGACGAAATTCTTAGTGAATTTGTTTGGAAATCCTTAGTTGGAAGCTAAGGTAGTGGATGTAGACCTTGGTTAGAAGGTTGAACCACTATAAATCCTTGTGTAAATTGTCTATATTTTCCTTCCCACAATTACACCCAAATTATCTCACTTCTTCACACTTGGCGAGCAAGATCGGTTGAAGAAATCGAGCCCCCCTAAATCTCAACAATTGGTATAAGAGCTTGGCTCAATCGAAGAGGATTAACATCCTATTGAGAAGATCCGGTAAGCTCGATCATCATTTCACACAACCGGCTCAATGGCGCAATTCATCGACAAACTGTCCTTCTTCGACGGAACTCACTATGCCCATTGGAAGACAAAGATGAAGTTCTTCATTAAGTCAAGAGACTACAAGCTATGAGGCATAGTTGAAGATGGTTCGTTCGTGCCTCAACGAAGCAAAGCGGAGTGAAGTGCCGACGATCGCAAGAAGATGGAGCTAAATTGCAAAGCCTTGCACATCCTCTTTTGTGCATTTGGCCCAACCATCTATGAGAAGATGTCTTCTTGTGAGAGTGCCAAGGAGGTATGAGACAAGCTTGAAGTCACATACGATGAAACCGATGAAGTTAAGGAGACCAAAATTGGGCTTCTCACCTTAGAGTATGAGAACTTCAAAATGGATCCGGAAGAAAACATCGAGAAGATGTTTGATAGGTTCTCCATTATCACCAATGGTCTCAAAGGCTATGGAGAAGTCATATCGGAGGAAAAGCTTGTCCGAAAGCTCATCTACTCACTTCTCGAGTCTTGGGACTAAAAAGGACCACCATCATCGAAGCCAAGAATCTCAATACCTTGAAGCTTGATGAACTCATGGGGTCACTTCTCACTCATCAAATCATGAAGAAGAACAAGGAAGAGAAGAAGAATGGGGAAGAAATTAGAGCTATGGGGAAGAAGAAAATCATTGAGCTTGGCATCAATTCAAGTGATGTTGCTCTAAAATCCCCCACATGCCCTCATGAAGATTCAAGTAAGGTGAAAGTGAAGATGAAGAGATGGCCTATCTCTTCAACAAATTTGCCCGGTTCATGAAGAGAAAAATGGAAAAATCTAAGCATGAATCGAGAAAGAAGATGAAGAAATTCCACAAGTCCAACAAGAAGGGATCATCTTCAAAGCAAACATATGTGGCCACTTGGAGGGATGGAGACTCCACCGATGATGAGGTAGCCCACCTATTCTTGATGGCCCTAAATGAGGGGAGGTAACTTCTAACTCATCTATTTCAAATTCATATACATTTGATGAGTTACAAGATGCCTATGATGATTTGCTTTTGGAATTCAAGGCATCATTTTTCAAGAACAAAAAGTTGATTTCAAAAATAAAAATTGAGAATGATTTGCTTTCCAAAACAAATCTTGAACTTGAAGCAAAACTGAAAGATTTTGAACAAAAATGTTTTGATTTAAAAAATTTGCTTCTTAAAGTTCAAAAAGAAAAATATTTAATTTCCAATGAACTTGAAAAGAAAAATAGCTTTGGAAAATCAAATTTTTATGTAAGACAATCTAGTGCCCTTAGATTTGTGAATGATAAATGTTTTAGAAGTGTTTTGGTCCTAAAAGGACTAACCACTTCAACTAAAAAAGATGAAATTGAAAAATGAATTCCTAAGGGGACTAAATTTTGTGCTACTAACGTCTATGGATCCAAAGCAATTTGGATACAAAAATTACTTGATTGTCTTTTGCTAGGTGTGATGGAGAGTGATCAACTAGTTGTTTTTTTTATTTTTATTTGATTTATTTCTTTTTATTTCAACTAAATGATCATATATGTTGGACTAACATTTTTATGATGCTTTGAGTAAGGGGAGCCAATTTTCAAACCAAATTTTTAAGTGTGTCAATTTTCTTTTTACCTCCTAAGTTATTTTGAGCCCAATGTCATTTTAAATTCTTTTTGATATAACAAAAAGGGGGGGAATGGTTTGAAAATTTGATCTTTCAAGTTTTTCAAGAGAATAAGGGGAGCTTTAAATCTAATTCAAATTTTAAGTCTCTTATTCAAATTTTAAAATACAAAGGGGAGAATCCAAAACAATTTTTCAAGTTAGTTTTATTATATCAAAAAGGGAGAGATTGTAGAACTAAGTGTTTTGATATAATATTTGAAAAATATTTTGGATTAAATTGAAAAGAATTTAAAATATGTTTTTAGTCAAAAGAACTTAAAAATATGTTTAAGGTTTTTACAAGGCTTTGGAATGATTTAAAGTGCATTTAAAGTAGTCAAAACCAAGCATTTCAAGTGCTCGTACATATACGGTCTGGTACCGTACCGATACGCCTTAGGGTTTCAACTACAAGAATTTTTCAGTAGCCGAAACCTGTACCGATATGCTTAGTTGTATCGATACAGTGTGTTTTGAAACAGCCCAACGACTAGTCGCGTACTGATACGATTGTATCACGTACCGATACGCCTAACTACCCCAACGGTCATATTTTCCAACGGTCTTTTAATTTGCAGGACTGTACCGATACGCTAGGTAAGCGTATCGATACGCATCAGCTGAAGAGCACAACAACTACTTTCTTATCGGGATCGTATCGATACTGATACAGGGGTGTTGTTGAAGAAAACAACATTCCTCATTCATTCGCGGATCTAGGATAATAGCAAGAATTTCTCTGCAATAGAAACAAACATGATGTTGAAGTTAGATATTTTAAATAGTAAAAAAAAATGAAAGAAAAAAAATTCAGAATTGGGAGAGAAGAAAGTTGCAGAAATTTTTAGGATAATTTGAACGACGAAGATGAAATTCTTCAAGCATTCAACAACGGTAGCAACGTTCTTGGAATTTGACACGATGAACTCGAAAGAACCTGCATAATCTATTATGCAAACCCGAATCGAAACTGTTCTTCGTAGTCGAAAAAGGTGAACAAACTCCAAGGAAGAACTCGAACAATCTGTTGAACGAACCCGAACCTTATCTTGAATTTGCTCGAATACGGACTTGGACCCTTCAATTATCGAACAATTGAGAACCCGAAGTATCAAAGAAAAAGTTCTAAAAAGAACCAAATTTGAGAGAAAAATCTCACAAAATAATCATTCATTAATTGTCTAACCCTTCTTACATTATTTTTGTACATATATATAGAATAAGAGGCTGGCCGAAAATACATATGTGTGGCTGTTACCTAGCCAATTCAAAACTTAAAAAAAAATAATAATAATAAAAAAACTTCCAAACAAATCTGATCCATGTGCGCCAAAATTAAAACACATGTTTTTAATGTGTTTTGTTTGAAATTTGAAAAGAACCACCCTTGTGCTTATCCTTCAATTTGCCGCACAATGAATTGAAGAAATATTGCATGCAGTCGGCCACACATGCACACTGATCTCCCATGCATTCGGTCACATATGCACAAGAGTCTTCACACACGTTGCACATGCACATTACATATTGGTTGCACACACATTCACGTGCACACATTACTGCACACACACATAAAAATAAACATATTAAAAGAAATACATTATAAGTTATATTTTACTAACCCAAAACACTATATTATATATATTCTTAAACATACGTAATAAATAATATAACCTAAATAAGTCACATATCAGCATGCAACACATTAAAAGTCGTATCGTCTAAGGCACAAGTATTATCAAATGATTCAGAAATATTAGCACAAATAAGGAACAAAGCTTCCCTGAAACGTTGCGCCCTAGATCGCGTAATTGGTCCTAACGGTAAGACCTCCGGGTCAGCAACATGTGCTGGTGAAGACGTGCTCACATCAGATACAGTTTGAATGGTATCGATACGCCAAGCTGCAGAACTGCATTTATGGTGGGAAATAAAGGCTCCAACGGCTCTAATATATCCCCAACGGTCCTCAACGACTACAGACTCAATTGGGAGTATAAAAGGGACCTACAAGCATCTAGAGAAGGTTAATACTTCAATTGTTACAACATTATGATGACAAATTGTGTCTAGAGCTTTAATTGTACATTCTTTGCTTAGACAATACTAGTGAACTAAATATTGTTAAATTTGCTCAAGTGTTTAAGTTTTGGGTGAGAGCTTCATAGTGCAAACAATTACCTATGAGAGGGATTTCTAATTTGCTAAGTCTTTCTTGTGTAAGAGAGTGATTGATCAAGCTTTGGGTAGAAAGCTTTGGTTAGAATGTTGAACCACTATAAATCCGTGTGTAAATTGTTTATCTTTTCCTTCCCACAATTACACCAAAATTATCTCACTTCTCCACACTTGGCAAGCAAGATCGGTTGAAGGAATCGAGCCCCCTAAATCTCAACAAATTAGGATGAAAATATTGACCAAACTAGCTACTCATCAAGCCAAATTTTTTCGTTACGAGTCAAATCAAAAAATTCAAGTTGAATTTTGACGAGTCAAATCAAAAATTTCAAGTTGAATTTTCCCCACCCTAGATGTAAGGTTGGATTTTAGAGTTTAAAATTTAATTTTTAGGATGTTAGATTACATGGTTAAACTTTCTTCTCAGCAGGTGGTTTCATATGTCTTACTTTTTTTTATAAACAACCACCATATATATTTGACAATCCGTTCCATGGAAATCTGTAATGATCCAACAAGTATATATAAAGAATTTTCCACAGGAAAAGAGAGAAAGAAGCTGTCATTAACTCACCGAGTGAACCAATACAGACGCAACATGGAGCTTACACAGTTTTAATTTTAAGTCCTCAAAAGGCATTTATGTTCACACACACAAAAATGATGAACTACAAAAGACAAAAAAATGTTCCAATAGTTCTTATGTTCAAAAGGTTACAGGCAGAGAGAGATAGAGAGACCTTAGAAATGTAATTTTATGGCATATATAAATTAATGAAATTCTTTAGCTGACTGATAAATTAAGTTGGTTCCTGACTTTAGATGGATGTTTCTACTTGGTGATGCTCCAAATTTCTAAGTACAATTCTCGCAAAAATTTTAGCCTCGATAGGGGACGTCGCTGCCGCAGCTGCTGCGCGCAGAACCCTTGCTGCTCCACCACCCTGCATAAGGCTAGCATGATGCACGGCGTGTCGACCACCGGGAATGGTGAACTGCAAATATTTCAATGAGATTATGAAGATGGAACATGTGAATATCCCTTAGCAGTACATATCGAAGAAATTGGTATTTTACCTGGAGTAGAGCAAATGCTGCACAAGCCTTGAGTATTGAAGAAGAGTTTCGAAGCATCGAGATGAATCTTCCAATTTCAGCCCCACTAAGGAATATAAAAGTCGTGTTAATTCCGAGAGACCAACTTCGAGTCACTCCCCCTCCCCCCTCCCCCCTCCCCACAACACATGCATGAGTGCAAATGCATGCACAGGCACGATAGGAACATGTAGAACAAAGGAAGACGGATACCATATTGGAGACCATCTTTCAATAACTTTATTAAAACCATAAAATATTTCCTTCCATTAATTTACAATTGCATTTCTTCATCGACATCTATAGTTTCCATTTTCGTTATTAACAGCATGTCAGTTTCTTTGTGCAACTTAAAACGTTGAAGTTGAGACAATAATTATCTTAGAACCTCAAATGAATCCGGAATACAACCAGGAGGGAAAAGGATGAGGGAAGGGAACCTGCATCTCAGATGCCCTGCTTCTTGAATACGAGCCTTTTCGGTTACTTGTGCCAAGGCTGCCGGAGCTGATGAAGCAGCAGCTGCGGCAAATGCTTGTGGATTGGAGAATGTACGGATAAAAGCTTCGATATGCTTCAACGCCATTCTTCGGGCCCCATCCAAGCTCACACTCTTCGAAGTGCTTTCTGATGATGAACTCATAGGTGCAAACTCATCAATTCTGCTAAAAACATACAAAGCAAATTAGTATCAAAATGCTTCTCTCTGATCTTCCCACAAGTCTCGTACAAGATAGTAGGTTTTATTTTTCATATTATATGATATCCTGGAGATTTGAAGGCAAAGAAAAGTTCAAAATTTCTACTGTACTTCATAATATGTGAAGTAGCTTTTACTAGTTCAAAATTGGCCTCTGACTGATTATTATCCCAACCGGATCCTAAGAAAATCTATAATGAAGTTATTGCCAAGTAAAAAAGAATACGATATATTTGAACAAGAAATATTTCAGAGTAGAAAAATATATTAACTTAATCCGTAGTTTTACCAATTTACTCTATTTAGAGGTTGGTTTCATATGGATAGAGATGATATGCGTTCCACTTTTCAGTCTCCATAAAGATTGTCTCTAATCAGAGATCTCATCATGATAAGCCACGCTAAATCGTCATAAACCAACTAAATTATAGAATAAGCGTACAGTGAACTTAATACGACAAGGACCTGAGAAAAGATGTAGATATATAAAATAGATGAGGGCATGTTGGGTGATAAGGCTAGAATATTTACCTCCCATCAAACATGTATGCCAACGCCAATGCAGCCATGAAGCGTGCCATTTTGGACAATGATGAAGAACAAAGGTGAACAAGTGCAGGAACCCCACCTTCTTCCACTATCCGAAGAGCATTACTATGGTTAAAAGCAAGGTTCCAAAGAGCACCGGCAGCAGTTTCATGAACATCCTGAAAGCAAAAGCATTAAGTTAAATTCAACTGAGATGCCACTTGGAAAAAAGTTATGTCATACTCTAACTGCAATGGATGGCTTAGGAAATGCTTACTTCAGCATCAGAGCGAGCAAGTGCAATCAGGGGTGCAACACCTCCTTCTCGTCCAATAGCAATGCTGACAAAGACCAAAAAGATAAATACAATGAATATTCTGCTTATTAGAGTTACAAGGAATGATCAATTGGGAATATTTTTCTAGGAAAAATTATGAACAATAAAAAAATCTTGTTGCCCTAAATTATGGGTCAAAAGTTTAAATTTTTTATCACATAATGTGTTTAGACGCCAAGGGTTCTACCGCTAACTCTTAAATATCTTTGCATGTCCACATACGAAAGAAAAAAAATGCATACCTGTTGGCTTCTGACACTGACAATCCCCAAAGAGCACCGGCCGCCCTCTCTTGAAGACCTGGGGAAGCATTTGAACAGGATTGGGCAAGAGTAACCTACATAAACAAATAACTTTTGTAATGTAGTGAACTATTATTGTGAAGCCAAGAGCACAATTCAACTAATCTTAAACGTTACACAATTTCCGATGCACGTCATTATAGTGGCTAATATTTCAGGAGTCAGACTTTTGCATTGTGACCCCACACAGGGGAAGGGAAAAAAGCAAATGAAACACCAAAGGTAGTATCTAAAGGAACCCGTGGGATACGAGGAATCCTCAGATGACCGAGACACATCCTCTGTACATCTAAACATATTATGGTAGATCTGCATTTTAAGGCTGGAAGCACACTAAATGATTTATAAGTCTACAGAAATCAATATGTCCAAGCAAAAATTATGGAAAACATACACTAAAAGTTATGGATATTTGGGAGGTGTAGACATCAATAGTTATCCACTTTTGCTGCACATAAGGGTAACGGGTAACCAAGGGTACCCCTGCTTAGACAGAGAAAACAATAGAGGCTGAAAAAGATAAATGTCATACCAATGCCTCAACACCACCAGCAGCAGCAATAGCTTCTCGATTTCTGTCATCAAATGACAAATTCCACAATGCACCGGCAGCTTCTTGCCTGTTTCAATCAGTAGAAATTATCATAAACGTTAGAACAAACCCAACAAAATGTTGTGCATAGAGGAAAAAAAAGTTAATCTATGAGTTATGGACCAGATTTATTATTTTGGGACCAACAGGAAATGAAGAGAGCTAAAACAATTCTTGTGGGATCAGCAGATGAACATTGAACCTATTTAGACGAAAAAACATATAATAGGTGGTACAAAGAGCCAGCTTAAACACATGATTGTATTTACCTGACACCTTCATGAGGAGAACGTGTAAGCTGAACTAGTGCTTCAAGAGCACCAGCCTCTTTTCCTACAGCAGCATTGTTACTGTTGCTATCACCATGAGAAGCCAAATTTGCTAAGGCGCGAGCAGCCTAGCATATTTGGACATGTCATTAAAACTCGCAACAAACATGTATATGGTGACATGAGTAATCATTGGAGGGAAAAAACTGGATTCCAACACAAAATCTAAAGACAAGCAAGTTGACAGTTGAAGCCATCAATATTGTATTTACAAAATCTCTTAATTCCATGCCTACAAGAATGCATAGCATACTTAAGCATTTGCACATGACAGCACACTTGGCATCAAAAGAATGCAAGACGTTGATAAGCGTACTCAGAAAATGTAGAACAATGTGACATACTATCTTAGACTGCATTATCAGTTTGCTTAGTTGTTGTAACGGGGTATAATAACATAATTGAAAAAGCCATGCTAACCATTTCAAGTTAAAAACAATTCGAAGGAACTGTAGTAATTATATCATGCACAGTTGAAGGCTCCCACTTAATTGTGAAAGTAATGGCACCTGTTCTTGCACTCCTTCAAACTTGCAATTACGGGCAAGCATCACCAGTGCATGCACGCCACCTGCAACAGCAACTTCTATACTACATTTATCATCAGCTGCCAAATTTGCCAAGGCGCCAGCAGCGCGTTCCTGAAAAAGCTCAAAGGAAATCATGATCCAATAAACAAATTCTAGCCTGACAGCTACTTCAATCATGAGAGAGCTTAGATGCTACATGATGTTTAAAATAGTAAACAAGTAAAATACATCACATAAAGAGAAGCATACAAGAACTCCATCACCGCCAGAGGACCATTTGAATATAAGGTCAACCAAAGCTTTGACACCACCAGCCTCAGCGATTGCAGCCTAATATGTTTTAAGAGAAAATATGGTTAGAACTACAAACAGAAAGCTTATGTTCCCAGGTATGAGAAAAAAAACACTGAACGGTACAAAACCTTGTGCTCTTCCCCTACAGAAAGGTTCCATAGCCCTCCAGCTGCCTCCTCAGCAACCATCTTGTTCATGGACCTCGCCAACCCAGCGAGGATATTGATTCCTCCTTCTTCAGCTACGGCTTTAGCAACATTGGCATTGACTGACAAGTTTGCTAGAGCCTATACCATTAAAAAGTCCAAATCGGCTCAAATCTCGTATAATTAACTAGTAACATCTGTATTTAAGATAATACATGGAAAATGATAACACAAACAAAAGTCTTGTGAATAGCAAATTCTTCACCTAAATAGAAAGCATCAAACCATCTTATGGTCACTAGAATAAACAATTCAGGTAAAAGAAATGAATATGATGATAGTTGCATTGTGATGAGAAAACTATAATTTTTTAAAATAGGATAATAACCTTTGCAGCCTCCGATTGAAGTCCTTCACGCCAAGATTTTGCTAGGTTCAGAAGAAGTCGGATGCCACCATCTCGCATGACTGCTTCAGCCCTTCCACGATCTATACTTGCATTTTCATCATCAATAACAACAAAAGTTGCTAGTCCAGTGGCCGCCCTTTCTTGAACATCCTCTTGTGAGCTTTGCATTAAGCTGAGCAACAATGTTGCCCCTTGCTTAATCCAGAAATCATCAAGACCTTGTGGGCTGCTCTCAGCAATACGCAAAAGTGTGTGAGATAAAATCCACTCAAGCCAAGTCATGATCTCATTCAAGTTTTTATCGCAGTTCTTTGAGCACCTCCAATTCAAGAACACATTCTTCCCTTCGTTTGAAGTTTCGGCAAATAAAGAAGATAGTTCCCTAAAAATATCTGAAAAAAGGGTAAGCAACACTTTGCCATTGGTTTTGGCGGTGCTAATGCTAGGGTCCTGTTCAAGAACAGTACAATTTAAAGCACACAAAATCTTCAAGCTCTGAGATGAGGATAACAATCTGGAAACCACATCTGAACTGATATCAGTTCTAGAAACATCCAACCCAATCAATTTAGGCAGCTTGTGCCACAGATGCGAAACCAAATCCCACTTTATATTTGAAGTCCCTGCAACAGTGAGAAAACGAACAGATGACACATTTCCCAATGCTGCCTCGTCAACATTTAGACAATCAAGGAACCCAATATCAACTAGATTTGGACAGTGCTTAGCCAAAGCATCGATCGCATCAGCATATACATCCTTTATTCCAGACAACCGGAGTTTCTTCAATTTGGGACAGCAAAGAGCTGTTGCTTTTATAGCATCACCAGTGATCCTTTCACAAAAGTCCGGCCCAAGCTGAAGACTTTCCAAAGCCTCATGCCGAGCAACAATCACAGATAGAGTAGCATCGGTTATTTTCCTGCAGTAATCACCGCTTATTTCCCGCAAATTCTTAGCTTGAAGATTAATTATTGCATCAGCAGACTCGGCCCCTCGAAACCTAAGCTTTTGAAGGTTCACACACCTAGAAGAAATTGAGTTAGCCGTTGCAGCATCAAATTTATGAGCACGAAGATCCAATGAACTCCATAAGCACTGAGAACCACCCAAAAACCTCCATGTCTTACAAGTTGATGACAAGCTTGCCCTATCACGATAATTCAGACACGAAAACAATTGCATCACTGTATCATCAGGCAAGTTTGTCCAATCAACAACGCCATTTCTCTCGAGACCTAATTCATCAACTTCAATTTCAAGATAACTCAGTGAAACAGTGTCGTCCTTTCCTTTCTTCGCCACCTTGCGACGTAGCCGACGAGTCATGTCTTGATCAATATAAAAAGGATTCCAAACACCGAAATACTTCAAACGTTGAAGCAACAAAACCTTATAACCGGTAAGTGCACATGGAACTAAAGTACATACGCCCTTCAAACTCAAATACCCAATTCGTAAAACAACTAAACAAGCATAAAGAGACCAAAAAGGCAATGGTCTCAGGTCTCAAAAACCCTAACTCAAACCAGCAATGGAATTGTAAGTATGTGCCACAACTCACAACCAAGATATCTTAAATTTGATACTTTACAATAATCAAATTGCCCGATTTCATATAACCCAATAAAATCCAGAATGATAAATGCAATAATCGAATTCTCAAACCTGAGGAGAGCTCAGTGTTTCTGGGTATGAAGGGTAAACCCTTAAATCTCGTACCTTTCGAGATTAAATCAATCAAAACTTTCTCTTTTTTATCTTTTTATCTGATTGCATTGAAGAAGCTTCAATGGAAGGGGAGAAAAAGGGAAAGGGGGAGTTGAATTAACGTCGGAGAGAATTCAAAGAAGCATAAATGAGAGAGATTGAGAAAGAGAAACCAAACCCTGAAGCTCAAAGGCGTGCGTCTAAAACTCTCTTTGGCTAAATCTGCACACAAGGAAAAAATAGAGAAGAAATGGGAAAATTTGTATCCAAGGTTTTTTACAACATTATTAAGATGTCATGGAAGGAATCATGGTAATTTGTTGCTTCAAAATCATGGATATTACTTATATGAGCAAAGTTTCACATTTGTGGTTAAAATGAATTAGATCTTACATAAATATATTTATATAACATATATTAATTTTCTAGTTTTATCTTCAATTTTTTTTAATTTTTTTATTAAGTTAATATCTTATTGACTCTACTTTGAATTCAAGAATACAAATAATTTTTTTAATCCAAAAGTCAAAGTTCATTACAGACCAAACAGAGAGTACAACAAGCGAAACACGAGCAAGTTTCTCGGCACATGCAAAGCTATGCACAAAAGAGAACAAAACGAAACGACAAACACAAACATCAGAGGTGTGAAACAACAGACTCGAACAAAAGGCCTGCAAAGCCTTGGACCTAAGACAAAGCCAAAGACGCTGACAACAACCAAGAAGCGAAGACAAACAACTTCCTTAACACTCGACGAACAACAAACGTCGTTGTGGAAAAACCCAAACCATTGGGAGCACTATAAGCAGAGTAGAAGAATAAAGCGTAACACAGCGATCCTCACAGTCCAAGGTTCTTTGATTGAAACTTGAAAGCAACGTACAAGTGAGAGCTCCTTTCGGAAGCAGCGTAAGAAAACGTAAGTCTTGTCAACTTGTTCATGGCTATCGAAATCCCATACTTGGGAATGGAAGAGTCAAGGAAACAAACACCAGCAACAAACTTAGCCTTCTGTCTGAAGCTGAAGATGACACAAGCCGAAAAACAACATAAGGGGATCCTTAGATCAAAAGTGACACGAGATAACTTGTTGATCCTAGGGGAAGAGATAGCCAGAGACACCATCTTTCGCCCCCTCCGCTCGAAAGAGGTGTAGGCCTGAGAGATCATGATTTATGTGGATAACCCACTAAGGGATTATCCGCTGTGGAGGAGACGTTTAAGACCTGATCAGCATGGCTTAACAAGAAGGTGGCAGCTGGAAGGAACTCATAAGCTTTCGGGTAAAACAAAAAAAGGACAACTTGCTTGTGGGAGGGGGGAAACATGATCCCCAGAAAACCGAAATTCAGGACTTGGAACTTACTAGCATTGGTAGTAACAACAACTCCCAAGGAAGTAATGACCCCACAAGCAAAGTGGTCATGGTCAACATCATCACCGACTACTATTTTATCCTTCTGCAAAATGCTCTCCCATTGCCAACACTTTTTTCCTAGAAACATGACGGCGACGAAACTTCTACCGAATGTTGGGCTTATAACCGGAACCCCGCGAAAAGCAGCCCCTAGTTGCTTGCCTAAGCTGGGCAAGACGGGACGCTTACTCCACTAGAGTCCGACAATGGGTCGATTAAGATCACGAGAAGTTTCTGGTCGTCATCCCTCATCAAAGGACTCGATGAAAAAGCATGAACTGAAATCTCCCCATTTCGCACGTTACCTGTTTTGCCAAGACCATTACGCAAGCCGGACGGAGGACACAACAAAGCCCGACCCCCGATAATTCTCACCCACCTATCCTTCACAGCCAGGCTAGATGCTGTAAAGGAGACTGACATTGTCTCTCGAAGGGAAAGATCACACCACAGAGATTGACAAACAAGCAACAAACCACTGAGATCTAAGAAATGAGTGGGGAGAAGGTGGTTAGGCACAGAGCCTAGGTTTTGGCTCTTTGGGGGTAACTTTTCGTTGAGACCGATCCTCCATCCTGCAACCTCTCGCCACCACCCATAACCTTTAACCAGACCAAAGCCTCGAGAAAAACGACGGTGACCCTCGGAAAGGGAGATCCACTCTACCGAGACCACAACCGAGTAGGGTTTCACCGGTATTTGGGTATTGATAAGGGAAAAGGGGAAGACGAGATCCTGAAGGGATAAGGACCAAACAGAAAGAGGAGAGTTTTTCATCGGGTTCTACAGATCCGCCCTTACTTAGTAATGCTTATAACTTGTAATGTTGCAAGAATACAAATGATTTGAACTCAATAAAGGATACTAATGGAAATGAACATGTTGTTCATTCTAAGAATTAAGTTATTCGAATTTAAACATTTGTGCGTTTAAAACGTGTCTTATTAAAGGGTTAAAAAATATAAACGAATACTATAGATATTAAAAAACACATCTCCCTCTAAATAAACACATCTTCTTATTTTGTGTTTATTTTGTTGTTCTTCTTGTTGATTTCATGAGAATTTCTATCTCCGACCACCATAGTTCAACTTTGGGTACCCTTTTACAAAAGAGAAAGACATACTCTTCATGTTGACTATGATCGCTAAAGACTAGGTGGAGGGTCTTTGTTGCCTCCAATTTCTCCATCTTTTTGTTTTTTTATATTTTTTTATCTCTTTTCATTACAGATGTCTCAAATCAATGATTAAATTCTTTCCTTCACATTGATTTTCTTGACGCTTACATGCTACTCTGATGAGTGGTGTTGGGTTTTAGGGTGCCCGATTCCTTCAATCGTTCTTACTCGCCAAGTGGTGGAGAATTGGAATTTTGGGTGGATGTGGTGTGGAAGCTTAAAAGATAAATGACACAATGATTTATAGTGGTTCAACCTTCTAACCAAGGTCTACATCCACTACCTTAGCTTCCCACTAAGGATTTCCAATCAATCCACTATTAATTCGTCCCATTTTCTAGGCTTAGGAGGAAACCCTTATACACCGATCAAGCTTTCTACCCAAAGCCTTGATCAAACCCTCTTTACAAGAGAAAAGATAAGCAAACACAAATCCCTCTAATAGGTGTTTGTTTGCACAATTTAGCTCTCACCCAAAACCTAAAACACTTGAGCAAATTTAACAATTTTGGCTCACTAGTGTTTGTCTATAGAAAGAAATGACAATTTAAGTACAAAGACAATTCTTGATCATTTGTTGATTGACAATTGAAGCATTAACCATTACTTGATGCTTGGAGGTCCCTTTTATACTCCTTTTTGAGTTTGTAGCCGTTACTAGCCGTTGGGGATGAATTGGAGCCGTTGAAAACTTTATTTCCCACCATTAATGTTGTTCTGCAGCCTTCCGTATCGATACGCGTGAACCCGTATCGGTACGGCCTTCATCAGAAACTAGCCGTTGGGCTCTTGCCAGCCTAGGCGTATCGATACGCTTGAGGGCGTATCGGTACGATATGACATTTAAAAGACCGTTGGGAAATATGACCGTTGGAGTTGTTAAAATGGAATCGGAACGCTTACTAGGCATATCGATACGAGTTTTGGCAGTGACCAAACTGGGCAAAAAGTTATTGATACGGTTTTTACCGTATCGGTACGAGCAACTTGAAAACATAAGTTTGGCTATTTTAAATCATGAAAAACTTTGCTTCCCACTACCTTTTAAGATCCCTCAAACATAAATTCAAGTTGTTTGGACTCAAATACAAGTTTTGAATTATTTTCAAATTAGTTCAAAATATTTTTTAATTATTATATCAAAACATTAGTTCTACAGGTGGTCTGTCAAAAAATAAAAACCTTTAGATTAACAACCTTAATGATATTCTCATTGTCATTAACATCAACTTAACCCTTTAGAATATTAGTCGAATACTCAAATCGCAAAAAAATTATTGTTCAATGAACTCAACGTTGGTTTATACACTCGCTATCGCTTCTCTTCCGTTGTTCTTCACCACCTGCAACCTTTATCTTACGACCAGGGGTGAATCTAGGGGTGGGCCTGCCTAAGCCATGGCCCACCCTATGCCCTCCAAAAAATTTAATTTTTTACTTAGTCCTATAAATAAAATTTTTAAATTTTTTTTTATTTTTATGATTTTTAAATTAAAAGTTCGTTCTCAAAGTCAAACTTGAAAATTAGGACAATTTTATCCTTTTATTTTTTATAGGGGTGTAAATGAACAGAATATTTGATGAACTATTCTTATAACGTGCATTTATTAAGTTAAATAAACGAGTATGAACAAATTTATTATGTCCATTTAATAGACGTACGAACACGAACACATGTGTGTTCGGTTTGTTTATGTTTATAAACAAGCTCATTTATTTATTAATGATATCTTTTATAAAAAAATTAAAATAATATCTCTTTATTTTTATATTTAAATTTCAACTCATTAATCTAAGAAATATATATTATATTTGCAATCGCTATTGATAATTTGACAGAACAAGTTATGGACACTATGCTCTAACGACTCACTTGTTAGATCATATGTGTAAAAGGAGTGTTGTGTATAAAAAGATGGATGAAAGATTTGTTACTACATCAAAGAGTTTGGTTATGTATGAAATAAGTGTTTGGTAGATCATATATATATATATAGGGTTAGGATCAACTTACACCGTGTAAAACTCTTTAAGTTTTACACTTTTTTTGGACCGTTGGATGGGGGAAATGGATGGTTGAGATTAACTCCGTGTTTTTAATTCCCAAGTGATAATCTTCACATATTTTACTGTTAATCTTATCCATCCGTTTCACTCATCCAACGATCCAAAAAAGGTGTAAAACTTAGAGAGTTTTACACCGTGTAATTTGATCCTATCCCATATATATATATATATATATATATATATATATATATATATATATATATATATATATATATATATATAATTCTTACCATGTGTTTGATAAATGTTAAAAATAAGTGTTATGTATGAATGTAACATCTTACCTCATTCTAACTTTATTATATTATTGACATTAAATTCAGTTTTAACTATACTATATTTTATTTAATGAACAAATAAAATGAAACAAAGAGTTGCGCAATCAAATTCTGTTCAAATTTTCAACCAATTTTTTAAGGATATTAGACAAATCCATAACCGTAAACTTTGAATAAAAACTAGTTTAAATAAAACAAAGTTTTTATTGAATAAGTGATAGTTTCTTATGATGTTTAAAATAAGCAAAGAACTAGCTACTAAAGTTAATATTCAATAAAAGTATATCCTTATAAATAACAATAAAAAACATAAATTTAAAAGACATTGATACTTATTTACACCATTGTAAATAAACATTTACATCGTTGTAAATATGTATTGATAACTTATTTACACTTAGTCACGTATGTTCGTTAACATTTAATTATATTATTTTTAGTTACTCTATTTTTAATTTAGAAACTATATAAACAAGTTATGTTAGATAAATTTGTTGTTTTGTTTATATTGACCTAGTCAATAATATATTTTTGGATTCACCACTACTTGCAACTAGAGTTAAGATTTGCTTGGTTTATACTTTGGGCTTATTGCCTTTTCCAATGTTCTAAACTTTGTTCAGGCTATTTTGTAAAAAAAAATTTAAAGGCATAATGTTAAAAAAATACATATAACGTTTGATTGAATAGTCATTTTTGCTCTTATTTTTTTAAAACAATTTAACCTTTAATGATTCTTTGGGTTAAATGTATGTTTAAATTGTTCTATGAACAAAACCTATCTCTTTTAATAAAAACACACATATCAACATATTAAATTAAAAATTGATGTTACTTGCATTATTGTAATAAAGAAGATTTTTTGAACAATTTTTACTTAGGGAAGGGAAAATAAAAAGTTTATTGTTAATGAGTATTGAACTCATAATTTAGGGGAGATGGAAGAATATAACTGAGAACTTTTAACTTCCTATTCTAATAATTCTATTATTAATCTTATATGGATGATTGTGTTATTACTGTCTAAGGTGATTATAAGATGAGACTTAGTGAAGATATCATTATTATTGCACGACCTTATTGATAATATTATATTATTCAACCTTAATAATGTGGGTTAGCTAACGAATTTTTGATATCGTACGCGGCCTAGTTCGATAATATTATATTATGTGATTTTAGTGATATAAGTTTACAATACCAAATTGATATAATTTTTAAATTTTTAATATTTATTAAATTATTTCGAATTAAAATAAATTTGATAAAACATGAAAGTTTACTAAAACTATTATTACATTATTACATGTATTATTTTCGTTAAGTCAATAGTAAAACTTAACAATGAAATGCCAAAGTAGAAAAAAATGAAATATCAGATACGACTTTATCAAAAAATGAATAACTAAATGACCACAACAAAAACATAAGAATAAATGAGTATCAAGTATCAACTAGATAGTTTTTACTCTAAAATAAGTTCAAATAATAAATATTTAAATTAAATTTAAAACTAATGTAAACAATAAATCGAATGAGTTTTTTTTATTAGTCTAAGTTAATTATAAAGTAGTATCTTTTTATACTTTTTTTAATTTTTGATGCGTCACGCACTTTGTAGATAAAGTAGATTGAACTCGAATATAAGAATAAGGATGAATAACATATATTTTTTACTGAAACCACTCGATGAGTTCAAATTAAATGAAAAACTTTGACTATTCAATTCAGATTAATTAATCATACTATAAAAGACTTTTTTTTTTAATTTATATAAAAAAAACTTTTTTTAACGATTGTTTCTGCTTTATTTCTTAAAATCTCATGTTAATAAATCCCCCAATCAAGCAAGCAGCAATAGGAGAAAAGCAGCTCACAAGCGGGAGGAGGACAACTAATGGAGGCGGAGGAGAGCGGCGGCGACACTGAAAAAACTCGCAACGCCACCCACTGGTATTGGGCCATAGCAAGCGTAACCCAGTTTGGATGGGCAGTATCTTCGTATCGAAAAGGTTATACCGGCGACCACCGTTTGATGCCCGTCAAAGCATTCGGCGTCGCTTCCTTGTTCCTCGGCGCCTCCACCACTGCATCCATTGCTTTCCTTAAAGCCTCCGGCATTCACAAAGTAAATCGATCATGTCCATGTCTTCAAAATCTTCACCCTCAACCTTCACTAATGTACTTAAATTTGTGGTTTTGGCTTTGCGATTTCAAATTTTCAACAGGTCGAAGATCTGATGGATGTGGGTGCGAGTATAAGAAGTGGACTTGGAATTCGTCCGAGGGCAGGGGATAAATGAGTCCTTGTTTGCCGTTTCCCTTTTTGCAGAGCTTTCCGGAATCAGGGTTTTTATTTTTTTTTCTTCCCTTTTAGTGTCTGATGGAAGTAAAAATCTACTGCTCCTAATTATGCTCTTGTCTAAAAATACTTAAAAATTAAATCTTGTCTCATAATTTTAATTTTTATATTTTAAACTCCACACCTTAAACCTTAAAAAATACACCATACCCTTATTTCCCTATACTCTAACTTTAAGCCCCAACTTTAAACCTCAAACTTCAAACTCATTATTTTAAAGTGGGAGCACAAATAAGATCATACTTTGGGACGGATGATTTTCATCCTTTAGTGTTTGTATTTAACTAGATTACAATATGTTTTTATCGGTTCAAACACTTCATGATTATCTTTTGTATTTAACTGTCATTCATTCTTAATAACCAATTTGTTAATAAGAAACAAATGTAATTCAAGCTGAACATAGATAACTGTAAGTACTTTTTCTCTCAACATTTCGAGAATGTAATTCTCACTCTTTCCTCATTTATTTGTCAATTCCTGTTACTTAAATAAAATTGCCTTTAAACTAATAGATTTTTTAATTTAAATCTTTTGTGGCATATTTAATTGGTAAAAATTTATTAAATAATTTTATTTCATATTAGTTTGATATTTAAATAGTTTTACATATATTTAAAAGTAGTTTAATATTTAAATAAAAAATTATGACTATAAAATTTTCGATAAAATGTCTAAATACTCTGCAATTTTTTTATATAAAATTTTATTAAAAAAATAAAATAGACACAAAGCATATTACAAGGAGAAAGTTTGTGTTTATTGATTTTATGTTCTAATTTCGTATAAACCCTCGTAACTTAGTGTTTCATGATATGATCATTATCTCTTATTTATCATTTTTCCTTAATTTTATATAAATTTATTATTTATTTTATTATTTTAATCATGCTTTAATATTTGGAGAGTATTTATTTAAAATTATAATTAGTTTAAAATTTAAATGTGGTTACACATTAAATATTTATTTATTTGAATTTAATTATAAAATTTTAATATTAATAAAAATATATATTTTATATTGTTTATACTAATTATATTAGTAGTATGCTAAGTATAAGTGAATGAATCTTCAAGCAAATATTTTTAAATTAATATTAAAAGTTTAACTCGTTAAAAAGAAAATATATCACAAGGACAATGTAGTAGAATTTATTTTCAAGTAATCTTATATTCCCTCAACCAAACAATATAATCTTACATTCCTACCAAATAAATCAAACAATGTAACCAATATTCCCAGTAATATATTATATAATATTATATTCCGAGAATCTTATTTCCAAAGGTAATCTTATGTTTCATCAACCAAACAGACCTTAACAGGTTGCTTCAAAATGCTTTAGAATTTCTGTTAAACTTTCAAGTCTATGGATTTATCATTATAATTTATCTTGCTAGTATGTTAAAAACTTGTTAAAATCTGTTACATGGATTTAAAAGTAAATGTCAAATATGAATACATAACCTTTAAATCCAACTAGTGGTTTCGGTATAAAAAAATATGTTCATAAATATAATTTTAAACAATTATGTCTGCAAAATATGCTTATAAAAAATTATAAATAGATATTATCTTATAATTATCTTAAGCTTATTAAAAAACTATACACGACCTTTTTTTAATGTCGCAAGTTGAGACCTTGGGAAGTTTGAATTTTCATATTCGATTCCTACCATTTGTAATCAATGTGTAAGTTCTCAATTCATATTCTATTCCGATTTAAATTTCATCACGTGTGAATTCTATCTGATGATAGTTATTCGGATGTGCATTATAAGCACGTGTATCTGATTTCAAGACACTAGACAATTGGGGGATGGGGAAAGGATGTAGGGTTACTAACATAACCTACCAATACCATTAAAAACTAAAATTAAGGAGAGCAGAGAAAAACAAATAATACTAACATGTTCTATTGAAATCTGTGCAGGCCAAAAACTCCAAAAAGGAATACAGAATTTGATCAATTCTGAATAATCTGCAAAAACTATCTTGAAAAATTCCAGTGGCCCCAAGCAGTTAAATGGAGAGGCAAACATCATGGATTACTGTAGCATTTATGTCCAATCAACTTGGAACCAAACAAGCAAATGTTGTGAGGATTTGGACTGAGTAAATGGATAGGGATAGGAAACCTTATGTTCCTGTCTAGTAACTCCCTAATATAACATTACATGGAACCTGAGAGTGTTCCTGTCTGGTAACGGACGCAGGCACGTGGAAGATGCAGGCCGAATCCCATGGACAAGCAGTTGTGACGAGAGCTCCAATATCAGATATAAACAGGTTTAATATCATTGGCACCGAAACTTGCAGCACACACCGGACACTTGCGGTGACGGCTTTCGGTGATTTTCTGTACACAAGGGTTGCAGAAGAGATGGTAGCATTTTGTAATAACCACCTGGAGAATGGACAAAATATCTATAAGCAAATTTGGAAATTTGAAACGGATACGATCAAAGCCATAGCTATGTTACTATGTTACTCAAACACGGGTAAGAGTGAATACGGGTATGTGTAGTTTTTCCTCATATTTGAAGAATCATACCCCACACCCATGCCTGAATATGTGTCGGATACAGGTACTTAAATGAAGAGTCAAATGACACGCAGAAGCATCCTTGAAATACTAATTCAGAATCACACATTTACCTCTTTCGGTCTGTCAAGACAGATACTGCACTTCAGTATTTCTCTATACTCTCTGAGTTCTTGTTGAAGCCTTTCAACCATTGAGTTTCCTTCTGTCTTCGCTCGAAGATGTAGTACCTTTCTTCTCGCCACTTCCAATTCTTCCTCGATTCTTTTGTTGTTAAACCTAATAAATGCAGAAAAGCAGACATGAGCTCACCCTATGCATTACAACAAACTGGAAACATAAAGGACTAATAAAATTCTATTACCTTTCTCTCTCTATTTCAATCTGCACTTCCACCAATGCCGCTCTACTATTCTCAATCTTCAATTGAGAGTCCTCCAGTGACTCCCTTGCTTGATGAGATGATCTTCTCGTATCTGACAACCACTTTTGTGTGTTTTCCAACAAAACCGACTTTTGAAACCTTTCTTCTCCAAGTTTCTGAACCTGGTCTGAGCAGAACCTCAGCTGCAAAAGGAATTGCTCAAGACTTGAATGCCTTTAGAAGTTTATTTCATACAACGTAACTCATCCCTTATCATACCCGATCCTCAATTCTCGCAGCTTTCGTATTATAAAAATCAAGGGATGCACTGGCTTGCTGAATCTCCTTCTCCATGGTATGTTTCTCCAATAGTAGAGTGTCTCGAAGCTGTTTTGCCCTCAAACCTTCCAAAACAAGCTGTACAGGACCATTAAAGCAAAATCAAGTTCTAGGAGCAAATATACAAGTCTATACAGAAGACCATGGATGCTCTTCAAGTACAAGTTCTCTACATGAAGGTAAATGTCAAGAAGGTTTTCTGTGTTGGTTTGCAAGTGAAGATTACTATTCCATGATCAAATGAAGAACTGTTCACTTCTGAATACATACTTGAGATTTGAAAAAGGCATAGAGTTATGTAAGATAAATTATAACTAGATAAAAAATTATCAACATAAAATAAATTATAACTAGTGCATGTGCATGAACTTCTAATGAGATCTCTGAGTATCATATACCAAATAATTGATTACCTTTATGTTATAGTCATCTCTTTCTGTAATTTGATGCAATAGCTGCTGGTTTTGTGTTTGCATGTCATCATATGCCTGTCCAATTGACTGAGGGAAAACCAAACAGCTTTATCAGAAAAGGGTACTAAAGGCAAAGCCAAAAGACTAAATGACAAGAAACTGACCTCTATTTCAGATAAGTAAGCCTCATTTTCTTCATTTTTGGATTTCAAAGCATCAGAAAGCCTAGTCTTTTCCCTGAAGTAACACTACAATTAACACTTTTCACTTGGTACTCATAAAACCATTGTTTGATAAATGTAGGTAGCAACAACACAAAAACCAGGTATACGATTCCCAGTACATCTACATTCTGGTTAATGAGAATTTCACAGAACACTGTATGTGGAATTGTCTAGACATAACGAATAAACATTTTCCTAATACAGATATAACAATTGCTGCAAAAAGATCTTACATCTGCCTCCAAAAGAAAAAGGTATGTTGAAATAAGAAATTTGAACCGGTGACATCAAATCGTGGAATTAATGGGGCCTGTAGTATATATAATATAAAATAAAAGGGGTAAACTTCAACCTCTTAGAAGCCTCCAGTTTGTGTCGCGATCCAGCAATTTCAGCTTCTGCGGCGGCTAACCTTTGCTGGGACATTGCTTCAGCTTCATTAGCTGTCTTAACACGCAATTCCAAATTACGCTCATCAAGGCAGGAGTTCAAACTTTGAACATTAGCCCAAGCCTTGTATTCTGAATCTCTCGCTTCCAAAATCTCTCTGCAATCACAGGGAAAAAAAGGTGTAAGAATCTGGAACTAAGCATCAAGAAGAAGCAAATCAAGGGTAGCAAGATAAGCACTTCAATTAGAGCACCATATAACCAAAGGTAGAATATCATAGTCGGTAATAACGTAAGATATGCGGACATTCTCCTGCACCTCAGCTGCTAATAATTTCCAGTAAAGAAGAAACAAAAGCCTCTGTTTGCCCATGCTTCTCCAACAGGCGTTGGAGCGCCGAACGGAGAAGCAATGGCAAACAGCCAAGGTTTAGCACTGAACGGGGGTTTGCCCACTTGATTTTACGCCTTAAACGGCCGTTTGTCCACAGCTAGAAAATCTAGCTTCTGCCCAAACGGGCGTTGCCGGCCAACGGGCTTCCACCCCCTCAATGTCTAACTCCAAGCAGGCAGCACCAAAGGGATGAATTTTGTGACAGATTTCTCTGCTGACCAGAATATTCTATGGAAAATAAACCCAAATTCAACATATCCAATCAGATTGCAGAAGTTACAAAAGAATGCATCTTGTATTAGATAATCTGACCTTGAATCAGTAAACTCACGTCTATACATCTCCAATATCAATTTCATCGCCACGTCACTGTCCTTCAAATCCTGAACCTTTAATAAATGAAAATCAAAATAATATCTAAACAATATATTTTCCTTCTTAGAGAAAAAAAATCTTGGAGACTGTAAAAGGTGGATTAACTAATCATACCATGGCTTGCAACTTATGCATCTCAGCAACTTGTTCAGAAGATCTGACAGCTAAATTCTCACATTCTTTAGCCTGTTCATAAATAATTATTTAAGAATTCTTTACAAGTCCATCAAGCAAAAAGAAAAGAGGATCTTTAAGGCCTTTAAGCGATAGAGGGAATAACCAGACAACTTATAAAAGTACAAACCTTCTTATCAAGAATGTTGGAAAGAGATTGCACGTCAGCCCGGAGAGAATGAATATCCGCAGCAGCCTCTTTGTACTTACCTAATTGGCTCTGCATCGAACTCATTGCCTCGGGAAATGAAGAAAGCAAGTTTTTGAAGTCCGCAATTATTTCCTTTCTTCCTGAAATTTATTTGTATTTTAAACTGATCTCAGCAAAAGAATAGCAATAACAACAGATGCGTTCCTACCTGGTTCTCTAGATGCCTCTTCCAGCTTAGCTTCAATCCTCTTTCTTTCATCAATTTGTTGCTGTATCTCTGCTCCAAGATAAGAAGCTCGAGAATTAGAAACTGCCAAAGATCTCTGAAAAACATCAGCAACATCACTCTTTATATTCAACTCATTTTCTCTCCAAGCCAGGTTATCTTTCTCAACCTAAAAGTTTTAGGAGGGAAGTTATAGTTAGCATTGGAATTGGAAGTCCACAAAATTACAGAAGAAAGGCACAAATGAAACTACTGACCAATAACAACCTGTAGTTTCTCAAATAAATCATGATATCGGAAGACTTCTGACTTTGACATTTCTAGTTGATCTCTCACCAAAAGGAATGATTGGGCAGAAGAAATAAACTTTACGCTCTTCAACGTGTTCTGTCAATGAGAAACTCGCGTTCAACATATACGACAAAGTACGACAAGTCAGAAATATAGTAAAATGAAAAATAGTAACTTAAAAAGGCAAACCTGCAAATTCGATAACTGCTGTAATATTTTTATTCTTTCTTCATGAAGACTTTTTAGCTCTGTCAGTCGAGAAGATGCTTGTTCCTGTGCAGCTCAAATAGATCATTGCGTCAACTTTTAGATTTAGAAATTTCACAAGATACCTAGAAATAAAAAAAAGGAATTACCGACAGCTCTTTAAGGGCAGACTCCATTTCATGCAGATCTCTATGCTTATCTTTGACTTTATCACTAGAAACATGCTTACTGCCTAGTTTCAAGACAGGGAAAAATGCCCCATTCGTTGCATCTCTTTCTGCTTTAAGAGCTGCCAATTTGCAGTTAATTTCCTGCAGTTCTGCAACTGCACTCTCAAATTCACCTTCAAACAAAAAAGAAGCAAACAGTGCCAGTCAAACTTGCAGATACCTTAATTACATTTCCTACCTTGATAATTAACTTGCATTTGAACCACGGCGAAAGGGTTAGCACCCATTGATTAGCCTATCCACAGCATTGAAGGGAGAGAGCAGTTTCTCAAAGGTGAAAAAATTCGTGTGGATTACATATATTTACATGAATTTGCACGGATGTATACTGATTTTTGTTTGCTACCACATACATGCAAGATTATTTTATCATAAAGATATTATGAACATCTATGCACACCAAATCTGCTTAGGTGGTAACTTATAAATGTGACATCTCGGCAACCGATAATGTAGTCACCACTTCATCCAGGCAAAAGCACAAGTCTGATAACATATAGAAATTACCCTTCAAACGTTTAAGCTCAGCTTTACTTTTTGCATCAGTATCTCTATGACTCTGCAGTTCTCTAGCCAAAGATCTGTGTTTCAAATGAATATCAGATATTGCGATTCTTAAATTTTTAACTTCTGATTCGAGTTCTGCTAACTGCCTGCATGAGCCTAGCATAAATAGACATGCATACAGTTAAATGAGAAGTAACTCCAGTAAAAAGTAAAAAACATGAAAGGGAAAAAGTTACACTGTACATACCACCATTCTGAAGCTCTTTCTGAACTGCAGCATATAACCCATCCTTCAGGCACCATAGGTCATCAATGACAACTATTATATTGTGTAAAATGTTCCTAGTCTTTTCAGAAGTAGTATTTTCTCTATCTTTATTATGCTCAAGGCAATTATCGGAAGAGGAGCTTTCAGTTGCACCTGTCTCCATAAGTCGGCTAAGAAAATCATCCTCAGTAAGACATGGAGGCCCGTCTACATAAAAATGCAAAAGCCTTCTTAGCAAGCATACTTGAAAAACAATTAAAAACTGAAGACATGCAAAGGAAGAAAGTTATAGAACTCCTAGAAATCAGAACTGCCAAATTTAGCTCAACCTTAGAAGTTATAACAAGAAAGAAAGTATTGCCCTTGGAATTATGTTAACAGCTCATCAAAAGGGGATACAACAACAATAAATAAATAAATGAGGACCAAGTATGGCAGAAGATTCTCACCTTTTGCATTTGGTGCACATCCAACATCCTGTCCACTAGACTTTCTTGTGTTTGTGGAACTTGATTCCAAGTCAGTAATCAGCTATTGTAAAAAAATAATGTCAATTTCCCATATATGATTCTAGCCTTTTCATAATCAGCAAAAGATGCATAAAATTGCCCAACGGTTAAACAGGGACGTACTGCTTCCCAAGATTTATTCACCACTTCCAATATAGAATCGTATGGCTTTTGTTTCTCCTTCAGTTGAATGAACTTGGTCTCAATAGTAGAATACTCAACCTTCTGAGCCTCTAACTTCTGTACAAGCTTTTGATTCTGAAATTGTAAAACTGCAGTATCAAGCTGCATCATACCCAGAAAAAAGGATGGAACCATTAGGAGAATGTTCAAAAAATATGAACTAATAGAAGAAAGCATTTCAACTTCGCAAATACTCATATACAGATGAATTATTTCCCCAAAAATTTTGTATTATATCATTCAACAACCCAGAATAGAAGTATAAAAAGCAAAGTGGCATCACAATTCAAAAGCATGAATACATAAAAGCACAGGTAAAAAATAACTATATAACAATAATTCTTGGCAATAAGCAATAACGTGCCCCATAACTAACAAGGCTAATGCAGAAATTAGAGCTTGAGGTTTAGGGTTCTAGAGGAAGATATTTCATTAACTGTATACACACATATATAGGGTCCAACTTCAAAGTTTCTACAGAACAAACAACATAGCCATACCCCAATTCAAATCTTCTCCCACAAAACACAATATCTCCCACATTCAAGCCTGAGCATAGTAGAGAACTAATAAACAATGTTAAAGCATACAATTGTACTGAGGAGACCGGTACAAATAATCTAGTTGCGAAAGTGAGGAAAAAGAGATCGGCAGGAAAAAAGGGGAGGGGGTAAGTAGCAATAGCAGCAAGCAAAGCTGCAAAATCCATGCTCAAATTAAATAATAAAAATTCCTCAGAATCAAACCAATCATTAGGTCCAACCCTTATATCGACATACATCAATTTGATTACATGAAAGAATATTCAAGTAGAAACAATATAATAAAATAGCAATTCCAGTGTTGATACATAAGAAAAACCAAGTCAGGAATTAAGTAATTTTCATTTTTTTCAAATTGGAATTTAAGAAAATGACAAGTATGAATATTCCACTAAATACTTCAAACCAGAAACTAAAAGAAAATGGAGCAACAAAGACCTTACCTTTTTCTCCTCAGAAATTGGGGAGAATGGTTGGTTCTTTGAGGCAACAGCAGTGGGCGATATGGAGCTAAAGTGACGCCGTTTTCGGTCGGCCTCGCCAGGGCTCCCCATTGAACGGACCCTCAAAACTCACAAACCCTAGAGACCCACCCAATCCAACCTTTCTTCACATCAAACCCCAAGCAAATCACTCACCCCAACAATCATAATCGGCACCTGATAATAACAATAAGAAATGATCTTTTAACAAAACTCTAGCCAATCAATCCGTTCGAAAACCCTAATTCCCCAATTTGAAAGCTCTAAAACCAATCAGTTCATCGAAACTGTAATCGGAAACAACGAGATTATTGATTACCTAATAATAACAATAAGAAAATGAAGAAGGAAAAATACTAATAGTAATTGCTTATGGAGGCCGAAGGGGTATTCAATGAAGGAGTCTGAAATTCCGTGAATGCTAGAAGGGTAGTATCGGGAATTGAGAAAAATGGAGTTTTTCTTCTTCTTTGGTTTTATTTGAGCTGGTTGAGAGAGAAGAATCTCATAAATCAATGCTTAATTCTACCTTTGACCCTCAAACTATACTTGATTTTTCACTTTCGTATCTAAACCTTCTTTTGTCCCACTTTGATACCAAAAGTTATCGACATCCAATAATATTGTACTACATGTCATGTTCTTATTAGACGTTTTTGTTTTAGAGTAAAATGGGAAGAAAATTATAGTTTAACTACTAAAGTGAGAAAAAAGTACTAAAATGAAGAAAAAAATGTGTATAATTTGGAGCCAAAAAGAGTATTATGCCTTACTATTTTTAAAGCAAAGAGATTCACTAATTGGCTGAGTAGCCAAAAATATTTATGTTGTCTTATTTTGTATGTGTTTAAATATAAACACTAGTCTTATGAATATAATATATCTCTACTTAATAAAACAAATTCGAAGCAAAAATCAGTTCGTTGAGAATTAGGAAAGTTTAGTGTTATGCAAAACATTTGTTAATTGAATAAAGTTAGGTTGAGAGCAATTTTATAACAAGTCCAATTTATATTAATCGATATCAGATACCTATATTTATATAAAAATATATATTTTGATCATATAATTTTAAAACGAAAAGAATTCAACACAATATATTTCACACAGAATTCACTTGTTAAATGCAAATGTGTTAAGCACCAATAAATCAGGTAAACATGCCGTTTCATATTTTATAGGGTAAACTATATAAGTAGTCCCCGACTATGGTCCAATTATTTTTTGCGTCCACTGACTATCAAATGTTACAAATTGGTCCTTTAACTAAAATTTACATACAAAATGGTCTCATTCCGTTAAAAAATTGACGGACGTCTTACGTGGACGTTAATACGCTGACTAGGATGCTAACGTAGCCTCCTCAAAACGGTGCGTTTTGATTAAACACTTAAACAACGATTCATTATCCTTCATCATCAGATTAGCCCTAAAACACAAAAATAAACTGAAAACGAAAGAAAATTTCTCTCAGAGAAAATACTTTAGAGTGTTGAGAAATTGAGTTCAATTGATTTAGGGTTTTTGTGAGTTCTTCAACATAGATTAAGGTTAAGGATGTATTATCACAAACTTCGATCGAAAGGGCAAGGAGCTGTTCGCTATGGTAAGATATTAAGTTTGCATTTTTGTTTGATTCGATTAACTTTGTGTTTAATTTTTGTGATTTAGGGTTTAATTGATTTAGGGTTTTTGTGAGTTCAATTGATTTAGGATTTTTTAAGGTTAGTTATATTCTGATAACTTAGTTTTGTGACTTATATTATGATAAAACTAACTTAGTTTAGTTTGTAAATATTCTGATAACTTTGAATGTTGTTTAGGGTTTAACTTATTGTTTAGTTTAGGGTTTTAGTGGTATAAAACTAACTTTGAATATTCTGAGGACTTTGAATATTCTGATGAAACCGACTTTGAATATTTTATTGAAATTAACTTAATTTTTGTGCTTTAGTGATATAAAACTAACATTAGACTAGTTTATGTTTAAATTATTATTTAGTTTTTGTGCTTTAATGGTATGAAACTGACTTTTGTACATTAGTTTAGGTTTAAATTATTGTTTAGTTTAGTACTTTAGTTTTATTCTGTTATTGTGCACTTTAATGAGAAATTCTTGTTTAAGTTTGGATTAGTTTAGGTTTAAATTATTGTTTAAATTCTTGTGCATTAGTTTTGTTCTGTTACTATGTACTTTAGTTTAGGTTTAAATTATTGTTTAGTTTAGTACTTTAATAGTATGAAACTAACTTTTGTGCATTAATTTTGTGGATTATTTTAGTTTAGTTTAATGTGTATATCTGATATTTGATTATTTTAATGAGAAATTCTTGTTTAAGTTTGATGTAATAGTTTAATGCGCACTACTTTTAAAGTTTTATTCACATGATGATTCAATAGTTTAATGTGCACATTTTTATTTTCTTTATTGTTCTTTAGAGACAGATTCAGAGTTATGCACAACAATTATGCATCATGAGGGTTGTTTTGTTGAGGATCCTGCATTTAGGTATACTGAAAAATTTATTGCTCATTATGATTGGTGTAGAATTGATGGAATGAACATGCTTGAGTTTGTTGATATAGTATTTATATAAGGATATAGATGTCCAGTCAAATTATATTGAAAAATGACAGAAATTAATCTAACTAAAGAGTCAATCAAGCAGTTAAATACTAACCAAGATGTCTTGAGTTTGATAAACAATATGCTTAGGGACCACTACCTAAATGTGTACATAGTGGAAGAATCCATTCTATATGGACCTGACTTAGGGCATAATGACTCAAATGATGAATCTGGGTTAGGGCAGCATGACTTGAATGATGAATTTGAGATTGGTGAGGAACCTAATTTAAGACTACTGAGAATGTGTTTGTAGAGTCTGATAATGATTCTGATTCTGTGTATGTTGAGTCTGCTGATTATGATTCTAGTTCAAACAATTCTGAATCTGTGTTTGTGAATTATGATAATGATGTTGGTGAGGAAGAAACATGTACTGAGAATGTGACAAACGAAGTTGAGAGAGAGTATTGTGGTATAGGGTTATCTGATTTAGAAATTGAATCTAAAGTGGTGAGTGATAGTGATAGTAAAAAATCTGACTCACTAAACAGTGTGCATGAGTCAGACTCTGATGATCATAGCTTTCCTGAATTAAACAGTATTGTTGATATGATTAATCCTAGGTTTAAAACTGGTGTAGTTTTTGCTGATAAAAAGATTTTAAAAGAAGCCATTTGTCAATATGGAAGGATAAATAAGTATAATGTGAAATTCAAGAAAAATGATAAAAGAAGATTAGTGGCAGCATGCAAACCAGGATGTCCATGGACAGTAAGGGCTTCACCAATAAATTCAAGTGACCCAGTAGACACATCATGGCAGATTAAAACCTATGTTCCTCAACATAGATGTGCTAGAGACCTTAAAAATAAGCATGTGACAGTTAAATGAATTGCAAAAGAGTATTTTTTATAAGTTTTTAGAAGATTGTAATTATCCACCCATGTATTTAATGAAAGATGTTTACAAGGACCACATTACTCGTATGTCTCTCACTAAATGTCTGAGGGCCAGAGATTATGCCGTTGAGCATATAATGGGAAGTCAGAAGCAATAATATTTAAAGATATATGACTATCTTGTTGAGCTAAGGCATACCAATCGAGGGACCACTACTATATGCTACTTAAATGAGTGTCTCTTTCAGTGAATGTTTTTTTGCATGCAAGCATGCAAAGATGGATTCAAGGCTGGATGCAGACCAATTATTTGTCTTGATGGATGTCACTTAAAAGGATATTATAGTGGGCATATTTTGGCAGGAGTTGGGATAGATGTTGATGATTGCATTTATCCTATTGTATATGCATGTGTAGAAAGTGAGTGTGGTGACTCTTGGGCATGGTTCTTGGACATTTTGAATGATGATGTGAATATTACCAACTATTATCACATCTCTTTCATGTCTGACAGACAAAAGGTACATAATATAATATTTTTAAATTTTTATTTCTTATTTGCATGTTTTTATGACTAACAAATAAGTTTGGTTGGTGTTTACAGGGACTTGTGGATGTTATTGCAGAACTTTTTCTACATTCTCAACACAGGACATATGTTAGACATTTGTATACAAACTTCAAGTCTGAAGATTGCAACAAGGGAAAATATCTAAAGGATCTTTTCTGGAAAGCTGCAAAATCAACTACTGTTAAAGAGTTCAAAGACACATTGGAAGAAATTAAATCTGTGTCATCGAAGTCTTATGATTGGTTGGTCAAGATCAATCCTGACCAATGGTGTAAGGCTTTTTTTCACAAGTAACACCAAAACTGACATGTTGTTAAATAACCTATGTGAATGTTTTAACAAGGTATGTATTATTTCTTAAATAATGTTAGAACTAATAATTGATATATATATATATATATTAACATTTTATTTATTTATTTATTTATTAAGTTTATAATCGAAGCAAGGGACAAGTCTATTCTTACCATGATGAAAATCATAAGGACTATGATCATGCAAAGGATCACAAAGAAACAATCACAAGCTAAAAAATATGTTGGGCTTTTTTGTCCCAAAATTCAGAAGAAGTTGGAGCTTACAATTGAACTATCCAATAGGTAATCAAAACTGATTTCAATTAATCTTTAGTTTACTTACCTAAAATTTGTATGTCATTTGCTTACTTCAAAAATAATGTAGGTGTTGGCCTAGAAATGCTGGTGGTGAACAATATCAAATTGAATGTGGATATGGCAACCAACATGTTGTCAACATGCAAGCATTGACTTGTATATGTAGAAGATGGGAGTTAACTGATATCCCATGCAACCATGCCGTGTCAGTGCTGCTATTAATTGGAGTTAGGCCAAAATTACATGTTGATGAGTGTTACACCAAGACAACACAAGAAAGAATTTATTCGAACTTCATCAACCCAATTAGAGGACCAAATTAGTGGACTCCTCAAAATAGATGTCAACCTATATTGCCCCCACCATTGAGAAGACCACCTAGAAGACCTCGTAAATCAAGAAAAAAAGGAAGCTGATGAAACTGCCACTGCTTCCACAAAGTTGAGTCGAAAATATGTGAAATTAAAGTGTACTAAGTGTGACAAACCTGGTCATAACATCAGAACTTGCAAGGGTGAAGTGGGTGTGAATAAAAGAAATGCTCAAAAGGGTAATGTATTTTTTCTTATTTTTTAGTTATGTATTTATTTTGTTTTTTTCATAACATTAGAACTTGTTTCCTATGTTTTATAGGTTCCCACGAAACAACATCCATCTGTTCAACCTCAAACTGTTCAACCTCCATCTGTTCAACCTCCAACTCAGCAATCTCAAACAACAACCCAACAACTACGAATGCTAAGGCATAAGCTACCTATAAAGAGTAAGGAACCTACAGTTCAGCAAGATTCAGGAAAAAACATATAAGGCAGTCAAATGCATTCACAATTAGATGGATGTCAACGAACACTCAAGATAGTGTTGGTACAACCTCAGACACAACCAGAAGCAATGTTACAAACACTAGGGTGGACTAGTGTTAGTTTAATGGCCAAGTATTAGTTTAATGCCAAGTAACTCTTTTGAAAAATGCCAAGTATTAGTTTAATGGCCAATTAACTCTTTTGAATAGGCACAAATCTTTTTGTTGGGCATATCTCATTTTGTAGAAACATTAATGCTTTAATACTTTGTTGGTCACATCTCATTTTGTAGAAACGTTAATTCATTATTATTTTGTACAAGCATTATATGGAAATGAAAATCTTCATTACTTTAACAAAAAATTTCATAGCCAAATGCACTGGAAATTATGTTTCATAGCCAAATGTAAATACAAAAAATACACGATGAAGTCAAACTCTTAAATTTCCACTATTTTAACATAAGTTTTCTCACAAACCCATACAAATTACAAAAAATTTTCCCACAAGATTTCCCACGAGATTTTCATTACTTCAACAATTACAAAAAGTTTCCCCACAAGATTTTTAACTTCTAGAACCTTTAATCCCCACAAACCCATACAAATTCCCCAAAACCCCCAAAATGATTTTACCCTTATTGGATGAAAACCGCCAGTCAACTAACGGTAAATATTCATATTATTGTTGTACATAATAAATTAAACTGTAATTAATAGAGATAATATTCTTAATAATAAATAAATCAAACTCCTTAGATGAAGTTCTAATCATGATAGACATCCACATACATAAATATTCATAACAAATATAATATAATTATTGTTTTTAATTATCGATATGTGTGATTAATCTTTAACATCCTATATAATTAGACTTATTCGAACATCAAACTAATGTTCAATCCATAGAAGTCAAGATTTTACACAACTTAATAAAGATATAAAATTGAGGTTAAATTATGATAAGTGCAGGCGTAGGAAAATAAAAACTTAACTTAATTAGATTTCTTGCCATATAAGTTTCTTTTATAACTCTATAAATATATGATGTAGTTTAGGGTTTTAGGTATGCAAACCAAGAGCGAATTAGACGTGTCGTTGTCTTGTGATTCTTTTAACATCAGAGTGAACCCAAATAAGCATGGCAGTACAAATCACGATTGTATTATTTTTGTTACAAGATCTGATTTTATTTCTAGTGGGATTAGTTCACTGTTACAAGTATTTATATAAAGATCTCACGAGACTATTATATCCGAAGCAAGCAGATTATCAGAGATCGTCATAGGAAATGCAACTCAACAAGAATTCGATCATGGGGATCGTTGTTCGGTACAAGAAACTTGAGGAAACTAAATCGAATTGTACCGACTGTGTTATATGTTTGGAAGAATTTGAAAAAAGGATATTCTTGTAGGCTTCTTACAAACTGCAAACATCTGTAACATCAACGTTGTATAGATCAATGGTTGCTTGATAATATATTTTGCTCGATTTGTGTTGTTCGAGTTTTCCGTTGATGATATATTTTGTTCGATTTATCGTGTTTGAGTCTTCCGTTCGAGATTCATCATATGCTGAGAAGAAGAAGAAGAAGATTGTTCGTACATATTGTAATCACCCATTTTGTCCGGGGTGTTAAACCCGTATATTATGTTATTTTTACTATATTGATAATGGGCTTTATATATATATTGATAAAAATATAAAAATTAAAAAACAATATATATACTATCTATTATTACTATTATACTTATCTATCATATTATGAGTAGTATATTATTATCAATTCATATCCTCATTATACCATATATCATTATTAGTATTATTTACCTATTTTTATCGTCTATTAATGTTTATTATTATTATCACCATTATTATCCATCCATTACTACTACTTATTATTATCATCTACTATTTCCACCATTATATTTGTTATCACCGTATTATTATTAGTGTCATATTAGTATTATTATTATTTATTATTATTATTATTAAATCTGAAAACAGAAACATTAAATAAATAAAAGCTCATATTAATTTAATAAAAGCCCAAGAATTTATTTAATTTTACAGTCCAAAAAATAAATACAAGGCCCGCAAAGCCCAAACTTAAGCCCTAATCTAATCTGATGAAACCCTAATATCCACGTTTATCTTACAGCCGCCGCCCCGTTTCAACCGTTAGATCTGGGATAGATCTAACGGTCCAGATAATGTCTCAGAAGGAAACTCTAGCGCCGCGCAGCCTTAGCCCTTGGATCGAGATCTCATCGGACGGCTGAAATCGAACCAAGGAAGTCTCCAGAACCTCCACGCGCCCACTCGCGGCGATCCGATTCCCACACGTGCGCGTGTAGACCACAACCGACCCCTCAGCTTCTCTCGTGCACCGTTCGATCAATCCGAGCCCGTCCGAATCCCATCCACGGCGCATCATCCACGGCCGGCCACAGCTCTCCATGGTCCCCTCTCCTCCTCACGGGTCACATGAAACATAAGAAAACAATATGTCAGAGCCAAAATGGATGCAACGGAAACGTACGAAGCAAAATCGCAACTAAAAATCAGAGAAAAATCAGAAATCACAACCGAAATGCAAAAATCGTACAAATCATCAGCAATCAACAAAGATTTACAGCAATTATTTGCATTTTAGAAATAGGAAAAAATGCGATTTTTCGGCTATAAAAAGCCGAAGCATGTAATGAAAAACAGGAGGATTTTCGTTTTTCAAGAGGATTTTCAGAGAGGATTTTTGAGGGAGAGTTTTTCAGAGAGAGTTTTTCAGAGAGTTTTTCAGAGAGAAAGATTTGTAACCGAACTTCAAGCAATACAAGCAAAAGAGTTTTCAAAGGTATTTCGATTTTCATTCTTCATTACGAATCAGAAAAAATAAAAATAGAAAAAAGTTTATTGTTTTACCTTGTCGATTCATCTTCTCTTTCTCTTTCTGTTGCTCCGATTCGTTTCTCTGCCGGTGACAAGCCATTCGGCCCCTTTCGGGACCATGCACGGTGAACCGGTGGAGGGCAAACATCGGTAAGTGGTGGTTTTAAAGTTTTGGGGTTTCCGGTTTCACAAAAACAGATTAGGAAAAAAAATTTGGTTTTGATTTCGTGAAACGGAAGGGGTTTTGCCTGGTTATTTGGGTTTCGGAAAAAGGAAAAAAAAGAGAAGATTTTTAGGGTTCCGGCGCCAGAAACGGCGGCCAGAACCCCGACGGCGGCTTTCGACAGAGAGAAAAGGGGGGTCTCGTTTTTAGGGTTAATGAAAATGAAAAAAAGGGGTTGTGTTCTTTTTAAGATATGTTTTATAGTGTTTTATTTTAAATTTTGTTTAATTCTGTTTAAAGTCCCCCCGCGTCGATGTAATTACGCGAGGGAGGACTTCCGCAATTTTAAATCACGTCCCAAGTCCCTTCAGGATTTCAAGTATTTTCGATTTCATCCCTAAATTGGTTTTGATCGACGGCCGGATGGGTTAATTCCCATCCTGGTCCCTGTTTCTTTTCGTGCTCTTTTATTTTAGCCCTGATTTCGAGTTTTAATTGAATTTCGAATGGACTTATCGCAGTTGTGATCCCTGCCAGCTTGTGTTTTATTTATTTGCCTTGCATTTTATTTTTGGTATATTATATGTTGTTATTCATGCGTTTTTGCCCTTTTAATTCTTGTTTGCATCGAATTTATATTTTTCCATATTGTTTATGTTCGTGTGTGCATATATATTTTTATATTGCATGTCATTTATGTTATGTCCATTATCCATGCCCGTATTCATGTCTTTTATTATGTGTTTGCATCGAATATATGTGGTTTTGCATATTGTTGTGATCATTTAATATGTATGTAATGTTTTTTTAATGTCTGCATATGTTGTCTTTTCATGATAATTCGAGTATATTTTTGCGACATGCATTTATAATGTCATTTCATGTGACTTTTAGCACTTTAATTTGCGTATTAATTAATTTTAATTATAAAAAGGAGATACTTATTAATTCGCGTATTCGGGTCGACTAGCCTAGCTTATTGGATGTCCCCCGAATATTCGGATTAATTTGAATAGTCTAAAGGTAAATTCGATATTAAAACGAACAAGACCATAGCACCACATTTTATTTTGCTTGCACCATGCATAAAGGTGACGTACGGGATTCGAACCCTAGACTAACACGGCAGTCAGTCTTATATGATGTCGGTTTAGTCTTTGGTCCGGTGTACCGTCATCCTTTTTAATTAAACGTTTAATTAATTCGAAACCACCAATTTGGACAAAGCTCGTAAAATTAAAGTCTGGTTTTCAATCAAGAACCCCTAATTAAAGTCTTCTTAAATTTTAAATAATTTCCATCAATTAAAGGCAACAATTGTTTTGGTACCGATTTCCGGGCGTGATGGGGGTGCTAACCCTTCCCCACGCATAACCAACTCCCGAACCCTTTCAAAAGAATCTCTGGTTTTATTTTTTTACGGTGTCTGGCCTACCATAGTGGCCGGTGGCGACTCCAAACCGAGAAAAAGATTTTTTTAAAAGGTTTTCTTTCCAAAACCCGAACGGAATTATTTTTTTAAAACTCCCCCTTTTAAATTAAATTGAATATTTTTCAAAAGTAACGGGAACATGATTTGCGAGGAAAAAACCCCGTTACAGCTTGGCGACTCCGCTGGGGACAATTTTGTTTTTCAAAACAAAAAGAGAGTTAGGCCAAGAAAATAATTGTTGCCTTTAATGATGGAAATTTTTGAAATTTAATTTGACTTTAACGAGATAGTTCTTCTTTGAAAATAGAACTTTAATTATACGAGCTTTGATAATTGGTGGCCTTGAATTAATTTTTCATTTAATTTCAAAGGAATCACCGATATGTGTTGCATCACGCATTAGGCTCTATACCCGAGCTTCGTCCCTTAAGTGGGAGTGAAACGCCCATACCCACGTGAGTCTCCCTCCACGGGTCGGTAATTCACTTTCGGAATCCACGCCTTTGACATGTGAGCAGCCCTCCACGTCGTTAGGTCGTGCTTTCCCTCGAACCGAAACTATTTCGCAAGCTTGTAATGGGCCAGAATTGGGGTTCTTGTTACCTTAGTAGGTAATAAGATAGGTTCGAGTACCCTTGTTAGAACCGAACCACATGTGTGAGAATTTAAGAAGCCTACCCCGATTAGAGCCATGCGAATAACCGTTGAATTAGAATTCATGCTAATAGGTCTTGTTTTGTTAACCTGCTTTGGTATTTTCTGTTGATTTATTGTATTCAAGTATTCATTATTGGTGTTACTAACCTAGTTGCCTTTTTGTCTTGTTTTGATTATTTTTGCATACTCATCGCATTTTCATACGAAGTGTTGATTTGAGAACAGTCTAAGTTGAAAACTTTTACAACGGGAGAAAGAGTCCACATCAACGAAGTTTTCGGAACCCTGATTTAATGGAAAGGGACGAGGAAATTCATTTTATAAAAAAATCGTACCCTCGTATTTATTTTCTCACCGCGTTGTAAGAAGACTCGATCTCCGTTATGGAAAGTTGTTTGATAAGGATGTTCGTCGATTCAACATTCCCTATCATTCGGTTTTGTTTTTTTAATTTGTTGCATTTAATCATATGTTTATGTTTTGCATTTGACATATCATGCATTACATCATTAAGTCTCGGAATTAATTGTTCGGAGTTATGGCAGCATTCGTGACTATCGAAGATTCCGCACCCACACTTTACTCGCCATCAAATGAAGCAAATGGAGGAGAGTTTTGCTAAGTTGGAAGCTGATTTGAGAGGTCAGTTAGAGCGAGCCCAGCAAGAATTAAGGGACACCATCATCAAGTCCCAACAAGATAAGATGAACGAGATATCTCAACTGTTGCAAGCAAATCTGAAAGGAAAGGGTGCTGCCGGAAACCCTAGTCAGGATAAGGGAGACCCCTCGTTTTCTCCCGGTTTTGTTACCAATACCCCTAAGCCCTCGCAAGGAGCAGCTACTCAAGGAGATGGGGCAACATCGCATCAGGCGGGCGCCTCTACCCATGTTCCATCGGGTCTGGTTTTTAATACGAAGAATGTCGGGGATAGTGTCCTGGACTTGGATGAGATCGAGAACTTAAACAAAGTGAAGGCCGAGTTCTCAAAACAACTAGAAGAGACCCGGAAAGACCTCGAGGAGAAATTCCGAACTAAAGAAGGAGAAGAGGGGGCATACGGGATGAATACCAGAGACCTCAGTTTGGTTCCAGATCTGACAATTCCGCCTAAGTTCAAGACACCAGAATTTGAGAAATTTGACGGGACGACTTGCCCTACTGCTCACATAACCATGTTTTGTATAAAGATGACGGGTTTCATCGATAATGAGAAGTTGCTAATCCATTGTTTTCAGGACAACTTAGTGGGGCCCGCGGTGAGGTGGTATAATCAGTTGACTCGTGCTCAGATCAGGTCATGGAATGATTTGGCCAAAGCTTTCACCGATCAGTATAGGCACATAACCGACATGGTTCCGAATCGACTCATGCTACAAGGTTTGGAGCAAAAGAACAATGAGAGCCTCTGTGAGTATGCCCAGCGTTGGCGAGATGTGGCGGCACAAGTTCAACCCCCACTTCGTGAGAATGAGATCTCCCCTATGTTTGTTGACACTTTGAAAGGGACCCTCTATGACCGCATGATAAGCAACCCTATCGGTAACTTCTCAGATATGGTTATGACCGGTGAGCGGATCGAGGCAGCCATCAAGAGTGGTAGGATTGATGGAGGTGAGCATGCCCGGAAACAGTTTAAGAAAAAGGACCACGAGGTGAACAACGTCGATGCTTACGAGGCTTCTAAGCACTTCACAGTCTCAGCACCTCAAGCCGCAGTCGGGAATGCGCAAGGCCCGGGCCGAAGAGAGAATAGGGCTCCCATGAAGGAACAAGAAAGGATAACCTTCACCCCTCTACCCATACCTTACAAGGAAGTGTACAAGCACCTATACGAGGCCGATCTGGTCCGCCCGTATTATGTTACTCCCTTCCAGCCGCCTTACCCTGCATGGTACGATGAGAAGGCACACTATGAGTATCACGGCGGAGTACCGGGGTACACGATAGAAAATTGCACAACATTCAAGAAGCTAGTGCAAAACATGATCAACACCGGGGTCCTTGAGTTAGAGAAGCCCAATGTGACGACCAATCCGCTCCCGAACCATGGAGGTCGGGGCGTGAATACTCTTGAAGAAGTTAATGCGAAGAAGACGAGGATGGAAGTGTCCGAGATCAAGTCACCTCTGAGTTGGGTGTACGAGCAGTTGTGCGCAGCGGGTTTAGTTGAAAAAGGCCCGGATGAGGGATGTGATGGTCTTGAATCCTTCTGTGAGCTCCATCAGACTACGGGGCACGAGATTCAGGGTTGCCCGGAATTTAAGTAGTTGGTCCAGGAGTTAATGGACAATCGGGAGGTTGAGTTCCTCAAAGAAGTTTGAGGGGTGGAATGGATGGTCAGCCCAGTTTAGTCAAGAGTTTAATGCATCCAAGTTAGTTTGCTTTCATTTCATTGCATTTTAATCTTTCCTTGAAGTGATGTGTGGGATCCACTTTGCTACCCTTTGCCCGAAGGTAGCAAAGATTTTTTTTGTAAGGGCCTCAGATTGCATGTTTTAAATTTCAATGAAAGGATACATTATGTTTCAATTGCCTTTTCATTTTTTGTGTATATATTCGTCTATTGAGTCCCCATATATCAATTGCGTAAGGGACATTGACTTTGACCCCGATGGTTGACTTCGAGCCGCCTTTGTCTAGTGGAAATCGAAAGCTTTGAAGATGATAAATATGTGGCTTACACTCCAAGTTAATTTAGTCACCTAATTAAAAAGAAGAAGAAAAGAAAAAAAAAAGAAAAAAAGAGAGAGAAGAAAAAGAAAAAAAGAAACAAGAGAAAAGAGAAGAAAGAAGAGAAAAAAGAAGAAAAAAAAGAAAAGAGACAAAAGAGAGGGAATAATAAAAGCCTAACAAAAGCATTCCAATGTTCGAAGCCTGGTAATAGGCATTTTCGGATACGAGTGTGGAATTTTTGGGGCACTCCGCTGTAGCAAAAGACCAATAAGGTTGCTGTGCACCATTCACTTTAGCTACATGAGTGATGGTAATATTTTCAAATCGTGACATTGCTGAGTAGCTCGGGGTTTTGTTGTTTGCTCCATCATTTATTTCGAGCCAAAGGAATGTGATGAGTTAACTTCCCCAAAATTATAAAGAATTGATAAAGGCGAAGCCTAGAGAAGATAAGCCTAATTAATTAAAAAGCTGAAATAACTTGGAGAGTATGTCACATTTTCAGACATCAGCTCAGCTTTCGACACATGATGCTTGAGGCAATCCTTGGTAAGCCACAGTAGTGTCGTTCGTGCACTTAATATTCGGGGTATTTAATTTGACTTGATATATCCCTGATGTGAAAAGAAAAAAATAGTTTTTGAAAACGCATCTGACTTCAAAATTAAAAGGATGCAATCTGAATCTTTTGTAAACGCAATAATTTTCCCATTGCTTCGGGGATAAAGTTTAGAATGCAATGCCATGAATACAAATGACAGCTTGTCAGTGGCTATGGTGAAGATTGTAGTAAGTTCCTACATGCTATAGTTCAGGGACTTGAAACAATTTTTTGTCGAAATGTTTCAATTGCCTCAGAGGTTAAAAAGTGGACCTCAACGAACTTAAGAGAAAAAGTTCAGGGACTTGGGGGCATGTGTTCCCCCTATGGTTGAGAGAAGAGATGAAGTCGTCATGTTGAATTAAGACAAAGAGAATAATTTAGCACCCAGTTTGAGTAAAGGGCAAGATTTTGGGAACAAGCACCGAGAGCGGCGTTATGTCCAGTTTGACTAGCGAAAGTCAATAGTTATCTTTCGAGAAGAGATCAAAAGATTAAGATTTGGCAAGTACGAAAGCCAGAAGAAGAAGATCAAGAGGGACCAATCTAAAATAAACTCTAGAAAAAAGTTCAGGGACTTGGGGGCATGTGCTTCCCCTAGAGTTGAGAAAAGAAAAATCGTCGCATTAAGTAAAGACGAAGAAAATGTTTGAGCACCCGGCTGGAATAAGGGGGCAATACTTTAAGAACGGGCACTACGAGAGGTGTTACGTCTATCCTGACCAGTGGAAGTCAGCATTCGTCTTCTGAGAAGAGACCAAGAGATTAAGATTTGGCAGAAGTGAGAAAGCCAAAAGAGATTGAGAAGAAGAAGAGACAAGAAGAAGGTCGAGATCGACCAACTCGGAGAGTAGAAGCGTCCGAGCATTTTGATGTCATAATTCATACATCATTTGTAGTTAGGCATCCCTAGAATCAGGGGCATGCTAACTTACATCAGCATATCATTTCTTACCTATTTTTGACAGGAATATCAAAGCTTTTCTCATAAAAGGAAGCTCGCCTATCCGTTCAGGCTCGTGGAGAATGGAATATCAAAGCTTTTCTCATAAAAGGAAGCTCGCCTATCCGTTCAGGCTCGTGAAGAATGGAATATCAATGCTTTTCTCATAAAAGGAAGCTCGCCTATCCGTTCAGGCTCGTGAAGAATGGAATATCAAAGCTTTTTCTCATAAAAGGAAGCTCGCCTATCCGTTCAGGCTCGTGAAGAATGGAATATCAAAGCTTTTCTCATAAAAGGAAGCTCGCCTATCCGTTCAGGCTCGTGGAGAATGGAATATCAAAGCTTTTCTCATAAAAGGAAGCTCGCCTATCCGTTCAGGCTCGTGAAGAATGGAATATCAAAGCTTTTCTCATAAAAGGAAGCTCGCCTATCCGTTCAGGCTCGTGCAGAATGGAATATCAAAGCTTTTCTCATAAAAGGAAGCTCGCCTATCCGTTCAGGCTCGTGGAGAATGGAAGATCAAAGCTTTTCTCATAAAAGGAAGCTCGCCTATCTGTTCAGGCTTGTGGAGAATGGAACCCGCCTATCCGTTCAGGCTCTTGGAGAATGGAGTTTTCGATATTTGTCTATGTGTTCAGACCTCGAAGGGTTGAAGAATGTTGAAGTTGGAAGCTTCGAGCCTTCGCGATAGTTGTATTTTCCCGTACCGACTTCCGAACCACCAGAAGTTCAAGTGCATGGTGACTCGGAATCCTAATAGGGAAGTCGGACAAAATCGGTGTTTATGGCCTTTGCTTTATTCTTGTTCCACAAGCATAAGCAAAGGGGGCAGCTGTAATCACCCATTTTGTCCGGGGTGTTAAACCCGTATATTATGTTATTTTTACTATATTGATAATGGACTTTATATATATATTGATAAAAATATAAATATTAAAAAACAATATATATACTATCTATTATTACTATTATACTTATCTATCATATTATGAGTAGTATATTATTATCATATCCTATCCTCATTATACCATATATCATTATTAGTATTATTTACCTATTTTTATCGTCTATTAATGTTTATTATTATTATCACCATTATTATCCATCCATTACTACTACTTATTATTATCATCTACTATTTCCACCATTATATTTGTTATCACCGCATTATTATTAGTGTCATATTAGTATTATTTATTATTATTATTATTATTATTATTATTATTATTATTATTATTAAATCTGAAAACAGAAACATTAAATAAATAAAAGCCCATATTAATTTAATAAAAGCCCAAGAGTTTATTTAATTTTACAGTCCAAAAAATAAATACAAGGCCCGCAAAGCCCAAACTTAAGCCCTAATCTAATCTGATGAAACCCTAATATCCATCTTTATCTTACAGCCGCCGCCCCGTTTCAACCGTTAGATCTGGGATAGATCTAACGGTCCAGATGATGTCTCAGAAGGAAACCCTAGCGCCGTGCAGCCTTAGCCCTTGGATCGAGATCTCATCGGACGGCTGAAATTGAACCAAGGAAGTCTCCAGAACCTCCACGCGCCCACGCGCGGCGATCCGATTCCCACACGTGCGCGTGTAGACCACAACCGACCCCTCAGCTTCTCTCGTGCACCGTTCGATCAATCCGAGCCCGTCCGAATCCCATCCACGGTGCATCATCCACGGCCGGCCACAGCTCTCCATGGTCCCCTCTCCTCCTCACGGGTCACATGCAACATAAGAAAACAATATGTCAGAGCCAAAATGGATGCAACAGAAACGTACGAAGCAAAATCGAAACCAAAAATCAGAGAAAAATCAGAAATCACAGAAATCACAACCGAAATGCAGAAATCGTACAAATCATCAGCAATCAACAGAGATTTACAGCAATTATTTGCATTTTAGAAATAGGAAAAAATGCGATTTTCCGGCTATAAAAAGCCGAAGCATGTAATGAAAAACAGGAGGATTTTCGTTTTTTAGGAGGATTTTCAGAGAGGATTTTTGAGGGAGAGAGTTTTTCAGAGAGAGTTTTTCAGAGAGTTTTTCAGAGAGAGAGATTTGTAACCGAACTTCAAGCAATACAAGCAAAAGAGTTTTCAAAGGTATTTCGATTTTCATTCTTCATTACGAATCGAAAAAAATAAAAAAAAAATAGAAAAAGGTTTATTGTTTTACCTTGTCGATTCATCTTCTCTTTCTCTTTCTGTTGCTCCGATTCGTTTCTCTGCCGGTGACAAGCCATTCAGCCCCTTTCGGGACCATGCACGGTGAACCGGTGGAGGGCAAACATCGGTAAGTGGTGGTTTTAAAGTTTTGGGGTTTCCGGTTTCACAAAAACAGATTAGGAAAAGTTTTTTGGTTTTGATTTCGTGAAACGGAAGGGGTTTTGCCTGGTTATTTGGGTTTTAGAAAAACGAAAAAAGAAGATTTTTAGGGTTCCGGCGCCAGCAACGGCGGCTAGAACCCCGACGGCGGCTTTCGACAGAGAGAAAATGGGGGGTCTCGTTTTTGGGGTTAATGAAAATGAAAAAAAATGGGCTGTGTTCTTTTTAAGATATGTTTTATAGTGTTTTATTTTAAATTTGGTTTAATTCCGTTTAAAGTCCCCCCACCTCGATGTAATTACGCGAGGGAGGACTTCCGCAATTTTAAATCACGTCCCAAGTCCCTTCAGGTTTTCAAGTATTTTCGATTTCATCCCTAAATTGGTTCTGATCGACGGCCGGATGGGTTAATTCCCATCCTGGTCCCTGTTTCTTTTCGTGCTCTTTTATTTTAGCCCTGATTTCGAGTTTTAATTGAATTTCGAATGGACTTATCGCAGTTGTGATCCCTGCCAGCTTGCGTTTTATTTATTTGCCTTGCATTTTATTTTTGGTATATTATATGTTGTTATTCATGCGTTTTTGCCCTTTTAATACTTGTTTGCATCGAATTTATATTTTTCCATATTGTTTATGTTCGTGTGTGCATATATGTTTTTATATTGCATGTAATTTATGTTATGTCCATTATCCATGCCCGTATTCATGTCTTTTATTATGTGTTTGCATCGAATATATGTGGTTTTGCATACTGTTGTGATCATTTAATATGTATGTAATGTTTTTTTAATGTCTGCATATGTTGTCTTTTCATGATGATTCGAGTATATTTTTGCGACATGCATTTATAATGTCATTTCATGTGACTTTTAGCACTTTAATTTGCGTATTAATTAATTTTAATTATAAAAAGGAGATACTTATTAATTCGCGTATTCAGGTCGACTAGCCTAGCTTATTGGATGTCCCCCGAATATTTGGATTAATTCGAATCGTCTAAAGGTAAATTCGATATTAAAACGAACAAGACCATAGCACCACATTTTATTTTGCTTGCACCATGCATAAAGGTGACGTACGGGATTCGAACCCTAGACTAACACGGCAGTCAGTCTTATATGATGTCGATTTAGTCTTTGGTCCGATGTACCGTCATCCTTTTTAATTAAACGTTTAATTAATTCAAAACCACCAATTTGGACAAAGCTCGTAAAATTAAAGTCTGGTTTTCAATCAAGAACCCCTAATTAAAGTCTTCTTAAATTTTAAATAATTTCCATCAATTAAAGGCAACAATTGTTTTGGTACCGATTTCCGGGCGTGATGGGGGTGCTAACCCTTCCCCACGCGTAACCAACTCCCGAACCCTTTCAAAAGAATCTCTGGTTTTATATTTTTACGGTGTCTGGCCTACCATAGTGGCCGGTGGCGACTCAAACCGAGAACAAAATTTTTTTAAAAGGTTTTCTTTCCAAAACCCGAACCGAATTATTTTTTTAAAACTCCTTCTTTTAAATTAAATTGAATATTTTTCAAAAGTAACGGGAACATGATTTGCGAGGAAAAAACCCCGTTACACATATGCGATGGTTCCATGATTGCCTGCTTTATTTGTTTCTTTATTTACATCATTCTGTTGTTCTAAATTAGAGGTTTTGGAGTTGTTTAATGGCAAAGGTGTAATTGGTTGAACATGACTTGTTTTTAGATATTAGGAGTTTAGATTTTAGGGTTTATAAATTAGAATTTATAATAGAGTTTAGGGATTTTATAATTTTTATAATTATTTATATTTTAAAATATTTTTTTGTTATTTCAAATATTTTTTAATATTAAGAGTTTAACATGTTAAAAGAAAATTATATCGTATGGAAAAATTGGTAAATTTTTATTCTAGTTAACATTATATTCTCCAAACCAAACAATATAATCTTATATTCACATTCCATAAAACCTATTTCCAAAAATTATCTAATAACACATGATCTAAATACACATTAAAGTTTTTTATTTTTTAAAATTTTATAATGATTTTTAATAAAAATACAAATTTGAGTTTATCGAATGTTGTCAACAAACTTAACAATAGTGGTTAATGTGATTAATGGTGATTGCAATTAGAGGAGCTTAGTTGTTCACTATTTTCTAAAGGCTTATTTTAAAAAACAGGGGCCTAAATTATATATTTTTTTGACCTTCATGTACCTAAAGTAATTTTTTAATAAAATTAGGTGCTTAAAGTTTCAACCGTCACAATTTTAAGTGTTTGACTATTTAAAAAATTGTTATCCATTAAAAACGTGACACATGATATGTTTTTTTATTTTTAAAATAATTGAAAAAAATATTAAAAAAACTCAAAATTGAGGTCACCAATACTGTCGCTTGAGGCCATCGCCTATTTCTCTCAACCACTCGTCACTGCTAACCTCTGATAAATGTGTCAATCGGATGTTGTTCGGCTAGAATTATTGGCGTTCGTCATCATATTGACACGCATTTCATTGGTTAGCAACAATGGGTGATTGGGTGAAATGGACAATAACATCCAACGACAATAGTGGAGGGTTCGATGACGATAACGACGACGATAATAACAACAATACGAGGACTTTGTGATTTTGAGTTTTAGAATTTTTTGGGATTTTGAGTTTTTTTAAAGTTATTTTTCTTCTTTAATTTTTTTTAATTTTCTTAAAAAATGTCACGTGCCACATTCTTAATGATAACGATTTTTTTAAATGGTCAGACACTTAAAATTGTAACATTTAAAAATTCAGGCACCTATTTTTACCAAAAAAATACTTAAGACACCTAAAATTAAAAAGATGTATGCTTAAACACTTATTTTTATATTAAGCCTTTTTAAAATAAATCCAATTGATCTAATATTATTTTTATTAAATAGAGAGATAATGCACTCTAATTGATATTTTTAAAGCATGGATTTATTGATTTTTGGATATAATAAGAAAGACCAAAAGATATACAACCACAACTAGTTGGTCTAGAGGGATAAAGCACTAAATTTTTTAAATAAGATTGAGGGTTCGAATATTAATGTTATGAATGAAGAAAATTAGGTCGAGAGAATTGAACCTTAAGAATATTAACACTTTAAAAAAATATTTATTCATTGAAATAATTATATCAAAACAAATATCCTAACAAGATGTATGATTAGACACTTATTTTTTATACTAAGTCTTTTCTAAATAAAAGTCCAATTGATCTACTCCCTCCGTCCCACTAAAACTGTCACATGTTGACTTTTTCTGGTCAAAATTTTTCAACTTTGACTATAATTTATTTAAATATTTTAATTAATTAAAAATTATAAAAAATATATTTAAAAACTAGTTGATTCAAAGTTTTTAAAATATATTTTTTCATATTTTTATCAATAATAAATTTTAAATTATAAGAGGTCAAAGTTCAAAAAATTTGACCCAAAAAATCAACATGTGACAGTTTTAGTGGGACAGAGGGAGTAATATTTTTTTATTAAATAGAGATGTAATAGATTCTAATTGATCCATGTCACGGGCCGGCAATTCGAGCCCGTGCCATATGCACATTTGCCGATAGAAGGGGTTCAGACACAGACTTGAACATCGAAAAGACCACCAGACATAACCCGGTCCGTGAGAGATTCTGGAAGGTTCCAGAATGTTCTGGAAGATCCTGAAAGATTTAGTCCAACATTATCCATTTGAATTGATTTATTTAGATAATGTTGTGATATTTAGAGATTTTGTAAATATATTATGTAAATCTCGTCTGTCGATGTAAATCAGTTTTGACCGTCAGATCTGGGGGAGTTCAACTATAAATAGAGACACCCAGCTCATTTGTAAATCACACTATTTTCTATCTTCAAAATAATCAAGACATTCACTCTATATCCATTGTGTTGTTCATTTATCTAAATTATTAGATTTTTATGAAAAATCACCATAATAAATTATTAGATTGTTCATTTATTTCTTGTAATCTTTAAATTACACTAGGATTTTATTAAATAAAATTATTTTTAAGGGTATATGGTTTAAGATATATGTTTAGAAGTTTAAGGTTTAGTAGTTTAGGGTTTTAGGTTGAGGGTTAAATTATGTTTTATAAAGAATAGGGTCAAATTGAAATAATATTTAAATAATGAGGGTTCAATAGAAATACGGAAAGAGGTGATGTACTAAATATATAGTTTACCGTTATTAAAAAAAATAAATTTTAATATATTTAAAAATAATTTAATTAAAAATTTTAAAGTAATTATTAATTATTTGATGGGTCCTTACAATTTTAAATCTTTATTAATTAATTTAATAGTGCTCAACAATGTTCATCATTAGTGGTGTTCAGCGGTGTTCGTCGCACGTGGTAGGACCGTATTGATACGGCCCTTGGGCGTACCGATACAACATGCACTGCAAAAACTCAATTTAGCATCAAAACGAACCAAGACTCAACTCTAGATGCATTTTATGACTCACCTAGCCACAAACAAACCTTCGTACAACATTTAGCAACCATGAATAAGCATACGGATCAATTTAAGCAAACAACGAGGCATCAACACCAAGGCAACCATACTTAAGAGAAACTTGCATACTAAACATGCATAAAGGGTCTAACTAGCCAAAAGATACATGCATCCACAAGCAAGGTTTACATGCTCTCAAAACAACACATAAGCATTCATGGATCAAGGTCATAAGCCATTGAACACAAGCATATAGGCAACAACATACATGGCTTACAAATCCATAACAAGACATTAACAACAAACCAACATATATGAGTCCATCAACGCTCACACAAAACTCATAGTATCAGAAAACCAAACATGCTTGAACACCAACAAACCAACTAAGGAGTTTGAACACCAACTCTATACAAGTCTACACCCCCATTGTCTAGGCATTATTATAAATACTTAAAGCATACTTGAGCTACTCGAGAACTCCAAAAAGTTCCTTCCTTGCCCACTTGCCTTCTGAACTCTAACGATCTGCATGTTGAAAAAACGGAGAGTGTAAGCTTGACAGCTTAGTGAGCGAAGCTCTAAAAACTCATTAATCATGCAGTTTTCAAAACACATTTCTTAATGATAAATAAACCATTTGAATGCACGAAAGGTATCTCAACAACACAACTACATGGTTTGCACATGCACAACCAAAACACACACGGTGGGACCACACATCACCGTTCGACTAGTAGTTTTCCGATGGGACCACACATCACCTTACTCTTCTACTAGTCACTACCGGTGGGACCACGCATCACCGTAGTTATGACAACCATCACGTGAGGCTCGGCACCAACAACGACTACACACAACAACGGATGTAAAAATAATCCACAATGCATATGATATCACAACAATTACTCATACATCATCACTTAACCATCAAGGTAGGATTAGTAAACTTACACTTGGGTTTAGGTTAGCCATCAAAGCTCCACCTAAACCCCAAGAACCCCTTTTTAAAATCAAAACAAGTTCAAGACATTTTCACTCACCGATGCAACCCAAACGGAACCCTTTTTAATGTGATGTTTGATTTTGTTAATGTTGGGTGTTTAAAGAACTAGTTTGAAGGCTGAAACCATAGGGAAAATAGCTGATAATTTGTTTTCTGATGACATTTCAAACATCTGGTGCATGTCTCAATTTATACGACCTGTAAAACGTACGTAATATTTCATGGCATTTCCTACATATTTAACATAACATTTGTATAACACATGAGAATTTTACATTTTACCGCTCTCTAGACAACTATGCTTCTGCAATTAAGTTGGCAATAATTAAGGGTTTTGAACTTTTAAGGACCCACTAAAATCTTTTGTAAACATAGTTATTGATTTATAAAGAACATCGAAGTTTGTTGGAAATTTAATTAAAAAAAATAAGTAATAAATGGAAGGGTTAAGTATTGGGATTGATAATTGAAAGAGTTGAGTATTATTATTTACATGGATTGCTGTAATACTACGAATATGAAAAATGAAAATTGTGGCTTACCCTAGAAAAGAAAACAGGCAGTGTACTTTTGTAGGCAACTATATCCTTCTTTAAATTGACTTCTGTTCCTTTAACATTGCAGTAAGGTCATTTGGGACGGAAGGGCGAAAAAAAGATGGTCCACAAGTTCCAGCAAGTGATAAAATTTACGAGTATATACTCTTCCGTGGAAGTGACATCAAGGTATTCCAAATATTATTTGAACTAGTGTACATTACTAGAGCTATTATCTGCCTTTTCAATTATGAAGTTTTGCTTTAGTCAATTGGTCCTGGATAAAAAATTGGACTCTTAATTTGAATTTTGGTTGTTTCTGAGGAAATGTTGAATTGCTGTAGAGTAGTGAAGGCATTTCTATGATTGCAAATATATTTTGCTTCAGTTATGGTGCCATAAGTTGTTTATTTGCTATCTAGACTTGGTCCATTCTGAGGAAATATCTTTTGGTCCATTCTGATTATTATATGATTGCAAATATCTTTTGTTTCTGAGGAAATGTTGAATAGCTGTAGACTTGATCACCCTTCTATGATTGCTTGTAAAGTTGTTAGAACTTAGAAGTTTCTTTTGGTCCATTCTGAAATACCGTGTTTTTCTTGGCGTTTTAATTCATTCAACAAAACCATTTGACGTGAACAATCTTTATGAAATTCAATTCTAAATTTTATCATCTTTCTATAATTATTAACTGTGGCATTATGTAGCCACAATGCAATCACACCAACAGTTTTGAGCATTGTTTTGGTTGGAAAGAGGAGATTTATTGGTAGAATTAGCACATGTAATATCTCAGCAGCCATTAATATATGGTTTCACCATGGCATTGATTAAAATATGCAATTTTATTAACTTCCGGCTTTTATTTTTCCAAGGTTCATGAAATTTGGACAATTTTGTATATTAGTGCCAAAGAATGAGGTAGGATTGCCACTGATATGTACCCGGAGCTCAGTCTGGTTAGCAGTCTAAGGTTTTGATGCATCCTTTATTAATACTTAATAGACTTTTTATGAGTGATCAGATAAGTAAAATTAATTTGTGCTGCCTAAGCTTATGGTGTTATTGAAAGTTGTAATTATGCTACAAGGCTAGAGTGTATATTTCACACTATTAAATACATTGGAAAAGGAAAAAGATTTTCTTGCACTAAAGCATTTTAATTTAGATGCCTCATTTGCTAGATTACAATTTGGTGCCAAATACTTTTAGTGAAGATAGAAATTTCCTTGTTTATTAGTGCCTTGATTGTGCTCTTTTCTTGTTCTGCATTTGTTTTTCAGGACTTGCAGGTCAAATCTTCTCCACCAGTTCAGCCCCCGGCACCTATACACAATGATCCTGCTATTATACAGGTAGAGAAAAGGAAATGGTTTTACTATCTATTTTTATATAGTACTTCTAATAAATATCTTTTCTTAAACCATTAATATTATGTCGGATTCAGTATTATGATCAAAGTTTATATGGAATGACATTTGAAATATTTATGCATCTGAAGTATTATTGCTAGTATTGTACTTTCTAGTGAAGCAAGAGTGAAAATGCTTTAGTGTTTTTTATTTTGAGGTTCCATTTTCCTGGTATTTAGGATATTATATCTTTTGAGTTTAGCTTGTTAGCATTAATGAATGTTAATTTTGTTCTAGTTGGTTTGAACAATTTATATGAGATTTTGGTATTTATGTTTGTTCTCTCATCTCATTTCTCCAATTTCATATGTTTCTCCTCTCTTTTCCTCAATTTCCCTCTAAATTCTGTTTTCCCCACCCTTCCCATCCCTGTGCATCACTTTGCTTAAAGATGTCTTATCTGTTACTAAGATGCATGGATATGCATAGTCAAATTACTTTATGATTTCAAATTCTATAATTTTCAAGCTTCAATTTAGATACATCTGAATTAGTCAACCGATTCCGAAACCCGAAAAAACCGAACCGAAAAATTGGTTAACCGAACCGAAAAATTCGGTTTCGGTTCGGGTTTTTATTTTTTTAAAAGAAACCGGTTCGATTACGGTTTACGGTTTTGGGATAAACCGGGTAACCGAACCGACCGATTATATAATATATATTATTATATTATATGTTATTTTATTATTTTATATTAAAAAAATTAAATTAAATTTTATTTTCTCATTCCCCAAAAGTAAAACCATAATTTTATTTTATCAAGTTTAAGTGTTTAACTTGCTAGTATTAGAAAAGATAATAATATCATGTGTCGATTTTAAAAAGTATGTACTTTTTTCTAACATATTATTAAAATTTATATTTTTAATAAACAAAATAAAAAACCGTTACCCGAACCGAACCGAACCGAACCGAATTTTTCGGTTAACCGACTAAACGGTTAACCGGTTGAATGGATACGGTTTAGGGTCGAGAATTTAGTGACCCGAACTTATCGGTTAACCGAAATAATTAGCTAATGGTTAACCGAACCCGGTTTTGCACACCCCTAATCCAGCAGCTTGCCTTCTTCTGGTTCAGGATGTATACAAGATCCAGGTTCCCAAACTTGGTCTATAGGACTCACAAGCTTCAATTTAGATACATCTGAATTAGTCAACTTGTGTGACGCCTTTCTTCTGCAGTCTCACTATCCCCAGTCAACAATTGCATCCAGCAGCTTGCCTTCTCCTGGTTCAGGATGTATACAAGATCCAGGTTCCCAAACTTGGTCTATAGGACTCACAAGGCCTACATTTCATTATATCAAGCTGGTGCAAGTTTAGGACCATCAACTGCCCCAAATATAAATAATGGGGTTTCCATGCCAATGTACTGGCAAGGTTACTACGGGTCTGCAAATGGTCTTCCTCCACAGCCGCAACCTGGCTTATCAATGCCATCTTCCATGCAATATCCAGCTATGAATGCGTCTTTACCTACTGCAGCTTCTCAGTTACCTGAAAGCACTCCGCTTTTGCTGCCACCCTTTGGTACTGGCACCATGAATTTGCAATCTAATGTAGCTTCAGACTCATTAACTAGTTTGAATCAAGATAGGGCTTCTTCTTTAACTCTTCCAAGTAGTAGCTTGCCATTGCTGTCTTTTTCTGAAAAACCAAAGACGGTCCCTGATCCCATGATGCCATTCAAAGGCATGCCTGATTCTGCTTCCTCCCCCGCAGGAGTTTTAAATGATGGAATGCTTCCTTCTTTAGTAACCCCAGGCCAGCTTTTACAACCTGGATCTTTGTCTATGTCTTCACAAACAGCACAAAAGGATGTGGAGGTTGTTCACGTGTCATCTCCAGAATTGGCATCACCCCCTGCAAAAACATCACAACCTGTGTTAGGACAAGCACCACAATCATTGTCAGCACCATTAATAGCACAAACACCACAACAACCACCGAAAACACAAGGACAGGAACCTATATTGCCTTCACCTTTCGCTGTGCTTCTTCAAACTGCTGCAAGCTTCTGTGCCAATGATTTTGCATGCTGCTTTAGGTCCCTAATGAATTTAAATGAAAAAAATAATCAATTTTCAGGGGAAAGGGTTTTAGATTTGTTTAAGTTTTCGAAAAGGTTGTATGGTTGTGACTCGTGCCATACCTGCACCGCGGTACGACGCAGTCGGATTCTTTGCAATTTCTGGCGTGCATAATCAGTATGAGCCATGCCTTCTTACAGTGTCTACAACCACCAGAAGACCTAACAGTGCACGCTTTTGAATGGGAGAATAGCTTCTTCATGAGATGGCAATGCGGGTCGGAGCATCGAGAGCGACATCGAGCGGAATGCAGCAGCACTTCCAGCACTTTCTGTTCAATCAAATAACATTCCAAGTTATTAACATGATGCATTTGGATCAAATGTTTTAAAATGGACAATATCTACATACCGATAATTTCTTCATCATACTAGTTTCTCTGTGAAGGTAATATAAGATCATCATCGAGGAATGCTTGGCCCGACGAAGTGTGTCAAACTGATAGTTGTTCTTCTGGCAGAACAACAAAAAATTGTACCTATTCTCAAATAAATCATTATCTATGTCTGCATCAGTATCAGAACGATCGTCATCCACCATAATCTGGAAAAAAGAAAGATATGCATAAATACTCCAAGCCCTTCGTAATAAAGGTAATGAAAAGGTTAAAACCGCGAGCACTAGGTACTTACCCTATGGAGTGAATGTTTTTCGCCATTCCATAAAGTGTGAGTGGAATCCTTGTAGGTACTTCGTTTTGCATCATGGCACCTGGAAGACGACATGAAGTGTAAAGCGCAATGAATAACTCGAAGCTCCAAGGGGGAAATATAGTGCCAACCGAAGACAACTAGGAAAAATGCATGAACACTGAAAAATTACCTTCCACAAAGCTGAAAGCTTTTACACAGACGGCAAGACCATCGGCATCCGTTTAATATTGCTCTATGGCAGCATTCGCAAACAAACTGCAGGTGGGCAATGATGAAATCCTCCTTCATAGGTAAAATATTTTGGCCCAGCTACAAAAGCAGGAAGAAATGGAATCAAATATTTATAGACCATCATAGTTTCATACAAAAAGAATTCAATAGAAAGCCATACTAAACAGATTTAAAATAGAATGGTTTGTAAATTTTTACCTTTTGCATCAGCAGAATATCCTTAATGGCGTGACCAGATGGATTTGTGTGTCCCATGGCTTGCAATGTTCTCTTTGACACAGTTTTTATGCTCATATTTTTTGAGTATTCTCCACTTGATTTCTTGATTTGTTTTATCACATCCTCGGAAGCACCGGACCAATAGTCACCATCAAAATATGGCAAATGAGCTGCTGTCACCTTGGTGTTGTATTTCCCGGTGGAAAAAAATTGATCGTATAAGTTTGTCAAATCAACCACTATGCCTGCTTTAGCAGCCTTTTGTAACATGGTCTTATGCCTGCACTTGCAAAAAGGATGCTAGTCAGTAGTCAAGACATATGCAAACAAGGATACATATACAAACAGACACAATGCAGGCATGACGCATACATGTATACGAGATATGTGTGTGTGTGTGTGTGAGAGAGAGAGAGATACCATTGCCGCAGCTTATCAGGCTTCGGTATTTTCTGAACCTCTGGGTGGCAATACAAGATATAATCGTCTCCTTTAGTAGGTGGACAGGCCCATATGTAGCAGGTTGTGAATCCCCGTTTCTTGCAGTATTCAAGGTATCCTACCTAAAAATGGAAATAGAAGACACAATCTCAGTGATCCAACTATAACAAGCAATGAACTTTGAAAAGCTATAATAATTGGAGCAGGAAATTATATGATATACCAAGATTTCATGGTAAACAACAGTTCGGAGAGCTTCTCCATTAGCAGCAGTTTCTGTTTCAGGCCTAAAATACTTGACGGAATCGAGATATGAGATATAAACGCAGCGTTGATTTGGTTGGCCGCATTCTGCTCCAAACTCTTGGACATACATGATAAAAAGGCATACATCTGCCCCTTCAATATTCTGGAACAAAAGAATCACCTAAAAATTGAAAACCAATTTCCATGGTTAGTGACATCAGTCTAGAGATTGATCCCCAAAGAGGCATGTTACAATATGGGAATACCAAATTACCTTCAAAACATTTAATAATTTTCAAATATATCTTACCTTTGACTTGTATGGAAATTCAGAAGGGTAATTCTCATGCTGAAGTACATCTAAAAGCTGCTTATTCACTTTTACAAGTTTCTGAACGGATAAAACCTCTCTGACAACAAGACCTTCTGCTTTAGGAACCTAGTGAACAATAAAACATTATACCGTCAATGAAACAGCTAATCTAAGTAAAAATAACATTGTGAAGCATAGAAAATATGTAGCAGTCAAATATATATATATATATGTGTGTGTGTGTGTGTGTGTGTGTGTGTGTATTCTTCAAGTTGATTCTACAGCAATAAGATAGGCTAAGCCATATTTGGCGACTCCAGGAGCAACTGCTACCTTCTAATGTTAATGCAAACTTTAAAATGGGCATCCACCAACCTTCAAACCAATTAGCTAAAGGAGGATCTTACCAACGTTCCAATATTAACAGAAATCCAACTCTTTGATTCAAGACCTTTCCGGTCCTTATTCCATTTAACTACTAAATTATTATACTCTATATCTCGTATTAAGTTATGACTGATAACGAAAGAACAATTGTAGGTACATTATTCTCAAACAATGTTGCTACAAAAATGAGTACAGTACACTAGACTTGCCATCATACCTCATCAATGCTGATTCCTGAAGCCCTTGCCTTCTCTTTTCTGTTTTTCTGAAGACACCTAAACAGTCTTTGCTCTAAGTGGTCACTGAGCCTGGTCCGTGGCAAATCTTTTGCACCAAAAACAGTCCTCCCTGGTGGGGGCATCCGCTCTCCATTTTCAATTTCAATTTCTTCTAGGTAGCATTTTGGGCAGATATAATCTTTTTCTTCCTTATTCCTTTTCTCATTAAAGAGAGCACATATCTGGTGTTGCCAACATTTACATTTATCACACTGAACCCACTGCAAGAAAACAACATTAAGAAGTGAGTCGTTGAGTATGAAATTTCAGGAATACGAGAAATAGTAAATACTCTGGATTAGCCTACCGATTCTTCTGGTTCATCGTTGTTCTTCATTTTAATCAGCTTTGCCTTGGAAACAGATTTCCCAGAAGTTGTGATACCATGAGACCGAGATGCGTTATAGCATGAGGAGCATAGACAATCTCCGATGCCATTTACTTCAGGTATGCTGTAATATGCTGCACTGCGTCTGATACGAGCACAACATGATGAACAATATATTGGTGCAGGAGCAAGTGAAAGTTTAGCTGCTCCACACAACTGGCAGGAGTCCTTACTGTCAACATCGACTATTCCTTCTCCCCCTTCTTTCTTTCCACGATCCTATTTTAATAAGAGAAGACCGTGTCAATGCACCCTCACGAACAAATGGAGAGTCTATGCTTTTGTAAAAATGGTATCAGCAGCAATTATAATAAAGATAGCTAACTTTAGGAAGATAAAATACCCCGAACAATATTAACACAACAAAAACCAGCAACTGCCAAAATGATTCGACAGATTCGTGCAGCTCTTACGTAGCTTTGTTAAAGGAAAGGATTTGATTATTTAAAAGTTACCTACTTCATTGCATACAATATATGCAGCGATGTGATATGGAAAATTGAGGGAAATCACTATGAAGCGAGAAAAGCAAAGTCCAAGTTCCAGTGAGACGTTAAGAAAACAATGTTTATGATCTTATCTATCATAGATGTTTGAATGTGTGCAATTATGCATATCCTTCTAGCACTAAGTTCTACCCCATCCATACTTAGTCAAGTTAAAGCATGCTAAAAGCAATTTTTAAAGTATAATATCTACTAATCAAGACAGCACAATATGGAAAATAAAAGCAATAAACAAAATGAAAGCACAAACCTGATCACTGCACTCCCTGAGACTTGATATATGCTCCTTTATTTGCTGTGCTGTGAAATTTTCTATCAAGGACACACCTCCTTGTTTTTGACTCTCCAATTTTATTTCCTTTCCGCAATTTAATTCTTGCGCAATGAGCTCAGTCTTTGTTTCTAGCTTTTCCCGGTTGGATTCCAATTTGTTAAAGTGATCTCTTGCATTATCTGTACCATATATTAACTCAATATCCTCTTCTTTATGACTGCCAACAGCATTAGTTTCTGCTACTTTATAACTAGCGATAACTGCCTCTGGAATACCAGGAAAACTATCTGCCACATCCTCTTCAGCACTTGAAGAATCTCCTATAAGCTCTGTTAACAATTCGGTGTCCACCTCCATAGTCGTAGCCGTCTCTTTAGCACTTGTAGAATCTTCTATAAGCTTTGGTAGCGATTCAATTTCCACCTCTATATTCTTACCCATCCCTTTAGCAACTGTAGAATCTTTTAAAAGCTTTGGCAGCAATTCAATGTTTGCCTCCATAACCTCAGAATTAGAAGATACAGGAAAGTCAGGCAACTGCACCAAGGGTGGAAGATTAGTAAAACTCTTCGATGGAGCCATTCCCTTCCCTTTAGCAATTGTAGAATCTTCTAAAAACATGCCATTATTAGGCAAGCAGTGGGAAGTAGGATTTTCCAGCTTCAAACGCTTTGGCAAAGGTTGCATGGCTTCTGAACTACGAAATCTGGGCTGACCAGAATCTCCTTTACCCGAAACTCTTTGAAGACCTCCTTTTACATTTTCAAGGTTAGGAAGAAATCTATCGGTGCAGGGACTACGCCTAACAGGACCGCAGATTTTACATCTTGCATCATGACAGCCATCATAATGTGATGCAAGTGAGCTAAACTGTAGGCATAGACAGGTCTTAAAGCAACAGACTGTTGAATGCATATGGCTCACAAAAGACCCTGGAGCATCATTCCTCACTGTCTTCTTATACTGGATATAAGCAAGCAAAACCTTCTTGATAGCCCGATTCACAGAATTTGCCTGTGATTCTTCATAAGGGAGCTGCGGAAGATGATCATGAATTGCTGCAGCTTGTTCATTTACGAGACAGGAAGATTGGTTTTGTCCGGTGAAAGGGAGCTGAGGACGATGACCATGAGTCGTAGCTTGTTCATTTCTAGGACAGAAAGATCGCCTTTTCCCAGTGAAAGGGAGCCGAGGAAGATGAGCATTACTCGCAGCTTGTTCATTTACAGGACGGAAAGACTGCTTTTTCCCAGTGAAAGTACATCTAGCTTCAGCTTCAAATGGCCTTTGAAACTGCAATTTTGGAACAATAGTTGAAGGGGCCATTGTCGACTTGCACCGTAACCGAGTTGTAGTACTCCTTAACCCACACAGAATTCTACACAAGAACATTATCATCAAAGTATCAGACACGCATTCATTCAATTTCAGATCATCACAAACAAAACTAATTGCTTATTCAACACACAGTTAACAACTTCATGAAAAAGACAACCCCATAACTGGCATATCAAAATTGATTGATACAATGAGACAAAACCGAAACAAAACAACACAAAACCCTAATCAACATATAGTGTAAAAAAGAAAAGAAAATATACAAAACCCTAGAAACGCCAAGAACAATCAGGGTTACAAAACCCCAACTCCGCTAAACAGATTTACCTTTGAAAAAAGAGTAGGAAACGAACAGAGTAACAAGGAATAGAATCGAAGAACAGAAAATCAAATATGGCAAGAATTTCAAAATCTCGTTACTGAAGTTCAAATCTTTACGTTGAGTTCAGGTTTTCAAACGTTACCTTATTTGATTTACGGCAATATGGGAAACTTGGAACGCAAGAAAGACGAGGTGCGGACGAATATTGAGTAGTGATTAGGGCAATAGAATGTACAAAATTATTTCTTTTAGGAAAAAATTATTAAATTATTTCAAATTTAAAATATAAGATCAAATTAAAATAGTGTGTAAATAATGAGGGTTAAATGTATTGTTTCTTTTTAAATTATGGCTAAATTAATTGAATGTACAAAATTGGAGACTAAATGTAATCACCAAACCTATTCCTACCAAACCTATTTCATATATTTTAGGGTGTAATCACTGTTGCTTTGACTCCGCATTTTTCTTGAAGCACCATATCCAACACTTGTGTCTAAACCATTTTCAAACATGGGTTCTAGGACATGATCCTCCAAAGACCCTCCAAGTGCATGAAAAAACTTAGAAAAAATGAATATACACGTGTGAAGCACAAACCCTCCAAGTTCTATATTTTATGCACATTCTTTAGAAAATTTCTTTTAATTATTATCTTGTCTAAAGGCATTCATAAATCCTATGTGCGATAAGACAACAGAGAGACAACAAAGCGATGCGAAACAATCAAACAAGCAATTCAACAGCTCATTTTAGCCTTTACAACAGGATGTATTGATACGCTAGGAGACCGTACTTATACGCCTTGCCTTGGTCAACTACCCAGAGTCAACCTAAGGAGACTGTATCGGTACACTAGTTGACCGTACCGATACGCCCTCGATGATCAACTTCTCACGGTCAATGATATAAGACAGTATCGATACACCCAAGACTCGTACGATACGCCAAAATCTCATCAATTTCTCAGTTTCTAGAGAGCTTTTGGCGTATCGATACACCCCCGTGTACTGGTACGCTATGCTTAAACTGAGCCCCAAAGTGTAGGACCGTATTGATACGGCCCTTGGACGTACTGATACGTCCTGCACTGCAAAAAACAATTTAGCAGCAAAACGAACCAAGACTCAACTCTAGATGCATTTTACGACTCACCTAGCCACAAACAAACCTACATACAACATTTAGCAACCATGAATAAGCATACGGATCAATTTAAACAAACAACGGGGCATCAACATCAAGGCAACCATACTTAAGAGAAACTTGCATACTAAACATGCATAAAGGGTCTAACTAGCCAAAAGATACATGCATCCACAAGCAAGGTTTACATGCTCTCAAAACAACACATAAGCATTCATAGATCAAGGTCATAAGCCTTTGAACACAAGCATATAGGCAACAACATACATGGTTTACAAATCCATAACAAGGTATTAACAACAAACCAACATATATGAGTCCATCAACGCTCACACAAAACTCATAGTATCATAAAACCAAACATGCTTGAACACCAACAAACCAACTAAGGAGTTTGAACACCAACTCCATACAAGTCTACACCCTCATTGTTTAGGCATTATTACAAATACTTAAAGCATACTTGAGCTACTCGAGAACTCCAAAAATCTTCTCCCTTGCCCACTTGCCTTCCGAACTCTAACGATCTGCATGTTGGAAAAAAGAGAGCGTAAGCTTGACAGCTTAGTGAGCGAAGCTCTAAAAACTCATCAATCATGCAATTTTCAGAACAAACTTCTTAATGATAAATAAACCATTTGAATGCAAGAAAGGTATCTCAACAACACAACTACATGGTTTGCACATGCACAACCAAAACACACACGGTGGGACCACACATCACCGTTCGACTAGTAGTTTTCTGATGGGACCACACATCACCTTACTCTTCTACTAGTCACTACCTGTGGGACCACGCATCACTGTAGTTATGACAACCATCATGTGAGGCTCGACACCAACAACGACTACACACAACAACGGATGTAAAAGCAATCCACAATGCATATGATATCACAACAATTACTCATACATCATCACTTAACCATTAATGTAGGATTAGTAAACTTACACTTGAGTTTAGGTTAGCCTTCAAAGCACCATCCAAACCCCCAAGAACCCCTTTTTGAAATCAAAACAAGTTCAAGACATTTTCACTCACTAATGCAACCCAAACGGAAGCCGAACACCGATCTCAAGTCTCCAAATTCCCCGGATTAGTGCCCGAAGCCTCTCTAACGGTTTCCCTTGTTTCTAACCAATCAAAAAAATACATTGCTCAGCCAATACATCACAAAACACTGCCACAATCCCAAACTACAACTACAAGTCAAATTTTAACAATTTCAACCCAAAGTCAATACCTAAAATTACTATCTTCGTACTCCCCAACCCAGCAGAAAACATTTGTTTCCAACACCCACAACACCTTTAAACACCTTCAAACCAACCTTCTAGTATCACTATAACCCCAGCCCAACTCTCTTTCACATAATCACACTAAAAACACAAGTTTTGACTCTTTAAAACACCCATGAAAAACTCATTTCGGGATTCTTAATAAAACCCCACCAATTTAAGATATAAAGTACCTTAGGGCTAGGTTAACTCATAACTTAACTCTACATATAAAAAACAAAACGAAAATCCTTTAAAGTTCCACCATTTTCTTTGAAAACTATGAAAACTCGAATTTCTCCACAATGGTGTTTTCTAAAATCTAAAACCATAAATGTGTTAGGAATTGAAAGGACAAGTCAAAAACGGTCTTACCTTGATGGAAACACTTGAAATGAGGGTGAGATTTGATGGAATAGTGTTTAGGGGATAAGGGAGGTTTTGACGTGAAAAAAAATCAAAGAAAGAAGAAGATGAATAGCAAATGTTAAAAGCCCCCTTTTCACAACTTAATTTCCTTTATTTTAAAATTACCAAAACGCCATTAATGAATTAAAACCCTTTTAATTTAAACCAAAGCTTAATTAAATTTTAAAACGAACCCACGACTCAAACTCGATTTACCCGAGTAACATCCGACCCTTAAATCCAGGGCATTACAACTCTCCCCCACTTAAGGAATTTTATCCTCGAAATTACCTAACTGAAAAAGATAAGGAAACTGCCTCTCCATATCCTCCTTTCTCTCCTAAGTGGCCTCGTCCACCCCTCGACGTTTCCACCTCACCTTGACCAACTCAATTGACCTACCATGCAACACCTTGTTGTCTGAGGCTAGGATCTCCACTGGTTCTTCATCATATGTCAAATCCAGATTCAATTCAATCTCTTCCACTAGCATTACATGAGACAGATCCAACCTATACTTACGAAGCATCGAAACATGGAACACATCATGAATCTTCTCTAGCTCGGTCGGGAGTCTCAATCTGTATGCAACGGAACCAATCCTCTCAACTACATCATAAGGTCCAATGAATCTCGGACTCAACTTACCCTTCCTACCAAACCTCATCATATTCTTCCAAGGTGAGACTTTCAAAAACACTTTCTCACCCACAACGTACTCTATCTCTTTTCTCTTTAAGTCGACATATGACTTCTATCAGTCTGAAGCTTCCTTCAAACAATCACATATCAACTTTACCTTCTCACTGGTGCCCTAAAGCAAATCGGGCATTGGTACAAGCTTTTGTCTGGCTTCGGCCCAACAAATTGGAGTCCTACACTTCCTACCATACAGAGCTTCATACGATGCCATCTGAATACTAACCTAATAACTGTTGTTGTATGCAAACTCTATTGATGGTATATGCTTCTCCCACGACCCCTGAAAGTCGATGATACAACACCTCAACATGTCCTCCAACACTTGAATCACTCTTTCGGACTGACCATCTGACTGCGGATGATACGAAGTACTAAAGTTCAACCAAGTACCCAAGGCATGATGTAGACACTCCCAAAATCTAGCTGTAAACCTAGAATTTCTGTCTAACACAATCGATTTCGGTACTCCATGTAGTCTCACTATCTCACAGATGTACAAATCGGCCAACTTATCTAAGGTATAGATGGTATGAACAGGTATGAAGTGGGCACACTTAGTAAATCTATCTACTATCACCCACACTGAATTCTTCCTCAAAAGAGTCAACGGTAAACCTAACACAAAGTCCATGGTGATACGTTCCCACTTTCATTCCGGAATCTTCAACGGCTGTAACAACCCTGAAGGAAAATGATGCTCGGTCTTGACTCGCTGAGAAACCATACACTTACTCACAAACTCGGCCATATCCTTCTTCAATCCAACCCAATAATACTCTTTTTAACCCTCGATACATCTTCGTACTACCCGGATGCATAGCAAAAGGACTGTTATGAGCTTCATTCAAGATTGTACGTCTCAACTCGGCATCTTCCGGAACCACTATCCTATCCTTGTAACATAGGATCCCATTCTCACCAAAACAATAATCGGTAGGCCTATCTTCGGCTATATCTTGCACGTGAGGTGCAAAAGACTAGTCTTGAAATTGCTTCTCTCGAATCAACTGAGCTAACGAAGGCTTAACCTGAAGTTCAGCTATCAACCCACCATCCTTGGACACACTCAATCTCGCAAACATAGCTCGCAACTCAACTGCCACTTTCCTACTCAAAGCATCGGCCACTAGATTTGCCTTACCCGGATGATATTCTATCGTAAGGTTATAGTCCTTAAGAATCTCTAACCACCTACGTTGTCTAAGGTTCAACTCCCTTTGAGACATCAAGTACTTCAAACTCTTGTGGTCGGTATATACGGTGCACTTCTCACCATAAATATGGTGTCTCCAGATCTTCAACGCAAACACTACCGTGGCTAACTCTATGTCGTGGGTGGGATAGCTCTTCTCGTGAACTTTCAACTGCCTCAAAACATAAGCTACCACCTTACCTTCTTGCATAAGCACACAACCTAAACCTACGTATGATGCATCACTATAAACCACAAATTCTCTTCCTAGTTCAGGCTAATTCAAAATAGGAGCTTCGGTCAAAGCTTTCTTCAACTTCTCAAACGCTTGTTGTTTTGCATCTGACCACTCATATAGGACAATCTTCTGAAGCGACTTAGTCAAAGGAGCCGCTAACCTAGAAAATCCCTCGACAAATCTTCTATAGTATCCCACCAAACCTAGGAAACTGCGAATTTCTGTCACTAACTTCGATTGTTTCCAACTCACTATGACTTCTATCTTCTTGGGATCCACACTAATCCCCCTAGCCGAGATCACATGACCTAGGAAGACTACCTCCCTAATCCAAAACTCGCATTTGCTTAGCTTGGCATACAACTGATTCTCAAGCAAGGTCTGAGGCACTAACCGCAAATGCTCATCATGCTCCTCTTCGGTCCTAGAGTATACTAAGATGTCATCTATGAAAACTACCTCAAACTTGTCTAAAAACTTGTGAAACACATGGTTCATCATATCCATAAAAGTTGTTGGGGCGTTAGTCAACCCGAAAGGCATCACCAAGAACTCATAGTGTCCATAACGTGTACAGAAGGCTGTCTTCGGTATGTCCACATCTTTCACCTTCAACTGATAGTATCCAGACCTCAAGTCAATCTTCAAAAACACGGAAGCACATCTCAACTGGTCAAGCAAGTCATCTATCTTAGGCAAAGGGTACTTGTTCTTCACTGTCACCTTATTCAACTACCAATAATCTATACACATCTTCATGCTACCATCTTTCTTTTTCACAAACAAGACCGGAGCACCCCACAGAGAAATACTAGGCCTAATGAAACCTCTATCGGACAACTCCAAAAGATGTGTCTTCAACTCTTTCAACTCTTTCGGTGCCATTCTATATAGAGCAATAGACACTAGTGCTGAATCAGAATTCGTCTCAATAGCAAACTCAACTGATCTATCTGGAGGCAAACCCGATAGCTCTTCCGGAAAAACACTCGGAAAAATCACAAAATGTCCTGATGTCTTGCGGTCTAACCTCACTCATATTCGGATTCATCACATAAGCCAAATAAGCCTGACAACCCGAATTCAACAACTTCTGAGCTTCCAAAGCAAAAACAACATTGGACAAAAACCTAACGTTCTCACCAACTACCACAACCTCGAAGTTATCTGTAAGCTTCAAGGAGACTCTCTTGGTCTCAAAGTCAACCCTAGCTCTATGCTCTACGAGCCAATCCATGCTCAATATCATGTCAAAGCCATAGAACGGTAGCTCCATCATGTCAACCAGAAACACGCGGCCTTGAACCATCAAGGGACACCTCTTATACACTTTCCTAACTACCACTGTATCACCAAAAGAGCTAGTATCATTTACACCTACCTCTAACCACTCACATGGTAACCATAATGACCTTGCGTGCTCACCCAAAATGTATGAATGTGTCGACCCCGAATCTATCAAAGAAAGCAAACTCAAAGACTGTAACGAGAAATTACATGCAATGACATTTGTGTCATTCCTAGCCTCTCGCTGAGCATACACTCTAGTCGGTCCTTCTCCCTCGGGCTGAACTGCCACTACATGATCTAAGTTCCTCTGACCCTCGTTCCTCGTCTGAAAGTTACCACAACCGCGCCCACAGCCTCTCTGATGCTCAATACCCCTAGCTGGAGCCGGTCCGCCCCTAGCCGGGTGTGGACATTTGCGCCTCATATAATATCGGGAACCACAGTTCCAACATGGCCCAAAGGTACCCGTACACTTGCCCTGGTGGCGTCTCCCGCATCTAGTGCACTCCAGAGTGTGTACCACAGCTCCTTGGCCCTGATGGCCCCATCCATAATTACCACCCAAATGTCTCGAATCAGGCTGATACCTCCTATCCATATGCCTCTTGGCATGATCTCTGCCCCAATTCGCGTGTCTTTTCCCGGAATCGGACCCACTAGCACGAGCACTGGAGCCTAAGTTCTTCTCAATATCATTGGCCCTAGAGACCAAAACATCGAACTCATTGTAGTTAGAGGCAAGCATGTAGGTCTTCACATCTCTAGTCAACCCATACTGGAAGCGCTCACACCGCTTCCTCTCATTAGGAACCAACTTAGGTGCATACTGGCTCAATCTCACAAACTGAACCTCGTACTCTGACACGGTCCTGTTACTCTGAACCAAGGTCATAAACTCCCTCTTCTTTTCATCTAAATATCGAACTCCGAGATACTTCTTCTTGAAGGCATTTCTGAAGAACTCCCACGTGATATCCGCTTCGGCCATACCTGAAGTAACAATGGTCCAGCAAGTGTATGCGTCCCCCTGAAGCAAGGAGACAATGCAACCCAACTTACGAGTATCTGAGCATTCCATCTGACCTAAGATGCGTGTGGTACTCTCAAGCCACGCCTCTGAACCCTCAGGAGTCAACCCACGGAACTCAACTCCACCCAAACTACGAAGCCTCTCTAGGGGTAATCTTGTCCCCGCACCCTGAGGTGGTGCTGCAGCTTGTACACAAGCCAAAGTTGTCTGAAAAGCTCCGGCTATAGTCAGAATCAAATGGGTCATGTCCGCGCCCGCTGGACCTTGACCCACCTGAGCCCCAACACCTCCAACGTTAGCACCGGCCTGAGGCCCATTACCATCACCTCCGTCTTGCGCACCAGCCTGAGGCACGTTACCTTCGCACCCACTGCATTACCACTGAGAGCAGGAGGAACAGGAGGCTCACCCCTGGGTGCTTGGTCACCCGCTCTAGGTCGACCCTCGGTCTCACCATATTAAGATAGAATCTAAAACAACAATCACACAACACAAAAGAAAAATGTTAGGTTAGCAAAAGAGAAAGGACTTAGGTTCTCAAGCTCGTTTAATCAAAACCATTTTTTGACAACACCTAACAATATGGACATTTGACTAGCCCTTAACCAACAACAAGGCCACTAAAACATGCTTTCAAACACCGTACTAGTAAGAAATCTTCAAGCATACATGGCAAAACACTCACCGAGACATAGCAACAACATAACACATCAACTTACCTCACTTACCTACCTGAGGTCTCGGAAACCTCAGGCTCTAATACCACCAAATATAACCCACTTGTCCCGGTCTAGATGACTGACCGGTCTGAGCATGTCATACGGGGAAAACCGAAGTGAAACCCGTTAAGGCTCCCCTTAAGTTAGCAACCCTAGAAAATTTATTTTAATTATTATCTTCTCTAAAGGCATTCATACATCCTATGTGAGATACGACAGCGGAGAGACAACAAAGCTATGCGAAACAATCAAACAAGCAATTCAAGAGCCCATTTTAGCTTTTACAACAGGCCGTATCGATACGCTTTTACTTGGTCAACTACCCAGAGTCAACCTAGGGAGACCGTATCGGTACACTGGTTGACCGTACCGATACGCCCTCGACGGTCAACTTCTCACGGTCAACGATATAAGATCGTACCGATACACCCAAAACACGTACCGATACGTCAAAATCTCATCAATTTCTCAGATTTCCAGAGAGCTTTTGGCGTATCGATATACCCCCGGGTACCGGTACACTATGCTTAAACTGAGCCCCAAAGTGTAGGACCGTATTGATACGGCCCTTGGGTGTACCGATACGCCCAGCACTGCAAAACTCAATTTAGCAGCAAAACGAACCAAGACTCAACTCTAGATGCATTTTACGACTCACCTAGCTACAAACAAACCTTCGTACAACATTTAGCAACCATGAATACGCGTATGGATCAATTTAAGCAAACAACAGGGCATCAACACCAAGGCAACCATACTTAAGAGAAACTTGCATACTAAACATGCATAAAGGGTCTAACTAGCCAAAAGATACATGCATCCACAAGTAAGGTTTACATGCTCTCAAAACAACACATAAGCATTCATGGATCAAGGTCATAAGCCTTTGAACACAAGCATATAGGCAACAACATACATGGTTTACAAATCCATAACAAGGCATTAACAAAAAACCAACATATAGGAGTTCATCAACGCTCACACAAAACTCATAGTATCATAAAACCAAACATGCTTGAACACTAACAAACCAACTAAAGAGTTTGAACACCAACTCCATACAAGTCTACGCCCCCATTGTCTATGTATTATTACAAATACTTAAAGCATACTTGAGATACTCGAGAACTCCAAAAAGCTCCTCCCTTTCCCACTTGCCTTCTGAACTCTAACGATCTGCATGTTGGAAAAAGGAGAGCGTAAGCTTGACAGCTTAGTGAGCGAAGCTCTAAAAACTCATCAATCAAGCAGTTTTCAAAACACATTTCTTAATGATAAATAAACCATTTGAATGCACGGAAGGTATCTCAACAACACAACTACATGGTTTGCACATGCACAACCAAAACACACACGATGGGACCACACATCACCGTTCGACTAGCAGTTTTTCGATGGGACCACACATCACCTTACTCTTCTACTAGTCACTACCGGTGGGACCACGCATCACCGTAGTTATGAAAACCATCACGTGAGGCTCGACACCAACAACGACTACACACAACAACGGATGTAAAAGCAATCCACAATGCATATGATATCACAACAATTACTCATACATCATCACTTAACCATCAATGTAGGATTAGTAAACTTACACTTGGGTTTAGGTTAGCCCTCAAAGCTCCACCCAAACCCCAAGAACCCTTTTTTTGGAATCAAAACAAGTTCAAGACATTTTCACTCACTGATTCAACCCAAACGGAAGCCGAACACCGATCTCAAGTCTCCAAATTCCCCAGATTAATGCCTAAAGCCTCTCCAACGGTTTCTCTTGATTCTAACCAATCAAAAACAATACATTTCTCAGCCAATACATCACAAAACACTGCCACAATCCCAAACTACAACTAGAAGTCAAATTCTCACAATTTTAACCCAAAGCCAATACCCAAAATTCCTATTTTCGTACTCCCCAACAACCTAGCATAAAACCTTTGTTTCCAACACCCAAAACACCTTTAAACACCTTCAAACCCTTCTAGTATCACTATAACCTCAACCCAACTCCCTTTCACATAATCACACCAAAAACACAAGTTTTGACTCTTTAAAACACCCATGAAAAACTCATTTCGGGATTCTTAATAAAACCCCACCAATTTAAGATATAAAGTACCTTAGGGCTAGGTTAACTCATAACTTAACTCTACATATAAAAAACAAAACGAAAATCCATTAAAGTTCCACACTTTTCTTTGAAAACTATGAAAACTCAAATTTCTCTACAATGGTGTTTTCTAAAATCTAAAACTATAAATGTGTTAGGAATTGAAAGGACAAGTCAAAAATGGTCTTACCTTGATGAAAACACTTGAAATGAGGGTGAGATTTGATTGAATGGTGTTTAGGGGATAAGTGAGGTTTTGACGTGAAAAAAAATCAAGGGAAGAAGAAGATGAATAGCAAATGTTAAAGGCCCCTTTTTAATTTAAACCCTTTTAATTTAAACCAAAGCTTAATTAAATTTTAAAATGAGCCCACGACTCGAACTTGATTTACCCGAGTAACATCCGACCCCTAAACCCGGGGCGTTACACGACATATACCATCCAACATGTAGAAGAGAAATAAACATTTCTTACAATTTTGATTGCAGCAGGCATCATCCAAAAAAGTGAAGCAAAAACTATTGATTTATTGGCATAATTAGACATTGTCTTATGGCTTGCATCGAGCACCTAGAGCGAGCTATATTCTAGTGGAGCTTTAAGTGAAGACAAATAAGTGCATCAATCCCAACTTTTTTCGCTACTGCCGCGACCGTTGCCGTGAGGCCATGTAGTAGAGCTTTGTCTCTTATGATTTCTTTCAACAGCAATCGAGAGAAGTTTTGATACACTTTGAATTCACATATCATATTCTCTTTGACTCCCGCACTCGAACTTGGTGATTTCTTTTATTTCGGTCTTCAATTTGAAATAATGACGTTGCTCTATGTGAACAAATATAGATCTCTCCGTCCATGCCTGCATGTCTCATTTTTCCTCTATCAGATAACTGACGTTACATATCGACAGTGAAGAAGATAGAAAGATTTAAAGCTTTTTGAAATTTTATGGTTGCTTTTGCAAAAAAAAAAAAAAGATAGGAGGTGGTCACATTCTATTAACTCCACTTGTTAAAGATTCAAGTCATTTTAAACTTTTTTTTTGCAGGTGATTGCGATGGTGAACAATAGGGGATATGAAAGGGGTGTGGGAATAATGGAGATTGGGAAAGAAGCGGGGATGGGAAAAGGTAGTTTTGGAAAATAAAACTAAACTGATGAATATTTTAGTATACATTTTAGTTTGTTTTATTTTTATCTGCAAATTAAAAATAAATAGAGATGTAGACGTGATTCGATATTATTGGTCATAATTTTTTTAATAAACGACGTCAGATTTTTAAGTAGTTTGGGTAAAGTCTTTAATATAAAGGAATAAAAGAGTCCAAAAAAATACTTTAAATATCAAGTTAAAAATAATAATAAATGTTAAGGGCAAAATGTGCATTAAGCCTCTAATAAATTTGTATTTTCTTCTTATTTTGTCTATTTGCTTTGTTATTATCTATAAACATTTTCTTTTATATGATATTCACTTTTGTAGGCCTGTAAACGAACTAAACGAAAATATGTTCATGTTTGTTCATTTAATTTTAACTGAATAAATAAATAAACACGAACAATTAGATGAATATAATTTATTGTTCGTGTTCATTCGTTAAAATGATAAACGAACGTAAACGAACACAAACGAATAAACATAAAATGATATATGTTAATAAATTTAAACGAACATATGTGAATAAATTTAATTTTTGAAAAATATAATACTTTTGTTATGAAAAATAATAAATATAAATTGATATACATGAATAAATTTAAACGAACATAAATAAATATATTATCGAACGTTCACGATCGTAAATGAATGAACGAGTTCTTTGTTTGTGTACGTTCATTTAATTAAAAGAATAAAAAATCGTGTTCATATTCGTTCATTTAATAAATAAGCGAATTTCCTGTCGAACGGTTCGCTGAACGTTTGGTTCGTTTACAACCATGCACTTTTGACTCCAATTGAAATTTTGTTCCAATCATAAATCAAATGAGTTTTTATTTTCTTTCTTTCGGTTTTTCAAAGCTTTGTCCTGACTAATTTGGATCGATCCGCGTCGTACAATTGACTTTGGTGGGTAAGTCTCCAGCAGAAATTTTCTGCATACACAAGACCTCAAACTCGAGACATTCCTTAACAATATCAAGCTGCTTATCACTTGGACCAATCCTTATTAATAATAAGTTATTATTTTTAATTATGGATCAAGTGAATAATTATTTAAATAATAGTAATCAAATGAGCCTTTATTTATAAAAGGCAAAAGATCAAAAATAGCCTCTAACGTTTCACATTTTGGTCATTTTAGCCCTATTTTTTTGTGTGCAAACAACCACCTAACATTTATTTTTCGTTTAGAACCATAATCAAATCTACTTAAAAAACCATAATATCAGTACACACATAGCCAAACAAACAATCCAAACATTCGTTCTTTTTTTCTTCCCTCTTCGACTGTTCTGATTTTTTTCAACAATCCAACAATAACAATTATTTCTCGATTTTCAATTTCTGGATCACACCACATAAAAAATTTACAATTACGACCAACACCATACTTGGAGCAGCCGGAAAATTTCCTACCCGAGTTAGCATTACTCCATGATGTTCTGAGATCAGCGTCCACTTCACAATCATATTTTGGAATTTCTCTTCTTGAGTCCATCTTTCAGATTGGCTTCCTTCTTTCCTGATAAAGTTTAGAAGAAAAAGAAAAATGAGACTGAGTTTTGTGGGATTTGGTCCTATGGTTAAGGCATTTTAAAGGGGATTTTTTTAAACTAATATTTTTAATGACATAGAAATTTAGTATAATAAAAAAATAATTTTATCTGAACCTAGTCAGTGTATTAACGTCCACGTAAGACGTCCATCAATTTTTTAACGGAATGGGACCATTTTGTATGTAAATTTTAGTTAAGGGACCAATTTGTAACATTTAATAGTTTGGGACGCAAAAAATAATTGGACCATAGTCGGGGGACTATTTATGTAGTTTACCCTATTTTATATATGCTCTATTTGGTAAATAAAGGTTTAAGGTATAATTAGATGTTTGATTAGTTAAATCCGTTAATATTGTTGTTTGGTGAACAACGAATTGAAAGAGCGAATTGAGGTAAAACTTCTAATTTTGAAAAAAACTCATAATAAGAGTTTTTTGAGATTAGAGGTTTGATATTAGAGTTGTAAGGACTCTTTTACCCTTACCAGTTACCAAAAATCTCAAAATAACCTAAATTAAATATTTTTTCAGTTAATTTATAAGCTAATCCTATTTACTTTTTTTCTTTTTATTATCACATATTTATGTGTATTTAAATTTATTAATTAATTAAATTATGTTAAAATAATTATATAAATAATAAATTAATATATAAATCATTCGAATATGTTTAAAAAAGTTATATTAAAAATAATTTTCTAAATCTAATTAATATTAATTAAATACAAAATATTGATAACTAATAAACTATTCAAACAAATATTGAAAATAATCATATTCTTATATGTCATTTTGCTTGTTTAAATAATCTAACAGCTATCAGTTAATTTTACCAAACACTTTTATACAATCAGCTAATAAAATCCGCTAATCAAATCAGCTAATATAATCCGACATTCGCTATCCGTTTAATTATCAAACAAGGTCATAATCATCTTGCTAGTTTTTCTAACCACAAAGAGTTTTTATGCATTTTAAAGCTCGTGGATCAAAATGCAGCTAAAACTACAACACAAGGACCTGTACAACAATTTTACCTAAAATTATCCGCATGTAACACATATTGCAACAAAATGTCGTATCATGGACCATGGTAATACATTTTTCTATTTTTACAAATTGGGCAGACCGAGTCTGCCTAACAGTTCAGATTTATACAAATCAAAAAATTATCAGGCTTAAATGGAGCTACTGATGCCTATTGGCCAAAAAGAATCTAAAAGAACCTCGGCTATTCGGTTAACATTCATTAAAGTGTGACCACGACGCGAGCCACCTTTACCTCATTCATATTTCATCGAGAATTCGCGTCTTTTTTTCTGCCCAACTTCCACTAGCAGCGTCAAAAGAGCCTCACACACTTGCGCTGCATCTGGTTCCGAAGGGTCGTCGTTCAATGACGAATAAACCATCCAGGCATGATCTAGTTTACGATTTGGCCGGACCGCAACAGATCCTGGGGCTTCTGCATCACAGCGCGCCACAACCCCATCGCTCTTTTGTCCATATCTGACCTGCAGCAACTGGGCGCATGCAGCCATCACAGCACCGAGGGGAATGACCACAGGCAACCTTGCCGGATGGCCATCAGAGAGAGTACCCATCAATGGTAGCTCTGCGTGAGCAATATGAGATAATGTAGCCAGAACGGCAGGAGTAATGCCGGCTTCGGTATGGAAAGAAACAACAGGGAGCTCCTTAGGTAAACAGTGTTTCTTCAAAAATTCCATCCTCCTCGCGTAAGTCAAGTCTTCCAAAGCTTGCATGTCCCCCTTTACAGTCAGAATTATTCATGTACAGAATGTTAGAAAAACAACAATGCTACTACTACAGTCTACAACATTGGTTTGAGCATCGGATGTGAGTATGTGTCCGATACCCGAGTTGGAGGATCATATTCCAAATTCCAATACCCTAAAGAGGATATGGGTGTCAGACATGACCCATGAGCAATTCAAGAAAAAATAAGTTGTACTGCCAATTATTTGTAGATGCTTGAGAGGAAAGTAAATGTAAAAAAGACCACTTCGTACCTTAATCACTTTACAAATCAGAATCTCCATAAGTTTCCGTACATTCACATAATCACCAAGTTGTCCTTCTCTCAAGATATCTGAAGCTATAGGGCTTCCGCCATATGGACTCTGCGCTATTGCCAACCCAGCAACCTTATCTTTCAAGTCAGACCAATAGATAGATAAAGCAGCCGCTGCATCTACTCCACCTTTGCTATGTCCGAGAAGCAAAACACGTTTGTTGGAACCCCAATAAATTTCCTCAATGTAATCTTTAATTTCTTTGGCATTTTTCTCAACTGAAGCCTGATTAGTAATTGTCAACTTTCAGAATAGACTAAAAAGTACATAACTCATAACTGTGGAATTGAAGACTAATTAAATATACCTCACTATGAATTTTGGCAATATGACAAGTTAGACCCAGCTTTGAGAAACTTGTTTTCGTACTGACAAAATATAGAGGGCCATGGTTGCTGAAAAGACCTGCCAAAAAAGTTGCCAGACCCGAAAATTAACTGATATAGAAATATTGCATCTAAAGTTACAAAACGGGGAAATTATATCAATATAGTTCAATGATCCCTCACCACGTTTACCTTTACTGTCATGCCAACTAACAGCATCAAATTTGAACCCAAGCAAGGGTTAGATTTTGAATTTGAACACAAGTCAATTTTAGCCTTGGTTCAGTTTGGTAAATTCTTAGTTCTACGTAAAAGTTTCCGTAACTGATTTTAGTCGGTTGAAATCCCATGTAGAATCTTAATCACTATATATACAAAGTAAAGGTATACAATAAGTTTCTTAGCTGATAGAAAATAGATGATTCAGAATGTACTCACATACTTGGTGAGGTAGTCAAACTCAATTAAGGGTTGGTTAGGAAATGCTGTTTTCAGAAATGTTTCCTTTCCTCCTAAATTTTTTAAGAAAAAATCTTTGATGCCTTAACCTGTCTACAGTATATATTTTAGTAAAAAATGTAATTTTCTAAAAACGGTGCTGTTAAGAAACAGTATAAAGTTACTCCCTCTCCTTTTAATTTCCTAAAATGGTATACAAATATTGTTGCTTTCAGGAGGAAAAATCGCTAACATACCTGGAACCAATAAATAAACCATTGAGTTTGGCAGTTTGTGCAGACCGTGCCTGAAAAAATGAGAGCCAACTAATCAAGAAGTGCATAAACATGCTAAGTAATAATATACACACAAAAATGCAACGCCCAGTTTACCTTATGTTGTCTAAAATTTCTGTAAACTTCTCAGTTGCATCTTCAACTGGAGGCATGTCAGGATCACGCTTCAACCATCCTATATCATCTGCAGATCCACGAACGGTCCTCTGTGCTCTTTTAATAAGCCTAAGGATTTTTGTTTGTGAAAGATTGGAATAATTCATTACTCCATATAATACTCATAACTAAAATTGTTTCTGCACTAAGTAAGAAGCACTACAAATAGAGATCAAAAGAAAAGGGAAAGATTATTAACCAAAAAACTCCATGGTTTTAAATTGAAAAGTAGCTCCATCGAGAGCATAAGTGGAACTTAATTTATAAACTGCAAATGCTTTGACCTTTTAGCATCATGTGTAACTACAACAGTTTAATAATATCATGGGAAGGCATTTTCAAATCACAATCCATTTTCATAAATTTCCCCACAGATGACATTCAAAATTAAGCATACAGGAATCTGTACCCTTGAAAAATGGAAACCCCATTTTCCCCATGATGATTTGATTGTACAATTTCACCAGTATTTTCAGATGGATCTCTCACAGAGGCCCTTGCTATTCCATCATAGTTAGCAGAGGCAGTAATTGCAAGAGTAGAAGATTCAGACAATGCTGTGCTGCTTTCACTAGAAATTGGATGATTACTAATCACAGAATCATCCTCAGTTGGTACAGTAGAAAATGTTTCTAATTCTTGAGCATGTACAACGGAATCACTCAAATCTCTAGCAGATGAATCCACTGCAACATTGCCAAAAGAATTTCAATGAAATCATCCATAGTTCATGGGTAAAATCAATGGGAAGAAGAAATAAAAGCCAAAAAGAAATGAAGGAAGCCACTAGTTTGATTTATCAGCAAGTTCACATGAAAATGACATATCAAAGGCACATGAAAAAATCTCGGAAAAGAAAAAGGAATAAAAAAGAACAAAAAATGGAGCTTCTGTACAACATAAAAATTGCAGATGGAAAAGGGAGAGAAGAAATACAATATGATCAGAAACAACTTACCAGCATAATCAGAAAAACAACCGGTAAAGTAAGTAGTTGTTTGTACAAGACAAGAAACAGCTCCATTTAGAGCTGGTAGTGAGGTTAATAGCTGAGGAATAAGCCCATCAAATCCCTGATCATCATTTTGTGCCTGACAACAGGGTTGCTGTCACTACAAGTTTACGATACAGGGTAGATGCAGTCTTAATGAAATTAACCAAAGAACTATGACCACAATTTCACCCAGCGCAGAGATATAGAGAGAGCTATAACTCTAAGTTATGAAAACAAAAAGTTATCACAAGCGAAGATCTTATATGAAAGATAAAAGGCAGAAGAGAAAGCTTCTATAAAAGTATAAATCTAAATTTAGCGACATCAGTTCCAATTACAAATGAAACTTATGTTACTCAGACTTGGATGTGAGTGTTTGATACAGCTCTGTCCAACACAAGTATGTTCAACATTTTCTAAGTTCTTCCATGCATTTGAAGGGCCTTTGGAGGGTTATAACCCCCTACTCATATACAAATATAAACACGGGTATTTGAAGAAAAGACTAAAAGTGAAGAGCCGGAGCAACATAAAATTAAGCAATACTAGAGGAAACAAGATATATAACAGAGAAAGCAGAACTCTTGTATGTTATAACTTATAAGTTTAAACTAGAACCCAAATCGGGCTAAACATCTTGGTTAAGGAACCTCTTGAACCTCAATAAAATCTCGACCCCTACACAGCATACAGATTCAAATAAAACATCTTCAAACAAGAATAACCTAGACTTTGAAAGCTGAAATACTTACCACCAACGCTGCCCCTACTCCATTTATGCATCTTTCAGCATCCCTCATTAGGATCAACCTCTAACAACCAATAAAGGGGGGAAATAACAAGTTATTTTAAAACAAAAAAAACCTCAAATATGAATAAAAGGGAAGTGAAGGGGGGAAATGCTTTGATGAAAAGCAATCCAAGACTTATTAATCTAAGTTTTCAGCAGAGCAATTCCATGATAAGAATAATTAGCTTCCAAAAACCATAGTCTAGAGTGTTCCATGCTGCTATTAAACCTTCCACAAAAACCATTATTTGATTCTTTCATTTTATTTAACATATTCTTAAACCCTAGATCGTTCACAATGAAAGATTCTATGGATATCGTAACCTACTTTTAACTGTAAATTCAGGCAAAAACATAGAAGAATGAATAAGAAAAGGAAACCAAAATCCAACACCAAGCAATCAACGATAAACAAATTTCTTAATCTCTTAAAAGTAAATTCAAGAAACACTTACTTGAAAGCTTCGCTTCTCGAAATATCAATTCAATTATCCGCGAAACCTTTAGCAGATCGATTCAATAATTTTCAACACGCAATGAACTAACAGATTCAGATTCTCCCGAAGAAAGGACGCCGAAACCTGATTGGTATTGGGCCGTGAAGGGTACGGATCGGGTGGGTGGGTGGGGGGGGGGGGGGGGGGGGATTCCTTTCGTTATTCTGCTGGGCAAAGATCTGTCCTTTTTTCCCCGTATTATGGGTCGTATTATTACATCAAATAAGACTCTATATCCCCAAAAATCATCATTATCTTATATTTGAAAAAAAGTTTTTCAACGACGGCATATGCAACATGTATTACTGGTGTTTAAACTCAAATCTCAAAAAATGATAAACATCTAGCGACAGACCTATTTTTTTGGTATAATTGTATTTAAGGTTCTTTTAGTTTAAATAGTAATAAAATAAGGTTCTTGTCCTTCACAATTTTTTTAGATTTAAATATTTACTAGACATTTGCCCCTCTTAATGTTTGATCCTAATTCCATCTTTGGCGGCGGTAAAAATAAAACTATTTTACAAGCGGGGTTTATGTATGTCAGGGTTTTCTAGAATAAAAAATATATAGGAGGAAGAAAGGAAGATTTTATAGATTAAAAAAGAAAGGTTTTTCACATATTTTTCATGCTTGGCTCTATATAATGTGGGTTTATTTATACTATCAGTAAACGAAAAAATCAGTTAGGGTTGTTGGTGCTCGCCTAACCCTCGTGTCTTTACGCAACTCTTGTCCCACTTCAATGATTGGCTCATGCTCGTTAGCGTGTGCATGGTCCATGTTGATTATCCCATCATCCTCTTGCCCATCAATGAATGATTTTGTAACATTACCCTCTCATTCGACAATAATCTTGTCTGCAAGGTTCTTAGAGGCATCTATCCCATTACCAACGTCTCCCATCAATGAAATATGAGTCATTTGTTGCAAATGATGGCCCCGACATAACTTTAATTGAGAGATGTGAAAGACATGGTGAATTCGAGCAGCCTCGGGGAGTTTCAGTTTGTAAGCAACAACCCCACATGTTTCTCAACTTGATATGGTCCAAAGAAGCGAGGAATTAACTTCTGTTACTGCCTTAGTCGAAGCGAGAGTTGCCGATACGGATGCAATTTCACAAATACCCAACTCCCCACTTTAAGCTCCAACTCTCCGCGATGTTTATCAGCTTGGTTCTTCATGCGAACTTAAGCCTTCCACAAATTGGTTTTCAATACTCGCAATAATTTATCACGCTCTTGCAAATTTTGGTGTACATGATCAGTCTTTGAACCCCTTGTCCATATAATCTATCAAAGCTGTAAGATCGCGACCATACAATATTTTGAATGGAGTCATTTCGGCTAAGCTTTGGTAGGCCATATTATACCAGTATCATGCCCAAGATAAATGTTGTTCCCATTTGTTCGGATCTTCATCGGCCATTCAACGGAGATACATCTCAAGACAAGGATTAAGGGCTCCAGTTTGGCCATCCGTCTGAGGATGATAGGCTGAACTCATGCATAACTCGGTGCATTGTGATTGTGCCATATCTGTCCAAACCTCACTAGTAAAAACTCTATCACGATCCCTCACCAAAGACTTCTGAGTCCCATGTAATTTGACTACACCTTGCACCAATACCTTAACCCACTCCATTGCTATCAAATTTTTGAGGCAAAGCAAAAAAAATGAGCATATTTTGTGAGACGGTCCACCACAACCAATATGATTTCCTTGACATTTGATTTGGGCAGTCCCACGATAAAATCTAAGGCAAGGTCTTCGAAGACTTGGGTTGAAATTGGTAACGATTGTAAAAGCCATGCCGGTAATAAGCTGTCACTCTTCAATCGTTGGAATATTTGACATTGCTAGACATAATTGTGCACCTTCTTCCTCATGCCTGCCAGTAGAAATTCACGGAAAACCGTTGATACATATGATTCACTCCCGCATGGCCACCCAGCTTTGAATCATGGTATTCACGCAAGAGCATAGATTGTAATGCTAGCTTCTTAGGAATCACATTTCTTCCCTTGAAAATTACCAACCCATCAAGTTATGTGTACTCCAAATTCTAGAAATTGCATTCTTGAATTTTCTGTTTCAATGCCAAAATTTTTGGATCATTGTGGCTACCTGCACGTATATCTTCCAAGACTCCAAACAAAGGTCGTGATAAAGCCATCAGACTCGTGCCTACTTCCTTGACATTGTGTCCGCAACAACATTCAATTTCCATGGTCGATAACGAATCTCAAAATCAAAACCAATCAATTTAGATAGCCACATTCGTTGTTCTGGAGTTTGAATAGTTTGTTGAGTGAGTTCCCGGGGTGATCGTTGATTAGTGATGATGATAAATCTCCGCTCTAACAAATATTGTCTCCATTTTCCTACCGCTTGTGTAATTGCAAACATCTTCTGGTGATAGGTCGAAGCTGTTTGTATTCGTGGACTAAGTTTTTGGCTATAGAACACAATAGGCTTTTTGCCTTGGTGCATCACTGCCCCTATACCAATTCCCGATGCATTGGTCCCAACAATGAATTCTTTGGTAAAGTCAAGTAACCCCAAAACTGGCATCGAACATAAGCAGTCTTTCAACTGTTCGAAAGCATGCTTAGCCTCCACAGTCCATACAAAACTCTCTCCCTTACGCAAAAAATCAGATAATGGTGCAGCAATAGTTGCAAAACAATGAATAAACTTACAATAATAGCCTGAAATTCCCAAAAAAAACGCGCACCCCTTTAATATTGGTTGGTTGTAGTAAGACTCAGATCGCTTGTACCTTTACTGGATCGACTGCCAAACCCTCCCAAGACACCACGTGGCCAGAATACTCCACCTTCTCTTGTCCGAATGCACATTTTGACCATTTGGAAACAAATCCATTTGCTCGTAATGTCTGCAAAACTTGGCGAACACGTAGAAGGTGTTCCTACCATCCACCACTGTAAATCAATATATCATCTAAAAAAACCAATACAAACTTACGCAAAAATGGTGAAACACATCATTCATAGTTGCTAGAAAAGTGGATGGGGAATTCGTTAATCCGAATGGCATTACGAGGAATTCGTAATGTCCCTCGTGTGTACGGAAGGTTGTCTTGGCAATATCATCGCGCTTTACTCGAATCTGGTGGTACCCAACCAACAAATCCAACTTTGAAAATTTTTTCAACCCACCCAATTCATCAAAGAGCTCCTAGGTTGTTAGAATTGGAAATTTATCATTAATAGTGATCGCATTCAAGGCGCGATAATCTACGTAAAAACGCCAAGTAGCATCCTTCTTCTTCACTAAGAGAACTAGCGACGAATAGGGACTATGACTTTTCTGGATTAGTTGTTGATCCATGAGTTGCCTCACCTGCCACTCAACCTCTTGTTTCTGGAAGTAAGGATAAAGATGGGGCTTTAGATTTACCGACTTACTGGAAGGATGCAAGTGTATTGCATGATCATGTTCACGTTCGGGAGGTAAACCTGTAGGAGCTTCAAAGACTTCTTTAAATTCCTCAAGTACTGACTGCATTTCCCCTGACTTTATGACCACCACCTCCTCTGTTTCGGACAATAGCTGGAGAATTTGTGGGTTTTGGCTTGTGTTTGTGGGTTGAGTTTGTGGCTGAGTTTGGCAGTGATTTGGTTGAGTAATACATTGTCTTTTGATTGGTTAGAAGCAAGAGGAAACATCAGAGAAGGTTCGGGATCGATTCCGGAAATTTCGGAGGCTTGAGTAGCTTTGCTTGGTTTGCTTAAGGTAGGGTGGTGAGTGAAACTTTCAACTTATTTAAATTGGTTCAAGTGTGTAGTTGAGGTTTTGGAATGTGTTTGGTAGGCCATTCCAAGGTAGAAGTTAAGTTGGTAGCTTAACTTCTTGTGTGTTTATAGCTTTAAATGTTTATACCTATCATGATCTTATGAAGCATGAATTGTGTATGTATGAGTGTGCATTGATGTGTGTGATGAAGGATGTGTGATATGAATGGTGGTTTTTATGATGTGGTTTTGATAGTATGATTGGCACTAGTTAACTTACTGGTATAAATGATCGATCATTAGAATTAGTGTGCACACTGTTGAGTCAAATTCGCGCGTGGCCTTGGCGGCGTTAAGCCATCAAGGAGGAGTACGGTGATGTAATAGTCCACCGAAAATGTTTATATTATACGTGATGATGAGTGGAATCTCATCCGTAAGGCATGTGATGATGAGTGAAATCTCATCCATGCGAGGTCCGGTGATGAGTGTAATCCCACTGAGGTAATGTTGTTGTTGAGTGTAATCTGCGTATCCGAGTAAACTAATAGTGGCCAATATACTTGTTCATGTGGTTATGTTGCTTAGATAAGTGCTTTATCTTGTTGAGCTTAATATGAAGTAAGATGCCATATTATTGTCTCTTGTGTTGCAAGTTAGATTGCTATGTTGATGCATGTTTGTGTGTGATGTTAAGGATTAAATGCTTGAACTCTGCATTGTTGCTGTTTTTGGTTTTAGAGCATCCTCACTAAGCTTCTAGCTTACGCTCTCGTTTTCAACAATGCGGATCAGTATCGTGGAGTTAGCAAGGAGCAAGGAAATGGGCATTCCAAGCTTTGTAGTTGCTCAAGTATGGTTTAGTAAATAAAGTAGTAATTTAGCAATGGGGCTGTTATGTGTTTGTATGAGCGTTGTATGACTCATAAATGTTGAATGTTGTTTATGTTATATGTTATTTTTGGATGAGCATGTAAACCTTATGTGTGGAGGCATGTACCCTTTTGGCTTTTAAGCTTTTGTGTATGTTTGAGATGCAATATCTATCGTATATGAATGCCTTATTGGAAATGCCTCGTTGATCACCTAGATTGCTCTACATGCTAGTTCTTGGTTGTTGGATGTTGTATGTGTGTTTGTATGTGGCTAGGAAAGTCTTAAATTGCATTTAGAGTTGAGTTTCGTATTGTTTTGCTGCAATTTGGAGTCTTGCAGTGCAGGGCATATCGATATGCCTAAGGGTCGTATCGATACGGTCTTACACTTTGGGACACAAAATTGGCTTAGGGTACCAATACTCGGGGGCGTATCGATACGTCCAATCTTTACTGGAATTCTGAGATCTTCACAAGTTTTTGGCGTATCGGTACGTGCTCTAAGCGTATCGGTACGGTTTTGTATCGTTGACCGCGAGATGTTGACCGAGGAGGGTGTATCGATACAGCCCAAGGGCTGTATCGATACGGTCTCCCTGAGTTGACTGAAGGCAGTTGTCTTGGTCAAGGCGTATCGATACCCTTGACTGGTGTATCGATACAGCCTGCTGTGAGAGTTTAAAATGGGATGTTTAACATGTTGTTTGGGCTTGGTTGCTTTTACCTCGTGATGTTTTCCGCTGTCGTGATCACTTAAGGAATAAATATGCCTTTAGACAATATATAATTAAAAGGAATTTTTTAGGGTTGCTAACCGAGGTGGGACCTTAACGGGTTTCACATCAGTTTTCCCCGTGTAGCCTACTCGGACCGGTCAGTCGACCAGACTGGGACGAGGGGGTTACATCACGTCTCTTAGAATTTTATTGTTTAATTTTTACACATTGATTTTTTCAATGTTTTGAAGTGTGAATCTTTTGTACTCCTTTTAGGTTTGAATATAATCCAATATTTCAAAAAAATAATCCAAAAAGTATTAGCAACACAAAAAAAAACTAACAATAATAACTAATAAGAACGTAATATATAACTTATAGCATCATCATGATATAAAATACAAAAAATAAAGAGTCCCTGAGCAAGGCAAGGGTATAAATGAACCGGGCTTGAACGAAAAAGACTATGTTCGTGTTTGTTTGTTTATTTTTAAAGGTGTTCATGTTCGGTTTGTGTTCGTTTATTTATTTTTGAAGTTGTTTGTGTTCGTTAGTTTAGTGTTCACGAACGTGTTCGCGAATGTGTTCGTTTAAGAGTTCGTGAACGTGTTCATCTAAGTATTCGTGAACATGTTTGTTTAAGTGTTCACAAACATGTTCGTTTAACGTTCGTGAACATGATCGTTTATATGTTCAGAAATGTTTAACACCAAATTTCACTCTGTGTTCAATTTGGTCCCTACCTTCATCAATATTTAAAACATAAAAAATAAAAATAGCTTATAAACGAGACTATAAAAGAACCTACAAACGAGCTTGTTCGTGAACATAAACGAACCGAACACACCTTTGTTCGTGTTCATTCGTTTATTAAACGAACATAATTTTTTTTGTTAATATTTGTTTATTAAACAAACGTTATACGAACGGTTAGTGGAATGCTATGTTCATTTACACCCTTAGGCACATGACTTTATGTTAGAGGGTGAACCAATAAAATTCTAGAAGACGAAAATAAATTTTCAATAAAAAATTTATAATTTTTTAATCATATACGAATTTCAAATTTCAAGGGGCGACCGAACTTCTAGCCCCCTCGGTGTATCCTGGGTCTAAATTTTTTTATACGATAATGATTTCATGTATGTTAGTGAAACTCCAAATTCTCTGCAGATATGAGTTATTTTATTAAAAGATTGATCGAGTCCAAATGACTAGCCTATGTAACATAGACAACCTATATAAAAAAATAAAGAATTGAAACCGTAAAGCTCCTATTTTTCTGGGATTACTAGGCTCTGGAAATGGATTTTAAGCTGATGTCCTTCTCCGTAGGAAAAGAAGAAATTACTATAAATAGAAGGAAATTGATGAATTCGTATTTGAAAATGATGCTCAGATTCAGACAGGCTTCCATTCTTCCATTCTTGTTATTGTTTTTTTGGCTTTCTTCTTCACTTTCAGGAGCATTCTACCGAAAGCAATGGTGTTTACATCAACTGATCTGTTTATTCTTTGTTTGATCTAATCTCTTACAATATCGGTAAGAAAATATGTGTTTTGTTCTAATTATTACAGATGGATCCCAGCAACGGGCCTTCACATTACGTGAGGCTCGGAAAAGAGAAAGATCCCGTCGAAGACATCACCCCAGGCGAACTCAATCAACCTGTCAATGTTCCTCAGGTAATTCCTTTCTTTTTCTGAATCATAAGTTCAAATTCGGAGATAATTTTTTTTCATTCGATTCGATCTGATTCTGAATATAATAAGAATTTCAATCTAACATTAAAATTTTTGTGTATATGGTACGGATTTATAGAATTATTGGGGGAGGGAGAATCGTCCTATAACGAGCATATGAAGTATTTGATATATATATATATATATAAGAAAATTATTCAAATGGATTTTTTATATAATGTTTGATACTATACTCTGTCCCTGAGTCGATCAATGATCGAGAATAGCAGTGATTATATATAAAAATATTATTACTTTTTTATTTTGATTTTGATTATTGGTTACCATTATTTTTTGTTATAGTTAACAGTTTATAGATGCCCTGAATGTGGGCAACCCTTGCCTGAATCCTATGAGCCACCTGCTGATGAAGATTGGGTCACTGGGATTTTCGGCTGTCTTGAAGACGCAGAGAGCTGTAAGACTCCATTCATCATATTTTTATTCAATCTCTAGGGTTATTTTCTTTATAATAATAATAATAGTAACATTTGTACGTTAGCTGCAATGACAAATCACGTTGTGAATGAAGAAAATTAGATTGTAAGAATTTTCCTATTATGGACCTTAACAATAGTGATTGATTCAAAAATATTTTCTAGAGTAAGTACATATATAAGCATCTTTAGTCGATCTTTGATTATATAATTTATGTCTGGATGAGGATAAATAAAATTTCAGGTGAGCACAACCAATAAAATAAATACTAATAGAAGGAAACTCAAATTTTAGGTGGACGTACACTTGCTCACCCTGCTACCGTTATGGACCAGTCATTGTTTTATAATACTCATCAATCTAAATTAGTTAATCAATAAATTAAATACATGTGCTTATATAAAAAAAATCAACCACATTAACATTTTATATTTTTTTGAAACATAGACATTTTTAAGGTTTGTATTGTTACACTATTGTTTACGACATCATTGCATTAAACATTAATAATCCTTGTTTCTTATTAATGATGTGTTGTTGCAGGTCGAATGGGCATGTTTTGTCCATGTGTGTTGTTTGGGCAAAACGTGGAGACATTGAGAGAAGACATAACGAGGAACGACGCCTGCATGTGCCATGCAGTGTGTGTGGAGGGAGGAATGGCGGCGGCCGCCGCCACTCTCTTCTTCCACGGTATCGACCCTCAAACCTCGTTCCTCATCTGCGAAACACTCCTGTTTGCTTGGTGGCTGTGTGGGATCTATAATGGCTTGTTCCGTCAATCACTACAAAAGAAATATCATCTCAAGGTATGCGTATCTATTCATGGAATTATGGTTAGAGAAAGTCGTCGGTCTGTTCGATTTAAAAAATAATTTAACCGATCAATTTAGATCTTAATTATGCTAACCGAAACGATTCATTGTATTAGTAGATTAAATTGAATTAAGGTTAGAATGTAAAATTAAAAAAAAAAATAAACGCTTTTTAAATCGTTAAATTAACTTATTTTAATGGTTGAGATTAAAATTTTAAATTAAAAATAATTCAATTTTTTTCATAAAATTCTCTTAATTATCTTTCACTAATCAAAGGATAAAAAAAACGTATAAAACTCTTGAACTTAATAAAAGGTCTTTATACTATTTCAAAATTTAAAATTTAATCCTCATACTTTCGCTTGATGACTCTAAATTCCTATACTATTTTTTATTTGAAAATCTTAGTCATTCCACAGACTTTTGTTCAATTAATTTTAATTTGAATAAAAATATAGGCTTAAATAAAAGAAAAGGGTAAATTACACTTTGTCTCACTATGAGTTTGGTAAAAATAAGTCAATTTTTCTTTTAAAAGTTACAAACATGGATAATTATTTCATACACAGACGGTGAAAAATAAAAAAAATTCTATAAGTGTCTTAATTTTAGAGTTTAGGGTTAGATTTTAAGGTTTAGTGGTAGGGGTTTAGGTTTAGTGGTTTAGAATTGATGGATTATGGTTGGAATTTAGGGGTTGGGGTTAGAATTTATGGTTTATAAGTTTAAACCTAAATTTCTAGCCATATTACTCTATCTCTAAACCCTATCCTCTAAATCCTAAATAATATCACACCACATAAATTCTAAACAACTAAATATAAACTACTAACTTCTAAACCCTAAATCTAACCCTAAACGACACTTATAATTTTTTTTTGTTTCCACCGCCAATGTATTAAATATAAATCCTTAAAACATTATTACAAATAGGTCACTAGTCATTAAATATTAGACGAACGTAACATTATAAATAACAATTTTTGTCTTTGAAACTTTACAATCTAACAAAATGAAATCGAATAAAATCGAACGAACTTCTTTTTTTGGCATTTATCTTGCGATTGTATGTGCGTGGTGTTTTATGCAGGACTCGCCGTGCGATCCCTGCCTGGTTCACTGCTGTTTGCATTGGTGTGCACTGTGCCAAGAACATCGAGAGATGAAGAAGCATATAAATGATAACAACGAAACGCCGATCACCATTATTAAGCCTCCTCCGGTTCAAGAAATGAACACCGTTACTACGACCGCCGACGAAGATGATCGGAAAGAGGATCAGCCGGTTGCTTCATCTTCGTCGCCAGAGTCTCCATCGGCGAAGGATCAACAAATTACAGAGTTGGAGATACATCCACTGTAGTTATTTTTTCTTTAACAAAAAGTAATGGTTGAGGTGGTTAAGAAAAAAGTTTTAGTTTTTGGTCCTTTTTTTGTAAGCATTGAATTCATTGATTGAGGACATGGATTTTTTATTTTTATAATATTTTGGGTAAAATACACCTCAGGTCATTTAATTATGTGTTTGATTATAAATGAGAAAATTTTGAAGTTATAATTCAGTCATTCAATTAAAAGTTTGTAGTATCACTCTGACTTTTAAATTAAAACAAAAGTTTAATGTTTCTTGGTATAATAACCATTTTAGTCCCAAAGACATATATTTTATTAATTAAGTTGGTTCTATTTCGAAATAATTCAATAAATTTAATCATTCATATTTAAAAATTTTGTTACAAATATGCCACTTTTGTTGTATGTTCCATTAGTTTATCAATTATCCAATTGTGAAGTAATTGTGCCTGTCGAGCCATTTCATCTGTCAATTATCGAGCTGATGGATAACAGTAAAGAGTGCATCAAGTGGTCGAACGGTTCAATGTCAAAAGTTTTAAATATAAGTGATTAAATTTATTAAAATATTTTGAATTATGACCAAATTGACTAAATTATTATTATACTATATCATGTTTTAATTTTAACGATAGAATGATCTTTTGTAACAGAATTTTAATTGAGTGACTAAATTATAATTTTTAAAAAATTATATTTATTTAATTATAATTAAACATATAATTGAATCACATAACGTTATTATATCCTTATATTTTTGGTAAAGAAAATACTTGCGGTGACTTTTTTTTTTTCTCTCTTTTGATTTAAATAAATATATATTGCGATGTTATTATTTAGTTAAAGAATGATTAAGCACTTAAAATAAATACAAGTAATTTTACTTATTAGTTATTAGTAGGTGACATCTAGGGGTATAATTGAGTTAGTTGAGTTCGAACTATAAAAATTAGTTTGAATTCAACTTAAATTTGAGGATTGAAATTTAATTAGTTCGCGTTTGACTTTAGTTAGATCGAACTATTTGAACTCATTTGACTCTAATGTTCAACTTTAAATTGGATATTTGTGTGAGATCCATTAATTAGTCTGAGTGGTCTAAGATGTTCATATTATTTCATTTTGTATGAATTTGAATCCTAATATTTGCCTTCGAATGTAATTATCTCTACCTAATAAAAAATTGGATATTTGTGTTTCAAAATTCTCAATTAAATTATACTACAATAAGACTTAATATCAAAATAAGTGCTAAAACTATTTCGTTTTTCTCTTTTAGGTGCCTAAACTATTGTTTGGTCAAAATATGTTCCTCAACTCCTAATCTATGCCCTTTTAAAGTCAACCGAGACACATACTTTAGCCAAAAAAATGAAAATTGTGCTACTTTTTTGAAAAAAAAATAGTTTAAATACCTAAAAGAAAAAAAATGGGATAGTTTGGACTCTCATTTTAGTATTAAGCCCTACAGTAACGTTGATCAGTTTTAACAGGGTAAAAACACCATAGAACTCCCTATACTATACTTTACTTTGCATTTTAATCCCTTTACTTGAAAAATGATTTATCCTTATACGTTATAGATCTGGGCAAAATAGTCCCTTCATTAAAACTTTAACATTTCATCTAAATCCCTAAATCATAGAATAGTTGTTTATCAAGCTGAAAAATACCGAAAATTGTGAAATCGATAAGGACTCTTGCTCGTGGATTTTTTTTCTTTTATAAGAGTTTAAAATTTGAATTTTTCACATGGATTAGTTCTTTAAAGTTTTATGAATCATCAATCCACGTAAACAAGACCAAACTCCACGTAAGCATTTAATGGGAAATTCTAATGTACAATCCGTAGTTGAGCACAACACTTTTAGATCGTGCATGTCAAATTTGGAGTAATTTTATAAAATAATTCAAATGTTAAATAGATATTAGTGTTGCCAGTATTTTTGGACCGGTGTGATAAAGATATTAAATCGATTTGAGAATTTACATGCATAACAAATGTAACTATATTGATAAATTCGATATATATATATATATAGTTACAATATAAAAGGTAATATTTGATGTAGAACCAATAGAAAGTTTTTTTTACAAAGAGGAATTTTAAATTTATCACATGTTCTCTTTAAGGACCAAAATCCTCTGTTTTTTTTTTGTCTAACACTAAAAATATCAAATTCTAAACACTAACTCTAAATTATAAATCTCAAATCCTAAACCTTACACTCAATAATCTAAGCCGTAACTCTAACCCTTAACCTTAAACCATAGTCATAAACCCTAAACCTACATTTTTAATGATATGACATAAGTAAAGATACCGAAAAGGGACACATGAGGAGAAGTATCATATAAATTAGGGGTGCAATTGACCTACTTTATTTGTTGGGGTATGATGTTTTCAAGAAGGTAATATAGAATTTTGCATAAGAAATATTAAAATTGATCCCAATTAATTTGTTGGGGTATGGGGCATACAATGCTTATTTTAGTGATATAGAATTCCTCAATTAAGAGTGCTTATCGAGCGAGTCGATTGTGAGTTGAGTAGTGCTCGACTCGGGCTCGTTAAAAAATCTCGTTGCTCAACTCGACTCGTTGCTCGTTAAGCTCGATAACATTTTGCTCGACTCATGCTCGTTAAAAGATCTCGTCGCTCGACTCAACTCTTTGCTCATTAAGCTCGCCAATTTTTTTTACCTTGTTTTTTTTAATTATAGGTAAAATCTAGTGATACTATTAGAGTTTAACATAAACATAGAAATTCGGGAAAAAAAACTTGAGGTCTGAGGAGATAAATAAACGAACATGTCATGACCGAGTTAGAGATGAAGTCGATATTCGCGTGTGAGACTCTTTTTAGTTTCTCAACAATCTTCGATGAACAACAAAAGAGTGAATGCCTTAGAAATTTCGAGGTTTTAATTTTCAATCATATATTTTTTTATATAAGAAGTGAAAACATAAGACTTTTATCCTTTTCTACTTTCATACATAAAGTAATGTTAAAAGAAAAAGGAAATTTTTAATAAAAAAAAGAAAGACTCATTATTATAATTTAATTTCTTATTAATACATATTAACTTTTTTAATTATTAAGGAATATAAAATGTTTTGGAAGTTTGAAACCAAAATTTTGTGGGTAAATTACCTAACAATTCACTGAGCTTTTATAGAATTTTCAACTACTATTTAGACTTCTTGAAATATAATTTTTTAAGGTAGCCACCAAAAAATCATAGAATATATATATATATATATATATATATATATATATATATATATATATATGTATAATAACGAGCTGCTCACAAACTAACGAGTCGAGTTGGGCCTTGCTCGACTTGACTCGTTAAGATATCGACTCGAGCTCGATTACGAGTCAAGTTAACCCGAGTCGAGTGTTAGCCGAGTTTTGACCCAGTCGAACTCGAGTTGTTTTCGAGCTGCTCAACTCGATAAGCACCCCTATCCTCAATACCTCATACTTCACTCAAGATCTCACTATAAGAAAATTCATGCTCCGCCACTAAAGAGACAAACAATTTCTACTCCCTAAATCTTAACTCCTAAACTCTAAATTTTAAGCCATAAATTTTAATCACAAACATTAAAAATCTAACCACAAACACTAAAAATCTAATCCTACACATTGAACCTTAACCTACAAACCCTAAAAACTAAATGTTTGTAGAAATTAAAATTTTCAACGTTAGTGTAACACCCCATTCCCGGCCTGGTAGAGAACCGGGTCGGACAGTGTTACCGGAAAACATATTCAGAGATCGAAACTTTTTTGGAGTTCAAAATCTTTTTGGATTATTTTATTAATCTCTTTTAAGAACATTAACTTGTTAACAACTTATTCAATTTTGGGTCAATTTTAATTTTTTTTGAACTTAGAAACTAAATTGTAAATTTTACAAATTAAGGGTCTTTGTCTGAAATTCGTGTCATTATTCTGAAATTAAACTTACTAATTATTAACCTGTGAAATTTTATCACGAACGGAGGTCATTTACTTATTTGATTAGGCAGTACAATATTTAGTGACCATTTTGTAAACTATTCAAAATTGTTTTTATTCATATTAGCCTATCAAACGATTTCTAAACCTTACAAAACTTTTACCAACAAGTCTAAAATCTAAATTTCTAATAACTTGTCAAGTTTTAGGGCATTTCGAGTCAATTTATCTAGTTTACACCTTTTAGCACATATAAGCTAGTGTGATCAGTTTGAACCAATCACCAACATACCAAAAATCATATTTAACCTTTGAACATCGTTAGGCTATTCTAAACATATCAAAAAGCACGTATATGTTTAGACCATATGCCACCATACTAGGAGTTTAGGGCAGAAGGTTAACATACATATGATTCGTGGAAGTGACTTACAACCGCAACAACACGACTGAAGGCCAGGATTCTTTATGGTCTTGAAAATCACAAGACACACGAATGTTAGGCTTACATAGCCTAGTGAGATAGTCAAAACGAATATGATAACAAATAACATAACATGATATTCAAGTGATATGCACAAACATAGTTCCATGTTCATTTTCACGCTTATTCCATATTTTCACATATTGTCATATTTTCATTGTGGGGATTATATCATATAGATTTTGCATTAAAGATCATTGGATACTCGAATCTCATGTACACCAATATAACAAAACTCTGGTCATATCAAATCAAATCAAATCATATCCCTGTACACCACATATAGGTTGTAGCCTCGAAACTCCGGGTCAAACTGAGCTTAAAATCTTATGGCATGCCATTGTATCCAATGTTCCTTAATTCACAAAAATATATTTTTTAAGTCACATCATATCGAATATAAAAAATGAGCCTTAGCTCCATATCATACAATATTTTATATTGTTTTCATATATCACATTCGTGTAGTATATCCTAGTCATATTTGCACATATGAAAGCAATGTAAGGTACTTACTAGATTTGTCAGTCGAACATAGTTATTCTACTTGAGCCCTTAAACAAATACGAATTTTAAATAAAAATAAATAAATGCAATGGGGTGACATCTAGCCAACCCCGTGACACAATTACACTCACCTCGACAATTCGAGGCTTTTAAGGTTCTCGGATAACGACACTTTTATTTTTGGTTTTTCGAAGGATATGGCAGTTGTTCTTTATCAATCCCTTGAACTAGGTTAATTAATATAAATTGATCAGAATCGACAAAACGATATCGAATTAATATCAATATATATATATATTTCAAATTCGATATCAAAACTTAAATTAATCGAAGATTTGAGCTTACTCAACGATAGCAAGGACTCAAATTTATTAAAACGAAAACTCGAGCTTATCACCCTATCACTGAATCGATTGTTTGTTCCTTACCACCGAAATTTAACTTCGATTAGACCGATTTTTAGAATGTGACAGTTAGTATATAAAACATTTTCCCAAATATAAATCATAAAAATTATATAAAAGTATTTACTTTTTCACTAATATAAGTGAATCAATCCTCTTGAATGATAGTTAGTGATTGGGTAAGTATAATAACTAGCAAACAACACGTGCTTGGACAAAGTCTGGATATGATTGTAATAACTGTTTTTTCCCCTCCCATAGAGACAACATGAAAAATATGTAGACAAACAGATTCAACCAACCGACATAGAAGGCGAAGCATGTGTTGGAATTCCTTGTAAGAGCGACATGAATAGGCTATGACAGTTACAAACCACTCTTTACATTTCCATACTATATTATTACAACATGTTCCCACGATTCATTACTCCCACAAAAACAAAAATGGTTCACTGCTTGTTCGGAACTCCGTTGGTTTTTTATCTTTTCTGTAATAACAATCACTGATTGAACGGCGGCGCCACCCTTGCACCACCACTTGTCACCCACACTCCCCGCCCAAGCCATTGCTCTTTTCTAAAAAGTAGGGCTGCAAATGCCCTCTCATTCACCGTTCATTATTCACTATACCGTAACATATACAAACATTGTTCTTTGATTTTCATGGTCCCATGGCTTTTATTATGGATCAACGATCGAGCTTTAAGCATTTTTGTAAGGTTTGCAAGAAAGGGTTTGGGTGCGGGAGGGCGCTCGGTGGGCATATGAGGGCACACGGAATCGGCGATGAGAGCGGGAGTATCGACGAGGACGATGTCGCCAGCGATTGGGAGGAGAAGTTTGGAGGGAATTCGGGGCATAACAACAAGCGTATGTATTCGTTGAGGACGAACCCTAATCGTTTGAAGAGTTGTAGGGTTTGTGAGAATTGTGGGAAGGAGTTCTCATCATGGAAATCGTTCCTCGAGCACGGTAAGTGCGGCTCGGATGATGCCGAATCGCTCTTGTCGTCTCCGGCCGGGTCGGTTGATGCGGGAAGAGGGTGTGGCAACGGTTGGTCTAAAAGGAAGAGATCGCCGAGGGCCGAGACGGGTGATTTCAATAGCGAAGAGGAGGATCTCGCTAATTGCCTTATGATGTTATCGAATGCCGGGGTCGGTCCGTTCGTGGCCGATACCGAGGCGGAGGAGTCTTGTGCTTCAGCCAGTAAAGAAGAGGATATCAAAAGGAATACAATGAATTTCGTTGCTCCTATTGCATGTAGGGTACCAATAGATAAACCTAAAGGCCTTGCCAAAGGGGTGTTCGAGTGCAAAGCATGTAAGAAAGTGTTTAATTCACATCAAGCATTGGGTGGACATAGGGCTAGCCATAAGAAAGTTAAGGGATGCTTCGCGGCTCGACTCGATCACATCGACAACACCCAAGTCGACGACGACCACGACGTTATCACACATGAAGAAATCCTCCCAACAAAGACCACATCCACCTTCCAATTCGATCAACGAACTACCACTCTGTTAACAGCCTCAACATCGAAAAAGAAATCAAAAGTACACGAATGTTCGATCTGCCGCCGGGTCTTTTCGTCCGGACAAGCATTGGGAGGACACAAAAGGTGTCATTGGGTCACTTCGAATTCACCCGATACATCATCTCTAGCCAAGTTCCATAGGTTTCAAGATCATCAAATCGAGCACATCCACCAAAAACCGAAGCTCGTCGATCACGATTCCAATCAATCGCTTGATCTTAAGCTCGATCTTAATCTCCCTGCTCCAACCGATCTCGACCTCGTACGACGGAACCACGTGAACTCGTATCGGCAGCCATGCATAAGGATCGATCCCAAAGAAAAGGCAGCCATTATCGAAAATGCAGACGATGAAGCTGAAAGCAAGGTGAAGTTAGCAAAACTAAGTGAACTAAAGGGTATCAATATTGTGAGTGGAAGTTCTTCATCTCCATGGCTGCAAGTTGGGATTGGTTCAACAGCTAACGTTGGTTCTAACCCTTAAAAAAACATTATGACAAATATTGTTAATTCATATTTTTATTTAATTTATTTTTGTAGACAACATATATAATTTGTATTTATATACATTTACAAGTAAATTATACTGTAATTACAAAATAAAACATGATTTTTCATGTCGACAAGTAGTAGTAGATACATGTATTTTTATCATGTTCATATATATTATTATAGTATTTATATCCATTTACAAGTAAATTGTTTACATTTACATAAGATTTGATATGAAATATTTATTTATCATTTTGTTTATTTTTAATTTCATATTGTGTCTAATATTTTTTTTTGACAAACGCAAATTAAAACGTTAAAATATAATTGACGTATAATATATATAACTTTCAATGTTTATATTTTTTTTCATTTTCATCTATATTTTTAATTAATTTACAGTTTTTATAGAAATAAATTATAAACTTTCATTGTGTGCAATTTGGCCCCTGCCTCTTGCTTTGATATGCAATTTAAACCTTAACTTTAACTTTGATCTATAATTTGTTTCCTAACTTTTTAATACAAATTCATCCTTCATTAAATATTTGATTTTGTATTAAATTAAAAATTAAAATATAAATTAACACTTTAGGTATTTTTAATTAAAAAAATTTATTCATCATTTCAAAACGTACAGAAATAATAAAGAGTCAAATTGCATATTAAAACCAAAGTCAAAGTCCAAATTACACCCTAAAAAAAGAGATGAGCCAAATTGTAGCTCAAAAGTGAAGTTAGGGGCCAACGTACAAAAAATAGGGACCAAACTGTAAATTAAAACCAAAGTCAAGGATAAAAAAAACATTAACCCATATAAAGAATAATGGCTCAATACCAAAATAAGTGTTCTATAATTTTAGCTAAAATATGTGTCTAACATTTTATTTTTGGTTCGTTTTAAAATCATTTTAGACGCCCACCATGGCAAAAAAAATTGATGTACTTTTTTTAATAAAATGAAAACTTTAGACACATAACTTAAAAATATGGATAAAGTTTACAAATGGTCACTAAATTTCAGTTCATTATTTAATTTGGTTAGTAAACTTTCAATTGCTTCAATGTTATCTTAAACTTTTTGATTTGCTTCAATATAGCCATTGAGCTCTTAACAAATGTTAAGAAAGTGACGTGTCGGTTAACAAATTTTGTATAATAACATATTTAGTCCTCCATATTTGCACATTTAAACAATTAGTTCTAATTCAAAAAATATTTAACCCTCAATATTTACATATTGTTTTAATTTGGGTTTTTTAATTAAAATAATTTAACCATAAACTTAAAACCCTAAATCCAAAACATTAAACATAAAACCCCAAATCCATAAACACAAAACTAAAAATCTCAAACCCATAAACCATAAACCTAAAACACTAAACAACAATTTACCTCTCCACTATTCTTTCTTTATTTATTTATTTATTTATTTATTTATTTCTAATAGGTCAGAATTGCTGAAGATAAAAACAAGGATGATACAACCGTTTAAGGTAAACTTTTTGTTAAAAGTCCTGCATTGTTTAAGGAATACGGAAAACTTTCTCAGGTATTTTTGTATATCATATGAACTTTTATTGTAATCTAATAGAATAATCTTCCATGATCGAATTATTGCTTTGGACTCATGTAAAAATGCTCAATTCAAATTATTTATACTATAATGCCATTTTAGGAATTTAATTCTCAAAGGTGCTGCTTTTATTTTCTTGAACTCGGGGAAATGGTCCTCCCTCCCTTTTCCCATATTCAAGGACTAAGACCTGTCTTCAAATTTTGAGCCACATCTGTATCCTAGGTGATGGGTTCTTCAATACTGGGATGCTTGTAGAGTGGATGAGGTTTACTCAAATTAGTGTTTAGTGTTTTATGTTTAAAATTTAGGATTTTAGGTTTATAGATTTGAGGTTTTATGTTTAGTATTTTGAATTTAGGGTTAAATTATTTTTAATTAAAAATAATGTATAAATATTAAGGGATAAATCTATTATTATTTTTTTGAATTATGACTAAATTGTTTGAATGTTTAAATATAAAGGACTAATTGTATTATTATACAAAATTTATTAATTGATACGTCACTTATTTAATGTTCGTTAAGAACTCAGTACCTAAATTAAATCAAATCATAAAATTTAACGATAATATTTAAATAATTAAAAATTTAATTACTAAATTAAAGAATTAATTAAAATTTAGTAACCATTTAAACTTTACCTAAAATATAATTTTGACACTTAATTTTCCATATTAATCCCTTTTTATTTTAAAATTTCTCGCCATAAATGGTAAAACATTATTCCATTCAACTCCTCTTTGAAGAAACTTCCAGAAACGGGCCAACTACTGCCGCTTAAAATTCAATCTTTTGTCATCTGAGAGGATGAAAAGACAATTATACCCTTAATTCGAACCGCATGACGCTGTAAAATAGGAAAAATATGGGAATCCACCACAGTGAAGTCGAAACCAGGACAAACATCACTGTCCCACGTTCTTCCCTTTTTCTCACATTTCTCTCGAAGGCCGTTCGCCGGAACCTGTCAACCGCTGATTTCTCCGGCGACCTCCGACGGATCCAGTCACGATGAGCACCGGCGAACTTCTTAGCATCGAGCCTCAAGAGCTCCAGTTCCCCTGTAAGCATCTTAAAAGTTTCGCTCTGCTCTCCAGATCCATATCTTTCATCGGTTTAAGTTTAAGTTTTCGAGTTCGTCCAACTGTTTTCTAATTCGCAAACGTTTATTGCCCCTGAATTAGTTGAATTGAGAAAGCAGATCTCGTGTTCCCTAAACTTGTCCAACAAGACCGATAATTATGTGGCTTTTAAGGTAATTGTTACTTGTCAAAATTATTCTGGATTTTGTGCTAATATAAAAAGGCTTTGATTCTATATTCTATATTCTATATTCTGTTTGCGTGAGTGTGTTTTTCTTTTTTGCAGGTTAAAACGACAAATCCAAAGAAGTACTGTGTGAGGCCAAATACTGGAGTTGTGCTGCCTAGGTCTACGTGCAACATTACTGGTCTCTCTCTTGCACAAAATTTGAACTTAGATTTCATTATTTTAGTTGATCATGGTTTATGTCGAATCTTAGTAGTTTATTTTTGTTCTCTTGTTGTGTTAATTTTATTGCAACAGTTTGCTTTATTTTCACATTATAAGTACTTCTTATCGTTGTAACTTATTGGTCTATTTATTGAATCAGTTACAATGCAAGCTCAAAAGGAAGCACCTCCTGATATGCAATGCAAAGACAAGTTTTTACTTCAGAGTGTGGTTACTAGCCCTGGAGCTACCGCAAAGGATATAACTCCAGAGATGGTGTCTGTAGAAACTCTACTGAAGCTGATTTGAAAAATTGGAGGTTTGTTAATTGGCTAATGTTTGCTTTTGAATGTGTTAGTTTAATAAGGAATCTGGGCATCATGTTGAAGAGTGCAAGTTGAGGGTTGTTTATGTTGCTCCTCCTCGGCCTCCTTCCCCTGTTCGAGAAGGATCTGAGGAAGGCTCTTCACCTAGGGCTTCAGTCTCGGACAATGGTAGCTTGAATGCAGCAGAACTTTCATCCGTGAGTATTGCTTGATTTTGTTTGACATTGAATAGGGTTTCAGTGTTGATCAATGTGTTCTTTTCAAATATTAATGAGTTGTGTTGTGGTTGTATGATTTGGCCTACAGGTGTCAAGATCTCATGTTGAGCGGCATGAACCTCAAGACAACTCATCCGATGTAACTTCTCTCTTCATCTCTTACACTTTTATTTGCACTTTTATAGTCTGATTTTGGAATTTTATGGCCCCTTAAAAGGAATGTTTATAGGTTCCATCTAAGCCGATGAAGTGAGTGGCATTTATTATAGCAGTTTTTTGTAGTTGCACATGGTTTACTTTTTTCATTTAGGAATATTGTGTGATTAGTTTTTATAAGTTGAATATTTCTTTTTGGGAATTTATTGGGAAAAATACCCCCTCTAGATAACATTTGGAAAAATACACCCATTCAGGCCACGTAGGGCGAAGTCGCGTTTTACAAAACGCAACTTCCGTGTTGAGTAAATAAGTAAGAAAAAAGGGTTAATTTATCAAGTTTTTATTACACAGAACGTGACTTTGGAAATCGCATTTTGCAAAATGCGACTTCGTCCTACGTGGCCTGAATGGGGGTATTTTTACAAATGTTATCTAGAGAGGGGGGGGGGGGGGGGCATTTTTCCCAATAAATTCCCAAAAGTAAATATTCAGCCAAATTACCCATGGATGCATTGATGATACTGGCAATAATTCTTGCATTATGCATATTTGGGTGGAAATTTTATTGACTTGTCTCTATTCTCTATATCACCTGTCATCAAGCATGATTCAGTTGACCTTACTGATTTTGAGTGCTAATTTACATGGTAGTTTATCATCATCATGTAATGATTATGGGGTTCATTTATTTTCTCTTGGAGGGATATTTGCTTTTTAAGTTCAAATCTTTAGTTGTCAGTATCTTCTTTTGAGATGGACTGTCATTTAGTTTAATTTTTTAATGAAAATTATCAACTTAGCAATGAGCATTCTCAATATTATGCCTTGAAGATGACTCGAACCTACACACTCTTTAGCATGAGATTTTGATGTATCAACTTGTATTTGCAAGCTATACATGGTGTGAAAAGAACAATATTAACATACCCTTGCGGTAAGACATTTTTTTCTTGTTTAAACCCTTTGGAGTTCATATTGTTTGAACTTTTGTACTTGTTTTAAAGCACTTGGATTGGATATAATCCATACTTGTTTTTTCTGTGCTGGTGGTAAATAACCAAAACTTTACCTAGATTTCTAAAAAAAACGCTTCCTATCACACGTTCAGCATTTGGGTATTGGATCCGAAGCCGGATACACTAATTCCCATGAATGCCTGCCTTCTCCAGTTAAGAAGAAGCTTGCTCATTTAAGCTGAATATTTATGCTGAATCCACCTTTTAAAATTCAACTATTATGCTATGTTTGGTAGTAGTGTTATTGTTTCCTTATGTTACATGAGTTAGCAATAAACTTACTCTACTTGGTAATTTTTAGCCACTAACATGACTTAGATTGAAGAAAGAGAATAAATAAATATTGCTTATTTTGAATAGGTATTGTTTTTTACTTGAATTTTTACTCATCTTTCTAATTTCAAGTATATATTTCTCTTAATTCCAATTTATGTTATAACAAATTGTTTTAAAACTCATGTAATAATTAAATTAAGAGTTTTCTTTATGTTATTACTTATGTACCTAACATGGCCTTTGTGTTGTCTTTTTAAATGCATTTGATATGAGAAAAAAGTATGGATGTAACTTGGCTTGCTTCAAATATGGCATTATCACCTTGTGCGGTCTTATATGATATATCTTTTATCATTGCGCTCATTTTGATGCTTCTTTTACATGATTTGATATGATAATTATCTAATTGAAATGTTTTAAAAGAATTATCATCTCTGAGGACCGAAAAGCCTAAAAAGGATGGCTGGCTAATAGTAGCAATGTTCCTTTTTCCTCTATCACTGAAGTTATTCTAAAAATTCACAATTATCCGAGAGGAAAAGAAGGCCTTAAAAACGTTGATGTTTTGCTGTGGCATTTTTATTCAGAAGAATAATTTAATTGCAGGTAAGGTCTCTCATTTCCAAGCTAACTGAGGAGAAAAACTCTGCCATTCAGCAAAATAACAAGCTTCAGCAAGAACTGGTAAGTCAATCCCTATTTTCTAAGAGTTTCTGGCAGTTCACTTTGGAATTAAATCTTTGAGGTCCTCAACTAGTAACAAAATGGTTAATGGAATTAAGGAGCAATTGCTACTTGACTAGTTATACAAGTGCATCTCCATTCATCCACAATCTTAACCAAAAAAATTCATTTGTGGGCATTGTCCTCTTGTCAATTACATATCATTGTCTTTTTTATTGAAACCGAGAATGACAATTTAAAAGGAAATGGCATCTAAAAAAGGAATAATAATACACACAAATGCTGTCATTATGCTGATTGCTTTATTGCGTCTCACATTGAAGTTTGATTCGCAGGAACTCTTGAGACACGAAGCCAAAAGAAATCAGGGTGGTATTGCCTTCATGTATGTATTTCTTGTCGGCTTGATTGGCATCATTTTGGGATACCTATTGAAAAGAACATGACCTTCGTCCGTGTTACACAATCTTCGTTGTTCTTCGGTGCAACTTTCATGACTGGGAAAAAATGAAAATTTAGAAAATCGGAAAGGTAAGTGGTAGCTTCTTCTGTCGGAATGTTGTATTACTTATTGTCCCGTATGGTATACTCGCCAAAAAAAAGTTCGAAGTGTGGACATGGAGGGGCATTGTTTGTTCACTGTATTACCGTGCATTGAGAGTAGGGTAGGATATTTGATCTTTCAACTGGGAATTACTGGATTTCATAATTGTTTGGCCAACCCATATGTTTAGGAGAAAACCAACTCTCTATTGCTGATGTTATTGTTAAATTCTAGGGTTTTTTTTTCATGCGCTTTGCTGGATTGGCTACAAGTCATTTGCTTTACTATTTATCTATTATTATTTGATACACTAGCAATGGATAGTGGAGTTATAATGTTAGCACTAGATTGATAACGCAGAGAAGTATATATTTATATAAAATACAGTCTTAATGCATAAACTCAATTAAACCATATAACCATCTTTTGAATCTGGCATTTTTTTTGATCAAAGAGACTTACTTCATTACTAATAATAAACAAAAGGATACAACAAAGAAAGCAGACAAGGCGGGCCCACCTCAGCCCCTTTTCTCCAAAAACCTATGAGCGCCGCCATGAGCCATGCAAGGTCAATAGCGTCGCTTCTACAGCTCCCTACACCAGCAGTCGGACCACTGTCCACAACCAAGAAAGGATGCGCATCCAACTCCTCAAAACAAACACAAGCAAAGAAAAAACACAGGCGCAAAAGGGGACGATAACCGGACATCCGACAGAAACCAACCGGAAAACACTAGACGAATCATAGGACAACTAAAAAATGGACCACCCAAAACCTTCTTCGAGATTGCGATACCGGCTTTGTCTGAGAGCTCTTCCCAGAGATAGGCTTCTGACGAGTCACCGTCGATCCTTATCAAGGCGAAAACCATTATCACCCGAAATGGAGGAATGGAGGCCATTGAGTTCTCCCTCAGTCTAGCTACTTCCGTGTCGTGGTGGGTCTGTAACATAGCAGAACAACACCTAAACAAAAGCCTTGGATCCGCCTGCTCACTGTGAGCCTCTGTGATCCGAGGGGAAGGATTAAGCCGCATCAAGCACCCACGTCCCTTCCTAACGTGGGCCACGCAACATTCAAGCTTCATGGTGAACTCGGATAACTCCTACTGGAGTTATCCGAAGCCTGAACAGGATCCTTGAAGGGGTTAGGATATGCCACTGTCTTCTCCAACGGGACCAAATCTTCTCCATCACTGATAACAATCTCTTCATTGAGAGAAAAATTGTCGTCAATGCACATTGTCGGAATCCGGGTGATGGTCTTACCAAACGGATCAATTCCCAACTGGATAAGCCCCGCTTCATCGATCATGACCCTGGTGCATTCCATGGCAAACTTCCTTCTTGCTGCTTTCCTGATCAGTGTCAGCCTCCTGGACCCGTAGTTTCTTCCCTTTTTCTTTCGTTCAATGTGTTGAATAATAGCAGAGGATTGAAGTATGGTTTCAGGGAACAAAGCGGCCGTAATCATGTCATCAGAGGCTGCTATGTTTCGTTCCGATATAGCCCAATTTTGGGGCCCAATTTGGCAGATTGTATTCGAAACCTGCTCCCAGAGTTCACGCCTCTTTGCTGGGCCAAACAGTTCATAGCCATCATCTTCTCTTTTGCGTTTCTTGGTGGTCGACACTTCCATACGGTCGAACCCCACTGCCAGCATACTTTCCAATGTATTATGAGACTTTCCTTCATTTTCCCTGGTAATTTGCCCTGGTTCAGATCTTTCCTTGAAGGCAAAGGACGGTAGAATCTGTTGTGCAGGCCCTATAACCATGTTAGCTCCTATGTTTCCTTGTTGAAAGGTTGCTTCATTGCTTTCCCAAAGAGGAAACAAAGGGTTGACTTTGAGCAAAGGAGATGGGACGTGAGAGGTTTCTTTAGACGAAACATTAAGGTCAAGGAGATTTGGATTAGATTGCCCTCTGACAATGCTCCAGTTGGCATTGTCCTTCTCATCTTCTCCTTTGTCCTGTAGCGTGGACGGTCCCGCTGTGGTGGTGGCCGGCTTCAGAGAGACTAAACCTTGCTGCCTGAAAACATTCGAGGCACGTAACCACGGCCCGAATTTCCCAGAGAGTTTCACCATGACCAGGTCATTTTTGCATTCACGTTCGACGTGTCCCAGACGGCCACAACGGAAGCAAAAACACGGCAGTGCTTCATACTTAAAACCAACCTCCAGAGCCTTGTCTTTCTTTCTGTTAAGGATGAAACCCGTCTTGAGCGGATCCTCCACCCTGATGGCTACTCGGATGCCGACATTACCGTTCCATGCCACCTTTTCGTCATCATCTTCTAGCGTTGATCCATAGTAAACCGGAAACAGTTTCCCAATGCGGCGGACGTTATCTTTGGTGGTCAATCCTACTGGTAGATTGGTTATTTGAATCCAAAATTCCTCCGTTGAGAAGTCGATTTCTTCCAATGCCTTGTCCGGTTGCCACTCTTTCAGTATAAGCAGGGAGTCTTGCACCGACCACGGTTTTTTACCGAGTACACGGTGGCGGTCTTCTGTCGTTTGGAAGATGAAGAGGAAGAAGTTTCTTCCTAAGTCATGGCACTCCAAACCTTCACATTTCCATGCTTTCTTCAGTATGGCCTTTAGTGCCAGGATTTTGATGGACGAGGCAGACAGTAGCTTGCCAAGCAAAGAGAGGTTTTTCAGCGTGAAGTTTACTTCGCTGTCTTCGTTGAGCTCAAGCTCATCGAGGAACTCCTGGTTTGGAGGTTTGGGATCTTCATGGTTGTTAGGGAAGTTGGTGTCAACGACCCCTATGCTCAGACTAGTTCCACTGTTTGGCATGATTTTCTGCAGGAATGTGGAATGAATGCTCCTACAGACTTGGAGAGGATGCAGGAGTTAATGCCTTGAGTCGGGTTTAAATGCTTCTTTGGACTCGAGCCGTAAACAGAAAGGGAAATGAAGAGGAAAAGGGTTTGTGGGCGAGCAAGAAGGAAAGAAAACGAAAGAAGCAAAAACAGCAGAGGTTCTAAACCACCTCCTTGCCAAGACAATCCTCACCAGACACGATCAAGCCCACAACCTGAAGTTGGAGCGAAAAATCGGAGAGATAGGAGAACATTGACTGGGAGAGAGAACTTGCTTGAATAAGATAGTGTTGGTTCAGAGTGGTTCTGGCATTTAAAACTATTATTTTGCTGCACCATATAATGATAAATTAGGTAGTTAAACAACCCATTGTCACAAAAAGTGAAAGTTAATACTTATGTTGACAAAATGACTTGTTAATTACAGACACTATAAACCATCTTATTTTCCGAATTTTATGTGATATTTTGTATAATAATTGAACATAAAACAAATATTAATATTGATAACCCCACTTTGACAAAAAAAGATTACAAAAGAATGAACAGAAAATCCTAAAACTAATATGGATGACACAGATTTGTGAAATAGAGCAAAATGAAAAAAAATCAGAATTATCAGTTGCAGGTTTCAAACCTGGGAACTCTGGATTATGGGCCCATCAAACTTCCGCTACGCTACATAAAAGTATTTTTAAAAATTTTTTTGCCAACAATTGAAATAACATAAATGTGGTCTGATATGAATTCATCCCTCTACTTTAAGAAAGTTGAAACATAAAAATGGTCTAATCTGAATATAAATTTAGTATGAGGAACAATGCAAAAGCACAAGAAAATGTATGAGGAACAGTCCAAAATATATTGAAAATCAATTCCAAGACGTGTTGTTTGATGAATGATATTTACACACAATCTTGCTTGCTACCCGTAAATTTACAAAACACAGTTTTTTTTTAACAAACCGGCATTCATCAAAAAACACACACACAAAAAAACAAGAAACAAAAACAAAAAATACAGAGGAAGAAAACAAAACATATATGGGAAAACAGAAGAAAAAAAAAACAGCAACATGGACCATACAAAGCAACAACACAAAAAATTAAAATAAAATGCAGCAAAAACAGAAACATCCAAAACGATGGGTGGAAGCAAGGTTCGACGAGGGGGAGACACCAAGCCAGCTACATGTTCGGTGATCATTTATGTAGTTTACTCTAAAATAAATTATAAATTTTAAAATAACTTATTTCTTTTTTTTGAAACTATTACACAGAAAATAAAAAATATCAAAATAAAGTTTTAATTACGATTGAGAGGTAAAATGTGATATTTCTCATTAATTTTTAACATGCTTTAACGGTAGCATCAACACTATACTCGTTTGTAATCAATTTATAACATCTAAAAATTAAGTGACCAAAAAGAACATTTAAACATAGTTTGATGCTTATTTGTGGACTTTAACTTAAAATTTAAAATTTGTTTTTCTCAAGAAAAGAGCGGTCGAGGGAGCGTAAAGAAGATCGAATCTGTTGAAGATCTCAACGGTGCGACCTCTATGGACGCATGTGATGCAACTGTAGACTCTCTGAAGTGGTTGATTGCTCCATTGTTGTTGTTATTATTATTTGAGGTGGATGTTTGTGGCGGAGGGTTCATCCGAGACTTGACCTAAGTATAGTGATTCGATATGTTTACAATTACTAACGGGTGTAGCTTGAAGGTGAGGCAGCTGCTCGATGACGGCGCCATTGTTTCTCCCTTAGTTTTACCACTTGATAGTTTAGGCTCTTTCTCTCACACCACAAACATGACACTTTTTCTAAAGTAACATTTCAATCACCTAACTATAAATAAAGAAACAAACTTGTTACTTTTGGGTAGTTGTTGCTCTAATTTACCTATAGGTCCTCATGGTCTAATTTAATTTTTTTACCTATAGGTCGGTGGTTCGATCTCAATCCATGGGATTACATGTAACGATTACACCTATCAGTGGTGAATATCTTGATTTCAGTACATAAGTTGTTGATTTAGTTCATATACATTTTTCGTAAATATTTCTTTCAAAAAATATTTTTCAAATAAATAAAAAATGTTAATAATTCATAATAGTATTTGTTAAAGTTATTTTTTACTACTTTAAGTATAAAAATGACTTTTACATTATAAAATAATTATAATTAAATAAAAAATTAAATTTGATTTAATTCGAATAACGGTGATTTTTAAACTTGTGAACTATAATCTGTCTAAACAATTTAATTCAAATCGAAATTAATTATTTTTTGTTGATCAACCAAAAATATGTAGTCTTGACGATTTTCGTTATACACAAATTTCGAACTCCCTTTAAGGAAGAATTGATGTCCTCATCCGAATTAGTTTTCATATGCCCATATCGATAACCTCCCTAGTATGCATTCCTCTATTTTCCCTTAAGAATGAGAGCAAGATAATTGTAGCCGTCAGAATTATTTGCCCTCAACTCTCGTAGTAATTCTTTAAAATTCTACGGTAATAATTTATACTCTACGACAAGACATAGTGCATAAATTGGTTATAGGAAAACGATGTGATTTTTGTAAAGTAGAGTGGTATATAGTAAATAATATGTACCAATGCGTATAACAAGCTAGCATTCATCGTCCTTCTTGTAGCGTCCCTGGTAGTTTGCTGCAATATGGCGCAGACAATAACGGTGTTCAATATTCAAAGATTGAAACCTACTTTCAAAAGATTGAATCGAGGACTATATCTCACCCCCTCAATCTAAGATCAAACATACTTGATCTTGTCTTAAAATATAATGTAATTTTTTAAGGAAAAACACCCACGATTCGGTATCTTCTCTCTGCACTAGTGCGAATGCAATGTGAATTGTTTTTTAAATTCCATGTCTTTTTGTAGGAGGGACTGTAATTATATAATGATTGTACATGAGCCATTAGCACCGAAACATGAACTTTAGGGCTGGATTGGACGAGTGGTTGTATGCTTGCGTTGTAGACAGAAATTTTCCAGAGGTTGTTTTTCCTCTCTTTTTTTTTTGGACAAAAGAACCTTCCACTTATAACCATGTTCTTCTTTCTAAGTACATTTGCAAACGTACATTCATTGCGGTTATGTCCAAGTTGTGCATGTGTGACGAAGGTTCTTAAGGTGGGTGAAGCATATTGTTAATTGGCCATATAGGCTAAGAAAAAATTTTAATTAGAGAAATAAGATTGTTTGAAAAATATTTAGGGGAATATACCAGTTTCCACAGGAACTCGCCATGTGCAAACGACGTCCTTGGACATCGCCAGGCGCAAACGACGAGGTCTCTTCTGGCTGGAATTTGACGCGGCTTGGCAGCGAGCAGGGCGCAGGGCGCAGGCTTGGCAGCGGCAGCGTGCAGGGTGACATGCATGAGCCATGCAGAGCAGGTTGGCAATGTGGGACCTCGCCATTTCTACATGGCGAGGTGTTGTAGCATGCAGGGTGGCAGTGGCATGCATGGGCCATGCATCACGTGATTTTTTTTCACATTATTTGATTTCCCCCCATTATTTTGTGTATATATAAGATATATAGGAGTAAGATTGGTGTGAGTTAAGAGTTGGTGATATTTGTGAAGAGAAGAAGAGAAAAAATTTGGTGAAGGTGAAGCGTTTTCTGTAAATCTTTTTAAAGATATATTCGAAAAGGGTGAAGATCGTTAGAGTGTATTATTCTGATCTTTTCTAGGTTTCTCACTAAGTAAGTAATTTTTTAAATTATAAGTTTAAATTAATCTGTTGTTTTTTTTATTATGAGTGTCTGTATATTATTTTGTGTTATTGATGATCTAATGATAATTATTTTTTATTATTGATGAAGTCGTCCTGGTTCTGATTGTTGGTTCGAACAAAAAGAAGCAAGTTTTTTTATTTTTTAATTTGGTAAGTGCATGTATTTTTTAATCTGGTTTTTTAAAGTTAGTTTTTACTTTGTGTATTAGTCACACATTTTAGGTTTAAGAGCTATGACGTGGTTATTTCTTGCAACCAGGTTAGAGGAAACACGTAATCTAGATCTTATTGTATTTCACTGAACATGTATATATATTTTGAGTGTAACTATTTTAAGTATGTTTGTGGTGTAACTATTTGTACATCTATATATTTAAATATATTTGAATCTATACTAGAATAATAATATGAGTTAAATCGAAATATATTTGATTATAAAACATAATAAAACATTTCGGGATTCTTACATGTGTATATTTTCACATAATAAAACATGATTATTTAGTTTTTACAAATAAAATTGTTTATATAAAATTGTTTAAAGAAAATAAATTATTTTTAATAAATTAAATTAATTTATACATCAAATAAAATTATTTAAAGAAAATAAATTATATATATAAATCAAATATTTAATTATAAAATAAATATTTTTTACACATATTATTGTTCACCTAAAAAAACATTGTTTATAAAAATTTAAAAAAAAATTAAAATTATCAACTATGGCAAATTTAATAGGAAAAGGTAGGAACTAATATTTATTTTACATTAGACTGCATTGATTTTTCTCTATCTATATATTTATTATTTTATTTACACAAAGAAATAATAATAATAATAATTTTTAAAAGAATATTAATTAGTAAAAAGATTTATTTTAATAAGGAATAATATTTTAATTACCCAAAGAAATAATAATAATAATAATAATAATAATAATAATTTTTTAAAAGAATATTAAAGATTAAAAAGATTTATTTTAATAAGAAATAATATTTTAATAAGAAATCATCATTCTTTATTATAATTTTGAGAAGAAAATTAATTATTATTTTAATATATGAACTTTTGTATTATTTTAATAAGAAATAATATTTTAGTAAGAAATAATCATTCAATAACACAATAATAATATATGAACTTTTGTATTATTATTTTAATAAAAAATAATATTCGCATAGATAAAAAATGTTTTAGTTAATACAATTTTTTGATGTATATATTCGAATGATAATTGTTTTTTAGTTGTAGACATAGAAAATGGCATCTGAAGAAGTTTTGTTGTACCGTGACCATAAGCACATTTCGTCTCATATTCACGAAGAGCGAATAAGTAAATATTTTATAATTTAAAATTTCATATTTACTATGTAATTGTTATAATACAAAATTATAATGAATTAATTATAAGGTGTAGAGCATATGATACGTCGTCGAGGAATGAAGATAAAGGAACATGATGAGCGTTTAGTGTATTACCTACAACAAGCTGGTTTTTATAATGCTTCATTTCTACGTGGGTTTAAGATAGTCCCCAGGTTGATTATTGCATTGATTGAACGATGGAGACCAAAGACCCACACATTTCATTTTTCATTTGACGAATGCACAATAACCTTGTAGGATGTAGCGATACAGCTTGGTATTCCAACAAATGGGAAACCATTGGTTGGAGAAAATAAGTACAATGCATATGACCTTTGCACGCAGTAACTAGGTAAAGCTCCTCTTGAGACTTGTGTGGACGGGATACGCCTCAGAATATCATGGTTACAGTAGAAATTTAGTGTGACCGATGAATATGGTCAACAAGAACTTGAGTGTGCAGCTCGAGCTTATATATTGCAACTTATTGGTGGTGTGTTGATGCCAAATACATATGATAATATGGTTCACACACAATACCTGCCGTTCTGGGCTAATTTGGACACAACTGCTACATATAGTTGGTGGTCCGCAGTATTGGCATTTGTACCATGAAATGTGCAAGGTCACAATTCTGCATGGTGAAAAGGCAAATTCAGATATGGGTGGATGTCAAATCTTACTGCAGTCCTAGGCGTGGTATAGGCTGCCTTATCTAACGCCCATTTTTTCTGTACCGGTACATATGGAGTTTCCGCTTGCTGGAAGGTAATAATGTGATTGTAGTTGTATATAGATATTTATTGATATAATATTTATATTCAATGACTTCGAAATATAATTTCAATATATCTTTGCAGATTGAGGCATAAGTTGAAGAATGCGAGGGGTGGTTCAAAACATTGTCAGAGAGACAAGATTAAAGATCCAAACAATAGGAAAAAAATCTGGTATCATAATCAATTTTTGAAAGAGAAATTTATATTTGATTGTGAGTGAATTCATATTAATAATTATGTTTTACAGTTTATTTGACAGCCGTACGCGAATGACGACATCAGGACTTGCCTACCACCTACTGTGCATCATTTTGGGGTGTGGTTGTGCCTTTGATCCATTTTTCTGTTGTTGAGTTCCATTGTGCTGACATAGTGTTGAGCCAGTTTAACTTCCATCAACTCATTCCAAGAGCTCCACATAAACAAATTCACACTGTTCGTAGAGGTAGATTCAATGAGAATTGGATTGTGAATTAAGCCAATTTCATTGAATTGTGGGAGGAAAGATGGACGCGGTGGGCTGATGATTTGAGTCCAATTCAAGCCAACGATTTTGAATTTAATACAAAATACTATTCATGGTTTTCGGCAAATGGGAAACCGTTCATAGCATCTGTTGAAGATGTAAATAAATGGCTTGAAGATCCGCGGTGCTCAAGACACGTTCACCTCTCAACCAAGTTTGGTCAGAGCTCTCAGCAATCAACATACGAACCAAACTTGAAAGGAATTTCGGGTTGGCCTTCTTCGTGGTCGCGATCTGACTCCTTCCGATAAATGTAAGCAGTAATCTTTGGAAGCAACCACCATTTGGTAATGTCTCGAAACAAACACCATTTCAACAAAGTCATGAAACATTTGGATTTGATTACGTTCCGCAACAATCACCTTTTAATTTTGCAACTAGTGGTAGCTCATCTTCTCAGCCGACTTACAATGATGATGAAGGATACGTACCACAATTTCAGCATCCTCAATCATCTGTATATGGGGAAGGCTTTTGTGTTGGTAGTATGACATCTATGCTGTCAACAACTACCATTAGCAGCCCATCATTTCATCTTGAAGAAATGTTTGCTACACCATCTACTATGCAAATAACGAGGGAACAATTTTTCGATGACGATGAGCTGGCTCAAAATCCAAGAGCTCGTAGACAGGTTCAACACGCTTTGCGGTACTCACAAACAGGCCCTCTCCACCGACAAGAATTACCTAGGAGGAGGCGGAAATAAGGTTTTTTTTTATTTATTTGTAATTTATGTTTCCATGGTTGAATATTTGCGAACTTCGAATATTTAATGTTATATGTATTTCTTTCGATTTCGATTGCATTTTGATATTTATGTTCTTTTTTAAATTTTCGTATTCAATTTCTAAATTCAAATTCATATTCCAAATCAAGACTTTAAATTATAGTAAATAATATTACAGAAAAAAATAAAAAATAAAAAATAAGAACAAATACTAAATTAAATTATATTAAATAAGAACAAATAATAAATTATATTAAATAAGAAAAAAAATAAATTAAATTATTTACTCTTTTTCTTTAATTTCAGTATTCAAATTCCAATTAAAATTACAAACATTAAGGAGATAAAAAAAATATTTTCATCACCATAAAATTGCATACATTAAACATAGCATTTAGATTGACGGTCCGACACGATAGTTGGAATGATTTGATTTGTTCGGACACTTGTTTCTTGAATGACCCGGTTCACTACAAAAAGTACAATGTTTAACTTGAACTCCTCCCTCTCTATCATTTGGATCATCCATATCCGTATTAATACTAGTAGACTTCAGTCGACCCTTCAACTTTTTACGAAGCACTGGATTTGCTAACCATTCTTCGTATATTGGCTCTACCGGCCAATAGTCTTGGTTCGGGATCATGTTGAACGTAATTCTATATATATATTTGCAATATTCTCTAGTTTATAACAGTTATCCGCAAAACCGTAAGGGTCGAGTCGAAAATGCAAACAGACGACGTGTGCGTGAGAGCAAGGGTATCTAAATGCTTGGAATGCACCACAATCATACCATCTTTGATGAAGTTTGATAGTGAACATTTTTTGCGCACCTCACACTTTAGCTTCCATAGAAAATTCCTATCCATATGAGTCGAATGATCTTACTCGCATAGCGGAAGCTTTGGCTTGAAGTTCGACCATTTTGTCCTGCAGGGTTTTAGACCAATATTGTCTGCTGTTTATTCGGGTGTTGGCTTCCTGCCCTTTGTCGGACCACACTTTCCCAATCTAAAGTAAGTCTCCCACACAATACTTGCAATTAAGAGATGTCATGTTCCTTTAAGAACCGAGTTTATAGTCTCTACAAGGTTAGTTGTCATGTGACCATAACGCTGACCTTCATCATAGATTTGTGACCATCTTTCCGTGAGGATGTCATTTACAAATTTTATTACATTTGCACAGTGTCGCCTCAACCTTCTTATCCTTTCTTGAAATTTTGGTTGAACTAGTTCATACCCTATTTATAAAAAAAACAAGTTAAATAAAACAACAAGATGAACTCGAAAAAATTTAAAATTTTATAAACAACAAATAACAACTTACATGCGCCTAAAATCTCTTTCCGGACCTGATTGTTTTCGAACCGCGTCTTTGCATTCGCTGCAATATGTCGTATAAAATATGCTGGATATGCATGTGGAGGTTTCCATAAACTCCCACGTCTGTCAATTACTGATAAGAGAGCAGTTCCTCTATCAGAAATCATGCAAATCTCGTCTTCTTTTACAACATGATTGCGTAGGTGCTTCAAAAAGAATTCCCATCCATCCGCGTCTTCCTTTTCAACTATGGCAAAGGCAATTGGGAATATATTATTGTTTCTATCTTGTGCAACGGCCACGAGTAATATATGACCGTACTTCCCATACAACCATTTACCATCCATTTGAATCATGCGTTTGCAGAATGAAACCCTTGAATGCACTCATTGAACACCCAAAATAACTTACTAAATACTCTTTTACCAGGAATTAATTCACCTTGTAAGTTGAATGCCTACAAAGTCTCGTACTCTACAACGGTCCCCTAGATGAAATGTTGCATTGCTCGTAAAAGAGTTGGTAGCTCATTATATGATTTATCTCAATCACCATAGAGTTGCGCCATCGCCTTCTGCTTTGCCATCCACGCCTTGTAGTAATATGAAACATAACCAAGTTGGGCCCAAATAGATGCTACTAACACTGTAATCGAAATTCTTGGTTCTTGTTCAATCAAAGCCCTGGTGTAAGCACATATTAAATCAGAGTTTAAATTAATATGGTCCTGTGATAAAGCCATATTGGTACAGGTGTACTGCTCAATAAACCGTGACACTTCACACATTTTAGTCCTCTTCCTGTAAGAAATTCTTACCCACCACGGACAGTTGCTCCTCTAATGAAAACACCTTACACAGTAGGTACTTCTGTTGGACTCAACAATAGAAAATGACGTATGGCGTTTGATACATTGCTCCTGAACTGCAAGCTTCGCGACTTCTTTTGTTTCAATTTCAGCCTTTAGTTCCAATTCTCCAAAGTTCGAAGATGATGAAGAACCAAATACGCGAGCTTGATATTCCTGATCTTGCATTGCAGTATAGTCAACTTCATACATGCAGGTTGCTGGAGCTGCATAGTCTGGATATATAGGTTCCGGTTGTTGGGGCTCCGATGCAGCATTACCCCAAACAACCGGCTGTTCATTTCTCAACCCGAGCCTACCAACAGCCGTGGCTCAAACATCTTCTTCAACATCAATATTATTGCCCTGAGACACATCTGTCATAACAACGTCAATATCATCAGCATCGAGTATCTGAACGTCATCTTCTTCACTAATAGGAACAATATTTTCTTCATTCTCACTGAAATCTTCAAGCGATTAACCCCAACGACCAACTGTGGGTTCGGTGTCACAATATGTTGAAGAACTCATCTTCTGTAAATATTAAAAAAAACATAAGCAAAACATTAAAAATTCGGGTTTTCTTATTAAAATTTAAAAATATTATTACCATTCGAATATATCTTCAATCATACAAAAAATATACAAACCCTCTAGAATTTAAAAAAACAGATTAAAAGGCAAATATCACTTACTTAATTTTCACTGACCTTTACGAACTCTTCAATCACCGTCTTCGAATATTTCTTCAGAAACTCACAAACTCTTCTCTCTTTTCCGACTCAAACTCTCTTAATTTTTTTCTCAACCACTACACACTCATCTTCCCCAAACCCTATATATATACACATAAAATAATATCAAAAAATTAATCCCCTTTAATAAACCTAGCTCGTACTTAAACCCTATTTACGTTGATCTAAAGCCTGACGTGTCATGCAGGCACGTCATGGTGGCATGTATGAGCCTCAGCGTCGCAGCGCCGTCCGAGTCGAGAAGGTTGACTCCAACAGGACCTCGCCAGGAGGAGGTGGTGTTGTCCATAGAACGTCGGGTGCAGGTGGCGAGGTCCACCTTGCACTGTGAATTTTGGCCTATTTCTCCAAAATTCCCCCAACCCACCTTATTTCACTAAATAAAAAGTGAAAACACCCCGTTTCCCCAATTAAGCCAAAAAGTAAGAGCAATAATCTAAAATATAATAATAAACAATAAAATATATACTAAATTTATTTATATATCGAACAAAATACAAACAAAAACTAACACGAAATTAAATTGAAAGCAAAAACTGAAATCATTTACTTGTCTGATAAGACACTAAGAAAGTTATATAAAATTTCATATAATCTAATAAAAATCTAAGTATCTCGGAAGAGTACCCAAAATTCTTAAGTTTATAGGAATTGAAGTATTTAAAAAATATTTTTAACTTAGTAAAAAAATATATTGCATACCATCTTTAAAGTTATATAATATATATATTATAATTTATTAAACCAAAATATTTTATTTTCCCTATAAATATTTAATTCAACTGGTTCGGGCACCTCTTTTCTTGGAGCCCTGTGCGGTGGCTGCTCTCGTGCCTGTCCCAAAACACCCACAGTGAGGATTAGGAGTGATTCAATTTATTTGGATGATAAAATGGTGATATTTGGCCATGATTTCCGTTCTCTGGTAACCCTGCTGGGGATGGGGAAAGGTAGAAGATGTGCAGTAGCTAAAGAAGCCAAGTTGGAGGGCTTGACAGATGAAGCAATTGCGCTTGCCCGAGAGGAATCCAGACGGCTTGAGCATGATTATATTAGTACCGAGCAATTTTATTGGGTCTTATTGCTGCCAAAGTTGTTAAATCCGAGGGGCAGGGGGTATTTCCATTTACGTCTCTTGCAACTAGTGCTCTGTTATACTCATTCGAAGAAGCCCGAAAACGTGCTCTGTTATATATATATATATATATATATATATATATATATGGTTATAGAGGTCGTTTATATTGAAAACAATTAGTACCATCGTAATATCATAAATAATTATAATTAGATTTATAATATTATGGTACTAATTAGTTCCAATTTAAACGATTTTTTATAACCACATATGACACACATATATATTTCTTCAAATTTTCACACACACATATATATCAAGCATAATTGAGAAATTCAACTAGAACTTAAAAATTGATTCACTAATTATTAAAAATTTTGAGTTTCCATTTTAAGATTCAAATTTTATTTGAATTTTTTTTGAGGTGAGTCGAGTTTATGTAACTTTGAGTTAAGTCGAAACGAGTTTAGTATTTTCGCAGCGAATCTAGTAGAATAATTTATTTTTTTCACGTCGAGTCGAGTTTTACACACACCTAAGTTAATCCGGTGATATATGGAGATAAAAGAACATTTTTACTTACTATTTTATACCATACACCCCGAAAAGCGATCATCAATCAAAATAAGAATTTATGAAATATGCAGAAACATAATCCATTCTTATCTAACAGTATCATGATCATCGGCTAGACGGATCGTTAATCGTATAAAAATAAATCAATACCAATTTTTTTCACTGATTCTAAGAAATCAATAATATTTTATTGGGGAAGGCTTTTTTTTTCTTTTGAATATATTTTTATTAATTTGAAATTATATATAGAGATTAAACAATAAATAAAAAGGTGATATTTTTACTTTTAAATAGGCTTAAATGAAAAATAAGTGCCCAAACTATATCACTTTTGAACTTTAGGAGTTTAAAGTATTTTTTAGTAAAAATAGGTGCCTAAAATTTCAACCGTTATAATTTTAGGCGCACAGAAATTAATTATCTTTAAAAAATCTATTAACCAATAAAATTTTAACGCGTGTCATATTTTAATTTTTTTTAAATGACTGCATGCTCTAAAAACTTTTGGTATAGTATAAATTTGTTATTTGAACGAAAAGTTGTTAAACACTAAAAGTTATAAAATTTAGGGAAGGAGTGGATCATTTGCTTGAATGTTAACCCCCAAGAGCTGCTTTATTTTGCGCTCAATGGTAACAAACAATTAAACTCTAGGAGTGTTCCTAATTTGCCAAGGTCGAGATACAGATCTTTCAACTAAAGATTCGTTCTATTTTTAAATTTAAATATTTAATTTATCCCTAACCCCTCTTAATATTTAATCATAATTTATTATTTTCATTTTTCACGCGAGTAAGTTTTAGTTTTAAAGTACATAGTAGCGTGCAAGTATAGTAATGTATATATAATAAACCAATATGATAATTACAAATAAGGTCGTTGTAGTATAGTGGTGAGTGTTCCCGCCTGTCACGCGGGTGACCCGGGTTCGATCCCCGGCAACGGCGTTTACTTATTTTTCTCCCTCCCTTTTTTCTCTAGGCAGGAGAAAAAGCTAAAATTGAAAATGATCGAACCGGAGACCTTCAGTGTGTTAGACTGATGTGATAACCAACTACACCACGACACCTTACTGTTTCTTTGAAGACATTAACGTATATAACTAGTATATCTGTAACTGGTCTTCGATTTCAGGATTACAAGCATCCTTGTAAATATAAAAACAGTAGAAGATACTTCCTGCCATATCACACTTGTACGAGTACCTCAGCATTAGTATCACGATCAAAAACCATAACCAGAAGAATAAGCAAAATAAATGCCAAGGACAAAGTGCAAGAAACACAAACCTTGACTTCTGTTCGCCCAACAGGTACTGACTTAGCAAGAAGACTCTGGAATTTTCATCTGGTGATCCCGGGAGATGTTGTCTCCGCTCTCTTGATGTGGCAAGAAGCTTGTCCTAACTAAAAAAAAACGACTATTTGGCGCTTTATCCCAGCTGCGATCATGTGGTCTCTATGGTTAACGAGAAATGATATTATTTTTAATAATCCAAAATCTGTTTTTTGTTTCCAGGTTTAGGGTTATCTCATGGTTTAAAGCCAAATTTCTGGGAGCCTCGTCTTCTTTAGTGGACCTTGTTGCCAACCCTTTGATAGCCGACGTCTTGAACTGGAAGGAGTGCAAAACTCAGGCTCCTACTTCTTGATCCCCTCCTCCGAATGGATATATGAAACTGAATGTTGATGGGGCTATGCTCAGGAACGACAGTGCAGGTGGTATCGGAGGACTTATTTGCAATTCGGAGGGACTGGTGATTATGTCATTCTCGGAACCTACTTGCCCGGGACCTCCTATTCTCGCCGAAATGCTTGCTATCAGGTTTGGCTTGTCACTTATCGGATCCTTGAATGCTTGTAAGAACCAAAGGGTGATCGTGGAAAGTGATTGCAGTTCTGCTATTAGCTGGATTTTAAACCCTTCTAGGTGCCCTGCTGTTTTTAAAGAGTTGGTTAGGGAGATTAATATTTTGGGCAAAGCTGGTTTCTGTCAATTTCGGGTGATTCCTAGGGTGATAAACATTGAGGCAGATAGATTAGCAAAGGAAGGAATAGGTTGATTCGTGTTTGATTTGTACAAGTCTGTTTTTGTAAGAAGGTTATTCCATGTAATAAAATATGTGGCACTATTTTTCTCCTTTCGCAGTCTATTAGTGCTTCTTTGTATTTCGTTGGTGGTTATGAAGGGAGTTTTTAACGAGACCACCAATTTTTGTCAAAAATAAAAAGAAGACTCGAAGATAGGCACTACATTAGCAACCTGCATTGGTAGATAACAAAGATATTCACATACACAAATATAGATTTAATTGAAAAGATATAAATAGAGTTGAGGCATTATAATAATTATTTTGTTTTGTTAGAAAAAATTTGGGAAATAATTTATATATATATATATATATAAATAGATGGATATTATAGTAATTGTACATAAATACTTAGAATATAATTATATTATTATTTCGGATCGAGTCGAGTAATTTTTCACTTTAAACCTAAATCTGATCTCATCTTCAAAAAAAATCGACTCAAACTGAACTCAAATTTTTTTAGAAAAACCGACTCTATCGGGTCGGTCGGGTCTGGGTCAAACCATCCCTAGGTCAATTGTTTCACCAATGGCAACACCGAGGTGTGGAAGAGGCCACTTGGGAGGGAAAGGAGGATATAGATAGGCAATTTCCGTATCTCTTCCAATTAGGTAATTTCGGGGACGAAATTTCTTAAGTGGGGGAGAGTTGTAACACCCGGGTTTAAGGGTTGGGTGTTAGGAGAGTTAATTTGGGTTCGGGTCGTTGGGCTTGGTTTTAAATTAAAGAGCATGTGGTTTCATTAAGGGTAAATGGGGAATTTTCTACAAATTTGAAATAAGACAAGTAAAAAGGATGTTTTGAAAGTCATTTTCTTCTTCCTCTTGAAAACTAAAACCACGACAAAACCCCTCTCCCCAACCCAAGTTACCGTTCCAACATTTTCCTCGTGATTTCAAGTGTTTTCATTAAGGTAATGATGTTTTCGACTTCTCCTCTTCATACTTAACGTTTCTATGACTTTAAATTTTCATAAACTCCATTTCTGAATTTCTTTAAGTATTCAAATTTTAAGTAAAAGGTGGAAACTTTGTTGGGTTTTTATTGAGCTTTTGATTTGTAAAGTTAATATATGTTATAGTCTTGCCTTTAAGTGTAACATACCTTAAAATGGTGGAGTTTTGTTGAAATCCTGAAGTGGGTATTTGTGGGTGTGTTTAAGGGTAGAAATCTTGAGTTTTTGAGGTAGTTTTGTGAGGGAAAGTTGGGCTAATGGTATGGTTATGCTTGGGGTTGTTTTGAGCATGTTTAGTGATGATTTGGGTGATGAAATTGATGGGTAATTGTTGGGTTGTGTTCAAGTCCGAAAATGAAGAATTGGGTTTGTTCTTGGCTTGGAAATGTAGTAAATGATCTTGAGATTGTAATCTGATTTGTGACAGTGATTTTGTGGATGTTTTGATAAGTAATACGCTGTTTTTGGTTGATTAGAAGCAAGGGAAAACATTGGAGAAGCTTCGGGCTCATTTCCAGGAGACTTGGAGGCTTGATCGACATTTTTGGCTTGTATTGAGGGTGTTTGGTGAGTGGATAATTTTCAATGGTTTTAAATTGGTTCAAAGTATGTTGTGGAGGTATTAGATTGTGCTTGGTAGGCCAATCTAATGTGGGGGTTAAGTTGGTATCTTAATCTCATGTTTGACCTTATGAGTTTCTTATTAAATGTGCAAATGTGGTTTTGTGTGATATGTGGTCTAATATGCATGTTGCGACGTATTTATGTTGCATGATGGTAATTTGTGCATTGTATAGTATGATTTGTTGAATCACGGTGAGTTCTCTTTTAGTATGTTGGCACTAGTTATAATTACCGGATATAAATGATCGATCATTAGGATAAGTGTGCACACGGTAAGAGTCAAATTCGTGTGTGGCCTTGGTGATGTGTAGTCACCAAGGAGGAGTACGGTGAAGTAACATTCCACCGGAAAGTGTATTTATGTGTGATGATGAGTGGAATCCCATCCGTAAAGAAAACTGTGATGTGTGAAATCCTACCGGTAGGTAATCTGGTTGTTTAAGTACGTTGGGCGAAAATCCCAACGGAAGCTATCCGCATATCCGAGTAAGCTATATAGTTGTCAATGTACCTTGTTTATGTGTGGTTGATGTGGTAAGATGTTCGGTTATATCTATGCTTAGCATAACATGAGGTAAGATGTCATGTTCATGCATTCTTGTAGCGGTTGGCTATGTTGGTGTTAATGTATGTCTTGTTGTTGACTTATGGATACCATGCTTTGGACCTTACATTGTCAATATTTGTTTTTGAGCTCCCTCACTAAGCTTTCAAGCTTATGCTCTCATTTCCGACAATGCAGATCATTAGTGTGGAAGTTAACAAGGAGCAAGGAAGGGGCACCCAAGAGCGTGTGTTGCTGCTCAAGTATGGTTTTCTTAAATAACGTAATAGATAGCAATGGGGATGATAAGTGTTGTAGGAGCGTATGTTAGACTCCTACGTTGGCTTTTATGTTGTTGAATGCTTATGTTGATGCATGTTTCTTTTGGTTGAATGCATTTGTTATGCATGCTTGTATGTTTAATCATGCTCGTTGTAGGACATGATGCCTCTAGATTGTATGCATGATGGATGCTTGTGATCTTTGATGTTTGGGGCAAGTTTGGGGACCATTGAGGGTGCTAAAGTCTGTTTTCGAACTACTCTGTAAGCAGGCGCATCGAAACGCTCGAAGTGGTTTCAGAATGGTTGTAGATCCAGGGATACTCATATCGGAACAAGGGTGGTGCCGTTTTGATACGATTTGACACTGTGAGCTCCCATTTCGGTACACGTATCGATATGGTTTGCCACTATGAGTGCCTGTTTCGGTACAAGTTCCAAAATAATTTGTCATTGTAGACCCTCATTCTGGAACAAAGTGGACCGTATCGGAACGGCTTGGTCTGGCTTTTAAACTAGAGCCCGCGTTTCGGAACGAGCAAGCCTATTTTGAAATGCATGCATGTAAATTGGCTATTTGGCATCTTCAAAGGTTCTTAGATGTTACGTTTTAGTCCCGATTGTTTGTATGCTTCCTTGTTGAGTTCTTATGTATCTTTTATAAATGGTTTTGCTTCGTAAGCATGCAATTGGACTAACATGCCACTTGGTAAATTTAAGTGTCTTATGTTCTGCTCGGGTTGTTTCATTATCGTCTTCTGTTGCCGCTTTCGCACATAGGACTAAATGTAATATTTAGACAAGATAATTAAATAAAAATTTTCTAGGATTTCTAATCGAAGTGGAGCCTTATCGGGTTTTGCCCCGATTTTCCACTTATAGCCCGTTCGCACCGGCATGTTGGCTAGACCGGGACGAGGGGGTTACATATATACCCATTGTAATTCTAGTTAAAAAAACATATAGGTTTTCTTTAGGCATAGTTTAGGTTTTCTTGCCACCGACATGTTCTAAATTTCTCATTGGGTTTGGGTTATGTTGTAATTAGTTGTGAGAACGGTTGTTTAGGATTTCAAGTTTGTTTTTGCAAATAAAATTACAAGATTTACTTATTCCATGTTCTTCATAGTTTTCAATTAAGTCGAAAGATTAGTTGAATTCTACCCATTTGATCAATATCGAGAGAGTCGAACTCACGAAATGAGTAAGTACGATTTCATCTATAGATGGTGCGATCAATCTGGTCTAGACATAGGTTTAGGGTTTAAGGTGGCTAAAAGATGACGAATCAACATTGTTGTCTTTGCATGATTCACGTCGCGACTGGTATCATCTGCAATGGGCATCAATAGAACTCTGACTTAGACATAAGCGGAGTCACTTTCGAAACGTTCTTCTGAGCCTTGTAGTTCTGCCGTTGAGACACAGTTTCATTCCCCTGCCGAGGCAGTGAGAGGGTCTCAGCAGTCTATATGCCATCCACCGCTGAGGCAGCAGAGTCTGACAGCGCAAAATGACTTGTCCTATTCAACGTAGTTTCACACTAAGCAGCAGCATAACTCTGCCCTTTCTATCAATCTGATCACTTCCCTTTTACTTGTGTTTTTATTTTACTTTTCTCTTAAAACATTCAACTTAATTGTGCATTTACTTTTCTTGTGCATGATTTACAACTCGAATCAAGCTGTCCAATCCCTGTAGGAGACGATATCTTTTATACTATAACTTGACAAGAGTGTGCACTTGCGCTCATAACTAGAGAACACTCAAACGCTCTACAGAAGGAGATGTGGGAGCCAGTGGTGTCGAAGGTTCGATCGAAGCTGGCAGTTTGGAAGAGGACTTCAATGTTCTTTGCAGCAAGAGTGGTACTTGTGAACTTGGTTCTTTTGACACTTCCAATTTATTATATGGGCCTTTTTGTGGTGCCGAAAGGGGTGATAGCTGAAATTGATAAATTGTGTCGCTCTTTTCTTTGGGGTGGCATGGAGTTGCAACGTAAGATGAGTCGTGTCAGTTGGGAGACGGTTTGTCATCCGAAGCATTTAGGTGGGGTGGGTATTGTGGATTTGCGGGTTCGAAATATTGCATTGTTGTCTAAATGGTGTTGGCGCTGGGCGTAAAATCTAAATTCTCTATGGCGAGCGTTGATTGTAGCAAAATATGGTGAGGCGACTCCTTGGTGGAGGTTTAATACTGCCAGAATGAATTGGATGTCTATAGTAGTTTGGAAGAAGATTGTCCAATCGGCTTCTTGTTATGAGATTGGGGCAATGATGGATGTTTCAAATTTTGTATGGAAGGTTGGCGAGGGTTCCAAGGTGTTGTTTTGGTAGGATCCATGGTGTGTCGAAGAGCCTCTCAAAAATGTGTTTCCTCGGCTGTTTTCTTTGGCATGTGATAAGTTAGCATTGGTTCGTAATTATGTGTTGGAGGGATCGTTTGAACATAGCGAGTGGGATTCTTTTTTCCGGAGGCGGTTGCATGTTTTTGAGGCTGACATGCTATGCGAGCTTGTTAGTTTAGTGTGGCCGATTGTTTTGCGCATGGATGTTGTTGATATGCTGATTTGGAAATCTGAGGAGCAAGGTAAGTTCTCGATTAGGACTTTGACTCGCTTGTTGTTGATTGATCAGATTGGAGATGGGGATGTCGTTGTTGGTTTTGTTTGGAATTGATGGTGCCTCCAAAAATTCAGGCTTTCCTTTGGTTTTTATGGTTGGAAAGGTTGCCTACGATATCTTTCTTGCATAGTCAGGGGATGATTTTTGGCGATGAGTATGGTCGATGCGTTTGGTGTGAGGCGATGCCCGATGAAGCAAACCATATTTTTTTATTTTCGGTATGTAAGACGGGTATGTGGTTGGTTCTTGGGCTGGTGGCGTGTCACGTTGGTTCTACTAAGGGAGTTGAAGGATTTCTTGGTGTTAAGATTTCATTGTTCGTTTAAGGGTCAGCTTAAACAATGGTGGTTACCGTGTATTGTGTCAGTTCTTTGGTCTTAGCGAAGCTTCGCACTTTCCATTGGGTGAAAGTTTTATCGAATGATTTGAGTTGTTGCGAGGCGCAATGGTAGGATTGCCCGTAGGGGTGTATCTCAACAGCAGTTCCAAGTATGGTGCGAGGGGTGTTTTGTCCACCACCACCGTTCGGGGTGTTAAAACCTAATGTAGATAGGTCTGCGATGGGGAAAGCTGGTCGTGCTAGGTGTGGAGGAGTCTTGCAGGATTCAACTGGCTCTATTTGTGCGGTGTTTTCTGGGCTGTTTGGTATTATGAACTCGAATGAAGCCGAGCTGAAGGCGATTGAGTGTGCGCTTGGTTTGTTTATTGCGTCGGAGTGGCGGTTTAAGGCACTCTTGTGATTGAATCAGATTCAATTGTGGCTATTAGTTGGGTGTTCCATAAAGAACGAAGGCCTTGAAAATATTGGGAGATTTTGCAATTAATTGATTCGTTTTCGGCAATGTTGCTGGGTTTTTGTTTATCTCATATTTTCCATGAAGCAAATTACATTGCAGATGCGGTGGTGAAAGAAATAGTGGATCGAGCTTCTCTTTTCAGCAATGTTTGGTGACTTTTTTGTGATTTGGGCACCGGTACGGTTTGGATGCTTTGTGGAGAGTGAGATCGAGTTTGGTTCGGTGTTGTAGTGAGCTGGGCGAGTCTTGTTAGTGCGGTTATGGTTGGTGCGTGTGTTTGGCTTGGGAGTTGGTTGATTAAGAGGCAGGAGTCGGGTTTTGCTTGTTGGTTGGGTGGGGGTAATGTTTGGGGATCGGTTTTTGTGTCCTTGTTTCGTTTGGGTTTTGGCGTTTGGTTTTTTTGTTTTCATTAGCGTGTTTGTACTATTTCCCTCCATTTTAGGTTAAAGAGATTTTTATTGAGGCACACACTAATTTTTGTATGATTTTCTGCTTTATAAAATCATATGTTTATTGAGCAAAAAAAAAATATACTTTGTTGTAATGGTGGGTTATTAAACGGAAGACTTTTAGTGTGTTAGACTGACTTGATAACCAATTGGTTATTATGAAAGAAGCAAAATTTGGACCATTTTTTTGACCAATTTGTATATTGCATATGAAATAATACGAAGAAATATATATATATATATATATATATATGTATGTATGTATAAAGGTGTTTAAATTGCAACCAATTGGTATCAAACTTTAAAAATTTACAATTAAATTTGAACAGAAACTTCATAAGTCGACTAAAAAAATTCAAATAAAATTTATATTGTATATAAAGTTCATAAACTCGACTAACTTAAAATTTTTTACTTGACTCAACTCGATCAAATACTCATGGTAATTAGCACTATCAACAAATCGAATCATAAAAAATAGTTCGATGGTCCCCTTGTTTCATGTTTTTGACTTTTGACCAACATTTTTGCGTTGTCTTCTATTTACTGTAAAGCTGAACCAGACAGCACCCGTGTCTGAATCCCATGTTTGATGGGAACAAGTCTCCTATTAAATATTCCTTACACTACCAATAATACTTAACCTACTTTTTAACCATAATATTTGATTTAAAATCTTCAATTATTAAAATAGTAAGTTTTAAATGTTCAGAAATTCAAATAATTTAAATCAATTCGATATAAATTTTATAAAATTGATTCAAAAAATTTAAATTCTAAAATAAAATTCAACTTATTTAAAATTTTTAACTCAACTCGATCAAATATTTAACCGCGTCTTATCACGAATACAATCTGACAATCCTTAGTTTTTAGCACAACTAAACTGATGTTCCTTCCTTTTTCACATTTGAATGTCCTCTCTTTGACTTCACCCAGCAAAACCTAACCTGCTTCCAAATTATTTCCCACCTAAACATTATATATAAATATACAGTCAACTACTATTACTTTGAGGGAATCTTAACCTAACCTAACCATAAAGGGTGAGTATAGGGAGCGACAAGTTACGGTATGACTACGGTGCAACACCAACTGTAATATTACAAAATAAAATTTAAAATATTATACTTTTTGATAATATTTTAAGTTGGTGGTTAATTATCAAAACTTGGCTCCGAATATCGATACTTGTTGTGAGATCACCAACCTAAAATATTATAAAAAAAATATAACATTTTAAATTGATAAATAACATTTTAAATTCTATATTTATAATATTTTTTGTTAGTGTCACATTATAGTCGTATTATAACTTGTTGTACGTAAGAGTCATCATTTGTAAAAGCCTTGCTCTGGATGTTTTTTGCTTGACTTATAGCATGTTCCCTCTTATCAGTGGATTCTTTTTAGTAAGTTTGGATTACAAAAAAGAATTTGTTCAAACTTCATTTTCAATGAAACAAAGAAAAGAATCACTGATGTCAAAGACTCAAACTTTAAACTTACCAAATATTCATTTAAAGGTGATTTGTATGAGTCAACTTAACTGAACTTTATATTTATATAAGATTTTTCTGTTTAACTAGTAATTATTTTTTGGATATTATTTTATGGATTGATTGTGGAAATTTTATTTAAAAGTGGGCCTCTAATGTTGACATGTGTTTAATTTAATTTTTAGAGTTTTAATGTATAGATTAAAACTTAAGGTTTATAATTTTTAAATATGACATATGACAATATTTGAGGTTCACTAGCGGGGGAAAATTCCATTGAGGATGCATGGAATCATCACACTTATTTTTAGGGTTTTTTTGTACTTTAGAAATATTTATTGGTATAATCATCAGTATTTAATTTATTGACTGATTAATTTAAATCAGATAAACTAAAACTTATTATAAAAATAATTTTTATAACTCAATTTATTCTATTCATAACATCAAAACGAACCCTTATTGTTTTGTGATTATTGATGCTAAAGAAAGGGTTTGGTCTAAGCTAGTATGTATTGTAATGAGGTGAGAGCCACTACAAAGTGTCGGTTAAAAGCATCACAAAAGTACTTGAAAACATACATAAAAGCTATAAGCAGATATGAATATGATTAACACAAAATAATAAAACATCCACAGGCTTTTTTATTAGGAAGCTTTGAAAGACATGTAAAGCCTGCTTTGAAGCAATGATTACATGATACTATTTTGATATTTTCCCATTTGGTCACTTTTGCAATGAAAAATAAAAGGTTTAAATATAAAATAAATATCTAAATTATATATCTGTTTATAGTAAGAGTCTAACCTTTTTTTTTTACTGAAATAAATACTTTATGTTCTTTTTTCAATCAAAGTAGATGCTTTAGTTGGCTTTAAAACAAACTAAAAATAAAATTTTAGGCACCTATTTCATCCAAAATATATTTTAGACACATATTACAAAAAAACACAATTTAGGCACTTATTTTATAGTTAAGCCAAAATAAAAACCAAATACTATTTTTGATATTAATCACTTAAAATTTTTATATATCCATTTAACAGTTTAGGCTGTTATTAATTTCGTCGAACTTATTAGAATTTACAAAGTCGAAAAAAAATCTCTCAGTGAAGTTTTTAACTATGTTTCATCTATAAGGTTTTGAATCTGAAGTTTTAATTAATTCGAAACAACCTCATGCTATTTGATCCAAACGTTTTTAATGAAATGACAAAATATGATTACTAACCATGTATAATTATGTATTGTTATTGTTATTGTATCAGATATTAATTCGCGTTTGATTTTTATAATTTATCTTTATTTTTCCTATTTTGTTAGCAAGTACTATAAACTAACTTTCTCATAACCATACGAATGGTTGACAGGGAAATCGATAACAAAACACTTGTATTTTACTTTTTCTTTTCTTTTCTTCAAATTGGTCACGAAATCTAGTTAAAATCGTTGAAAATTCATCGAAATATTCAATGTTCTTATAATCTAACTTATTCCGACGACCGTCCTTCGAAACTATTATAAGAAAAGAGTAACTAAAATGGATAAGGCTAGGGTGTCATAGTTTAGGGCAAGGTTAAAAACGACGGTTCTCGATTGAAATTTAATTTTTTTTAGTTGGGTACTATTTTATTTTAGATTAGATTGGTTAAGTTGAAACCGTAATTATTAAGTTGTCCATAATATTTTAGGTTTGTAACTAAATTTTTTATCAATTAGATAATATTTTAGGTTGTAATCGAAATTATTACGTTATCCATAACTTAAAATCTTGTAACCAAGATTCTTACCAATTAGGTAACATTTTAGGTTGGATTCTACCTCATGTAACATTTTAGGTTGGAACCTAAATTCGTACCAGTCGAGTAACATTTAGGTTGGAGATTGCCTTAAATTAACCTTAGCCTAAGTTGTCGCACCCTAGAACTACTGAACTAAAATTTCAAAAATTCATCCGAAAATATTTCTTACAATTTTAAGAGGAAATATTACAGTCACTAGCGGCAGAAACAAAAAGTTTCTACAAGCGCCATAAGGCTTTAGAGATTTTGTTTAGGATTTTATGTTTATGTTTAGAGATTGTGGTTATAATTTAAGATATAGGGTTTATGTTTTAAAATAATATGTCAGAGAATTAGATCTTAATATATAGACCTTAAATTCTAACCCACAAACCTAATTTTTAAACTCCTAAATTGAATATATAAATCCTAAACCCTAATTAAAAATTTTAAACCCTACTACTAATACACTTGTAAAAAAAATTTGTTTTTGTTGTCGATGTATAAAATAATTAACTAATTTTAAATTATTATTTGTTATGAATATTTATCTATGTGGATGTCTATCATGATTAGAACTTTATCAAAGGAGTTTGATTTATTTATTATTAGGAATATTATCTCTATGAATTAGAGTTTAATGTATTATGTACTTCTTATGCCTATAAATAGATGATTCATTGAATGCATTGTATACAATTCTATATTTTGAGAATAATACAAATCTCCCTCTTCCTCTCATCTCTTTGTTCTTCTTGTTCTTCTTTATTTTATTCACAACACGTTATCAGCACAATCTCGCTCGCTCAATTACTGTGATTATTGTTGGTGGTTCTCGAAAAGAATTTCAATTTGATATTGGTGACTACATCTATCATATATTTAGCTTACCTTGGAAAGTATGGTATGTTTTACTTATTTATATACTAATATAATGATTGATTTATCATTCTTCAAAAGTTAGTATATTCATATCTATTATTTGGTTATTATTTTAATTTATTATTATTTTATTCATACTTGAAGTAACTCTTGAATTAACGAAAATTAAAATTATCGTTGTACTTCATTAGATGGATTGATAAAGCAAACCAAATTAAAGCCCTCAAGGATTTCGGCTAAATGCTATTGGGCGCACAAGTTGGAACATTTTATTACACAGTATATTAGTTTTATTCAAAGTTTTTATTATTCCATTCTAATTTATAATTGATTCAATTCAAGGATTGTGTTGTCATGTGATTGTTATATATTTGTTTTATCATTATTATTATTATTATTATGGTAATTTATATGAATAAATTCGAGATATAAAACAACTTTATTATTTGTATCAATTACTTTGTATGTGAATCAAAGGCAAAATGAATATGTTACTTTGATGTGTTTATATATTCATCAAAATGTCGCTTGATTTTAACTATAGTTGTTTATAATTTGATCACATCAATTATAGTTATGTTTATTCAACTTGATCTATGACTACTTTTATACTTTTTGATCTAGTCTCAAATAATTTTTTTATTCTATTGATAAAAGTCGATGCTTTTAACAGTGTTTTGAGTTTTACATGTATTCAAATGAGTTGGAAAGAGACCTGGTGTAAAAAAGATTATGAGAAGATGCCTTGGTTCATTTGCTACGTCATCATTGTCTTTGAGACGAAATTCAATATCGGTAAACTCTATTTTATTTTTATCTTTTAAAATACAATTTTAAAGTGCGATAAATCATGATGATTTTGGATTTACAAGAAAATTATTATAAAGTCTATATTTGCTTGAAAGCAATATTTTTTCTTCGTCGAAAAACTCGACCATAGACTTCTCCCAATTTCAAGTTACGAAAATTCGTCTTGATCCAAAAAGTTTTATGGGAGACATTCCTTGAAGTGAATGGAAAGCATGATGTTTATTCCATGTGATTATCAATGATGGGGCATTCCCTGAAGTGAATGCAAGCATGATGTTTATTCTATGCAATTATTAGATCTGTTTCATTCCCTGAAGTGAATGCAAACATGGTAAATCATTTTTCAATTAGAGACATAATTTCGATATAATCCAAGTATAATTGGCTGGACATCCCGTTCTGCGAGGCTACTGGTCTCAAAGGAGGTTTTTAAAGGACCTTGTGGACATGTTTAACAATGCCGCGTACGAGGATTAAATCTTTGTTCTCTGTGATAAGGATATGTGAAAAAGGTTTTAAAGGCCCACTGGCTTCACTCCATTCCCTGAAGTGAATGTGAGATTATATTATGGAAGGAATAAAAAATCACATTAAAAGTTGTGGTCGTGGTCGCGGCTATGAATATACACATGAAAAATATAGTCATTTTAAGAATACTTCTACCCGCTGGTAGCGAAGTTATAAGGATGACAAGAGTGATAAAGATCATTCTAAGGAAGTGAAATCCTTTTACCAATGTGATGTTATAAACCATTGGTTTCGTACTTGTCAAACGCCAAAGTATTATGGACTTTATCCATAATCATGAATGATAAATGAAATAAAATATAAACAAAATTTGTTTATGGCGAAAATAATTATGGCGTTATTGGTCCAACTCAATTGGATATTGTTAATTTTCTCATAACCCTTGAAGGGAATAATTTACCATTTATTTTATTTCCCTTATAACCTCTAACATGAATAATTGTTTTTTTTAATGTTAATTCGTTTTATTTATTATTTATTTATGTTAGTTTGCTTTATCTTTATTTATTTCACATATTATTTATTTATGTTTTATGTTAATTTATTATTTTAAGAATATGATTACTTCCGGAATAAAATATACAATGAATTGTGGCTATTTATGCCTAAAATTGTGGCTATTTATGCCTAGTAGATAATGCAAGTACTCATATTGTACTTAAGCATAAGAAATATTTTTCCCATTTAAATGCAAGGGGAAATATGAATAGTATTTCTCAAAGTACTAAAATATCAATACTCCGGAAGAGCACTTGAAAGTTTATCTCTGATAGATAATCAACTTGATATGATGTGCTATATTTTATATTTTCATTCCTCGAAGTGAATGATACAAAGTACATATTTTCATTACCTAAAGTAAATGAAACAAAGCACATTTTGAAAGGTGCACAATTATGCATTTCTCGATTAAAATGCAAGGGAATAATGTGAGTACTATATCCGGAAGTACTAATATCACAAAAGGCTCTGGTTGAGCAAATATGTTATTGTCAAATGGAACTTTATTCCATATTCACAGTGCGTTATACTCGTCAAAGTCATAAAGAGAGCAATATGAGTTCGCAAACTATCCCTTTGGGAATTATAGATAACATATGTTATCAATTGGCATTTGAAATAAGCCAATATTGATAAGCTTTGGTAGCCAAAAAGTCAGTTGAAAGCTCTAGAAAAGCTATATATTACTACCAAAAGATAATTTCAATTGAAAGCTCCGAAAGAGCTAAATATATTCCTATTTAAAGGAACAATTTTGATGGTCGTACTAGACATGTACGAGTGAGATTGAATTACATGTTATGGTAAATAAGGAGTTTACAAATTCAGAGATATACACACACATATATATAGTTGGCATGATCGGTTAGACCATCCTGATCAATGGTGCAGAAATTATTGAGATTTACATGCACATGTATTAAAAGAACCTGTAGTTCTTGTGGTGCTTATTCTCAAAGAAATGTATTAAATTCCACTTATTAAAGAACGTGAAGTTCTTGTGTTGCTTAAAGAAATTGATTAAATTTCACTTACTAAAAGAACCTGAAGTTCTTGTGTTGTTTATTCTCAAAGGATATAGATGATCCCACTTACCAAAAGAATTAGAACTTAAAGTTCTTGTATTGAAGTTGAGACTGTATGTCTTGCATATCTGAACGAAATATGAGCCCATATATCCACAAATGTGGAAAGTTTTATATGATTTTAGTAGATGCATCTACATTGTTTTATCGACTTACAACCAGAAGTTTGTGAGATTGATTCTAAAAATATTCAGATTATGCAGTTAGACTATTCGTCTTGAAAAGATAGTGGGTTTATATTTTAGGCTATATCAGTTGTTACAAAGCCTATTGATTATGAAAAATATATTTTAGCAAAATTTCAATTGGATGCCTCCTATTTAATAGCTAAACTATGAGAACAAAAGAGTTATTATTTATATGGTGTTTCCATATAACAACACTTATACGCATCAAGCCAACGAGTTATAATAAACTCCCCGTTATGATTGGTTTTTGGTCAGAAACCATACATTTCCCATTTTATGATTTTTGAATGTGCGATATGAATTGCTCCACCACAACGCACAAAATGGGTAAATAAAAATGGTTGAGAATATATATTGAGTACGAGTCTCCTTTTGTGTTTAAATTCTTAAACATTAATTGGAAAATCATTTATGACATGATTTTTCTCAACATCAGGGGAGATAATAATCAGCTGCATAGAGGAAAATGAATTATCATTATCTAGATCCTCGTATATGAACTAGAAGTTCATAAGATAATTCATGTTATTACATGTCAACTGCCAGACATATTTACTGACCCAATGAGAGTAATTAAGTCTCATATACCAGCTGAAATGCTCTAAGTTTAAATTACATGTTAGAGCGAGAGAATATAAATCATGCCTGAAGCATGATAGTTGAAATGGTTCCAATGATCAAAATTCTCGTAAATAGAAAGTAATATGAGATGGTCATATATTGGAGGCGGGTGCTCCTGAAGAGACCCAAGACATAACAAATAATAAAACTCTTAAAGAGTTTCAGGTACCTGGAATAAAGATTGAAATCTTGAAGAGATCTCGATGAGTTATGTCATTACGAGAATGGAACTAGAAAAATTGGAAAGTTGTCGACAACGATTTTACAAACAATTTTACATAAAATACTTCTATAGAAGTAAAGAAAGAAATCGAGAATCTTGTATAAAATCTATCCAGAAGTATAGATATTGAATTGGCCAATGTTGAAAGACGCTTTGAACTTCTAAAATAGAAGTATTTGGACCACCAGTCCAAACACCTAAAGGTGTAATGCAAGTGAGACAATAATAAGTAGTCGTAAATACGACTTGAACTGTGATTTATGAAAAGTTGTAATTACTTCATGGTGGATGCAATTACTTTGGCAGTTTTGAAAATTTTACATGCGTCTAATTATTTGTGGATCCATATTTATCCTTGAAGGATCTAAAATGCTATAAGCATTTGGAAATTTCTGAGGAAATTTATTTAGACATGTCTCATGAATATTTTTGGCGCATTTGGTATAATCGCCTTAGTGAATACTAATTGAGAAAATACTATAAGAATGATCAGATTTTCTTATGTATTTTATAAAGGAGTTTGGATCAAGATCCATTATGATAATTTTAGAACTCCTAAAGAGCTTCAAATTGGAAACTCATGAAGTACTTTCAATACAAGTACTTGAATCTTGACATCAAGTTTATCTCGACCTGAAGATCGAGCATTTTTATATATTTCTTTTGTCTATGAATAGACATAAGCTGAAAGAATCTTAAAGAAGATTCAATATGAATAGAGCATATCTATTGAGTATCCCAATAGTTGTAAGATTGTTGGATGTGAATAAAGATAATTATATCTTTTCTTGGTCTTGAAGCACTATATATTAGTTGGTCAAGAAATATCTATGAATATACAAAGATCATTACATTTAGATCTTCAAACATTCGTTGATGCCTCCTCAAATGTCGTAGAAATAATTGTTATGCACAAGGCAAGCCAAAAAAAATGTGTTTGGCTAAGATTATTGACCCAACATATCCAAAAGATATGTGGATTTACTTTTACAAGATATGATAAAAGCTATCTTCTGTGAAGATAAAGCAAGATGTATATCTCAGTTTGAAAGTTGATACATCATGGAACATATTACTCCAAAGTTTCATCCCTCGCGATCTTTAGAAAAATGATATTCAAGATTAAATTATGAAGATTCAAAGATCTTCTGTGATGTTTTCATGAGGGGGAGTAAATACGCGTTGCACTCTTTTTCCCTTAATCGAGGTTTTGTCCTAATGGGTTTTCCTGGTAAGGTTTTTAATGAGGCAACAAGTTATGCATATCAAAGATGTGTGTACTCGTTTTCCTTCACTAAAGAATTTTTTTCCCACTGAGTTTTTATCTTAGTAAGGTTTTAACGAGACACATTATCTTCATAGACATCCAAGGGGGAGTGTTATGAATATTTATCTATGTGGATGTCTATCATGATTAGAACTTTATCAAAGGAGTTTGATTTATTTATTATTAGGAATATTATCTGTATGAATTAGAGTTTAATTTATTATGTACTTTTTATGCCTATAAATAGATGATTCATTGAAGGCATTGTATACAATTCTATATTTTGAGAATAATACAAATCTTCCTCTCATCTCTTTGTTCTTCTTGTTCTTCTTTATTTTATTCACAATATTATTATTATTATTATTATTATTATTATTATTAAAATGGTGAAAATCACTATCTCCCTCTACTCTAATACAACTATAGAAGCATACCTGCCTTGGAAGGCATCCAAAGCACAAATCCAAAAGCAAAAAGCCAGTCGGCCTCTTTCCTCGAACAAAAAACAAACACAATACTTTTATTTGGCAGAGAGAAGCAAAGGAAACCTTTCTTCTCTATCTTTTGCCATTTTCAGCGAAAATGAATGGCTATCAAGCTCCAACAACCCCTATTAAACCCCCACAAATCTCCGAAATGTTCCAGAAATTCGCCCTAGCTTTCAAGACCAAGACTTTCGAGTTCTTCGCCGACGAAGAAGACGCCAATCACAACAACAACAGCTCCGATGGATTCTCTCTCCTCGACTCCACCGAAGACTTCATCACCGACCAGAAAGTCGTCGTCATCAAGCCCGACCCACCTCCCAATTCATCTTCCCCCATTAATAAAGCTTCCCACGATCGAACCATCGATACCCAGATCGCCGAATCATTGATTTCCTCTGTTTTCGCTACTGTTTCTTCGTTCGAAGCTTCGTATCTTCAGCTACAAACTTCGCACGTGCCCTTCGTTGAGGAAAGTGTGAAGGCAGCTGATAGAGCTTTGGTTTCTCATCTCCAAAGACTGTCCGATTTGAAGCGTTTTTACAGGGACATTTTGAAGAATCCCGATTCTGAAGTCGGGTCGGGTCTGGGGTCTTTCTGGGAAGCTCAAGTGCAAGAGAATCAAAGCAGGTTGAGGATATTAGGGATAGTGTCGAACCATTTGCAGGAAGAGATTGATGAAAAAGACAATCAAGTCTCGAGTTTGAGGAAGAAATTAGCTGAGATTCAATGGGCTAACACCAAATTATCCAACAAATTGTCCGGTAATCTGAACTCACCTTGTGATCTTCTTTTGACCGTTAAGGTATTTCATTCTGTTTTGCATGATGCTTGTAGAGCAACTCATAAGTTCAGTAAGATTTTGATTGGTTTGATGAGGAAAGCTGGGTGGGATCTTGATTTGGTTGCCAATTTGGTTTATCCTGATATTGATTATGCTAAGGAAGGGCACACTAGATTTGCTTTTCTATCATATGTTTGTTTGGGGATGTTTCGGGGTTTCGATTCCGAAGGTTTCGGTTTGTGCGATAATGAAGCTCTTTGTAATGGGAATAAGGGGACTTGTTCATTGAAGCAATTGCTCGAACATGTATCGAGCAACCCCATGGAGTTACTAAGTAGGGACCAAAACTCTGAATTTTCAAGATTTTGTGAGAAGAAGTATCAAGAGCTTATTCATCCCACTATGGAGTCGTCGATTTTTAGCAATTTGGACCGAAATGAAGTCGTGCTGAATTCATGGCGATCGTTGAGCATATTTTATGAGTCATTTGTTAGCATGGCTAGTTCCATATGGACACTTCACAAGCTGGCTTTGTCATTTGATCCTGTGGTTGAGATATTTCAAGTCGAAAGAGGAGTCGATTTTTCGATGGTATACATGGAAGATGTTACCAAGAGATGTAACTTGCCCGGACAAACTAAGGTGAAAGTGGGGTTCACAGTGGTTCCGGGGTTCAAAATCGGAAGCACTGTGATTCAGTGTCAGGTCTATTTAGGTGGGTCACAATGTAAAGGGTAGTTGCTCAAATATTGGACCATGTAGAGAACCAAGTTATACTGAATCTTCTCTTTTATAGAAAGGGTTTTGCAGCGAAGGCTATTTCGGTTCGAATCTTTGGGTGCAACCCTTGAAGGTCCGTCGGGATTGTAGATAAACTGTATTTACATTATGACCCCAGGACCTAAAGACTGAGTAAACACTTACTGTATACTAACTCTGCTGCTGAAGTTTGCACTTACTACTGAGCTCGAGGGAGTGACTGCGGTAAGGCAGCTTCTTGGCTATCTTCGGATAGTTAACCGAATTTCCAGTTAGTGAATTTCTTTCCTTACAATTCGCTTGTGAGTCCATATAGAAATGACTGTATTTTGACTAGAGATAAATACTACACCAAATGTGTATCTACATAATTGTTGCTTATACAACTAGGCCTTTTTTTCGTTACAAGTTGTGTCTTTGATTAAAGCAAAAATGTTAAAGAAAACTTGCACATGCTATTTTATCTTGGTCGAGTTCTGTAATGGCTTTATGTCGGCATGCTTTTCTTGAATCGATTCGAATCTGGAGTTTAATGATCATGCATTTGTGTCTTACCTTTCTTGGATGTGATCAATGTAATTCATCTTTTTAGACTTGAATCACGAATTATGTGAAGGAAATGTGCATGAACTTCAATTCCATGATAATTGTTGTTATGTATCTCTAATTTACTAACTTATATGTGTTGCTGAGATTTTTCGATTTGCAGTAGTATAAATACAAGCATGGTATTCTACTCTTTTTCTACTATGTGCCTTGTGCAAATTATATATGTTATCTTGCATGAATCTATGTTGTCATTGATTAAAGGCTTTGCTTGAGAGAGTGGAAAGAAAATTGAAAGGAAGGAAAGAAAAATAGAAGGATCGAAAATATTCCTTTTTTTTTATCGATGTACTTGGTTGAGAGAATGAGAAACTAGAAGAAAAATAAGTTTTTTTCTTCTCTATTACTCGGTACAATAAAAAAGTTAGAGGAAAGAAAATTAAGCTTTTAAAACTATGACTTATTCTTAATTTTTATAATTTAATTTAATATTTTTAATATGATTATTTTTATTCAATTTAGTCCCTAAATTTTTTATTTAAACTGAACTAACCTCAATTTTTTTATAATTTAATCTAATATTTTTAATATAGGTTTATTTTGTTCAATTTAATCCCTAGTTTTTATAATTGAATCCAAAATTATTAATATAGTTTTATTTTTGTCCAGTTTAGCTCATAAATTTTTTATTTAATTTGAAATTGAACTCTATTTATTTATAATTTTTATAATTTAGTCTAATATTTTTATAATCCAATCTTGAGAGTTTGACCGTCAATGTAACATCTAATACCCGGTACAAACGAATTCAACCTGAATATGGAATGCTACAAATGACTCATTTGTGCCCTAAAATAGATTTAAAAAAACAAGCATATTTGATTACATGAAAGTAAACAAACCAACATGAGCATAAAGCGAAAACAATTAACTGAAGTCACTCGAGAAAATAAACCTTTAAAAATTTTAGAAAAATAAAATATTTAACAAAAAGAGATTTTAGTAATTTTACAAGAATTAAATCCAAAAAACATTCAAAAATTATATACAAGTTTAATATAAGTAGAAACATCTTACACCTCAATTTTGCTAAAAAAATAAGTTCAATTCGAAGTAAATTTAATCGAATCGAGGTTAGGGACTAAAATATAAATAATTTATAGGTTGGATTTTAATTTAAAAACTCAGTTTCATGTATGTTTTAAACTCAATAATTCTAATTAGACTTAATGGTAAATTCGTGTTGAAATCGAATTTAAAATAAAATATTTATTGTAAAAATAAGTAGTTTATAGGACATTTTAAAAAACATTCATAAAAAATAGGAGCTAGATTTCCAAAAAGTGAAACTAAATATTCCTTTATGAAATCAATATCATCATTGACATATAGACCAAGTTTCAGGTTAATCCGAGCTAAAACAAGTCATTAATTGCAATTATAAATTAGTGACCGAAACATAATGTTTGTAATTATAAGATATTGAACTAAATTATAAAATAAAAATAAATAGACATTCAAAATTAAATAAAAATTAAAGGAATAAATTGAACAAAAATAAAATCATAATAAAAATATTAGATAAAATTATAAAAAGTAGAAACAAATATGAATCAATTTTGAATTAAATAAATGTTTTAGGGATTAAAACGAACAAAAATATTTTTATATTAATAATATTAAATTTATTAATAAAATTAAAACAAATAATGGTAAATTTTAAATTAAATAAGATTTTTAGGGATTAAATAGAACAAAAATAAAATTATAATAAAAATTATTATAAATATAGTGAAAATAATCTTATAACTTTTTAAATATAGTTTGATAATTTTATTATCAAAGGGTAATAATATCTATCACTTTTCTTTCTTATTTTCTATCTATTTTTTTAAAAAAATTATTTATATAGGAGAAAAAAATTACCACTCGTCCTATTTTTTTTTCTTTTCAATTTTCAGCAACTTTTAAATTTATTTTTATTTTAAATTTCTCTTCCCTCTCTTCTACTTTTCCACCCAACCAAGCAAATTCCAAGAGTTTAGAATGAAACTGCAAGTGTGTTGACCCGTAAAAACTGTAAACATACATGATTGAAAACATGTATTGTTCAATTAATAATTTTTTTGTTATTAAAGATTAAAAGTCAAACTGAAGAAAAAAAGTTACAAATATATGGATTAAAAAGTCATTTTGTCTGTTTTATAGCTTCCAGGTCAACAATTATATGGGAGAGTCAAAACTTTTAAATAAAACAATTCAATTTTTTTTTTGAAAATAGATATTAAATTCTGAAATCATACAAGAATTTTGACATATTTAAACCAAAAAGGCATCATTCAAAATAGGGGTGTCGATTAAAATTAAATTAACCAACTCTTCAACTGAAATTTAATTTGATTAACTGGTCGAATAATTAGGTGTTCGATTGATTAATCGTGATTTTTTTTTAAAATTCGGTTATTGATTAATTCGATTCGAAATCAATTAATTACAAAAAAAATATTCAATACTTAATATATATTAAATATATTTTAAGTCCATGCCGATTAAGATGTCGAGAGAGTCAAATAATTTTTAATCTTAGATCTATTAAAATTTTAAAACTTGACTAAATTTTAATTCAAATAAAAATAATCTAATCTAACTATAAAAACTCAAACAGTACAAATTTGGGTTAATTCAAAACTCAAGCCACTATTCATATATAAGTATGCTTTAAAACCATGGTTAAAGATTTTTAGTGCTGATCCAAACCATGGTTGTTATCTGCGTTTTTTCGGGTTACAGTCTCTTGGTCTTATGCTCAGTAGATCAAACTTCTTAGGTTTTCCTTCCTTGTTTTGGTTGACTTTAGTGGTTTCGATAAACCAGGATTGAGGAGGCTCGGTGAATTTATACACTTCTCACATCTGGGGTACAATAGTTGATACATTGATAAGGACCAACACATTCGCGGTGGAAGACTACCTCTGGATAGAGCTCTCAGGTACGTATACTGTCTTTTGCTCCAGAAAAAGTGTATGATTTTACCGCTTTCTCCAGTATCGTTCTGGTGTTATCGATTTTAAAAACACTATCCACAAATTGACCGATAAAAGTGTCTATCTGGGTGATCCAGTTTATGTTTCGTTCTGGCTTGGAAGGATTTTCGTACGGTCTTCTATTGTCCGTTGGTTGATGATGCTGGTTGCGCCATGGTTGTTGGCGGTTTGGTTGTTATCTAAGTTTATTCTGTTTGATGTAAGGCCTTGTTAGGCTGTTTGATTTCTGCTATTTGTGTCTTTCGGTTAGAGGACCTTTGGGTCCTTTTGGGTTGTACCTTTTTTTATGTTTAATGAAGTTATTCTTTGAAAAAAAAAAAGCTTAAATTTAGAAATTCTAGACTATAGTAGTAATATTAACAGAGACAAAAAAAAACATGCTTAATATGATATATAGTATGTATTTTTGTTACATCATGCATAGAGTATGAGATGAGTTTGTGTTAATATTGTAGTTCATATAATGGTATATACATATAAAAGAATTTTTTCTTACTTGTAATTTTATACTATACAACATTGTTAAACATAGTAAATGTATGCTGAAATGAGTAAAAAAACACAGAAGGATAGGATCAAATTGCTTGCTTGATTTCAGAGAAAACACAGGTTTAAATACAAGAATGTTGGAAAAACCCTAATGGATTGGAATGCCACGTGTCGTTCTCTCGTTTGTATACTTTCCAACAGACTGGGAATTGCATGACAGCTGCATATCCAGATTTGAACCGTCCTGAATTCTGTTATTTTCTTCAACATTTCCGCTGCTCATTTTTCCTTTAGGTTTTTGAGTGTTGAGTTTGGCGCGAAACTCTTCAAACAGCATGGTTGGTAAAGCCTTTGTGAGTAAGGGTGTAAATGAACAGAGCGTTCGACGAACTGTTCGTGAACCGTTCGTATAACGTTCGTTTATGTTCGTTTATTAAGTTAAATAAACGAGTATGAACAAAAATTTTATGTTCGTTTAATAAACGAACGAACACGAACATAGGTGTGTTCGGCTCGTTTATGTTCACGAACAAACTCGTTTATGTTCGTTTAGAAGCTCGTTTATATACTCGTTTATGTTCATTTAAAAGCTCGTTTATGTTCGTTTAGAAGTTCATTTATATGCTCGTTTATGTTCGTTTATAACCCTAAGTTCAAGGTATATAAACCATATTATAACCGCTACCACCCTTTTCCCTAATTTCTAATATTTGTAGCCGCACCCCTCCCCCAAATCCTTCTGAAATTAAACACTCCTCACCTTTTCTTCCGGTTAACCTCCGACCACCGACCTTTCGGTTCTTCCTTGCGCCACCGTTTTCTGCAACCCTCTTCGTTCATCGTTGGCGGTTTAAGGTATCGAAAACCTCACTTTTTCATTCGAATCTTTGTGTCGTCGTCCTTTCATCTTCTTTGGAATTCTCCTCCACTCTGTGTGTTGGGTGAGTATTAGATTCATGTTTATGTTTAGGTAGTGAAAAATTGCGTGATCGCAATTCTGAACTCAGAAAACGAAGACTATAAATATACAAACGACGGAATATAAAAGAGGTAGAGCGAGAGCGAGAGAAAGAGAGTAGCATTTCCCTACGGTTAGATTTTTCCTCGGCATCCTCTTCTCCATCCCTCCGATCCCCGAGAATTCGTTCTTTCTAATTTATACATCGATATTTCTCGTTATCATTTCCACTGTCTCCTAAATTATATGTATAAAATACTAAAAATATTTACAAAAGATAAAGAAAGAGGGGGAGAGAGCGGTGTATGTTTTTTTGAGCGGAAATGGGGATGATTTCCAGGGGAGTGATGCCTGTCTGCGGGAGTTTGTGCTTTTTTTGCCCGGCCTTGAGCACCAGATCCAGGCACCCTGTCAAACGATACAAGAAATTTCTTGCCGATACTTCCCCTCGATCTCCGGTTTTCTTCTTCTTTTCATTCCTGTTCTATTTTTATAAGAATTTACGTGCTGCTGCTCATGTGCTTATTAATTTTCCTTTTTTAAAAAAAAAATAAGACACACACCAACACCAACTTTTGCCATTTTATTTGATAGGACGAACAATCTAATGAACGAATGATCGGTAAACTGTGTGAATATGCTTCCAAGAATCCTCTTCGTATTCTGAAGGTACGCTTCTTTCACCGATGCTTCTGTTTTTTTTCACGTTTCGAAATCATCATTTTCATAAAAGTTGTATGCTGAGATGATCTTGATTTACCGATGTCATTGTTAGTTTTCAATTCTTCAATGAGCCTTTATGTCATAGTTTAGGCTCTCGGTTTGTGCCTTTTGTTTTTGGCTCTATTTGATCATAATTTTTTCGATTGATTTACTTTATCAACACCGCCGATGTTTCAAATCTAATTTTCAGCCTTCTCATTTGTTCTCCTTTAATCAGATAACAAGTTCATTGGAGCAGAAATTTTACAAGGATTTGCGAACTGAGCAATTTCACTCTGTAAAAGTTATTATGCTTGTCTACAAGAAGTTGATTATTTCTTGTAAGGATCAAATGTGAGTTACCGTTATGCTTGCTGAATGTGAGAGTGAAAAGAGGTCATAAAGAATAATTCATATGCATGACTCATGCTGCATATGCATTTGCCAGAAAATACTACAAGACAATCATGTTTTTGACTAACCTCATACAGTCATACTAGGATATTTTGAAACCTGATACTTTGGGAGCTAATATCTTAGGTCAATTTACATTTTCTAGTTGGCTATGACCCCTTTTTTCAAATTAATGACTAGCTACTTGCACTAATAAATATGAAGTTTGGACATCTAATAGGTCAAAGTTCAGTATATTGGATACCCCTTGATATTCTGGTTTCTTAACTTGAAACACAGTTTGCTTCTCTAGTTTATTAAATACTTCACTTTTCCTGATTTTTCTCAATACATCTTAGGATCAAATTTATTTAAAGTTTTTCTGATTCCAAATTATAATTATTTGGTCATCGGGAACCTTAAAAATATGCACATCTTTGAAACCAAATTCATTATGCCTACATGCACTAAGGATTGCATTGAAGTGCATTTTCAAACTTAGATACTGCTTTCAGTGTAAGGCTATATCATCCTTCATTAAGGTCAAAAAAGGAGTTGCAGATATTTTTGATGTGAACATCTTTAAGTGGTCATAACATTTAGATGAAAACAAAGATAGCGCCATGCATACAAATCTGTGATGAAATCAATAAGGATGTTTGTAGGCTAATCGAGTACTCTGTCTAATAAGTTCTTTTTGGCCTAGAAACAAGAAACATTGACATTGTTGGCTAGACATGCAAGTTCTCATTTTTTTAATCTCGTTTACTTCTTGATTGAATTTGTTTCTGACAAAAAAAAAACTTCTCTCCTTCCCTTAATTCTCCCTTTCTCATCCCCATTGTCGAAAGGGATGTTGAAAATTTAATGTGAAATGTAATTTCTTGTCTGGATGGTTTTTTATTCAGATTATAGACATTTGCCATGCTACTTTCTTGAGATTTTAGGAAATTATTGAAATGGAGCTTCTACAATTAAATATTATTGACAATTTATACATATATGTGTAGAGCACTAGATTAGGCTTATTGGAAATTTCAGAGGTATGGTGTTTGAGCAATGTTACTTGGCTTCACATTTTCCTAGTTGTTATGCATTTGGATGGTCCTTAGAGGAACATGTCCTTATATACATTTCTGAAAATGTGTTGTACATGAGTACTTCAAGAAAAAATGAAGAGTTCGATATAATTTTTAAGTCCCTTCTAATAGCTTCTTAATATATAGTGTTTGGATATTTTTCATTAAAACAACTCATATTGTAGTTTTCTCCCATCATCTTCAGATAGAAACTGTATTTCAACTTGTGGGATCAGCTGCCATTATTTAACTTCTGAGCAAGAAGCTCCCATTTGCAGAGGCATGTCTCCACTTTTATTCGAGTCTTTTTTCCCCCCACAAATTTAATTGAACATTAAGTATCTTGTGCCTTACTTTTTTACCCTACTATTTGAAACAGGATCAAAAGCAAACTCTTAAACAAATCGATGAGTTCTTAAGCACAAAAGTGGCTATTATTGCATTCATTATTTATCTTGCCAAGAAAAGCTATTCCGGACATTGAAAGAATTATATTGCATGTGTTTTATAACTATATATAATGTTGGATGTTTGTTATGGATTTTTCATTTGATTTCTTTTGGCAAATTGTGAATGATGATTGTGATATTTACACCCCTAAGGAAAACGGAGGAGCAGAAGCCTAAGGAACAAAGACCCAAGCAAATGAAAAGAAGTCGATTATGATAGAGTAACAAGTATTCTGGGATGAAAATGCTCATGGATGTTTCTTTTTGTGTGTGTTGGATGTTTTAGGATGAAAATATTAGTGAATGTTACTAAATGACCATGTCCTAATTTGACTTTTTTAAACTTTTATTTTGTTGTTGTGGTAGGTTATATAAGTTAATGATGTAAAGTTTATGTTGGTTTTATTTTATTTAATTCTTGTTTGTTCGTTTAGTTAAAATTTAGAAATTATAAACGAACATGTTCGTGAACGCTGAACGGACATGTTCGCGAACATATATAAACGAACATGTTCGTGAACGCTAAACGAACATGTTCACGATCACTAAACGAACAAATTGACGAACATGTTCGCGAACGTTAAACGAACGTGTACCCAAACGTTAAACGAACGCGTATGCGAACATTAAACGAACCGATCCCGAACGCACCAAAATATAAACGAACCGAGCTCGAACATGCTATTAAAAACTTAAACGAACACGAACCGAGTTCGAACACCTTTAAACATAAATAAACGAACACGAACATACCCTTGTTCGTTCAAGCTCGGTTCGTTTACACCCCTATTTGTGAGTATGTCTGCAACTTGGCATCGTGCAGGAATGTAGTTGATCTGCATCTTCCTCATGCTGACTTTTTCACGCACAAAGTGCAGGTCCAAGTCGACATGCTTGCTTTTGGCATGAAGTACAGGGTTTGCAGCCATTGATACAGTGCTGGTGTTGTCACACCACAGTTGAGGTATGTTTTGTTGCTGTATTCCCATTTCTTGGAGCATGGATTCAACCCAGATCACTTCAGAAGCTGCGTCTGCCAAGCTTCTATATTCTGCTTCTGCAGAGGATCTCGAAACTGCTCTTTGCTTCTTTGAACACCAGGAGATGAGATGGTTTCCAAGCTTGACACAGTATCCAGATGTGGAGCGTCGATCATCAGGGTCACTTCCCCAGTCTGAGTCTGAGAATGCAGAAATTTGGAGGTTGTCAGTGGTCTGAGGTTCGAACCAAATGCCATAGTCTGCTGTGGTTCTTAGATATCGAAGAATGCGTTGTAGAGCAAGCCAGTGTGTATCAGTTGGTGTTTGCATAAACTGAGCTGCTTTGTTGACTGCGAATGATAGGTCAGGTCTTGTATGGCAGATGTATTGAAGAGCCCCAATGATGCTTCGATACGATTGTGCGTCAGTTAGAGGTGTGCCATCAGTTTTACTGAGTTTTGGATATGTGACCATAGGAGTTGATGTGTTTTTGGCCTGCAGATTGTTTGTTTTGTGTAGTAACTCAGTGACATATTGTTGCTGACTGATGAAGATGCCACCATCAGATTGGCGAGCTTCAATGCCAAGAAAGTAATGTAGAAGCCCCAAATCTTTGACTGAGAATTGAGAGTGCAAGGCTTGAATAATGTGCACAACTTGAGATTCAATGTTCCCAGTTAGAAGCATATCATCGACATAAACTGCCAGGAAAATTGTGAGATCTCCTTGTCTGAGTATGAACAATGTAGAGTCTGCTTGTGATGCAAGAAATCCCAGTGTGCAGAGGAAGCTTTTTAACTGAGCAAACCAATTGCGAGGGGCTTGTCTTAGACCGTATATGGCTTTTTTGAGTTTGCAAAATAATGGCTTGCCTGAGTCACTTTGCTGTTGAAAGCCAGCTGGTTGGTTCATGTAAACTGACTCATGTAGTTCACCTTTGAGAAACGCATTATTTACATCCACCTGATGTATATTCCATTGATTTGTGATGGCTACAGATACGAGGATGTTGACCGTGAAGAACCTGACCACAGGGCTGAAGGTTTCCATGAAATCCAATCCAGGTGTTTGAGAATAGCCCTTCGCAACTAATCTAGCTTTGAACTTGCTGATGGAGCCATCCGAGTTGTGCTTGACTCGAAATAGCCACTTGCAGCCAATAGGCTTCTTGCCAGGTGGTAACTCAGCTAGTTCCCATGTATCATTTTCTTGGAGGGCTTTGAATTCTTGGTGCACAGCTTCAGCCCAAGTTGGATCGAGTAGGGCCTCATGGACATTTGGTGGTATGGCTTCAATGTTGTAAATTTTTGGTTTGAATATTCCCATTTTGCTTCGAGTGGTCATAGGATGATTGTTGAGAGAGGGAGGTGGTCTAACAGGTGATGGTATTGGAGAAGGTTCAATGGAGGGTGAATCTGATGGTGGTTCAGCTTGTTGTTGCTGGGGTGGTACTGGTGGTGATTCAGTAGTTTGGTGCTGAGGTGTTCGAGTAGTTGTGTGTGGTATAGTTGAAGGTGTGATTTGGGTGGGTGGTATAGTATCATTGTGTCGAGTTGTAGGTGAGTTGATTGGTTGAGTAGTAGGTTGTGAGGTTTGAGGTGATGAGGGTGTAGATGTTGTAGGTTGAGGGGAAGGTGATGTGTCTGTTTGATGTGGGATAGAAGGGAAGGGTCTGGATGATCGAGCTTTAGGAGGTGAGGTTGTGGGAGTTGGCTTGTTGGCACAAGGAAAGCAGGTTTCATTAAATGTAACACTGCGTGCAATGTAAATTCTACCTGAGTCATCAGCACATTGATACCCCTGGTATTTAGGAGAATATCCAAGAAACACACATGGTTTTGTTCTGAAGGAAAGCTTGTGTTGGTTGTATGGACGCAGATTTGGAAAGCATTCACAACCAAAGACTTTGAAGAATGAGTAGTCAGGGGCCTTGCCTGTGAGTTTCTGATAGGGTGATACATTGCCAAGCTTCTTTGATGGTAGCCTGTTGATAAGGAAAGCTGAACTAAGAACAGCATATGACCAGTAGTTTAGGGGCATAGAGGCCTGAGCCAGCAAGGAAAGAGCCATGTCCAAGATGTGTCTGTGCTTGCGTTCTACCACGCCATTCTGCTGGGATGTGTGGGGGCAAGTGATTCTTTGTTGTATGCCCAGTGTAGGTAGAAGTGTATCAAGGAACTGAAATTCCCCTCCCCCATCGGTTTGAACTGCTCGAACAGTGGAGTTATATTGTGTTTGAACAAGTTTGAGGAACAATTGGAATGCTGTTGCAGCTTCAGACTTTGCTTTGAGTAAATATAGCCAACAGTTTCGAGAGTGTAAATCAACAAAGGAAATGTAGTAGGAGTAGCCATTCGATATAATTGGAGCTGGTCCCCAGAGATCAATTTCCACTAATTCAAAAGGAGTTTCATATATGGTTACAGATTTCTTGAAAGGGAGAGAGTGACATTTCCCTAGTTGACAAGCACTACAGAACGTGTCTTTTTCCATAACCAAGGATTTCTTCAAAGCTGCATTGATAACTTCTGAGGAAGCATGCCCAAGTCTTCGATGCCAAAGCCAAAAAGGGGAGTTTGTATTGAGGGAAGTAGAGTATGCTGTAATGGGGTTGATACCAAGGTCGCCAGACAACTTGTATAAACCTCCTTCTTGTGTGCCTTCTAGCAGTGTGGTGCCTGTAAGTTCATCCTTCACACAGCAATAATTGGGGTGAAACTCAAGATAAACAGCATTGTCCTTGGTAAATTTCGATACAGACATGAGATTTCGAGTGATTTGAGGCACTAGCAACAGATCATTAAGATTCAAACTACAAGTGGATGTAGGTATAATCGAATGACCAATATGAGATATGGATAAAGAAGACCCATCACCTATATGCACCGAGCCCTTACCAAAGTATGGTGAACCACCTTGCATGGAGTTAGGGTCACTGGCTACGTGGTGTGTAGCACCAGAATCAGGATGCCAGACTGTGGAGGAAGCAACCACTGTGTGAACTTGCATATCAGCTGGTGGTGGTTCTGAAGAGTTGGATGAATCAGTGGTAGTTGAGGTGGAGATATAAGGATCATAAGTTTCCTCAACAGTATCCTGTGTGTATGAGCATGCATTTGCCTGAGTGACTGTAGAAGCACGAGCCTGAGATGTGGATGCAGTGGCTTTGAAGCCTTTGTCGAATCTGTGCCAACAACGATCCACCAGATGGCCAGGTTTGCCACACAGCTGACATTGGATGCGGGGGCGTGTGCCACGATATCGTCCCCTTGAATCATCACGAGGTGGATTGGAAGCAGATCCAGAGAAATGGTCCTTGTCACGAGAGTTGTGAAAGTTGGTGTTATGAATACCAACTGGGAGGCGAAGAGGGTCGGAGATTCTGGATTCAGCATCAATTAGGATAGAGACAGCAGCATCAACTGAGTAAGGATCTTTGCTAGCCGAAATCACTGCAACGAACGGGTCATATTCGGATGGTAGACCGTTGAGTATAGTGGCAATCTGCTCAACCGTTGAGACAGGGCTTCCACAGGATGCAAGCAAATCACAGATTTCTTTGATCTGCATGGTGTAGGTACGCATGGACAAAGTAGCTTTCTTGATCGAGCGGAGGCGGCAGTGGAGATGCATGATGCGAGTGGTGGATAGCTGGGAGTAGATGCTGGTGATGGTGGACCAGATGGTGGCTGAGGATTCGGCACCAACGAGCTGTGGTAGGACATTGGAACTGACTGTCGAGAGGAGCCAGGAAGCCAACGAGCTATCCTGCTTAAACCAACGAAGATAGGCAGGGTTTTGGACTGGATTTCCATTCTCACGGGCAATAAGCTTGGCCGGTGGTGTGATGGTTCCATCGATATACCCTTCAAGACCTTGAACACGGAGGAGCAGGATAACTTGTTGTTTCCATAGAAGGAAATTTGTATCATCCAGTTGGATGCTGATACGTTTGTTGGTGAAAGGAGTATCTGGGGATTCATCAGTGGAGAGTTCGACAGTGTCCTCAGCGGCGGTGGAATCAGCAGGCATGGTGGCGATGGATGAAAAAAAACTTAACCAAGATCTTCCTGAGACGATGATACCATGTTAAACATAGTAAATGTATGCTGAAATGAGTAAAAAAACACAGAAGGATAGGATCAAATTGCTTGCTTGATTTCAGAGAAAACACATGTTTAAATACAAGAATGTTGGAAAAACCCTAATGGATTGGAATGCCACGTGTCGTTCTCTCGTTTGTATACTTTCCAACAGACTGGGAATTGCATGACAGCTGCATATCCAGCTGTTATTTTCTTCAACAAACATCTCATATGATTATCAATCAAGTTAATTTTTATAATATATGCAGAAATATATATGCTCCTTTACCTGACTGGTATCATTGGCTACTGCCTCATGTCTCTTAATCCTTTAAAATCAATATCAACATAAGTTTTGCAACGATTTCTAACAAATCAATAACAATATTTTTATTATATAAGGTTTGTTTTTTTTATATCAAGATTATATTTTAGTATTTAATTATATAATACATGTTTTATGTTGCATCATGAGTGGGTTATGATACGAGTTTGTGTTAGCATTGTAATTCATCTACTAGTATGTGAAAAAAAAATTCTTACTTACTATTTTATACTATACAACATCAGAAATAATTACCAATCAAATTAATTTTTTATGGTATATGCTTTTGCACCTGACCATATCACTAGATATTTCTCTTACGCCTCTTAATCTTTAAAATCAATACCAACAGAGATTTTGCATTGATTCCAAAAAACAACGTCGATAAATTTCACTGTACATGGTTTGTTTTTGCTTGCGTCAAGATATTTATTTTAATTTTTAATTATATAGTATTCTTTTTGTTCTACTCAATATGTCTAGTATTTATTTTTTAAAAGTTAATTTTTTTAAATTTTGATCATAATTATTTTAAATATTTTAATTAATAAAATTTTATAAAAAAATATTTTTAAACCACTTGATTGAATATTTCTAAACACATTTTTTAAAATTTTTATCAATAATAAATTTAAAATAATAATGAGTCAAAGTTAAAGAAATAATCAAAATATTCAATACTAGACCTATTGAATAAGACGAAAGGAGGGGCTAAAATCCACCACTTTTGAGAAGCTAAACATGGAAGAAGTTTGTCGGTTGAGTTTACATTGTGTGGTGCCATTGATGGTGTATCCAAAATCGAGGTTATCAGTACACTCTACAGTAATCTTGAAAAGTGGGAGAATGAGGGCTTTCTCCAGTTTCTCTCTGCGTGGAACCTCTAAAGCTCTAAGGTTCTCGATTGTGCGAGTCGTTCATGGCAAGGAGGTTGTTGAAAGGTTTCTCGGTCTTGTGTGTTGAATTTCCCCGCAAGTCGACACCAGGCTTCCTCCGATGCTCGTGACGGGAGCATCGTTGTGGGACTCGAAGTTGAAAGGGGTTTTGGCGCTGAGAAAAGAAACAACGCTGGTTTTTCCGGTTAGCACCATGAGCTCGCATGTGGTCGGAAAGAGAACATCACCGTGGGGCTCGAAGTAGGGATGTAAAAACAGGTCAACAGTTGGGTTTTAGGTCGGGCTCTGTCAGGTCGGGTCAAATCTGTTACAGGTCATTTTGGGTCATTTTTTGTTTTGACTCGATTCGGTTCGGGTTCGGGTTCATTTCGGGTCGGGTTCATTTCAGGTCGGGTTCAATTCAGGTCGGGTTCATTTCGGGTCGGGTTCATTTCAGGTCGGGTTCATTTCAGGTCGGTTCATTTCAGGTCGGGTCAAAACGATTAATTGACAGGCTGATTTCAAGTCGGTTTCGTTTCAGGTCGGGTTCATTTCAGGTCGGTTTCGTTTCAGGTCGGGTTCATTTCAGGTCGGTTTCGTTTCAGGTCGGGTTCATTTCAGGTCGGTTTCGTTTCAGGTCGGGTTCATTTCAGGTCGATTTCGTTTCAGGTCGGGTTTATTTCAGGTCGGGTTCGTTTCAGGTCGGGTTCGTTTCAGGTCGGTTTCGTTTCAGGTCGTGTTCTTTTCAGGTCGGTTTTGTTTCAGGTCAGGTTCATTTCAGGTCGGTTTCGTTTCAGGTCGGGTTCATTTCAGGTCGGGTTCCTTCGGGTTTATGGTTTATTGTGTTATGTGTATTATATATATTGACGGATTATGATTTTTATTTTTACGGTTTAGGGTTTAGGGTTTAGGGTTAGGGGATTACGTATATGTGATATATATATATATAGTTGGTACTATTGGATTTATTTTTAGGGTTTAGGGTTTAGGGTTTGGGGTTTAGGGATCTTAAATTAATACAAACAGACCTACATTAATTATATATATTGATGGATTATGGTTTTCAGGGTTTATGGTTTAGGGTTTACTGATCTTAAATTAATACAAACATGGCTACATTAATTATATATATATTGATGGATTATGATTTTAGGGTTTATGGTTTAGGGTTTAGTGTTTAAGGTTTATTGATCTTAAATTAATACAAACATGTCTACATTAATTATATATATATTGATGGATTATGGTTTTTAGGGTTTATGGTTTATGGTTTAGGGTTTAATGATCTTAAATTAATACAAACATGCCTACATTAATTATATATATATATTGATGGATTATGGTTTTTAGGGTTTAGGGTTTAGTGTTTATGGTTTACTGATCTTAAATTAATACAAACATGCCTATATTAATTATATATATATTGATGGATTATGGTTTTTAGGGTTTAGGGTTTAGGGTTTAATGATCTTAAATTAATAGAAACATGCCTACATTAATTATATATATATATATATTGATGGATTATGGTTTTTAGGGTTTATGGTTTAAGGGTTTAAGGGTTTAGTGTTTAGGGTTTAGTGATCTTAAATTAATACAAACATGCCTACATTAATTATATATATATATATTGATGGATTATGGTTTTTAGGGTTTAGGGTTTAGGGTTTATTGATCTTAAATTAATACAAACATACCTACATGTATTACATATATATTGATGGATTATGGTTTTTAGGGTTTAGGGTTTAGTGTTTAGGGTTTACTAATCTTAAATTAATACAAACATGCCTACATTAATTATATATATTGATGGATTATGGTTTTTAGGCTTTAGGGTTTAATGATCTTAAATTAATACAAACATGCCTACATTAATTATATATATATATTGATGGATTATAGTTTTTAGGGTTTAGGGTTTAAGGGTTTAGTATTTAGGGTTTAGTGATCTTAAATTAATACAAACATGCCTACATTAATTATATATATATATATTGATGGATTATGGTTTTTAGGGTTTAGGGTTTAGGGTTTATTGATCTTAAATTAATACAAACATACCTACATGTATTATATATATATATTGATAGATTATGGTTTTTAGGGTTTAGGATTTAGGGTTTACTGTTCATAAAATGATACGTACATACGTACATGTAATATATATATATGGATGGATTAATGGTTTTTGTTTTTAGCGTTTAGGTTTTAGCGTTTAGGTTTTAGGGTTTAGTTGTTAGGGTTTAGGGTTTATTATTATTATTATTATTATTATTATTATTATTATTATTATTATTATTATTATTATTATTATATAGTTAAATACAATTATTATTATTATTATTATTATATATTTAATATGCTTATTATTATTATTATTAGTTATTATTATTATTATTATTATTATTATGTTATTATTATTATTATTATTATTATTATTATTATTATTATTATTACTATTATTACTATTATTATTATTATTATATACTTAAATACAATTATTATTATTATTATATATTTACTATGCTTATTATTATTATTAGTTTTATTATTATTATTATTATTATTATTATTATTATTATTTGTAATTAAATGTATAGGGTTTAGGGTTTAGGATTAGGGACTATGGTTCATTGATTAAATATTAGGGTTTAGGGTTTAAACCCCTAATGTCTAATTCTAAACCCTAAGCATTAAACCCTAAAGCATAAGTAATTAACCCTAACCACTAAACCCTCGATCTAGGATTACAGACTATGAGCTATAGATTAAATATTAGGGTTTTATGGTTTAGAGGGTAGTGGTTATTGTTTAGGGTTTAGGGTTAGGGACTATGGTTCATTGATTAAATATTAGGGTTTAATGTTTAAACTCCTAATGTCTAATTCTAAACCCTAAGCATTAAACCCTAAAGCATGAGTAATTAACCCTAACCACTAAACCCTCGATCTAGGATTACGGACTATGAGCTATAGATTAAATATTAGGGTTTTATGGTTTAGAGGGTAGTGGTTATTGTTTAGGGTTTAGGGTTAGGGACTATGGTTCATTGATTAAATATTAGGGTTTAAGGTTTAAAACCCTAATGTCTAATTCTAAACCCTAAGCATTAAACCCTAAAGCATGAGTAATTAACCCTAACCACTAAACCCTCGATCTAGGATTACCCTAAACCTAAAGGCTTCATAAACACTAAATCAATACCCTAAACCCTAAACATTTAACCTAAACCCTAAACCACAAACCTTAAATATTTAAACTTTAAACCCCAAAACTCAAACACTAATTGAAATAGTATCACTAATCCTTAAACCTTACCCCTAAGTTATAACCTTAAACTATAAATTATAACCCTAACTCCTAAATTAAAACCCTAAACCTTAAATTAAATCTTAACCCTAAACCCTAAACCTATTAACCTTAAACCTAAAGGCTTCATAAACACTAAATCAATACCCTAAACCCTAAACATTTAACATAAACCCTAAACCACAAACCTTAAATATTTAAACCTTAAACCCCAAAACTCAAACACTAATTGAAATAGTAGCACTAATCCTTAAACCTTACCCCTAATTTATAATCTTTGTGAGGCCATCTCTGCAATGGCTGGACCTATGCTTGAGTTGTATGAGAAGTATTGGTCTGAGCACTCGACCATTTTGTCCTTTGCTGTTTTGCTTGATCCAAGGTATAAATTACAACTCCTGAAGGAGTTGTATTCTGTCCTCTATGTTGAGGATGAGGTTGAGAGAAGGGTAAGTATTGTTTACAATGAATTTGTAAACATGTATGTTTATTATTCAAAATCTGTCCTTTGCAATTCTGGATCTTCTGTTCGAAGTAACTCCTCTCAAAGTACAACCGAGTCCTCCACTGGTCGGCCTCGAACATTTAAGAAGTCTAACCTTTTTCAGGTTAGTTTTTATTTTTGTTATTTCAGTTTCCTTTATTTTATTATTTCAGTTTCAATTACTGACTTGTTTTTTTTTTCTAGAACTTTGATGCTAATCTAGCTGCTTCAAGGAGTGGGAAGTCAGATGTTGACTCTTTTATTAGTTTTCCCCTTCTCCCTCATGCTGATGATTCTGACTTTGATATTTTGGATTATTGGAAAGCCCAATCTGTGTCTTTCCCTGTACTTTCTCTCATGGCTAGAGATATCTTAGCCATTCCCATCACTTCAGTTGCTTCTGAATCATCTTTTAGCATTGGTGGTCGGATTTTAAATAAGTTAAGGGCTAAACTCCTTTCTAAAAATGTTGAGATATTTGTGACAACCCGTAATTGGTTGTATGGGTTTGAGCCCGAGGAAGAGGATGAGGAATATCTTTCTGTTATGAAAGATTGTGCAGTTGATGAAGATCCTAGTGCAGAGTAAGTTTCTGATTTGTTTAACTTATTTTTTTATTTGTTTTGATTTCTTAACTGATTTGTTCTTTTTTTTGTAGGGGCCTCTGAGAACAAGTAAGCTATGGATCTGGTAGGTATGTTTCTGATTTGTTGAAAGCTGGAGATGTTTGGTAAGTTGTTTTTATTCACTGTCTTTTTTAATTTTATATTTCTCATTGATTTTGTTTTATGTTTGCTTTATATGCATGTATGTATGTTTCTGTTTAGTTGCTCACTATGTAATGTGTATGTATGCTTCTGTTTTATGTTTGGTTGTATATGCATGTATGTTTGTATGTTTCTGTTTAGTTGTTCACTATGTAATGTGTATGTCTGCTTCTGTTTTATGTTTGGTTATATATGCATGTATGCATGTTTCTGTTAAATTGCTCAGTATGTAATGTGTATGTATGCTTCTGTTTTATGTTTGGTTATATATGAATGTATGTTTCTGTTTAGTTGTTCACTATGTAATGTGTATGTCTGGTTCTGTTTTATGTTTGGTTATATATGAATGTATGTTTCTGTTTAGTTCACTATGTAATGTGTATGTATGCTTCTGTTTTATGTTTGGTTATATATGCATGTATGCATGTATGTTTTTGTTTAGTTGTTCAATATGTAATGTGTATGTATGCTTCTGTTTTATGTTTGGTTATATATGAATGTATGTATGTATGTTTCTCTTTAGTTATATATGCTTGGTTTGCTTTATTTCAATCTGTTAATGTTCCTAATGATTTTTAATTGCTTGTTGCAGTTTGTTGCTGGTTGCTGGTTTTCCTAGTTTTAATTATGTTGGTGTCTTAGCTTTAAAAGTTAAGTTGCCCATAATTTAAACTTGGTTGCCCTTCAAAGCTCGATGATGATAATTCTGGTAGCAAAGTTTGTAAAACTTTGTTATAAGATCTGAGAGCTTAAAGTGTAAACTTTTGTATGTTTGTAAATTTTGTACTGTGAAAGTTAAAGTTTCAGTTTGTAAAGATTATTTAGTTTGTAAGTTTCAGTTTGTTGTAAGTTTCAGTTTGTAAGTTTCAACTTTTTGTAATATTCAATAAAGTTTCAGTTTGTTGTAAGTTTTGTAAGTTTAACCACTTAAATTATTGAATATAAGTCATTTATTGTTTTAATCTTCTTAAGTTTTACCTTATTCTGTTTTTTGGAAGTATCCCTGATTCCATCCAAAGTTAATATTTTATTATATTTTAAACAAGTTAATTTAATTAAGTCATTTAAGTTAATCAGTTTTTTACTAAGTCATTAAGTATGTAATGTTAATTAAAAAATTCGTTATCTTATATTAATTTAGTATACATATTTAGTTTAATAACTTCAAACTAATTTTAGTTAAGTATAAAAAAATTATTTCATAATGGTTATTCTTTCAACTTATGTAATTAAGTAGTTTATCAGAATGCAACTTAAGTTAATTTAATAACTAACTTAACTTAAAATGATTGCAAGTTAATTAAATTTATTTTTAATCTTAAGTTAAGTTAATTTAATAACTAACTTAACTTCAATTAAAATGAATGCAAGTTAATTATTTAGCATTAATTTATTCTTATAATAAAAAATTTAAGTCATCTTATTTTAATTAAGAATATAGATTTAATTTAATAATTTTTACTCATTTAACTTAATTTGATTAAGTATAAAATTTTAATTTAATAATGGTTATTCATTCCACTTAAGTTAATTAAGTATAATAGTTTATCTTTGAAGTTATTTTAAAATAATAGTCAAGTTAATTAGAAATACAATTTATTAATACTTAGAATTATTATTAATTCAATTTATCTTTTAATTGAAGTTAAGTTAGTAATTTATTAATACGTGAAATTATTATTAATTTTATAATTTTTCAATACTTGACATTATTTTATATTCATTAAATATAACATCTTTAAATGTCAGATAATTATCATTATTAGCAAATCAAATAATAGTATTAGTTCAGGTTAATATCAGTTCAGGTCAATATCAGTTCATGTCAATATCAGTTCAGGTCAATAACAGTTCAGGTCAATAACAGTTCAGGTCAATATCAGTTCAGGTCAAGAACAGTTCAGGTCAAGAACAGTTCAGGTTCAAAACAGGTCGGGTTCAAAACAGGTCGGGTTCATTTCAGGTCGGGTCCAAACAGGTCGGGTTAAATCGGTTATCTGGCAGGTTAGTCTCGGGTTCAGGTTCGTTTCGGTCGGGTGCAGGTCAGGTTCGGTTACTACAGTAACAGGTCAATTTCGGGTTCGGGTTCACTTCGGTCGAGTGCAGTTCGGGTTCAGTTTCTACAGTTACAGGTCAAATTCGGGTTCGGGTTCGTTTCGGTCGGTGCAGGTCGGGTTCGGTCTTTGAATTTTCGGGTTAAACCAGATTCTGACTCGATCGGGTTTCAGGCAGGTTACCAGGTCAGGTCAGTTTTTCACACCCCTAGCTCGAAGTCGAAAGCTGGTTTTTGTCTTGGTGACATACTATCTCTGGAACGCTGGTTGGCCGGAGTCCTTGCTGGTCATGTTGTTCCGCTTCCCCTGGCCACAATCCACACATATTTTAAAAAATCAACGAGCTACTCGTAAACTTATACAGTCGAGTTAGACTTTATTCAACTCAGTTCGTTAAGATCTCGAGTCGAGTTCGAGTCAAGTCAACCCGAGTCGAGTGTTTACCGAATTTTGACCGAGTTTATTTCTTTTTAAATCTCTGATATTAACCCAATTTGTTTGTTTTTTTTTTTTTATCAATTTCAACTGTTTCCCTCTTGGTTTGTAAATTTTTTTCCTTGTTTTAGTGGTGCTTACAAGAAGTTGAAGTTAATCTTGTGATTGCATATTATTGTATGTCCGGTATGACTGACTATAATTTGCTCAAGAAAATTAATGCAGGTTTGTAATTTTTTCTACTTTTGCAAACTGAAATTGGATGAGATTTCAATTGGAAATTTTGACAAAATCTGGTTACATGATTTACCATATTTCTCTTTGATTTAAAGTAGTTTCTTGGGAGAAATTTGTTCAATATCTCACAAGTTTAATAGAAATTTACTTGGGTGCTTTTGCAGGAATCGTCATTTTTGGGATGAAATTGCTCAAAGAAAAAAGAGGGATTAGGGTTTTTAGGAAAGAAGAAAGATAAAAAAAAGGACACTTGCAGTTTAAATTCAAATACTTAAAGATAATGATTAAATTAATAAAATTAAAACTAAATTAATAGAAATGTATAAATTTTGGGGACTAAAGTTGTTATTATAATAAATAAAAATAAACTACCTCATCATTTAATGTTATGTACCATTTTATTAAAAATTAGATGAGATACTAAAACAATAATATGAAAAACGGTCTATGTTCGGGGTGCGTGGTTACCCCTCCTAATAATGTTGTCTCCAAAGTTCAATCTCACGTCCTCTCCTTCAAAGTACAATGTGTCTTACCAATACACCCAACACTTATGGTGTTAAAGATTTTTTTAACATTATACCAAAAACTTTTAATAAAGATGAAAATATTCCATAATTCAGACCATTAACAACAAATCCAAAACCGAATAACAGACCAAATTTAAGGGTTTGCCATTAGAAATCAATTATCTATAAATAAAACAGTATAATATGTATTTTGTAAAAACTCCCAATTTTTCAAACCATTAAAAATTGGCCCAAAACACAAATAGGAAAACAAACAATCAAATTATAGCAAACAAACAGAAAAAAGCTCATTGATTTTCACTATTTCTCTCTGTTTCTTTGTTTCTTTCGTTCGTTTTCTCGAAACAGCAGCGAGAAAACGAAAAAAACAAAAAAGAAAAGTAAAACTGCAACACCCCCATGTCTTTACCGAGTCAAAGTTCCCCATTTATTTAAATACCAGTTGCTTGATTCTTCATTGTCTCCCATGAATCAATTCTAGCAGCAATATCAAATCCTTTTGATCTCTGTAGAAAGCTATTGAAAAATCCAAGATTTCCCCCCATTTTTTCCCATCAAAATATGGAAAAGAAGTAGCATCAAAAGAGATTTTCCTTTCCGCCGCCGTGTCAACCACCGTCAGCGCCGCCGTCAAAAGTGGAGTGTTCCTCAAATCTTGAATACCCATTTGCTCAAAACCCCCAAATCTTCAATACCCATTTCGAAGAGATACTGAATAAGCGCGTATTGTTTTTAACGCAATGTCTCATCTTGACGATATTCCGTCAACGCCGGGGAAATTCAAGATGGAGAAGTCGCCGTTCATTCACAATCGGATGCGGTGGCATTGGCAATCGTCGCTAGTGAAGCTCAGTTTTTGGTCATTTGTATTCTTGGGCATGATTTTGATTTTCTTCTTCCGATCTCCTTCCTCGAATCCGATTCCTCAAGACCCGTCTCGTCGCTCTCTCCGTACTTACAATTGGGGCGGACCCGCTTGGGAAAAACGGGTGCGTTCCTCCGCCCGAGTCCGGTCTCATAACGGTTTCTCCGTTTTGGTTACCGGAGCTGCCGGTTTCGTCGGTACCCATGTCTCGGCTGCTTTGAAAAAGCGCGGTGACGGTGTCCTCGGACTCGATAATTTCAATGACTATTACGACCCTTCATTGAAAAGAGCTCGGCAAGAGCTTTTGGAGCGGAGTGGAGTTTTCATTGTTGAAGGAGATATCAACGATTCGGCTCTTTTAAGGAAACTTTTCGAGGTCGTCGCCTTCACCCACGTTATGCATTTGGCTGCTCAAGCCGGTGTCAGGTATGCTATGGAAAACCCTGGCTCTTATGTGCACAGCAACATTGCTGGTTTTGTTAATTTGCTCGAAGTTTGCAAGTCCGCAAATCCGCAGCCCGCGATTGTGTGGGCGTCTTCAAGTTCGGTCTACGGTCTTAATAGCAAAGTTCCGTTCTCCGAGAGAGATAGGACTGATCAACCTGCTAGTTTATATGCTGCCACTAAGAAAGCTGGTGAAGAGATTGCTCACACTTACAATCATATATATGGACTTTCTTTAACCGGTTTGAGGTTTTTCACCGTTTATGGACCGTGGGGAAGGCCGGATATGGCGTATTTCTTTTTCACTAGGGATATTTTGAAAGGTAAGTCCATACCAATATTTGAAGCAGCTAATCACGGCACGGTGGCTCGGGACTTTACCTACATTGATGATATTGTAAAAGGGTGTTTAGCTGCATTGGATACTGCCAAGAAGAGTACCGGTAGCGGAGGGAAGAAGAAGGGTCCAGCTCAATTGAGAGTATATAATTTGGGGAATACTTCGCCCGTGCCTGTTTCGGAGCTTGTGAGTATTCTGGAGAGGCTTTTGAAGGTTAAGGTAAAGAGGAACATTATGAAGTTGCCACGAAACGGGGATGTTCAGTTTACGCACGCCAACATTAGCTTGGCTCAAAGGGAGCTTCGATATAGGCCGACAACCGATTTGCAGGCCGGGTTGAAGAAATTCGTGAGGTGGTATCTCCGTTTCTATTCCGATGGGAAGAAAGCTGCTGAATAACTCATTCTCTCCGTATTGCGGTAGGATCGAATCCTCTGAATTACTGTTCATTATCATTCTTATAACTTGCTTAATTATCGATATTCGACATTATCTATAATTATGTTGTATAAGGAGGTACATTATGTCCTACTTTGAAGAAGTTTTCTAATCAGTGGGATGGCAGACGCTGTATCAAAAGAATACTCAGAACAATTTCTCTTTTCCCTTTGCTTTTCCCTTGGAATGTAATTGTTGTAGTTTTGGCCTCATGACTATACCAGACCATATGCTGATTGATGGACCTGTATCATTGTTATGCAATTTCAATAAAATAGCACATTAATTATATCTCCTTTCTTTCTTTAGTGGATGAATTGGATCGTATTCCAAAAATCTCGGTGTCTTGATAATAATAATGTTCGAAATATAGGCTTGATCCATACTTGTATGAAAATACTATGCTGATTCTGAAGCCCTGATGTACTCTTTTGCTTTCTGGATAAGTAATTTTGTTGGCTTCAGACACCTATAAGCCAATGCTTCCCCTTGTTCACTTTTGTTCCGTCTTTGTTTCAAGTGATTGGTAGATCTTTGCCCTTTCATTGTGGTACCTTGCATTCTATTCGTGTGTGTGTTCAAGTTCGAGTCGATCTTTAGGAGCTGTTGAACTATCTGTAGTTAATGTTTTAGATTTTTGAACTAAAGGAAGTTAAGTTCAAGATGAAATTTTGAGTCGAGTTCAAGCTTGAGACGATAAGAACATAGTTTCAAGTAAAACCAATTAAATGCAAGACTGAAAACACCGAAAGACATTTCAAATTGAACAAAAAATATAAAGATGGATAATTCTGACACACTAAACATGATATTTCCCTCCCAAGTATCTCGATTTCAGACATAAATGAACTAGTTCTTTAAAAAAACATGAATACCAAAAGTTTAGCCCTGCATATCAAGTAGGATGCCGATCAAAGAGCCTAGAAGATGGTTCAAACTGTGAGCTCTAAGCCACGAGCGTGCTGGCTGTGGTAGATTCACTGCATGAAAAAATGCATGTCAAGATTGCAAGTAAAAACCTAAATCTTCAGACGAGAATACTTAGTAAAACACTAAGTTGCTCCAACCGACATTTATGTCCGGCAGATAACCGGACGTGGGTATAAAACTACAATCCTCCAAATATATGGAACATATTTGGAAATTAAAAGGACAAATTTGTGAATGATACATGCATCCGCACTCACTATGAGTCCAACACATTAAGAGCATCAACGGGAAGCAGGGATACAAAAACTTACTATTTCCACACTGGTGGAAGCTTCTTTGTCTTCTTGTAGTAGCGAGCAAGACGGTGAATTCTGCTCTCGACCAAGATCAACCTAAACTTGGAATCCTTGTCCTTCCTGTTCCGCTCAAGATGCTTTCTGATGGCAACAGCTTTCTTAATAAGGTGGTAGAGATCCTCTGGAATTTCAGGAGCAAGGCCTGACAAATCAAATAGATAAGTTGAATGTTTATCATCATATATGAAGGGAAGTGCAACAGCAAAAAATGTCAATAAGGTGTACCATGAGCTTTCAGTATCCTCAAAATCTTGCTGCCGGTAACACTCTTCACCTGAGCAATCCCATGAGAGTCTCGGAGAATGACACCAATTTGAGATGGGGTCAAACCCTTCTTTGCAAACTTGCAAATGTTCTCCTCAACCTAAAAAATAAAATCAATATGAATGAATATTACCAAAAAAATAGTACAAACTTTTTATATCAGACATGATAAACCAACGAAATAAGGTTTTCCGACTCCCATCGCATGACTGTAAACCTGTCACTCAGATTTCAAGGTGAGTGTCAATGCGGGTATGTTGTATGCACCATTTTTCTAGATTTTCCCATGTATATACACCATATCCTCACACTCATGGCCAAATATGTGTTAAGCATGAATATTTCAGGGGAAATGAAGGTTCAAATCCAAAAACCAAATCCATTCGAAACATCAAAGCATAACTAAACCATAGCCGTGTCAAACACATATTCGTATCCAATATCACAGCCAAGTCCGAGCAACATAGACTGAATGCACTATCAAACTTAAACAGTAATCATCAAGGGATTTCCAACACAGCTTCCGATTTCTCAAACATGACAAAATTGAATTAATGGAACTCCGATTAATCAAAATCAAACAGGTCTTAGAAATGGTTTAATTTATTCCCAAACTAAGAGCAAGCAAAAATTAAGGGCACAATTAAAACAAGTGACTCACATCTTGAGAAGATATCTTCAACCAACTAGGCGGGGTTCTCTTGTAAGGCAAAGCAGACGCTGAAATACCTTTACTGCAAAAGAAAAATTCAAATCAATGACGAAGCAGATAAAAGAGATTCGAGCGATGAAACCATGGGGTGTGTTTTCAGATAATAATGAATCGAGTTTTAGAGGAAATACGAACCCTCGGCTGTGCATACGACCCATGGTAGCAGAGTTTGGAGCTCGGCTGCTGCTTCTTCTGGCTGCTTGTCTTCTGCTATTGCAATGAGCGAAGAAACCCTAGAATCAAGTTGAAGGATGGAGATTAGGGTTCTTATTATCCTCTGTTTCTTTGCTATTGACTTATTGGGCCTCTCTTTTCACCATTGGTGATCTGGTTTTCAAGTCCCGTTTTTCTTACATATTGGCCCAGACATTGTTAATGAATTTAATTGGGATAAAATACATTTCAGGTCACTCAATTATATGTTTATTATAAATGAATTATTTTTTAAAAGTTAAAAAAATAATCATTCAATTAAAATTTTATTACAATCAAGTCAAACGTATGTCTAACATGGTTCGGTATAATAATAATTTTAGTCCTCACAACTTATGCATTTTGTGAAATTGGTCTTAGTTCAAAATAATTTAATAAATTTAACACTTCATATTTAAATTTTTTATTAGTGATTAGCAAGAAATGTTACGGTCATACGAGTATGTTTGGATGTCATTTGTGACTTGTTTCACTTTTATTGATGAGTAATTGTTTGATATACGTATCGTGTAAAAAAATTACACAAGACTATATATTGACTCTTTAAAAAATAAAATTTCTAAAACTTAAATTCTAATATTTCCAAAATAAATCTCTAAACTAAATTCTAACATGTAAAACATAAAAAACTGTGTAATGGAAAACTACCTAGAAATAATTTTCTTTTGTTGACACGAGCGAAGCTATTAATGGGTTGGGAAGGGCTGTATAATTATTTTAAGTCCTTTTTAATTTAAATATTAAATAAACAAGATCTTTGCCTCTTCAATTTTTAAATTTAAAGGCTTAATAAAATTTTATCCATTTCGATACATGATCCTAACTTCGTCCCTGTTTGTTGACATCACTCTCCAACATTATCCAATATTTTTAAATTAATTTCAGGAGTCATCCATATAATTTTGGATGATGCGAGATGGATCCACTAATTAATTTTAGATCCTTCGTCAAATATATGAATTATAGGAATTCGACCTACTAAAAGTTGGATGAATCTATATGAACAAAGTTTGATGGGAAAATTATGTGTTTCATCATCGTCTAGTTTTTAGGGTTAAAGAGTTAAAGTTTAGAGGGTTTGTCAGAATTTTAGTGTTTGTAATTAGGCTTTAAAGTTTAGGAATATAAATTATGATTCAAAGTTTAAAATTTTAAAATTATAGTTTAAAATTTTAAAAACACAGCTTTAGAAGCCCGCATATTAAAAAACTTTCGAATAACAATACATCAAAATAATTACTCAAAGTTGATTACGATTAAAAACAGACATTTCTCTGTTTTGCGACCCAAAATCAGAATTGGATATTCAAATGCGCATGAACCCTTACCAAAAAAACAGGCTTTTACTGGTATTGTGTTTGGGCCGGTATGGGCCTAAATCCAGACCCATACAGATATAGAAAATGCCTAAACTTTCTTGTTGGCAAAGCTATACTTGTTAAATCTGAGGAAATTGAAGTGTTCCTAAAACCAAAATCACCGTCTTCTTTTCACCATGACGAAGCAGCAAGCTAATTGGTCTCCTTACGACAACAATGGAGGGTACGTTTTCTTTTTCAACCAGCCTTAAAAGAAACATGCTTATAATTTGTTCAAAATTATCGATTTCGTTGTTTATCGATGTTATTGTTGTTGTGTTTTGTGAAATTACAGATCTTGCGTTGCGATCGCCGGAGCCGATTACTGTGTTATCGCGGCGGATACTCGGATGTCTACCGGTTACAATATTCTGACTCGCGAGTACTCCAAAATCTGTAAACTGTATGTTCTTTTTTCAGTCCATTTTGTTCTTAGGTTAACAAGAATTGATTGAAAATGATAGAAATTTGGAGTAGAAGGTAGTAGTATTCTGATTTCTTTTAGTTGCAGGAGAAGAAAAGCAACGGAGGCTTTGTTCTTTTCGCCTCAGTTAACAGGATTATCAAGTTTTAGTATTGTAAAACTGGCTACCTAATGTTAAAGTATAATGAATTTGGCAATTGATACTTTATGGGGGAAATTAAAGAATTTGGCGAAATTTTACTAAAGAAGATTGTTGGTAATATTTGAAGTAGTTTTTTAGTCTAATGGCTGAAAGGATCCCGGCACTTGGTTTGGTTCCAGTTCCGGTTAAGATAATGGAATAGAAATTGGTAAGTTTTCCTACAAGCATTCCTCGGATGTTTTGATAGTTGTTCGAGTCATATTGTTATTGTTATGGAACTCTAGAGGACTGCTGCCATTGTTTCCATAACCAGATAGTTAAAGGAAAAGATATCAGTAGTTTATTACTTTCCCGTTAGATCAAGATCTGTGGTATGTGTTTGGAAGACAGACTGTTAGTATGCAGATAACGAGAAGTTTGGTGCATCTTAATGTTTTAAAACTAGTGTTAACGGAGACGGAAAGATGTAAGAATGAGTCTTTGATGATCGATTTTACTTATTTTTGTTTTCGTCTTTTCTTTTTTCTTTCTTTTCAGGGGTTTCTCATTAGTGTCTCTTTGATATTTGCAGTGCAGATAAATGTGTTATGGCATCCTCAGGATTTCAAGCTGATGTCAAAGCTTTACAAAAGAACCTGGCGGCTAGGCACTTGGTAAGGTTTCACCTTTCAAAGATACAAGGACATACTTTATTTTGAGTTGGAATGATGGCTTCACTTGAATTTTTGGATTAACTATACTACAATAATTTCAAATGATATAGCCTAGACATTTAAGACCAGAAATATGATTATAGTACTTGTAAACATATGCTGCAGCTAATATTATATATATGCATGTGTCTTTATATATATATATATATATATATATATATATATATATTAATTGTGCTTCTCAAAATACAGATTTATCAGCATCAGCACAACAAGCAAATGAGCTGCCCTGCAATGGCCCAACTGCTGTCTAACACCCTTTATTACAAGCGTTTCTTTCCTTATTATTCTTTTAATGTTTTAGGCGGTCTAGATAATGAAGGTATTCTGCTGTGAGCCTTATTTTCTAGTTTTAAGCGATGCCTGCCTTTCTATCATGAATATGAATCAATATATCTTATCCTAAACCATTAGGAAAGGGTTGCGTGTTCACATATGATGCTGTCGGTTCCTATGAGAAGGTTGGATATAGTTCCCAAGGTTCTGGTTCAACACTCATCACACCTTTCTTGGATAACCAACTGAAATCTCCCAGTCCTCTCCTATTGCCTGTCCAGGTATGGCATTGAGTTTAATTATTTTATGTCTTGTATCATTTAGCCTTTGAATTCTTTTCATCTCAAACTCATGGTCTTGCAGGATGCTGTTACTCCACTTGTGGAAGCTGAAGCTATCGATTTGGTAAAAACTGTTTTTGCGTCAGCTTCTGAGAGAGAGATATACACCGTAAGTTATAATTCATTTAGTTTCTATAATTTGGTAACTTAGGAAGGCTGTTCTAGTGGTATTGCTCCGACTTTTCATTCTTCTTTTAGTATCTGTGTCCGACACATTTTTTGTCATGGTTATGGGGTTTGACCCTCCAAATACATGGAAAATGTTCGAAATATTGAACACCCCACGTTGCATATGTACTCATAACTGACACTCACACTTGAGTTCAAAAGTTACTACTATGTCTCAATGTCAAACCAAGTCTGCTTTTAATTTATTCTGTTCCCTTCTATTTCCTTCTTGAGTTCGAATAACATGGAAAAAACTTGAATTTGAGTAACATAGCATGATCCTCCAAAGATCCTTTAGATAAATGAAAAAACTTGAGTCCGAGAAGCATATATCTTAAGTTCCTTGAAATAGATCAGTTCCCTTCTTAGTTGTTGTGGTCCTGGCTTTATCGGGATATCATCAGGATCTGGGGCATGAAATTTCGATCTCCTATATCATACAGTCCAGTTACCCGGTAATAACAGATTTATCCTCCTTAGCACCGATTGCGCTCGAGTCTTGACTAGGTCTGGGTGAAATCTTGCTAATATTTCAATTCCATCTCTAACTCTCTTTTTTTTGTTCTTTTATTCGTCTCTGATGTTTAACAGGGAGACAAAGTTGAAATCGTTGTTGTAAATGCTGCTGGTATCCGCCGGGAGTACATGGAACTTAGGAAAGATTGATCGGATTTCCATTCTGAACTGGGTTACACCCCTCTTATAGATGAGCGAGTTCTCGGATCGATGGAATGACTGTTATATTGTGTGTGATGCTTGTACCGAACTATTATAGTATTCCGATACTCAAACAATGAATTGCAGTTTAATTTATCTTTAGAGATATCCGCTTTTAGTCAAAAGTAGTCGTTTTGGACAATGTTTCATGGATGGTGTGTTGCTCGACTAAGCTTCGGTGTTTCAAAAAACTGCAAATTTATTTCCACTTTTGATTATGTTTTGGCAAAGTAGATAAGAATTGTTGATACGTCGAAATTCTAGGCTCGAAGTTTGGTTCGAACAAAGCTCGTTTATCTAGCGACGAGATTTATTGACGGTAGATAAGAATCATGTAATCTCATTTATCTAAAAGCAAACTTAAACTGTCAATTAATTGATTTGAACGACCCAACCAATTGAAACTATGTCAGTTCAATTTGGTTGTTTTAGTAATAATGAACTATTAATTTGGTTTTATAAAATTAAATGCGATTAATTTAGTTTAATTAAAAAGCAATAAAAAATCGATTGCTATCGGAACAAAAGTAGTATGTTAAGCGTGAATACCTCCAAAAGAGAGTAAAAGCAAATATTTTTTAGGGTAAACTACACTAGTAGTCACTAAACATTTAGGGAACTTTTAATATGGTCAGTCAACTTTTTAAACTTTCATTATAGTCACTCAACTTTAAAATCACTTTCAGTATGGTCATTGTCGTCCCCCACCGTTAACTGAAGCTGACGTGGCATGCTCATCTGTAATTTTGTCAATTAAATAATGATACCCTTTATTTACATTTCTTCGTCATTTAAAAATATTAAATTTTTTAACTGTTTATTGATTTATTATAAAAAGAAATGAAACCTAGAATCCTTTCATTTAATTTCTTCATTTTGTTTCATTACCATCCTCAGTTGCAATGGAAAAATTCAGTGCAACCCCAACATGCTTTTGTGGAATACTAGCTGAGTTACGCACTGCTTAGACAAACGACAATGTTGGAATGAGATTTTTTGGATGTGTGAAGCATGGGCATCGCTTTAGATGAAGCTGCAGTTATTTTAGATAGTTTGATCCTCCTTTAAATCCACGTTCACGTGTAATAAGTGATTTAATAAGAAAAATAAGAGGCGTGGAGGGAGAAAGAAGATTTAAACGGGTCATTTGAATATTTCGCGTGGTGATTTTGTTGATTTTAGTTTGGCTAGTGTACTAGAGGGAATGAAAGGGAAAAGCTGTGAGTTTAAAGTAAGTAAGCTTTAAATTGAGGGTAATTGAGTTTAATTAGGTGATTAATTTCAATATGAATGTATAGAATTATTTTCAACTTTAATTTTGTTCATTGAACCTAGTTCGATTTTAACAAGTATTTGTGTTGTTCATTGTACTTGATTTGGTTAGTGTAAGCTGTAATTTCAACGTGAATAATTTGTTTTCCTTTCAAGCTTGTGTTGCTCATTTTTGGAACTACGAAATTATTCCTCTAAAAATTTACAGATTAACTTCTTGATATGAGAGCATTTCAAAGAAGTCTCATCAGGTAAAAGTAACTGCCTATTATGCTGAAAGAAAGGGTCAAAAGTAATATCAGTAGAGGTGAAAAATAAACAAGAGTTGATAAAGTAATGAGTTCTTTAAAATAACAACATTTTTAGAATAAATTTTGTGTTTCTTCATTCTATTACTTTTATAGTTAAATAACATTTCTTGAGATAAAACAGTGAAGAATAACAATTAGGTCCTTATCTGCAAAAGGCCGAAATTCTAAACTATATAGTTCTCATCATTTTAAGGTCAAATCTAGCACAATCCCTTACAAGAATACATTTAAGTAAATTAAAATTTCGATATAAATTATCATTTGACATAACGATTGAAATGGTAATATTTAACTGTCATTGAAATGAAAAGAAGAATAAAAGACAAATATGTACATATAATTAACAAAATATAAAATTAATTTCATTACTTAAATATCATGCATAAACAAAAAAAATGATAAAAATTGCATAACAGTTTACTTAAGTTTTCACATTCTATCATTTTTCTCAAAATGTACCAATGTATCAGTTTATGGTACTCTAAACTTATACCACAAAATAACACTTAAAACATATACCAAATGACACATATGGTACCATGAACCTGTACCAAAATAAGTCAATCCACATATGGTATCACAAATTTATACCACAAAAAAATGACACTTAAAACTTTCAACCCATCCTTGGTTTGAAACTACTAATTGATTCTTGTGAATTTGGAGGAACCACATTTTTAGAGAGAGTATTGTTTTGCATCATCCATCGCTGATATGAAGTTATTTGTTGTTGTGTTAGTTGTTGTTGACTTGGTTGAGGCTGATTTGAAACACTCTTACTTGGTGAGACCATCCTTCCTACTCCTATTTTGACTTTTTTTTTGGTGTTGTGTTTGCAAACTAGTTGTCGGTTGACTTGGTACTTGTTTAATTGTTGTAGGTCTCCTACACTGTAAGTGAATAAATATAAATATTATAAGTGAATAAATACAATGAATTTTTATAAAAATTACATTGTAAAAAGTTATTTTTTAAATACTTACAGAAAATTATGGTAGTCTAGTAGTTGAAGCTGATGGAGGTGCAGTTGCTAGAGCTAGACCACTTGTTGGAAGTGTATTTTTTTAGGCTGGAGGAGGTGCACTTGCTGGAATTAGACCACTTACTGAAGGTGCATTTTGTGAAGTTGATGGAGTTACAGTTATAGTAGGTGAAGTGGCTAAGGGAGTGTTCTGTCTGGAATTGCCTCTCACTGACCCTTACATGTCCTAATATTATGGCCTGATTTACCATATTTTTTGCACTAATTTGCTTGTTCATACCCTTTCTTTTCTTTTTTTGGGTCTATCAGGTGGCCACCTTTGAATCGGAGGAAGTATAAGTTTTATTAAAGGCATTGTTTCTCACTGATTTGCTCTTTTGATAGGGTAGATAATGTTGAAGTAGATGTTGATTTGAGTTGACCTATGATAGAAGGGGTCAACATAGCTTTCTGGTCTCTCTTCCTTTAGCAATATAGCCGAGACAACATGTGCACATGGAATCCCTCTGAAAAAATTTAATTAAGGTAATAAACAAATATATAATAACATGTAAAAAAATTCAAATAAATATTACCTGTAAGAGCCCATTTTCTGCAAAAACACTCTCTTGATTCTAAATCCACCACATGTTAGTTAGAAGGACCAAATGCTACTTCATATCTAAGACCCTCGACACGTGTTGGCCAACACCTATCATCAAGGTATCAAAACACAAAATCTCATCAAATAAAAATTATTATGACAATGATTATGAAATGAATTTTACAATTGTAGGTCATTTAATCTCACCTAACATCATGCTCAATTGATATGTCAACTTGTTTTTGAATTTTAGGACACAATAGTCCAATATGCTTTTGAGTAGCTTCTGCCTTTTTCAAAAATTTTTGTATCATCTTCGTACGTATTATCTTCATCATAGTAAGAATAGGTTTGTCTCTTGCCTCAAGAATCATCTTGCAATAAAAATAATAATATTTAATTACAACACACTCAACTAAGAAATAAATAAATAATGCAAATATGTTTACCTTATTGAAACACTCTGAGTAGTTGTTTAATAAGAGGTCACACTTTAATCTTGTAGAGAAGTGAGACTTAGACCATATTGTAGAATTCTTTTTCACCAACTAGTCATAAGCATCACTTGACAACTCTTTCATGTCTGCCATAACTCTTTCAAAATCTCTTAAAGTAGTTGCTCTTGCAGCTTTTCATAAACAATCTTTCAGTGCCTTTCCTTCAAAGCCCCCATCTTTAAAATTAGAATACAAATGTCTTACATAACATTTGTGTTCAGCATCGGGGAACAACTCACCAAGAGATTCAATCAGTCCCTGTAAATAAATACATCATAAACAATGTTAGGATTTTCTAAATAATAATAAATAATTGAAATATTATTCATACTATTGAAAATTTAAATTTTAGTTTTTGTTTATCGGACATAAATGTCACATGGTAGGAGTTGACAATGCCTAAGTCATTTGCCAATAACTGTAAGAACCAAGACCAACTACCTCAATTCTCAAATTCAACTGCTGCCAGTGCTATGGGATAAATGCAGTTATCTGCATCAATTCCTACAACAACCAATATGTAACCTTGATAATAACTTTTGAGAAGGCATCCATCAAAACTAATGAAAGGCCTGCAGTGGTTTTTGAATCCTAATTTACAACCCTTGTAACATACATACATCCTAACAAAGAGCCTATTGTCTAACTTATAAATTGTGGTCGAACCAGGATTTGAGTGTCTCACTTCTCTTAGGTATTTATAGATTTTGCTATATTGATCTTTATAAGAGCCTAAGATAGTCTCTCTAGCCAATTTTCTAGCCCGAGTACATTTTGGTAAACAAACACTTGCTCTTCCATATGATTCTCTAACATCTTGTTGCAGTGAGGCAATTGAATAATTCAAATCAGTCTTGAACTCATTTAAGAAGGCCTTGGCAATCCATCTAGAAGACAAGATCCTATGATTTTTAATTCTCCCTTGACAACTATGTTGATCCTTCATTGTCTTAATCTGCCATGTGTTATCATTGGGGTCCATAGGGTTCAACTTGGATGACCATAATACCCAAGGACATTTATCAAAGTTGCATACAACTTGCACTCTTTTATTATCATTCTTCTTAAATGACATACTAAATCTCTGAATCCTACCATATTGTCTAACAGCCTCTTTCAATATTTTTTTTATCGGCAAATACTATTTTTTTTTAATATAGGATTTACCATATCTAGTTCAGTATTAAATTCAGTAAACCTATTTTTTCTTCTAGTACCATTTTCATCAGAAGAAACACTGTACAATAAATTTAAATCATGCTCACTATCAACACCATCACTGTTATAAGTAATATTAGGCACAAACCCTAAGTCCTCTTGTACACTACTAATAACATTTACATTAGAATTCTCTTTAGGTGCATCAGTTACATCATTTTCACTATCAATAAACTCAGATAACTCAGATTCAAAGTTTTCATGTTCAAAAGGTATATATTCAGAACCTTCAGAATTTGAAAAATCTGGAATTGTTTTTGTCAAAAGAAATATACAAAATATATAAAAATTTAATTAAAGTAGACATTATCAAACTAGTAAAAATGACTTCAAAAAAAAAAATAGATTGCATGACAATGCCACTTAAAAAATTATTTATTAATTAACCATTTAATGTTGAAACACAAGCAGACAAAAGGCTCATAGGTAGTATGAATATTTTGTTGTTAAAAAATATAGAATATTTCAATATTTCATACATGAGTTCCACAATCATAAGTCATAACATATCATAAAAATGTTTTTAAATCTTAATGGGCAATAAATACCATCTAAACAAAAAGCTAAAAATAATCCTAGTAAGGTTCAGGTCACTAAAAATTCTACTCAAAATTAAACACTGGAATCAACATTTTACATGAAAACAAATTCTCAAGTCACGGAAAAAGCTCAACTACTCCTCAGCAACAACAAAAAATTAGGCCTCTTTTATAGAGACATACATTGTTGTTTTTTCCAAGTTTAACATTTCCTACAACTCTTAGTTACAAAGGGGTTAATGTCCTTGTCTTTCGTTCTCTAAATCTTTTTAAAGTAAAGTATACATCACATGATATTTATATCTTAACAATCAGAAAAAATAATAATAAATGGTCCACCACCAATTTAATTAGTTATTTAACTCATGCAGTTGTAGACAACAAATCAAATATATTGAAACACAAGCTCCAATGTACATGTAGTAGTACACAACAAGCCAAATTAATTTAGTAACTCAATAAAAGACACCATTCTACACTCATTTAATCTTTAGTAGACAATCAATTTCAGATTTCAAAACAAGAAAGAAAACGATACTAAACCTTTAGTAATTTTAGGTTTTAAAATACGTGTACATTTGAAATAAAAAATAACGTTCTACACTTAATTAATCTTTAGCAGACAAACAATTCCAAACTTCAAAACAAGAAACAAAACGATATTAAATCTTTAATTTTAAATTTCAAAATATACGTACATTTGGAAATCAATGAATTTTGAAATCAGTTTGAAAAACATTGAAGCGTAAAATTAATTTGGAGAGCATTGAAGCACAAAACCAATTTAAAAAACATTGAAGGATTATAAAAGAACAAAGTGATACTAAACAAAGATTTATTTTTCTTTAAGTGTTTTACACTTCAAAGAAACCAGTTTATAATTGTCATAACTCTACAAAATACACAAAATGATATGAGTTTCACACTTCAAAAAAATTAGTAAATAAGAAAAAGAAGTTATCGTTAATTGCTAATTCCAAATTTCTTCGAAAGATAATCACGAAATCGGCCAACAAATCTCCAAAGCGAAGCGTTTGTTCTCCAAATTTTCTAAGGATAGTGAAAAGTCTCTTTTCTTAGTCTGATAGATAACAAAATGAAGCGATTTTTTTTAAATGAGAAAAAAACAATACAACACCTTTTTATTTAATTAGGTTTTTTTAAATGATGTGGAAATTGAAATAAAGAGTATCATTATTTTTATTGACAAAAATTATAGATGGGCATGCCACGTCAACTTCCGTTAACGGTGGATAACGGTAGTGACCATACTGAAAGTGATTTTAAAGTTGAGCGACTGCAATAAAAGTTTAAAAAGTTAGGAGATCATATTAAAAGTGCTCTAAAAGTTCGGTGACTATCAGTGTAGTTTACCCTATTTTTTAATATTATTATTAGGATAAATATATAAATGGTCATAGTTCGAAAATGTTAAGTGGCCACTTTATAACAGTTCCGAAAATTTAAAGATCAATTTATAGTTTTTAAAACTTTAATGGTCAAAAAATTATTGCAACACAGTTTAGGGATCATTTTTATATTTTATCCTTTTTATTTATAAAATATTTATTTTGATCGATGGGCAGTTGAGTTCTGAAAATGTCAGATAAAAAGTAAGGAAAAAACGAAGATACTGCGAAACTCCCCCTTTTAATTCATCTTCTCCAAGCTCCAATGAATCCCCGGAAAACCGAACCCGATCTCTTTCGCCACCACCACCATGATGATCTGGACCATCAGATCATCCTCCCTTCTCAATCCCATCCGTCCATTTCCTTCCCCCAAGTCCTCCTTTTCCGCTCTTCCCCCTCTGCCGACTCCCCCAGCCGTTCCTCCTCCGACAACGACGACCCCGCCGCACTTTCCTCCGCCCCCACGCCACCTCTATCCGACCCAACTACCAACACTGGTGAAATTACGAATCAGTCCCTGGGGTTCAACAACATTAGCCCCGAGCCTCACATTTCCTCCCAGTTCTACACTTTCAACGCCGAGTCTCATTCCCTCATGATCCGCTGCATCCGAGAGCAGCGTCTGGCGACTCCGGTCGAGATCCGGGCCGCCACGCCGCGTTCCGTGCTCAAATCGTGGCGGGCCGTGTGGAAGGACCGGAACGAGGACACCGCTTACCTCACCGCGTGGAAGCGGATCCAGGACAAGCTCACCGCGCACGTGGATCCCGATTCCGGTAACGAATTCATTTGCTTTAAGAATAATTCGAATCAATTTGTTTCCCATGTTAATCAGTGGCCAGAAATCGTTATGAGTTTCCACAGTGATGGCGATTTGAAACACTTAGGGTTAAAGGAAACAATTGAGAGAATTAAGCAAGTGTGGACTGTAGGTGCTAAGTTCTATGGAATTCCAGAGAGTTACATCAGGGTTTGTGTCGCGGCTTGCCCTGTATGCAATGCCTCCTCGGCTTCGGCTTCCAGGAGTAGTAAACGCCGACGTTTTGAGTACACCGAGTCTTTTGACGTGCCGGCAAAGGAGGTGCCTAGTAGATTGCAGCAATTGGCTGCAAAGTACAAGGTTGTGCTCTGCATTAGACAAAAATATATTAGGTATAAGCCTTTTATTGCCGAGGTGAAAGATTATGCTTGTCACCGAGCAGGGGAGCCTACAGGAAAGAAGTCGAGGATCTTGAAGAGGGAACCTTATGCATCAAAGAGGTGTGGTTGTGGATTTAGGATTAGGGCAATAGTGCCGATCGCCAATTACAATGAGAAGGATAAGACATTTGTATATCAAGAGGAAGGGATGGCGGTGTTTAAGTTGTACGCTGTGCATTCCGGACATGAGCCAGGGCCACTGGATGGGAATGCGAGGATTATGCATCGTGTTGTTGGACATAAGGGAGGGTTTTTCATGGATCAAGATATTGATTACGGGGTAAGTGAGGATTTGGATAGTGAGGGGTTTGGATTGATGGGGAAGGAAGATGGAGAGTTGCAGCTTGCTATTTTGCGGCAGATGCAGGAGTTGAGAGTGGAAATCGGGATGTTAGAGGGGAGGATCGACAAGATTCCCCATCATTTGTTAGGTTCGGTATCTAGGGAGCTGTTTGATATTTTGAGTAAAGTTAGAAGTTTAGGTGAAGAGGGTCCAAAGTCAATGGAGATGCTTTCGGACAAGCCTCATTCAGATGACATGTTGGTAGGGGAGGACGACTTGGCACACTGGAGTAATCACCACCATGATCGGATATATGGGGATGGCAAGGATGCAGAATTGATTGAAGACGACGAAGACAGTTTTGGAAGGACACTTGAGGATGTTGTTCCTTGGGACCAAATGCAGACAGATTGTAGGAGTCAGAAGGATCTGATAAGCGAGCCTTGTAAGACGGATAAGTGGTTGAAATGCACCGATTTCGATGAGAAGGGAATTCTCGACTGTGAAGATACTAAACTAACCAAGCCTATGAGGCATGATGACGGTATAGTGACAGACGTAGGTCTTGATGGCATTCAGGTTGATAATTTCTACCAAGAAAATCCTAAATGGTATGATTCTCCTTGTGAATTAGATTCCAGCGCAGATTGTGGTGACAGCGGATTTAGACATGGGGAGATTATGTAGAGTCCTGAGCAGTCAGGCTAACCCACTCTAACATAATCGTGAATTTATATTTTATATTGTCCCTTTCAATCCGTATCCCAACCGGCACTGGATTGTACATTTATGTATACCGAAGATTGGAGCTTATGATATGCTTTTAGGTCTCTTTGTCGTGCGTGGTTTCTGTAAAGTATAACCGATTGGGCGTTTCTGCACATACCTATTTTAACCATGTTGTGAACATCAATGATTTTTAGCTGGATTCCTTCTTAAAATGGACACCAGCTACTGTTACCATCACCCTTTCATTTAGATTATTGTCTATATAATGTTGTATTATATGTTCAAACATTTTCGACTGAACCACGGTTTGAGTTATGACATGAATGTTTCTTTCTATCCCCTTCCGTATCATCTGTGCATAATTTTGGTTCGATCATGCTTCTGGATGAAATCTTAGGGGCTGCATAATTTTTATTTGCTTCCCTCGCACTCCGTTCTTTTTGTTATTGTTTTCTAATTGTGTATTTTGAATCATAGTAGTGATTTATGTGAATGCTTTAGGTTTTTCGTGCATTCTATAGGTATCTTTGCAGGAGAGCCTGAGATCAGTTTAATCAGGGAACTTTCCTCAACTGAGTTGATACGCTCTGTCGTAGTGTCGTCTTCTTTTTCTTTACTTTGCTATACTGTTTGCTCGACTCTGGTTGGCTTCTCACGGTATGGACAACCAGATAGTCGATGGAGTCTAGCTTTGCTGGGATGTCTTTATCAAAGCTCTGATATTATTACCGGTTCTGAGTTACGGTACTCCTTGCTTAGGTGAAGTCTGATTATGGCAGGAAGCCGGACCCGGGTTTTGGCCTGCTGACTGGGATCTTATTCTTACGCCATCTGTTGAATGATTTTATGGTACTTCTCCATGCCTGAGGTGCCAAATACTAGAGCCGAGCTACATATTCTAACACCAGGTTCAATTCAAGACCAGTAGGGAGCATACATCTTTGGTAGTATTATGAAATTATTCGAACTAAATGTTCCCTTGGTATGAAGGATGTAAAATTAATTAATCAAATAGTTTAGATTCAAAGCAAGAAAGTAGTTACTAATTTTAACTATTTGATCAACTAATTTCCAATTTTTCTTTTCCGTATGTATATGGTTTAAAAAGTATTTCGCTTAGTTATGTAAGTAGTAACGCATGGAAAAAAAAGTAATTATTATATGAGTTTTTGAAATATATTATTAAGTAGAATCGATGCAAATCCAACATTGAAGTTGGAAAGATAAGTTAAACAGAAAACATGCTCAAATTAAGTACTATAATATTTATTCAAATTTAGGACTCATTCTCTTTATTCAAACTTAGGAGTCATATTATATCCCTTTGGAAAAATAAATCAAATTTATTTTAGCAATTCAAACCTGAATGGCCACACAAATTTCCAAGATTAGACATGCAAGATAAAGTGTTTTTGTTAAAGATTAGACATGTATTTCGTGATTACCCTAGGACAAGAGAGGTGGTTGAGCTTGGAGGAGTCCCTCAGAGTGTTATTTCCAGCAGGATGCAACATGCCAAGGATTGGGTTGCGTGTTTTTGTTTGGCGAATGCAAGAGTCCCTCATTCTTCAGCAATCCAACAGGCTCCCCTTTGAAAAAAATCTGGTATTCAGCAGATTAAAATAAATGTTGAGCGGGTATTGTTGGGGTTGGTCGTGATCACGATGGTTTTGTCATGGCTGGGTTTGCAGTTTGCTCGTAAACTGTCAGGGCCACACACGGCTGAGGCTTGTGCCTTCCTAGCAGGTCTCCAGTTAGCACAGTCCGAATGCGGTCATTGAGATTTGAGGGCAATGCTCTCCAGTTTACGTCTTTTTTATGTCAATTGTCTATGTAATATAGTAGCTCATGATCTTGCTAAGTGGCCAATAAATGTTGTTGATACTTTACCGGATTGTATCCATTAACCATTTAAATTTATTAAAGTATCTTTATTTCAAAAACAACAAACAAACAAACAAACCAAGTCTAACAATAATGATTGTATAACATTATTTAATTAAAGTAATTTATGTTTAACAATTAAAATAATCAAACTATTTATTATAATAAGATTACAACAAAAGCTAGTTATAATGATTTTTTTTTTAAACTAAAAAACAAATAAGGTAAATTACAACATGTTAAATTTTCAAAATATTCACATATATAGTATCCACGGAGTTTTTTTACCATTTTTAGTAATATATATTTATAGAGAAATTATACCATAGGTGATAGCTCCGTCCCGCCAAATTATTCATGATGTCATCTTTTTACCAAGTGAAAATTATTTTTTTAATTTGATTTACAGTAAATATATAAAAATTCACTTAGTAAAAAATGACATAGAAAAATTAATAAAATAGATGGTTTTTATTGGTTAGGACTATGGATGACGTGACAAGACAAGCTTATGATATAATTTCTCAAGAAAAAAATCGAAAGTGTAACACTTGTCGAGTGAAATTTATTTGGGAAGTAATGATTCGTTTTCCGAGAACGCTTATGAGTTTTTGTTAGTGCTCAGTGTTACTATTATTAATAAATTCAAAACCGCGGATAGTTATAAAAAACACTTACCCAATGAAATGTATTTGGTTATTTTTTTAGTTCAATGCGAAAATTAAATATTTTAATTTAGTTATTTTTAATACATGTATTTTTAAAATTTTAAATTTCATTTCAACCCAAACAATAATTATAAAATCTTTTAAGTCAAATTTAACTACTATTCTCTATATTATGCGTAAATTGCAGATTTAACTACTGTCTCCAATTTTAACACTTAAAATTTCTGTAATTTATAGGCTATGAATGATTGACATTTCAAATATTAAATTAAAATACAAAGATTAAATTCATAGTTATATGTAATATAGGGATTAATAGCAAAATTTGACCAATATATTTTTCTCTCCAGGAATTTAACTGAGATATCTAGCCGGACGCTAGTTCCCCGGCGATCGCCAGACTTAATTTGAAATGCCCTGGTTAGCCTCCCTCATATCGCAAAATTACACCTCACCATTCTACCTGTTAGCTTCCTTTATTGCAGCTCCCGCCTGTTCGTTAGGCCGTTACTAAGCAAGGGCATTTCAGTACATTGCTTTTCAAACTTGAATTTTTGATAAAAATGCGATCTAAATCTCAATCCTTTTGAATCTGTTTACCAAAACAAACAAAAAAGAATTTTCAGCTCACTCTGGCCTTTCCCTCTCGCATTGCACTTTCTTTGCAATTCTTATGCGATTAGAGCAATGGCAATGGTGGTGTAGTGTAGGCTCAGTGAGTCAGCCCGACTCCATTTCTCACTCGGATAATTAACACAGCTAAAAAGGGAGATCAGATGAAACGTAGCGGCATTTCGTTAACCGTTTCTTAGATCTTCTGAGTTGGTGATTGACGAGTTATATTCCACTCGGGAATGCCTTCTGCGGAAGCCGATTCCCGCGTTAGCAAATTGCTAGTCCCGGCCTTGGAGAAGATCATCAAGGCCGCTTCGTGGCGGAAACACTCGAAACTCTCTCACCAATGCAAATCTCTTCTCAAGGAACTCACTTCTCCGTCGAAGACGCCGTTATCCCCGTCGGATTCGGAGCCGGAAAACTCGATCCCTGGCCCTATCAACGACGGAGGCCAAGTGGAGTATTCCCTTGCTGAATCGGAGTCTTTCCTCAGCCCTCTGATCAATGCTTGTGCCACCTCATTCAACAAGATCATCGATCCCGCCATTAATTGCATTCAGAAGTTAATCGCGCACGGGTACTTGCGTGGCGAAGCGGACCCCACTGGAGGCCCGGAGGCTCAGCTGTTAGCCAAATTGATTGATTCGGTATGTAAATGCCACATTTTAGGTGATGAGGCCGTCGAATTACTGGTATTGAAAACGCTTTTAACCGCGGTAACTTCCTTCTCATTGCGAATTCACGGTGACTGTTTGTTGCGAACTGTTAGAACTTGTTATGATATTTACTTAGAGACCAAAAATTCCGTAAATCAAACCACTGCGAAAGCTACTTTGATTCAAATGTTAGTCGTAGTGTTTAGGAGAATGGAGGCGGATTCTTCAACAGTTCCGATTCAGCCAATTGTAGTGGCTGAATTGATGGGACCAGTTGAAAAATCAGATGTTGATGGATCAACGACTAACTTTGTTCAAGGTTTTATAACTAAAATTATGCAGGACATTGATGGTGTGTTTAATCCAGTGACACCAAGTAAGATTTCTTTAGGTGTCCATGATGGTGCATTTGACACTACTACTGTTGAAACCACAAATCCTGCCGATTTGCTGGATTCTACTGATAAGGATATGTTGGATGCAAAATATTGGGAGATTAGTATGTATAAGACGGCATTAGAAGGGAGGAAAGGGGAGTTGGCGGATGATGAACCAGAGAGAGATGATGATTTGGAGGTTCAGATTGGGAATAAGTTAAGACGGGATGCATTTTTGGTGTTTAGAGCACTTTGCAAGTTGTCGATAAAGACACCACCTAAAGAGGCTTTGGCGGATCCCCAGTTGATGAGAGGGAAGATTTTGGCATTGGAGTTGTTGAAGATTTTTCTTGAGAATGCTGGAGCTGCTTTTAGAACAAGTGAAAGGTATCTTTTGTGTTCCATCTTTGCACATATTTCTTTGATTTTATTTGATCATCCAATTTGCATTTCCAATGGTCTCTTATGCTTAGGGTTGCAGTTTTGCATTTGCTTAAGTTCATGGAAAATATGATGTGTAACTCTTGATATGCCCCCTCTTAACATGTATTAGTTTGCTGAATAGGCTTTAGTATGTGCTGGAGGATAAATATGTGTTGAATATAGGTTATTTTCAGAAACAAGGTATAGGCACTTAGATGATGAGTCTCAAAGGATTGACAAAACTATTGTAACATATTTTTAGATTTTGAAACATATGGAGTGGCTTTTTCAGACGAGGTGGCATTAAAGTAAATCTTGGCGATGTAGAACTTTGCTGGATGTTTTAACCATATTGTGCCATAGTCTTGTGGGTGTGGACCCTTGTACATTTAGCAACTTGTTCTGGGCGTTCTAGTGATGTGTCCTTTTATTGATCAATTTAGTTCCTACCTCTGGTTACGTTGGACAGCGGTAGTGCATTTGCTTGTTGATTTCAATAACATTGTTGTTTGCATTCATACTCCAGCACCACCTTTTCTCTATTTTTCTTTGAGATTTTATTTTATGTTTATACCGAGATCACTTTTTGTTCATACCTTAACATTGGTAGTAGTAGTAGACAGTCTATATATAATATATTCAATTTACTTGTTTAAAAATTAACTCTATTTTATCCCACATTGCATTTTTGTTTGCTCATACCTATCCTGAATTTAAATTTTTCCTCCTGCTGAAAATGCTTTTGGTGATACAGGTTTTTGGGTGCCATAAAGCAGTACTTGTGTCTGTCACTTTTGAAGAACAGTGCTTCAACTCTTATGATTGTTTTCCAGCTTTCATGCTCCATTTTCATTAGTCTGGTGTCAAGATTTCGAGCTGGCTTGAAAGCCGAGATTGGAGTATTTTTTCCTATGATTGTTCTGAGGGTCTTGGAAAATGTTGCTCAACCTAATTTTAAGCAAAAGATGACAGTTCTACGCTTTCTGGATAAACTTTGTGTTGATTCACAAATCTTAGTAGATATCTTTATTAACTATGACTGTGATGTCAATTCATCAAACATATTTGAGAGGTATTTCCCTACCTTTATAATTTTATCAAACTTAAGAAACTACTTCCGTTAGAAGTTAAATCCTTTTTAATATTTCCCATGTTTTCATTATGGTTCTTTACAGAATGGTCAATGGACTTCTGAAAACAGCTCAAGGTGTTCCTCCTGGTACAGCGACAAAACTATTGCCTCCCCAGCAAGCAACCATGAAATTTGAAGCTATAAAGTGTTTAGTTGCTGTCTTGAAATCGATGGGACACTGGATGAACAGACAGTTGCGCATTCCAGATTCTTATTCTACCAAGAGATTTGAAACAGCTGAGAACAGTCTTGAACCCGGAACTGCCCCTATGGAAAATGGGAATGGGGATGATCCCGTTGAAGGGTCAGATTCTCATTCTGAAACCCTAAATGAAACTTCTGGCATCCTAACAATCGAGCAACGTCGAGCTTACAAGCTTGAACTTCTGGTATGTCTCCAGATGATGTCTGGTAAACTGGTCTGACTGTCTTTATTTTAAGTTTAACCGATCATGGTTCTTGAAACCTAACATAAAATTCCTGGCAGGAAGGTATATCTCTTTTTAATCGGAAGCCTGAAAAAGGAATTGAATTTCTTATCAAAGCAAAAAAGGTTGGTGACTCCCCGGAGGAGATAGCTGCTTTTCTTAAAAATACATCTGGTCTGAAGAAAACGTTGATTGGTGATTATCTTGGAGAAAGGGAAGATTTACCACTGAAAGTGATGCATGCCTATGTTGACTCCTTTGACTTTCAAGGCATGGAGTTTGATGAGGCAATCCGAGCCTTATTGCAAGGTTTCAGATTGCCAGGTGAGGCACAAAAGATTGATCGAATCATGGAGAAGTTTGCTGAGCGTTATTGCAAATGTAACCCAAAGGCTTTCATCAGCGCTGATACAGCATATGTCCTCGCGTACTCAGTCATAATGCTCAATACAGATGCTCATAACCCTATGGTTAAAAACAAGGTGCATATACATTCTCTATCTGATCTTGTTTCCATTTAGTGCTTGAAAATTGATGAAGTTCTCCCTTTTCCTATATTGAAATGCGCAGATGTCAGCTGATGATTTCATAGCAAACAATCGTGGCATAGATGATGGAAAAGATTTGCCAGAAGAGTACTTAAGATCATTATTTGAACGGATATCAAGAAAAGAGATCAAAATGAAAGACGATGATTTGTCTATGCAACAGAAACAGTTAGTGAACTCCAACAGAATTTTAGGTCTGGACAATATCTTGAATCTTGTTAGACGCAAGCATGATGAAGACCAACATATGGAAACCAGTGATGATCTTATCAGGCACATGCAAGAACAATTTAAAGAGAAAGCTCGCAAATCCGAGTAAGATAAACTGGCTTTGAGTTTTTATGTTGGTGCTCTACCATGGAGAGATTCCTGTTTGACTATATATAGCTGAACCATCTTACTAGGTCTTTCTTTTTAAAAATCTTTTTATGCCTTTGTATTTTGTTAGAATACGGTGAAATTCTGGGGTATTTTCATCATTTTTATACACAGTCTAAGCTTAGTTAATGTGATAAGATATTGCAAGTATTTTATTCTATGTTAGATGTTTCCACTTTACCTAATGTGACATTTAACGTTTGAAATAGAAACTTTGTTTTCGATTACCATTTGATTTCCATTGTACTGTCAATTTGTAGGTCAGTTTATTATGCAGCTACAGATGTGGTGATACTGAGATTCATGGTTGAGGCATGCTGGGCTCCTATGTTGGCTGCGTTCAGTGTGCCTCTTGACCGAAGCGATGATGACGTAGTGACAGCTTTGTGTATTGAAGGATTCCGCTGCGCAATACATGTCACCGCTGTGATGTCCATGAAGACTCATAGAGACGCATTTGTGACTTCATTAGCTAAGTTTACCTCACTTCACTCTCCTGCAGATATAAAGCAGAAAAATATAGATGCAATCAAGGTCAGTATTTTGCTTCTGCTGTTAATATTTTGTTAGTGAGACACGCTACCTGAACTCTGCGAAAATTTCCATTTGCTTGTGGACCTAACATAGAATTTTCCTTTCACTTTGTTAATAGGCAATAGTTACAATTGCAGATGAAGATGGAGATTATTTACAAGAAGCTTGGGAGCATATTTTGACATGCGTGTCACGGTTTGAGCATTTGCATCTGTTGGGAGAGGGTGCTCCTCCTGATGCCACTTTCTTTGCCTTCTCTCAGAATGAATCAGAAAAATCTAAGCAAGCTAAGTCAGCCATCCTTCCTGTTTTAAAGAAGGGTTCAGGAAGAATTCAGTATGCCGCTTCTGCTGTGATGAGGGGCTCGTATGATAGCGCTGGTATTGGAGGTACTACTGGGACAGTCACATCCGAAGAGATGAACAATTTAGTCTCAAATCTCAACATGTTGGAACAAGTTGGAAGCGCTGAAATGAATCGTATATTCACACGTAGTCAAAAATTGAATAGCGAGGCTATAATAGACTTTGTTAAGGCTCTTTGCAAGGTGTCCATTGAGGAGTTGCGATCTACATCTGACCCTCGGGTTTTCAGCCTTACAAAAATTGTTGAGATCGCGTAAGAACCTTTCCACTTCTCTTCCTTTGGCTTAATATTAATGCAGTCAATTTGTTTATGTTTCTTGACTCCAAATTGTTGATCTACTGACAGGCACTATAACATGAACCGGATCCGACTTGTATGGTCAAGCATCTGGCTTGTACTCTCTGATTTTTTCGTGACCATTGGCTGTTCTGAAAACCTGTCGATTGCAATTTTTGCGATGGACTCCTTACGGCAGCTATCGATGAAATTTTTGGAGCGAGAAGAATTGGCTAATTATAATTTCCAGAATGAATTTATGAAGCCTTTTGTTATTTCCATGCAGAAGAGTAGTGCTGTTGAAATCCGAGAATTAATCATCAGATGTGTCTCGCAGATGGTGTCATCTCGAGTACATCATGTCAAATCAGGGTGGAAGAGCATGTTCATGGTACTAATTTTTTTTATTAACTATCATATATATTCATAGTTTCGATACCTTAATCTTTAACTAATTTATCATTGAACTGATAAATCCTGTTTCAGGTTCTCACTACTGCAGCTTATGACAACCACAAAAACATTGTGCTGCTAGCCTTTGAAATAACAGAAAAGATCATTCGAGACAATTTACCATACATAACTGAAACCGAAACAACCACCTTCACGGATTGTGTGAATTGCCTAATTGCATTCACCAACAACAAATTCAACAGAGACATTAGTCTCAATGCAATTGCTTTTCTGCGATTCTGTGCCTCGAAACTTGCTGAAGGAGATCTCGGCTCCTCATCTATGAATAAGGATAAGGATTCAGGGGATACTTCTCAATCTTCACCTAACAAGGGAAATAATGGAAGGCAAGAAAACGGAGAGCTGATGGATAAGGATGATCATCTGTATCTTTGGTTACCTTTGTTGGCTGGTAAGGAAAAAAATTTAAAATTACATTTATCTTCATACTCTAGAATGCATCTAATTCTGAAATTACATTGCGTTTCGTTCTGCAGGTTTATCGAAACTTGGCTTTGACCCTAGACCTGAAATTAGGGAGAGTGCTTTACAAGTGCTGTTCGAAACTCTGCGCAACCATAGTCACCTCTTCTCACTACCTCTATGGGAAAAAGTGTTCGAATCTGTCCTTTTTCCAATATTCGAATACGTGCGCCATGCTATTAATCCATCAGGGGATGACCTACCAGAGCAGCAGGGAATTGATGGTAACATGAGCGATATTGATCAAGATGCATGGCTGTATGAGACTTGTACGCTCGCACTTCAATTACTTGTAGATCTTTTCGCTAGTTTTTATCATACCGTCAATCCACTTTTAAGGAAGATTCTCTCTTTACTTGTAAGTTTTATCAAGCGTCCTCACCAAAGCCTTGCTGGTATCGGAATCGCTGCTTTGGTACGCTTGACAAGCAATGCCGGTGATAATTTCCTCGAGGAGCAGTGGCTGGAAGTAGTCTCTTCATTAAAAGAAGCAGTTAATGCAACACTTCCTGATTTCTCGTACTTTGTTAGCGGGGATGGCATGCTCGAAGGCAATGAACATGCATTGAACAGCCAAAGTAAAGAGGTTTCTCATGGTTCCAGCACGTCTCATGATGATTCAGAGAGCCTGAGAACACAGCGTCTCCGTGCTTCTTTGTCCGACGCGAAGTGCCGAGCTGCCGTTCAGCTTTTATTGGTTCAGGTAGACTTCTCATCTTAATATTGAAATATACTCGTTATGATATTTGAAATGTTGGGTGTGCTTTTTCTCTCCACAGGCAGCGATGGAAATTTATAACATGTTTCGAACTCGCCTTTCGGCTAAGAACATCTTAGTCCTCTTCGATGCAATGCATGATGTAGCATCACATGCTCACAAGATCAACAACGATACCATATTACGTACCAAGCTTCAAGAGTTTGGTCGGATGACACAAATGCAAGACCCTCCGTTGTTGCGTCTCGAGAACGAACCCTATCAATTTTGCCTTACGTTCTTGCATAATCTGATAATGGATAGGCCTCCAAGTTTTGAGGAGGCTGAAGTAGAGTCCCATCTTGTCGATCTTTGCCGGGAGGTGTTACAGTTATATATCGAAACCGCAAGCTCGGAACAGTTTTCCAAAACATCTACCGACTGCCTAAACCAATGGCTGATCCCTTTGGGGTCCGGGAAACGAAAAGAACTCGCCGCACGTGCACCTCTCGTCGTAGCGACTCTCCAGACCATATGCAGTGTGGGAGACACTTTGTTCGAGAACAACTTAGCTAAGTTCTTCCCTCTTCTTTCGAGCTTGGTAAGTTGTGAGCATGGTTCAAATGAAGTCCAGGCAGCTCTTAGTGATATGCTCAGCTCCTCAGTTGGTCCAGTTTTGCTTCAAGCGTGTTGAGTGTTGACTCTTGGCCAAATTGGAGGGACCTTCTTTGGATATATGGTAAACATGTTTTTTCCCCTCTCTTTTTGGTTCTCATGAATGTTGCCTCGACTTTTTTTTTTTTAAAGAATTTGTGTTCGACACTTATATCTAGCCATATTCGATATATGAATATGATTATTTTAGATATTTAAAAATTTAGATATATTAGTATCGTACACATTTATGTTCAATACCTACATTTTGAGTCTAAGTGACATAGGATTTTGTTTTCTTGTTTAGTTAATAATAATTGATATTTGAAGGGTTCGAGATGATTTCGAATTGACTAGTGCTTTTGAACTTGTAGAATCAAGATAATCCTCATTGTACTAATAGACACATCATTTTTCTTGTACTGGTGCATAAATTAGTGTGTTTTGGTGCACCGTTTTAGATGTAACAATATTTATATGAACACATAATTAAGTTTAATAACTCAATTAAATGAGTATATTTTATTTTTATGTTATAAGAATAAAAATAATAATTTTTTTAAAAAAAATTAAAATCTTATAACAAGTAGCAACTAACACATGTAGATATATATAGGTACAAATAAGTATTGATTGGAATGAAACATCATTAAAATGATCAAAACACATGTTTTGAGTGTGTGATTTGAAAAAAAAATTGCGAGTAAAATTGCGATAGAATATGAAAAAAAATTGTGGAATGTACACAACAAGAAATTTTATAATATTAAGGGAAATTTTGTAATACTCAAATTTAATACATAATAAATAAATTCAAATTATGAAGATGATTTATGCATTGAAATTTAAATTTTACAAAATTAGATATACTCAAAGGTGGAGTCACTCTTTGAATTGGGGTGTCTTATGACATCTCAAAATTTTTGAGAAACTTACTTTTTTTATATAATTTGTGTATAAAAATTAAAAATATGGACAAATACACTTTTTTATGAATAAAATGACACCCCTTTATAAATAATTAATTCTTTTTAAATATCATTGAAAAATATCATCACTTAAATATATTTTAGCTCCGCTTCTGGATATACCCAAACTAGAATTTCACAATCTCTCTTATAATTCAATTTTTTAATAATAACAACTAAATTTCATTAATATAAACAATGGAAGGAATTGTAATTTCAACGCACCCAAGTATAGAGAGAAAAAATTGAGGCAATAGTAAAAAAAAATCATACATAAAACACAAATATTAAATCTAAAGATATGAAGAAAAATGAAATCTTCTCTTGACGTCTAACATTAAATGAAGCCCGTAATCTTCATAAAGACTTCATGACTTTATCGAACGAGACACTTTACGAAGTGATAAAGAAGTGTGAGCGAACTAAAATATCTGGCAGGCTGCTTTGCTACACAATTCTGATTATATCGCAAATAACTTTTTACAAAGAGGAGATTTGACTATACGTGACCACAGACAAACCAATCAAAATAAATGTCGTGAAATTCTTTATGCGAGCACCAAAACGACTATAAAGGTATGCGAAAAAACTTACTAAAAGTTATAAGGATCATGTTACAAGAGCAGAGAAAAGTGTATCACAAAGACATAAATTTTTAATCAAAATTAAAAAAAAAAACTTAAGAAAAAAGAAAACAAAAAACATAATAAAAAAAATAATAAACACCGATTCTTGACAACTTACAATAAAATTAATGTCACCTTCACTAAACAAAAATTAAAAAAAAGAAAGATAAACGATACATAAATATTGAGAGAAAATTTAGATTAATAAAACAACCAGACGTCTTATAATCTAATTCTTAGGTTGTCCTTTTGTATAAAAAGAAAATCTTGTACCTATACTTGGAAGATGGCATCATTCTTTCAAAGATGGTTGACAGGTAGGGATGATTATTTGATTCGAATCCGACCTGAATCTGGTTCAATTCGAAGGAATTTATTTGATTCATATTCGATTGAAAAAAATCTGAATCCGAATCCGAAAAAAATGCCTGAGTCTTAATAGGAGATGGGCTGGATATGGATCATGCCATTATCCGATCCGATCTAAATCCATGTCCCATCTGAATCCGACGCATCCGATCCATATCCGAGTCCGAATCAAAACATTTAAGACTTTTAATTTCTTAAAATAAAATATCATGTATAATATTTACATTGAAACAAGAAGACAACATAAATAAAGTAAACAGTTAAACTAAATACATTAAAAGACACATAACTACATATATTTTTAAAACAATAACATAAATGTATATATTAGGTAATTTAAAATAATGGTAAAAACAAATTAACTTTGTGTATATATATATATATATATATATATATTATTCATTTTGACTTAAATTAATTTTAAACATTTAATTATTAAAAGTCTACACTAAAATTCTAATGTCTACAAATTAAACTCTAAAAACTAGATGTGTATTGAATATTTTTTAAAAGAATTTAAATGTGTATGGTAAATAATTAGTAATATTATCAGTTTGGCTTAAATTAATTTTAAACATTTAATTATTAAAAAATAGATTTATATTTAAACATTTAATTATTTTTAAACATTCCTCCTACATTTTCTCATCAACCCTTCAAATACTTCAATTTTTTTTAACTCAAAAATTTTCCATCACACAAACTTGGCTTGAATGGTTAGTTTCATCATATACTTTTTAAAACGTAAAAAGATAATCCTTTTATTTTAATTTATTAAAAATTTGATTCTCATATTTCCATAAACTAAGAATTTAGTAGAATTAAGTAATAATTTCAAGCCTTCTCGTTAAGTCTTTAGCTTCAACAATTACATACACAAGCTCAACAAGTTATATGTTACAAATTAATAAGCAAAAAAAAAATGTTCAATTTCATGCATTTACCAACAACCGCATTAACCTTTCATTCTTTGTGGAGTATGAGGATCAAATTCCTACAAATAAAAATAGAATAATGAAATTTATGATTAATCCCCAAAACTTGGAAAACATTCAATTTTTTTTTTAAATAATCTAAAAGTGATTACAAGGTAATATCAGTTCATACATATTTTTTTTTGATTATGTGCATGTCCGTCTTACAGTCCATGTTCGGGGTGCGTGGCTGCCCCTCCCAACAATGTCGTCTCCAAGGTTCGAACTCACGTTCTCTCCTTGAGAGTGCAATGTGCCTTACCAATGCACCCAACCCTTGTTAGTAGTTCTTCATACATATTTTTAAATCTTTAACAATGCACATATTTTGCAGATAAAGCAATTGAACTTGGATAAAAGTGATTACGAGGTAATATCAGTTCATACATATTTTTAAACCTTTAACAATGCACATATTTTGCAGACAAAGCAATTGAACTCGGATATACTAAAATGAACATTATCTGTTTTTTCACTGAGACCAATTGTTAGATTCAGAAAAACATTCACTCTAATGAATAAAGTTGGTCAAGAAATTAATGAAAAACTAACCGTCCTCAAAGAAAACATTAACGAAGTCCCTGGCCTATATTAATTGTTTTAGCTTTGCAGCACTGTTAACACTGCCCACAATGGGGTCGTTTCTAGCTGGTTGTTGTATTAATTGATTGAAGGGCATTTGCCTCTGATTTCTTAGAATCAAATGTGTGGTCCATAAGAATTGGACTCAGGTTGCTTTGAGGTAGTCATGGAGGAACAACATTCTCGGAACGAATCTGACCGGTCAGTTGAATCGAAAATTAATGATTTGATCGATAATATTAATTTGGGTTTATAATAAAATCGTCAAAAAAATTAGGAACGGGGATGGAAAAAAAATTCAATTGAACCACTTGAATTCTGTAATAAAAAAATTAGGTGTTTTAAATTATTTTATATTTTTATTTAATTATTATTGAACTAATGGTTTGATAGGTTCAAACATCGGTATGACTTTTACATTATTAAAGAAGATGAAGGGATTAAATTATAAGAAAATATTCTATGTACTAGTGGTGAAAAAATTATTTTTACAAGCGGGTCTAATTTAAGGTTTAGAATTTTAGTTTATGATTTAGGTTTTAAGATTTTGAATTTAGAGTTTAATATTTGAATTTTAGGTATAAAGTTTAAGGTTAGTATTTAGGGTTTCGAAGTTTAGAGATAGGATTTAGATTTTATATTGTGAAGTTTAAATAGACATACATGTGTAAAAAAATTATACCGATAGTGCATCAAATTTTAACTGATAAATGAGTAAATCATCTGCAAAACATTTAATTATAAAGTATAATTATAAAATTTAGATTTTAGAATATATAATTAAAATATAGATAAATGGGTTTTGGAGAATATGTTTTGGGTCAAAAATAAAATATATTATTTTAAAAATGCCATCCCTACTTCTTCCCCAAATATTTTTCACGTTAAACTCTCCCAAGCCATAGCCACCATCCTTTTCACCAAGTTTCATCATTTTTGGAGATTTCAAAGAGGTAGGCACTTGGTTTTATTCCCCTCTTCATTCTAATCTAGTTTTTATCCTCTACTCTTTAAGGTTTTGGGGGATTTCTCAAGTTTCAACATTTGGGTAAAAATGAGGTTTTTGAGGGGTTTAAGCTTTTGATGAAAACAGTGGTTTGGGTAAGTTTTAAAGGAAGTTTTGAGTGTGAAATGGTGTTAAGATATTGAGTTTAGCATGAAATCCCGAATTTTGTGAAAATGGGTGATTTTGATAAATGGGTATTTGGGTTTTTGGCTTAGAAATGGTGGAGAGGGGTTCCTAATGCTTTGGAGTTGTTGGGTTGATGTTTTTGGAGTGTTTGAATATGGTTTGGATGATAAATTGATGGAGATATGACTGACTTGAGGTTAGAGTAGGTTTGAGGATAGTTTGGGTTAGTTTGGAACAGAAGTGAGATGCTTATTGTTGTTGGATTTTGATGGTAATGATTTCAGCAAGTTAGAATGTTGAAAGATGTATTAATTCCTTGTTTTGATTTGGGTATAAGCAGCGGATAACGATTCGGGTCCTTCGGACGTCACAACGGGAGTTGCAGAATCTTGAAAGAGGATCGTTAGCTTGTTTGGGTTTGTGAGCTGGTGAGTGAAAATTGTTTTGAAGCTTTAAATATGTTCAATGAAGGTTTCTTGGGGTTTGGGTGGAGCCTTAGAGGCTAACCTAGACCCAAGCGTAAGTCTATCTATTCTTGCCTTGTTTAGTTAATTTATTGGTGTTAGCGTTTATGTGTGTTGTGGTGTTGATTGTGGATTGTTTTTATCCCTTTTTAATGTTATTATGTTGTCGTAGTTGAAGTCAAGCCTCACATGATGGTTAGTTGTTGTGTACGGTGATGTATAGTCCCACCGATAGTGACTAGTAGATGAGTACGGTGATGTGTAGTCCCACCAAAAATATGCTAGTTGTTGTATACGGTGATGTGTAGTCCCACCGGGAATGGTTGTGCATGTGCATACCATGTTTCTTTTATGCTTCCGTTTCATTGTACATCTTTCTTAAATGGTTTTGCTTTTAAATCCAAGATTCATGTTTTGAACTGCATTGTTGTTGTGTTTTAGAGCTCCGCTCACTAAGCTTTTAAGCTTACGCTCTCTTTTTCCAACAATGCATATCATTAGTAGCTTCGGAGGCGAGTGGGGCAAGGGGGAGTTCTTGGAGTTCTTGCTAAGCTCAAAGTATGGTTTTGTGGTTGTAATAATGCTTAGACAATGAGAATACTAGACTTTTATGTTAGGGAGTTGGTGTTCAAACTCCTATGTTTGGCTTTGTTTAAGTTGCTAGCATGTTTTAAATGTTGATATCATGTTATGTTGTGGTTTGTTATGGCCTTGGATAAATTGCTTTGTGTTTTGATTTGTTGGTGTTTTTGAGCTAACATGTTCTTATGAGCTTTGGGTTTGAGATCCATTTTATTGCGTGTATGCAATTTTGAAGTCGTGTTTAGGGTGTTTTGCCTCTAGATTGTTTGTATAATAAGTTGTTATGTGGTTTGTGATGTTTCGGGGCAAGTTTGGAGATGCCAAAATATGTTTTCGGGCCAAACTATGTCCAGGTATTTCAGAACGCCTGATATGGTTTCGGAACGACCAAGCTTCAGGGGCATCTGTATCGGAACGGGGGTGGTGCCGTTTCGGTACGATTTGCCACTGTAGGCTCCTATTTCGGAACCATGTAGGGTCGTTCTGGTACGTTTGGCCACTGGAGGCTCCTGTTCCAAAACCATGTGGGACCGTTCCAGAACGTCTTGGTGTTACCTTTTAAATGAAGCCCACATTTCGAAACGTGCATGCCTGTTTTGAAACACATGTAGTTAAAATGGTTAAAAGGCATCTTCGAGGGTTTCTAAATATTGCGTTTTAGCCCCTAATGCTCATATGCTTCCTAAATGAGTTATATGTACCCCTTTGTGATGGTTTTGCCTCGTGAGCATGAAATTTGACAAATAAGCTACTTGGTAAGTTTAAATTATCGTATGCCCTCTGATTGGTTCGTATTCCGCTTTCGCTTTTCCGCTGTTGTCTTCACACATAGGATTAAAAGTGATATTTAGACAAGATAAATAAAATGAAAAAAATAATAGGGTTGATAATCAGAGTGAGGCCTTAACGAGTTTCGCTTCGGTTTTCCCCGTGTAACACGTTCGGTTCGATCTGTTGGCTAGGTCGGGACGAGGGGGTCACAAATTCCCCACCAATCAAAGAACCAATACCACAATTCTCGGACCACCTAACACGAAAACAATATATGATTGCAATCATCCTTACAGACACCACACAAATGACAAGAATCATCCAAGCTCGATAACACCACCCCTCGCTTCAACAACATGCTAATTGTCGACAATCTTTGTAAGGATAAGAACCATAGAAAACATTGCACTTTTGGTGGCACTCCCAAATTCCAAATACAAAACGCATCAAATCCATCACCCGATAACCCAAACGAACTCAACAATTGTGTCAACACACTTACCGAAAAACAACCCTTCGCACCCGGTCGTCATGCAAATCGATCTATCATAGTTGGAACTAACTCACATTGAGTCACCAATACTAGCATCTCCTCAAGCTGCCACTGCTCAAATTTCCGTAGCTCTCGATCAAAAAACAGTTCCCACTGCTCATACACAAGAACCTCGTCCCTCGCATATTCTGAGACCATATCGAGTGACACGACCACCTAAAACAATCTAGGGAACAATACTCTAAAAGGTTCCTCTGAGCACCATATATCGTGCCAGAACAACACTCTAACTTCTGATTCGACCACCCACAAGAAAAATGGACCCCATAAACTGCTGCACATTATCATCTTCTGTACCTCTACATTTTGTTGCCACATAGCAGACATCTTCTTTTTACCGATCCAATTAAGACACCACTATAGCGCATGTATTCCATATTTTACCTTAATTAAAGACCGCCAAAGAGTCTTTATCCGTAGCAAAACCCCACACCCATTTCGTCAATAAAGTCAAACTTTGAGTCTGCATGTTAACCACCCCCATTCCCCCAAGGTGTTTGATAGCTATGCTATTACCTATGTATTTATGCCTCTTTGCTATAGCAATTGCTTGTTTTCAGGTGCATTACATTGCATTTAGGCTGCATTTTTAGTATATTATGGGTGCTTATCAATTTATTGCTCGTGTGGAGTTGGTGCTGCGTGAAAGGTAGTTTCCGGCTGTTTGTGTGCAGGATGACAGAGCAGAATGCGAGGGAAGAAGTAAGGAACAAAATGCTATAGCAAAGGGGAAGAAGAAGGCTAGTTGGCGCACGAAAGTACAAGCACGTGAAGTGCAGGAAAGGACGCTTGACACTGTCAGACATCTTTATGCAGCAGCCGTACTCCATCTGCAGACCGTCCTCTTGTCCCCTGGTGGACAAAGCTTGTCAGAGGATATTCGTTGGGATCCCCAACGAGATACCAAGGCACCAAAACCCTAGAAGACCATTCCCCCTACTATATAAAGGCTTCATCTCTTCAAAGGCAAGATAGGAGAGCGAAAGAGAGAGAGAAGTGTGCAAGAGGAAGCACAACAGAGGGGAGGAGCACTTCATCGTCAGTCAGCTTTGGTGTCCTTCTTCAGGAAGCTCGAGGTGTGGCCTCACCGTCCTCTTCTGAGGCGGTGAGCCTAAGGCGGTCATGGCACCGGCGAACTGGGATTTTATCTTTCCTTTTTGCTATAGCATTTATTTATCTGGAGGGTTGTATGAGAATGATACGTTTGAATATTGCCCAGCCATGAACTGTTTTAGATGGCGTGGGTTTTGCTGGATGACACTCTTTTTATTTTTTTAATCTCATGTTGATGTTTACTATTCTCTCTTGAGCTTTGCTTTGTTTATGATATGCTTAATTTCCTTGAAGTTGTAAGAGCTTAGGGTTGTTAGTGCTTTGAGATATAGGCCCTACCTTAAGCGATTTCGAAAGTTGGCCTTTCTTTAGGAACAACCCAGGGTTGTAAAAGATTAGGGATGTTAGAGCCTCGAGAGACAGGCCATTCCTTATGATGCCTTCGAGTGATGGTCGTTCCCTAGGTACAATTGGGGGGTAGTGATTAAGAGAGTAAGCCTTAGCTAATAGTGACAGTTAGAGTAGTGTGTGACAACCTTTGAAAGAGGGTCATTGCTTTAGCATTAGCTAGGGGGAGTGATCAAAAGAACTAGCCTTAGATCTTCATAAACAATGGAGTAACCACCAATGGAAAGGACTCCAACCTGCCTTAGAGATAAGTGATAGGTTTAAACGGCTAAGAGGGGTAGAGATTAGGAGAGTGAGATGTTGGAGTTACGCCGAGAGGTATTGCTGTAGCATGTTAGTCTCCCATCCTTCTTGCTGGAGATAGTTTAGGAGCAGCCTAAGTAAATCTCGCCGAGCATAGTGAGAGAACTAGGATTCGTTAGCAGTGTTAAGAGGTTAGACAAGATTATCCTTCAGGAGCTAGCCAACCATTCCGTAGAGAGCTTCGTATCCGAGAGAGAACCTATCTGCTATTGATTATCTCTTCTATGTTTTCTTGTTTTGCTACCATATTTTCTCTCATTCATTCTGCCTCTGCGTACTCACATTACAATTTGGTTACTATAGCAATTTGGAAACATAACTATGTTCACCTCCAATCCTCGTGGAGACGATACTCACTCATCACTTTATTACTCGTTCGACGTGTATACTTGCACCATTTGCGTATCATTTATAGTCACTGCACGAACACAACAGTGTTTCAGTTGACAAACCCAACTCTACCCAACTCGGCTCATTTTCCTTTTCCCATCCTTCTCACCCCATAAGAAAAACCTTTAATACGATCAATTTTGTGAATTACGCCATTTGGAATGGAGAATACTACCATATAGTATGTCGAAAGTGTCGATAACACTAAATTAATCAATATAATCCTAGTTGCCAAAGATAACGAACCGCGTTTCCAACCCGCCAATTTGATTCTGAATTTTTGTATCAATGGTTTCCACATTCACAACCCAATTCTCTTGCCATTTCTTTCGCAACCAAATCATCAATTTCAATAGCTATTAATAAGGATTTGGAAAAGTTAATATGCAACCCACTTCCCTCGTATCACCACAAAATTGTAACAAACAATTGATTCTTCTAACACAAATCGTCATGTCTTACATATTACTATAACAACCTTATTTCAATAGCTTTTATTGTAATTTAAAATAGTTTTGGCTTTTATATAATTTATAAAAAATGAATTTTATTGTTATTTATATAAAATTTATTTTTTATTTTAATTTTATAAATTTTAATTGAAAAATTCTAAAATTTTCAATAAATAATTGTGACGCTATATTTTTGTCACTATACAATGAATTTGTTATATTATTTGTGACAATATAAATAATAAGTGACAAAATTTTATATTATATAGTGACGTATTTAATTGTCATTGAATACAAAACATCAGGTGATGTTTCACATAAATGCCACTAGATGTTTGACAATATGTGACGAAAAAAGATACATCGTCACGTTAGACATTTAGCGACACACCTAACGTGACGATCGTCGTGACGTTAAATTTTATGTCGTAAAGTACAAATGGTGACGTAAATGTAAGTTTTAGTGACAATATTTTCAACGTCATAAATTGATAAATTTATTGTAGTGTATAGTCACCACGTCTAATGATCCCGTGACAGTAGCTCCTTCAGATAATATCGGAGGATTACATGATCTTGGGAAAGTTGAGCGAATTCAATGGCGATATTTCTGGGGAGCCGATAGAAGATTTCAATGGTGTCTTTAATGATAAGCTTAATGGCATTGGTGCTACAAATTTTGAGGAGGGAAGGAGTGTTGGAGAAATTGATATTATTGGCTGTAGAGAAGTATTAAAACATGCTCATAATCAAACAAGGCGATTTGAGTTAATATCTTGCTCGGGTCTGTTTTGGGGTTTTTTCATTGTATGGACTGATTCCAGTGCCATCATTCTAGTTTTTTTGGGTGATGCTTTCGATAGGGTTTCACGTCGGTTAACCTCCAACAAGGCTTGCAACTCTCCATGTGTATCGGCTATATATAGGGTTATTCTGGGCTGTTATATTTGGGTTTGTTTTAGTTTGGATTGAGATGTGTTACTAGGTCTTTGTTGGTTGTAGTGGTGAGATGGTTACCTAGAGCAAACTCGCAAGAAGGGTGTTGGATTTGGACGTCTAGCTAGGTTTGTGTGTTTTTATTAGGGGTGTTTAAATCCGACCTAATGGGTACCCAGAGGTTTAATACGTCCAATATCACTGTTATATTATTAATAAGTTTCATCTTCTTTTTCACCTTTTTAACTTGTATTATGAGCTTATTGGGTCAATAGGTACTCATTAGGCCAGTTTTGAACACTCCTAATTTTTATTGGTGATGGATTTTTCTTTATGTGTTTTTTCTTTTCGTTGTGGTTGTGGGAGTTAGTTAGTGTTGTTCGTTCACGACTAGGTGTTCAGTTTTAAGTCGCATCGATTTTCATTTCGAGGAGATTTCGTGGTGGGGTGTTAGTGTTGTTCGTTTATTGTGTTTTGACTGTTAGAGGTGGTCTGTTATCTCGTATATTTTCATATTGGGCGTACTCTTTTCCTTCATATAAAGTTAGGGAAGTTTTTAATGAGACACTCAACTTGGACTGGAGTCGTTGTAACCACTCTTGTGGTTTCTAATAAATATAAAATTTACTTTGTCGAGCAAAAATAAAAAAACAAACACTATCAGAAGCTACAATACTCTACCCACATGACTGGACTGTAAAACCTGATAATTAAAAGTTGGACCAATCTCTACCGACATGCTCATACACTAAGCCTGACAACATCCCATCATCAACAATACCACATGCTATAAATAGCCATGCAACCGTAGAGAACGTGACATGAGGAACAATAGGGGTGTTCAAAAATATCCGATCCGACCGATCCGATCCAATTATCCGTTGATCCGATCCGATTTTTATTTTCGGATCGGATATCCGATCCGATTATAGATTTTCCGGATCGGATACGGATCGCAATATTACAAGTTTCGGATTATCCGAAAACCCGAAAATCCGAAAATTTAATATTTTTTAAATATTAATCTTGTTATATTTAACAATTTGATGCTTGTTATGTCCGAAAATTTAAAAAATCGAATATTTCATAGATGTGAATCTTGTTATATTTAGCAATTTGTTGTTTGTTATAATTGAAATTCCGAAATTTTCATAAATACGACATTCAAATTCGAAAAAATAGTTGAATCAAATTATATGTTCGGATAATCGGATATCCGAATATCCGATCCGGTTATCCGGTATCCGAAAAACCGGATATCCAATTTTTTCCGGATCGGATACGGATCACTATATTACCGATCCGAAAACCCGGATATCCGAAAAAAACCGGATCGGATCCGATCCGATATCCGACAATGAACACCCCTAAGGAACAACATGGGATAGCTTCCCTTTTACTTTCTAATCTCTCTTTTTTTGCTCCTTATTTACTCCGATTACTATATTATCTGCAACTTTCTATTTATATTTATTGAATTAAATCATTATTAATCACTTTATTTTTATTTTTCAGTTTTCTTGTTCGGTGTTAGGATGGGGTGGAGACGATTTTGTATTCTTCACTCCATCTCCAACACTTGCGGGTATTTCGAGGAATATTCATTAAACGTTTCGGGGATTTTTTTTCGTCCTCATACCCATCCTTTACAGATCCTCGCAGTTTTCGGTTAATTCATGTACCATAAAAAATAAATATTAAATAAAAATGATATAAGAGGAGAGAGAAATGATTAAAAAAATATTAAAAAATGCCGCGTCAGCAAAACCGTTAGCTATTTAACGTCGGGACCAAAACAGGAGAACTATGTAACAGAAGGGACAAGTTTCCCGAAAAACATAATTTAGGGACCAAAACAGGAGAACGGTGATAGTTAGGGGACCACCGGTGTAGTTTTCCCTAAAAAAAAATTACGCGGAGAATTTTACAACTTTTTTATAACGGTAATCTTGTTGTTCTTTAAGCCGCCATTACCACTGCTCTGCTTTATAAATAGTAGCGGCAGATATAATTTCAGTTTCAAACATTAAACTCAATGGCATTCAAGATTGTATGGCAGAATTCTCAGGTTGTGCAAATCACGCCCCACCACCGTCAAATACCTCCGGGTTCAATCCAGATTGTACTAAGCGTTAATGTTGGGTACATCACCGCCGCCAACGCCAACCCTTTCTTCTCCCAACGAACTGTTTGTTTCCGTTTGAACCTCCTGCAAAGCCCCCGCCTCCTTCACCAGGTTCTTGCTCCAAAGCTTGAGGAGCTCAGAGTCGACATGTCCTCCGATGAGTATGAAGGGGTCCTTCAAGATATTATGCAATGTGGGATTGGAACTGTGCGTAGGATGCGGGACCAGGGACATTACTGTCGAGCCTTGCAATTGCGTTCGGATATGTATGTGGCACCCATGGCCATGGCCATGACCACCAACCAGGAGACCTCGATGACCAGAGCTTTAGCGGAATCGAGGAGGGAATTCGAAAACAACAACTATGGCATGGTGGCAGCGGCAGAGTCGTCTGTTAAAAAGATGGTGAAGAGGGTCAAAGTAGAAGATGGGGAGAAAGGAGACTGCATGGTGTGCTTAGAAGAACTCAGAGTTGGATTTGAAGCATCTCAGATGCCATGTTCTCATGTCTTTCATGGCGGTTGCATCCAAAGATGGTTGAAGCAGAGCCATTACTGCCCTATTTGTCGGTTTCAGATGCCCACCGATTAGATAGATAACAATTCTTTGTGTTTCTGTTTCTTGTACAACTTGTACTTGCTTGTAAGTTGGTTTCGTTATTTCCCCCGAAAAAGGGTCGCAATATGAATGAACAGCAGTGTTAAAGATGAAACTTGAAACCCAAGAAACAAATATTCAAACATCTGCAAGCCTGAGTAAAAGAAAATTCTTAAATAAACATAACAATTCCTCATAATCAGAAATGCTAATGATCATCCAGAATTATCATATCAGTTGCATATGCAGTAAACTGAGTTTTTATTAATGAATAATTTCAAACAAGCTAAAAAATTGGTTAAAAGTAATAAACACATGTTTTTGTTTTAACAAAGAAGTTAAAATTGCTCTAATGTTGGAAGCTTTACATCAAAGCTTTTCGGTTAGTTTGAGCATGAAGGAATTAACAACACCTGCATCCAACACAATCCATGAAGATTCAAACAGTTCATGGAAGAATTCAGCTCCGGTTTCCTCAGCCGCGCGCGTGCCTGAATGCATTTCCGAGACGAGGCTTCCCACAGACCCCAACAATCAACACCTTAGATGGCTCTTGCAATATGCAGGCACAAAGCAAAGGCTTCAACTTTGCTCCCTTCTCCTTCAAGGCATCCATTAGAAAGTAACAGAACTTAATCAGAGCCTGGGGGTGACCCAACAGCTTTGTGTCTATCGAATCTTCAAGCTTCACCCACTCTTCGTTATTGCAGGTGCAGCACTCCCTTGCCTAAGAATAGCTCTTTGTATCTTGATTGCTTGTTGCATTCCAGATTTCAGCTTATCAAGATTACTTAGGGACAGTGCCATCCGATTGCATAAATGATTCAAGCAGTGCAGTAACCCCATATACCATATCTGCTGCAGAAACCCTTGAAGTAAACTTTTGTAGTAGAAATCATTAAGGCAAAATTTGTTGGAACTGATCTTTCATCTTCATGATTCATGTACTGGCAATCCACAAGAAGAAGCTTAAGCTTTTTCATACCATTATCACTCCAGGTCTTCAAATGTATGTGGAGCACAACATTGAATCAAATAAACAACATAAGTCTTGTTTCATCTTCATAGGCAATTCTTGAGGAATCAGGTCTTTAAGAGTCACCCAAGTAACAGCATCAAGATTCCCTAAACTGTTAATATTCATACCTCTCATCTGCACAAACTGATGAGTAAGTGAAACACAAGGCAGCCAAAGCAACTCAATGAATGTGACAAATCATACATCAAACACCCTGATCCTGATGGCTTGCCATGGAAAGTTCCCATCCGATAATAATCCCTTTTCACTGGTTCTTCTTCACCTTCTGAAGACAATCTTCTTCTTTTCCTAGAACCATCCCTAGCTCCCCCTTCCTCATCTTCATCCTCACTTTCGCTATCTTCATCTTCTTCACTATATATCCAACTCCGAATTATACAAAGAATAGCTAGCATTTGCCAACTCCTTAACCTCAAAATCATATGCCAGATCAGCCAATCGTTCATAATCATTAGTATAAAGAACAACCACCCCATCATTCTGGTCACTCAAGTTATGCAAATGACTATCAACAACAAAAATCCTCACAGCGGACCCCAGCTTAAGATCCTCTTGGAGGTATCAAAAGCATAGTAACAGGCTCTTCAGAGGAAGAACTCAATTCAGCTGCAGCATATTCTCGGATTTCTTCAAAACAAGACACCGGATAACAAAAGTACCGGACTGAATCAGATTCGAGAATGTGGAAAATACATCATATAAAATTATTATTATTATTATTATTATTATTATTATTATTATTATTTGATTTGAATCAATGTCGTTACAAATTTATTACCTATAAAATTTATTCGTGACAATTTAATTCATCATATTTATAAGATATAAAAGGTACTTTTTTCGTGCTACTAAAATAAGGTTAACGTGATGAAAAAATAGATATTTTTCACTTATTATTATATCTATTGTCTTTTATATAATGATTTTAAAATACATCATACCAACATGTCACTTAATGTTTGACAAAAAATTAACATAAAAATGGTGGTACAATTTTAATTTACATGTTGAATGTGTTCTATAAATATTTTGTACGTATTTATATTTAAGATTTTTTTGTTAATACATATTTGGTTTAATGGTTAACCCCCACTAAACTTAAAAAAAGTCAACATATGACTTTTTCCCCTATAATTAAGCTATTTTATTGAGAAATTAAATGTATTAAGTCATTTCATTATAAAATTATATCAATTAAGCCTTTTTACTATTTTGATCGGTAAATCTTAATATTTTTAAGTTATTTACCATCAGCGGCAGAGCTAAAAATTTCATATAGTGATGTCAGTGTAAAGCATGAGGAATGGAGAATTCTCATACAACTACACTAGTTATTGTTGACCCCGTACTTCAACATATTAAATAGGTCAATTCTAACATTTTTTATAAAAAAATCTATACTAACTCTTTGAAAACTCCATACTCAACAAATTAAGTGGTGTCAATTGACCCCTCAAATACTAATGTAGATCCACCCATGTTTACCATGTGGTATCACCATAATGTGTCATGCGACATGCTCTAGTGACATCGCATGCCATTTTTAGTTATATATATATATATTTAAATTTATTAAAAATTTTAAATTTATTTATTTTTCTACAAATTTTGAAATTTAATGAGTATTAATTCATTAATATAATGCGGTTTTGGGTTTGATATTATTGATTTGGATTGAATTATGATGATTGATGTTATTGTCATTTAGGTTTTTTTGAAAATTTAAAATCCTTTTAAAAATTGTATGATTTTAATTTTTACATATAATTATAATTTTCAAAAAATATAATTTTAAAATAAGTTATGAATTTTTCATATATTATAAAAGTTTTTCTAATATTTTTATATTTTATAAAATATTTTTTTAAATATTGAAAAAGTACTAAAATAAAATTTTAGTTACAATTGAGGGACTAAATTTAGTATTATCCATTTAGTTAATGTGCCATGCCATTACTAAAAAGATATGTAACAGTTGAGTTGAGTGACCAAAGTGTAATTTTTTTACAACTTCAATGACAAAAGCAAAGCATTGAATATATTTTTTGGAATTTCATTTAAAGTTTTTTGATCTACTCAGAGAACTTTCTTCATACATCACCGCCGTCAAGCAAGACCGTGTTTCTCATCAAGGTAATTTCTAAAATCTTAAATTTAACTTGAAGTTTGATTTACACTCTACCTCATAATGTTTCGATTTGTAATCTCTCTGCCTTTGGATCACTCTATAATACACAATTTTCTATTTTGGATCATACTTCTTGTTTCTCTCTCTCTCTCTCTCTCTGTGTGTGTGTGTGTTTACTTTGTTGTGGAGATCTTTTTTTCTTTTATGTACTTTGATCACTGTTTTGCATAAATAACTAATTGATATCGTCGATATCTTCCATTACATTGCTATTTGCGGCCTCGAGATTTTATTCACACCGCTATTGAGGTCTTTAGTTATGTCGGACGGCGCCATTCACCCCCTAGTTTTTTTAGTTTAAAATAATGTATTGTTGTTGAATTAGGGAACATGGGAAATTTTTTTCTCATAGTTGTTCCTGCAGTTTGTAATAAGGATGGAGTCACATTTGGGGAGAGTAATGTTTGCGGTGCGATTGGACTTTCTTATGTGTCTTTCTCCATGGTGGTAATGAGATGCCTCTTATTTTAAGATCAATTTGGTTACAGGAACTAGTTTTTCAATTATTGTGATCAATCATATTCATATATGATTTTGGATGCAGCTCGGTGGTTTCTACATTTGTACCATCAATTTCTAATTGATAAAAGCACCATCTTTGAAATTGAGAGCACTTAAAATAGACGAGGAATTTGCTTCGAAGCAAGCCAACAAGAACTTAGATGCCACACCCAAAACTCATCTTTTAAAAGCTGAAAGTGAAGAGCAAGTTGCCATAGTGGTGGTAAGTGGTTGTTTCGAGGGTGGTCGGTGATGAATGCAAGCGGGTAATGGCCATGTGCAGTAAGTTCAATGGTCGATCAATGTAGGTGTGGTGTCGGGATGTTGGAGACGCTGCCAGTGGTTTTGACGTCATCAAGACCTTAGCTATCGACCAAGGTTTTAATTTTCTGTAATTTTCATTTTAGAGGCAAGGGATCAAAATGTAATTTCTGTAAAAAATAGGCCTTCAGTGTAAATTGTAAAATTATGGGCCTTTAGTGAAAATTGTAAAAAAATATTGGCTTTCAATGTAAATTTTAGAATTTTTTTGCTTTTAATGTGATTTGTATACACTTTTGGGCTTTTACTTTGATAGGCATCCCTAAGTAATTGACGATAAATCCCCACATTCACGAGAAATTATATCATGGGTGATTCCCACCACCTCATCCATGGGACCAACCACTAAAAACCACCTACTTCATCATTTTTTTTCTATGTCATTAATTTAATAATATAATAACTTTCAAAAAAACAATTTTTAAAATGACATTAAAAAATTCTAGTGAAGATTCATTGGTTGGAAAAAATGACATGGAAAAATTATGGTGAAGTGGGTGGTTTCCATTAGTTGGTCCCATGGATGAGGTGGTGGGAATTACCCATAATATAATTTTTCCACATTCACAACCAAATTCTCTTGCCATTTCTTTCGCAACCAAATCATCAATTTCAATACCTATTAATAAGGATTTGGAAAAGTTAATATGCAACCTTATTGCATGTTGAAAACATGCCAAAAGCCTCTACAAATGTCTCGCCATCTCCACTTTTCCCAGTAAGAAAATAATTGTCTCATCTGCGAATGGAAAATGTGACAGTTTGAAATTTGAAGCCACTTGCACTCCCTCAACCAAACCCAATCGTTATGCGTTTAACATAAATTGATACAGAGCTTCTACCATAACTACAAACAACAATGGCGAAAGCATGTCACTTTGCCGAAGCTCCCTCTCCAATCCAAATTCTCTCGTCGCAATCCCGTTTACCAGAACATCTAGCCTTGTCGAGCTCACACATTCCTTCATCCATGAAACCCAACGATCACCACAAACCATCCTCGATAAAATAGAATTTAAGCAATCCGATTGCACACAATCATACGCTTTGGCGAAATCAAGATTCACCAACACCTCTCCATCGCCAAAACGCTTTTGTTGCAAAGAGTGAACAATCTTATTGACTAAGAAAATGCCATCTACGATTTGTCTTCCTTTAATAAAAGTCAATTAAGTGTCACCAATCAAATCACCTATTACCATCTGAAAATGACTTGTCAAAATTTTTGCAAGAATTTTGTATATATAATTAATCAAGCAAATAGGCCTAAAATAACAAATGTCATTCGGATTATCCCTCTTCGGCATCAAGACTACAAAAGCTGAATTCAACCCTCGTTGTAATTTTCCCATCATTCCTCAGAAACTCCCACCCCTTCTTGTAGAATTCAAAAGTGTAACCATTTGGCCCCAGAGCTTTCGAACTCTCACATCCCATATTGCCTTCTTAACCTCCTCTTCACTGAAACCAATTGTCAATTGTTGTGCTTGTAAATCTTCAATAGCTAAGGAACTCTTTACACGAGGTTTCAAAAAATGTTTGTGAAATTCTTTGAATAAAAAATGTTTAACATGTTTCAGACCCTCTACCCAAACTCCATTAATGTGCAAAACCTATAATTGATTTTTCTTGCCCCGTATCGCTGTCATTTCCATTGTTGACTTGAATTGTGGATAATTTCCCCACTCAATTAGACTTATGTTGCTCTACAACTCCAACTCCCATAGACTCCCGATTTGTTACAACTTATTTCCCTTGTTCACCATTCCAATGCTTATCCCTTTGACCACCCGATTCATACATAATAATATCCATACCACTACTCATTTCATCGGTTCGGTTGATCAATGTCACATTCTCATATGGAATGTTATGCAATGCTTCCTTAGACGGCACTCCCTCTTTATTCGATCTCATCATCTCTTCATTCTGTCTTTGATTGTTTTGCCACACCACAACCGTCCCCTTGTATAGATCCCTCACTACTGTAGCCGTTTTTTTCCGATGGAATGTTATGCAATGCTTCTTCAGTCCTTCCACCGCTCGTGTATAAGATAATAATCCTTTGTATAATATCTGATAGGGACACTTTTCAAAAAAAAATCCCATAAGGACCCAAGACTTACATGAATTGTACTAATATTGCAATAAATCCTTTCTCTAATGAGGAAAAAACCAAAAAAATAGGTTCCACACTCTTTATTCAAAGAGAGACCCAACTCTTATGTCAGAAAGGTTTGTATAATATCTAATAGGGGACTTCTCAAAAAACATTCTCGAAAAGTAGGGTATTACACTCTCTTTTACATTTTCTTATTAAGGGAAGACCCGGTTCTATTGAGTTGATCAAACAATTACAAATGATTAAGAGGGGTGAATTGGCGATTAAAAATTTGAGGGTGGAAATTGGATGAAAGAAAATTTGACACAAGGCAATTTATAGTGGTTCAAGTTCCTAAATGAACTCTACATCCACTACCTTAGCTCCCGCTAAAGATTTTCAATCAATCCACTAATTGATTCTTCACCCTTTTCTTGGATGAGGAGGAAACCTTACAAAACCAATTAAGCTTTCTACCCAAAGCTTAATCCAACACACTCTTTACAAAGAAGGAATTTTGGTAAACTTTACAAGTACCTCTCAAAAGGATAATGTTTACCCAAATACAACCAAACACTCCCTAAACTCTTAATAAAAATTACGATGAAGAACACACTTGAGTTGGGTACAAGATTTGACTCTAAAAGATCAAGGTTTGGATTTGAATGCTTTGATGTTGTTTGAAGGCTCAATAGTTGTTGTTGTAGCTTTAGAGACTTCTTTTTATACATTCTCATTGATTTCTAGCCGTTTGAGTGGTTGAGATCATCAATAGAGCCGTTAGGGCTCTCTCTTCCCTCCATACATGCAGTTCTGCAACTACCCGTATCAAAATACGAGACCTCTGTATCGAAATGGACACTCAAAAAAGAAAGAGTCGTTATGTGTAAAATATGACTCGTATCGAAATGGCTATAGGCCGTATCGAAACAACAAGTGCAAAAAGAAGGTCGTATCAAAACGGATAAGGGTTGTATAGAAACGTTTTGAAATTGTAATTTGGTGTTTCGAAACAAGTTAGAGGTGTATCGAAACACTTAACCAAATCATTAAAATTTAGTTTCTGACAAGTAACGGCTAGTTCATTTAATGCCTAATTTTAAAATTACTTAACCCCTGTATCGAAACGAGTGTTAGCCGTTTCAAAACGATGCTTAAAAGTCAAAGACCCAAATGAAGGTCGTATCGAAACGGGTGTGAGCCGTTTCGAAACACATGCTTCCAGTGACAAAACGTATCGAAACACTTTGAGGGTGTTTCGAAAAGCCTAGGCGATTTCGTATATTCTGGCTTGAAAACACTTAGAAAATTTATGGGGTTTAAATTTTGACTTGAAAACATTTTAAGTATAATTTATACTTGTCAAAATCAAATATTTTGATTACCTAAAAATTTATTTACTTTACAAATTAATCCTTGAATTACTTGTCATATCAAAATCAAATATTAATTTTACATGTTCTTATATCAAAAAGTAATGGTGGTTCAGGTGCGATGTGAACAATCACATATAGTCTTAAAATATTAGGTCAGGATGGGTTAGCAAAATATTAGTTTTAAACTCGGATATGATTCAAATATTTAAAGAGTTTTGTATAATAATTAAAATGAGAATTTTAATTTTTTTAAAATTAAATTTTTGTTAATTTATTTTTGCAAAAAATGAGTCTAACATGACTCAAGAGTCATGAAGTACAACATCATTTTGTTCTTCATGTGTTTATCACTAATTCAGAAGTAATATTTACTTTCTATTTTCAAGTATCTAAATTAACTCATTTTGATTTTTTTTAAACTTTATGCGATCGTTAATATTGTGCCTGTCTTAAACCATCATTTTCTTAGACAAGAGGTGTTTGACAGAGTTGTCTTTATTTCTTATATTTTTTTATTAAAGTAATTTTTTTTCTAAAGAATGTTATAGGCCTATAACAATACTTTTTTGATGTTTATAAATCTCTTTCTGTTGCTTAAGGGATAATTTAACGATATTTTTTATTACGATATTCTTTCTAATAAATTATATTTTTTGTATTATGAATTAAGATATTATTTTAAAATTATATTTGATTTTTTAAATCCTTGAATTGTATCTTCTAATTTTGTATAATATCTCATATGAACATTTTTCAGAAAAGCTCTTAAATGAAATGCACTAGTGATACAATAAATCCTCTCTCTTCATCACGCAAAATAAAAAACAAAAACAAAAAAGCAAAACAAAAGATGTAGGGTTTCACACTTCTTTTCTAAAGAAAGACCCAATTCTTACACCAGAAAACAACAACGATTTTGGATAGATATCATGTGAGCGACTACACATGATTATAAAAATAAAAATTAAAATAAGTTAAATTAAATAGGAAAATTTGGGGAATAATACAGGCGAATTTTTATTAAGAAAAATGAAGTTTGTTGTAAAATATTTTGTAATATACGATAAATTCGACAATGCTTCTGCAGGTAGCAATTTATATTATTTAAGAAAATTCATGTCGCCACTTACAGGTGGCAATTTTTATTATTTTAAATTCTTTTCTTAATGCAGATATCGATGTGCCAAATGAAAAATTAAAAGGGTAAACTACTGCAGGAGTCACTTTCGTTTCCCGTTTGTACATATTTAGTCACCACTTTTAAAAAGTGTCAATAAGTGGTCATCTACGTTTTCGATGTGTAAAGACTTGGTCACTCCGACGTTATAGTCCGTTAGTCTCCTAACAGATTGCTGATGTGGCAGAATTAATTAACAAAAAAAATAAGGATAAATTACTGTAATAGCCATTAAAATTTATCTCATGTACATTTTTTCTCCTCAATTTAAAAAAGTAAACATTATAGTCACTAATAAAAATGTTTCTTTATAATTTCACCCTTAAATTTTTAAAAATTCATTTTTCAATCCTAAAACTTTACAATCAATTAGTACAATAATATTATAAAGGGTAAAATACTGAAATCATTACTCAACTTTGGTCATTTGACCTATTTTGGTCACTGAACTTTCAAAATGCTCAATTTACTCACTAAACTTTATTTTCTGACCTATTTTGACAACTTCAAATTATTTTATTAATATTTTTGGTATGACTTGGCATATTTTATTATTATTAAATATAAAAAATAATTTAAAATAAAAATAAATTATATTTTATTAATTATAAAATATAAAAATTACAAAAATAAAACCCTAACATCCCTAAACCCATTTTGTCTTCTTTAACAAAACTTTTTTCTCAATCCTACCGACCCGCTGTCGCCGTCCTTCTCCCTGTCACCGTCTATCGTTCTTCTTTGCTTGTTGTCACCGTCAAACAACAACTTTCTTCCTCTTTCTTTTCAGTTGATTTTCTCCAAAATCGAGTTCAAAGGCACAAAATCATCTCGAATCTGTTGACTTCTTTTGTAGTCGATCTGAGAAATCAGTCGTTGGATCAATTATAGTTCGAGATATGATGTTCTTCTCGCGTTGTTGAAGGCTCACATTGTTTGGGTTTGAAAAGCGGCGCTCCGGCCACTGTGAATAACCCCTAACCGAACTTGGGTAGTTTTCTTCTCCCATTTCTTTTTTATTTCGTTTTTTTTACTTGGGTAGTTTTCTTCTCCCCTCAATTTGAGGGCAGTGAGTATCTAGGAATGAGTGGTGGTGTTTTGGTTCGTCGTTTAGGGTGGTGCCGAGAGAAAGTATAGAGCAGTGGTTTTTAGATGTTGGTCGATGGTGGAAGACGATGCGGTGGTAGTTGAAGAAAGCCTCAGGTGATGGTGGATCATGGTTGGTTCGACTGAGTGGGGTGGTGAACGGTGGTTGTGTAGCAGCTCAGAGACTGTCTGCAATGGCAACAAGAGTGTTTAGGGTTGGGTTTTTTTTGTATTAAATAATAATAAAATATAAATTTATTTTTATTTTAAATTATATTTTATATTTAATAATAATAAAATAAGTCACGTCATACCAAAATATTAATAAAATAATTTAAAGTGATTAAAATAGGTCAAAAAATAAAGTTTAGTGAGTAAATTGAGCGTTTTGAAAGTTCAGTGACCAAAATAGGTCAAATGACCAAAGTTGAGTGATGATTTCAGTATTTTACCCTTTATAATATTATTGTACTAATTGATTGTAAAGTTTTAGGATTGAAAAATGAATTTTTAAAAATTTAAGGTTGAAATTATAAAGAAACATTTTTATTAGTGACTATAATGTTTACTTTCTTAAATTGAGGAGAAAAAATGTACATGAGATAAATTTTAATGGCTATTGCAGTAATTTATCCTTATTTTTCGTTAATTAATTCCGCCACATCAGCAATCCGTTAGGGGACTAACGGACTATAACGTCAGAGTCTATTACACATCGAAAACGTAGATGACCACTTATTGACACTTTTCAAAAGTGGTGACTAAATCTGTACAAACGAGAAACGAAAGTGACCCTGCAGTAGTTTACCCAAATTAAAATTATACAAGTAGGTGGCGACATCTAAAAAACATTGTAACATTTGTCATATATTGTAAAATATTTTACAACAAATCTTATTTTTCTTATTAAAAAACTCACCTACATTATTCCTCAAATTTTTCCAAATTAAATAAGAGAAAAATAAATATTAAAATTTTAAGGTATTGCTAATCTAGAAGTATTTTTCGTATAAAACTTTTTGTTGCTTAGGAAAGTAGTATAAAACTCCGTAAATCTTTTGCCCAATGAGATAAATTTTTGCATAGGCAACTTTTTTTTAAAGGAAATTTTATCTCTTTCGTATATAAATTAATAGTCTAATTTTAATATATTGTGTAAAACTTCGTAAGTCTTTGATGTGAAAAAGCCGGTTTTGTATGAATAAAATTTATTTGTTACTTTTCTATGTTCATTTATCTGTTCCACCAATGATTTTATATATATGTATTAATATTTTTTTAATTATTTATTAATTGTTTCTCTTTTATTGATAATATACGTGGTATAAAATTTTGGTGGGACATATAAAGGGGCACATAAAAGAGGCAGACATATTCTATTCGTTTTGTAATATTTTTTGGTACCCTATTTATGTCTCAACACTAAAAAATTAGGTTTAAAATTTAACATAAAAGTTTATGGTTAGGGTCTAGATTGTTTAACATTTAAAATTTAAGATTAGATGTTAAAATTTAATTTTTTAGCGTTGAGTTATAAAAATGACATAAAAAATAATTTTTTTTCTCTATGACATTTTCAAAAAAAAATCTCATAGGCCAGCTCTTAAATGATGTGCACTAATAACGCAATAAATTCTCTCTTCATGAGGGTTTCACACATAAATAAAAATAAAAATTATTAACATTAAAAAAATAAATTCTAATCTTAAATTTTAAGTTGTATCTTCTAAATCTTAAAGAATGTATTGTACCCATAATTTTTTAAACTTTAATTTTAAACCTTAAAACTATTGAAACATAAACAGGGCCACCAAACAAGTAGTTTCACTTTCACACATTCTATTTAAAGGAAGACCCAGTTCAGGTTTTGTAAATCTCATAGGGACACTTTGAACTCCCTTTCAGCCTCTGAGTCTTGTCCACTGTTGGAAAAAAAAATGGGGTTTGGACTTGTTGCATTGCTAAGAGCTGCATGGTTTGCTGCCATTATTCCCTTTGTTTTAGCTTCAATACCCAGTTCTAAGCTGAGATCATTTCATGGAGCTATGTCTTTAGTGACAAATAGAGGGAAAACACTGCAACCATCTTCTGTGAGTATTTTACTTGTTGCATGCAAAAGTTCGAATATATTACGCGCTTAAACGTGTTCGATTCCACCTTAAAATTTCAAATTATTAACCTTTTGCTTTCGATATCTGCAGAAGTTCACTGTCCCTCAGAGATTCTTCTCCCACTTCTACATGGTGGCCACCGTGTGCAGACCCGTTTCTGAGATTCTGGTGGCCCATAGTTGAACTTAAAAAATAGGCCCCTAATTAAGGGTGAGCGTTCGATCGAGTTAAATTGAGTAAAAAAAAATCAAGTTATGCGAGTTTACGAGTACTTACGACTCAAACTTAAAAATTTATCTACTAAAGACTAAAATTTTAAGTTATTAGAATTTTTAATCTACAACTCAAACTTTATTTGAAATTTTTTCGAGTCAAGTAAAAAAAATCAATTTTTTCGAGTCGAATGGAGTTTTGATCACCCTTTCCCCTAATAACGAGTATTGGAAAAAAAATAAAATTTGAAATTAGACCCTTAGTAACAAGTCATATATAAAAAAATAGGTCCCTATTAACAAATTTTGAAAAAAATAAATTTTAAGAGTATTATTGTAATAACAAATATAGGGGGAAATAGAACCCCAATAACAAGTATTGAAAAATTAAAAATTTAAGAGTATGCATATAATAACAAATATTAGGGAAAATAGACCATAAATAACAAGTATTGAAAAAAATTGGACTCGTAATAACAAGTATCGGAAAAAATAAAATTTAAGAGTAGGGTCCTAATAACAAATATTAAAACAGATAGGCCCCTAGTAACAAATATTGAAAAATTAGCCTCATAATAACAAGTATTGAAAAATTTGTACCCTAATAACAAGTATTGAAATAACAATAAATAATAAAAAAATGACCCCTAATTACAAGTATTCAAAAAAATGAGCCTATAATAACAAGTATTGAAAAAAAATTATACCCCTAATAAAAAAATATCAGAAAAAATAAATTTTAAGAATAGAACTCCAATAACAATTATTAAAAATTAAATTTTAAATAATAAATATTAAAAAATATTAAATTTTAACTATAAATATTCAAAAAAAATGGGCCCTGAGCAGGGTAGGGGCCCTGGGCGGGCGCCCCTATTGCCCATGCCCAGGGACGGCTCTGACCGTGTGGACGACCCTTTTGCTCCTCGCGACATGGTCATACAGCTTCGCAACCAAGTCCCGTTCGACGGAGACAATCGAGCACCGATACGGGGTTTGGCCTGCCGTGTTTTTACTTCTGCTGATGGAAGCTCAAGTCGTGAGACGCCTCTTTGAGTCACTGTATGTGTTCAGTTATAGGCAGTCGGCTCGGATGCACATTTTCCTTTATCTAATTAGCATCTGGTGAGTCCCTTGGACTGTTAGGCATATATCTCCTACACCATATATTTGGTGGCAGAACAAGATGAAAGAGTTTGTTGGGATTAACTTAAACTTTTTAAAAGTTTTAGAGATTCAAACTAAAATTTTTGAAAAATTGAAGCGTTTTATTTATAATTTTACAAAAATATTGGGGTTTAACTAAATTTTTGAAAACTCGAGTTGTGCAATGAGAACTTTTAAATTCACAAGAAAGATTTAATTAAAAGTATTTAAAAATGTTGAAACTTAGTATAAAATTTTAGAAATTTTGTAGGTTTCAAATTAAATTTTTTTAAAATTTAAAAAGACTAAAGTCTAATTTTTCAAAAGTTTAAGGGCGTAACCCCACATGTCACCGTTATGTTCCGCCTCTTCCTATACTTCTTCTCTTCCACCTACTTTCTAGCTACTTCAAAATGTTTGATAGCCTCCATCAAACTCAAAGTGTTATTAGTTTATCAGATCTTATTTGAAGAACAAAATTATGAATAATAAGCTTTTAAAAATTTTAATCGAATCAAATTTCATTGGTTTGAACTAGTTTATCATAATTTTTAAAAAAAACTGAAAATAAATTTTTATCTAGCATTTTGAGCTTTTTTTTTTTTACTTATAAAGGGATATTTTAGTCCTTTTATTCAACTGAATTGGTATCTATTTAATCCATGACACCAGCTCAAATTTTAAAATAACCTTATAATATTAATAATATTTGAATCAAAATCGAACCAAACAATACAATTTAAAATTCAATTTTCCATTTCCCCTTTCTAAAACTAATCACAATTTCCATGGGCAGTTACTACATAGCAGCACCACTGTCACTGTGCTGCTCTTGTGCGCCGGAGGTGTTTGGGTTTACTCTGAAACTCGTTTCACAGTTTATCGGCGAAGAAGGAACGAAACCGATGCCAGCAGCCATCGGAGAAGTCGATGTAAGTGGTGTTATGAAGGTTGGGTGGTAGCAGTGGGTTGGCAGTGCTATATTTTTATGGGGCTGGATCCATCAGCTACGTTGCCATGCAATTCTTGTAAGTCACACTATTTCACCGGCTGATTTTAATTCAAACCGATATAAATTTAAGCTTTAAAATCTAAACTAAATAAATTATTATTATTATTATATAAAAGGGCCATAAATATTTAATGTATCATGTTAATGCAAAATTAGCATATAGAAAAAGGATTAATATCTTATACACTGGCGGTGGAAATTTTTTATTTCCACAAGTGCCTCAATTATAGGGTTTAGGGTTGGGGGTTAGGGTTTAGAGTTTAGGGGTTTTAATGTAAATGTTTAGAATTTATGGTTCATGTTTAGAATTTAGAATTTAGGGTTAGAATTTAGGGGTTAGGGTTAGGGTTTAGTTTTAGGGTAATATGTGTAGGGATTTAGGTTTTACATATAAACCCTAAATTTTAACCATAAACCCTAAATTTTATCAACAATCCCTAAATTCAAAACTACTATATTTATACCCCTAAATTTTAAACCCTAAACGGAGTCTCTAACCCCTAAAATTAAGACGTTTGTGTAAAAAAATTTCCACAAGCGTTTGTGTATAGAACAATTACCCATAAAAAATGATTTAATATTTCTAAAATTATACACTGTCACCAATTTCAGAACCACGTTTATTTGGCACCCAAAAAATATTTTTTTAGAAAACTTATAGAAAAATATTAAATTAAAATTGACATCACTCTAAAAAGTAGTGGCACCGCCCTAAAGAGATTATACATGACGTCTTTGGAGATTTTCGGGGCCTACACAAAAACTAAAAATAAACTTTTATATAATAAAAGTATATTTCATTATGAATAGAAATCTCATGCCGCTATTTATGCTCTAACAGTAAAAAAAATATGTTAAGAGTTTAGAGTTATGGTTTAAGGTTATAATTTAAGATATAGTTTAAGGTATTTGGTGTAGAGTTTAGGATTTAGTATTCAAAAGTTAGGGTTATAGCTTAGAATTTAATTATTTTTAGTCTTGGGCATAGAGATGGGCACCGAAAAGGGGCATAGAATTTTTATTCATCTCATACTTTGAACAATTAATTTAATATTTCAAACATATTATTTTCATTGTCAAATTAATTAATTAATTTATGAAAGAGAATTATTTTATCATTAAATTAATTTTTTATTTGATAAATAAAATTAAAAAATATAAATAATTAAATTTTAAGGGTCTTAGACTGATTGGGGGTCTTAAGCTGGTGGGGGCCCTAGCGGTCGCTCAGGGTACTCCCCTTTTGGCCGCCCCTAGTATTATACATTAATTTTTTAAAATTTTAATTCTGTAATATATTTTTAACTCCACTCCTAATTATCACTATATTAAATGTATTATTTTTTAAAAATAAACAACCGAAAAAAAAGACGAAAAACATGTTAAACAGCAGAGATAAACATACCATAAAAGCAGAAGAATGTCAAAAAGGCAAAAAATACTAAAAATGCAGAGTTATTTTTATTAAAAACTAAAAAAATAAAGAAAAAAATCGATAGTCAGCAACCAACATCAAAATTAGTGCCGCCGCCGATTAAACAAAACTAAAAAAAAAGTTGTGGTACTCTATCTACAGAGAAAAATGGTGGTTGCGGCTAGTAATTTTTTTTTTGAAAGCTAAAGTGATTACAAGTAGTATCTGCTCTAAATATACTCTCAACCATTTGACAATGAACGCTCAATCACCCTGCTGCAGCTGCTGGTGCTCGAACCCATGACCTCTAGGAAAAACAATCGTTCCCTTAACCACTGAGTCAAGTTGGTTCGTGCGGTTGCGGCTAGTAATTTAAACTATTTTTAAATAAAAATTGAGAGAATAAAACTTATAAATGTATTATTTTTTTACATAATTTAAGTACAATTTTTTTTTTAATTTCGTCTCTGATCATCACTGTAATCTTAGTTCATGTGTATTAATTAGGGTCGTATACGAGCACACAGTGAACACGCCGATGGGTACGTAATTCCTAGAGGGAATTGGTTTGAAATTGTGTCCTGCCCACACTATTTGGCTGAAATTGTAAGATCACCCTCTTTCTCTCTTTATCTATTATATGTATTAGGTTTATTATACAAATTAATATTTGAATTTAAATTTTTTTCTTAAACTTTCATATGAATCTCTTTTCTTTTATCTTAAATTTGAAACTTTTTTCAACGAGTACTTGTGTTGATTTAATATCTCAACTTCTAATCAATTTGTTGATGCGTCATTAACTGGTCGATATGATAATGTTATTAAGTATCACGCGTCACAACTTGATTGTTTGCTGGAATATCATATCAGTACCTTGTACCAATTTGATTTTTTTAAAACTTAGATACCAAACTAAGAATTCTTTTTAAATTTACGAATCAATTTAAGACAAAAAAGTTTAGGTGCTAATTTGACAAAAGTTACTAAGTTTATTGGATAATTATTTGACATAGTGATGCCTTAATTTTAGGGTTTAATGACTTAATTTAGAATGTAGAGTTTATGGGTTTAGGTTTAACAGTTTAAAATTTAGGGATAGTGAATAGAATTTAGAGTTTAAGATTAGAGTTTAAGGTTTAGGTTTATAGGTTAAAACCTAAACTCTAACCTATAAACCCGAAATCCTAATCCTAACCCCTAAATTCTAAACTTCTACATCTAAACCTCTAAACTATACACCCTAAACCTTAAAACTAAGGCATTTGTGGAAACTAAAAGTTTCCACCGCCTGTGTGTTGTATATAAATCTGGGAAATTCTACAACGGGCGACGAACATTGATGAACATCACTAACGATGAACACCGGTGAACACTATTAAATTAATTAATAAAAATTAAAAACCTCAAGGACTCAACATACAATTAGTAATTATTTAAAATAAAATTTTAATATAATTATTTTTCATATATATTTTATTTTTTTATTTTTTATTTTCAAATAATTGGATTCAATATCAATCCCTAAATTAAAAAAAAAACTAAATCCTTTTCTCCTCATTGCTATTTCAGCCGCCGCTGCCGTTAGCCACCGTCCGTCGGCGAGATTGTTGCCGCCACGCCTCTTTCCCTGCTGCATCCTTATCGCCGTTCGAGCCTGGTCGTTGTTCCCAACCGTTTGCGCTGTAAATTCGGTAAGATTTTTGTATCTTTTATTTAGGAAAATTGTCTTTGTTTCTGCTTAATGATATACAATTTGGGTGTGGCGTTGTTGCTTTCACTGGATCTTATGCCGACATTTTCTTTTGTTCTTTCTTCTTTTAGATTTGATTTGCCAAATAATTAAGTGAGTTGGACGAATGGGGGCTTGTTGTTTTGAGATTTGTAGGGATTTTTTCCTTGTGAATTTGTGATTTGGGTGGCAATAATGTGTTGTTGAATTTGGGGAACATTAACCTTGGAGTGGTGGGATATGGCATCTAGAGAAGGCATAGGCGCCCTGGTCATGAACTGGTGCCTCTGGCAGCATTGATAAGCAGAGAGATGAAGAATGAAAAGATGGAGAAGCTGAGTGTATAATACGTCCACGCCGCTCAGTCTAGGAAAGAAGAAGATTATTTCTTGTTAAAACAGATTGTCACCGAGTACCCAACAATCCATCCTCTACCTTCTCTGTTTTTCCGATAAGTGATCGTTTCTTTTTGCGAATTTTGAGTCTCGTCGATGCTGATGTTCTTAGATGATATGCAGTGTTGATTAGCTTAGGAATTGGTTCGACTTAGGAGAAAATTCATGCTTGAGGATGATACATATATCACTGAGGTTCCTTCCTTGGGGTTGATACTTGATACATATATAGATTATAAACAAGAGTAGCATTATACATTTTCAAATGAAATGTATTAACTATTGTCTTCTGCCGTCAGATCTTCGATGGGCACAACGGTAATGATGCAGCTATTTATACGAGGGAGCATCTTTTGAGTCATGTATTGAGTGTTGTTCCTCGTGGCCTTGGGCAGGAGGAGTGCTTTCAAGCTTTACCTCGAGCGATAGTTGCTGGATTTTTGAAGATCGACAAGGAATTCCAGAGTAGAGGCATGGAACTTTGGCCTTCTTCGATCTTTGTGTTGTTTTCCAATTCATACACAGACTCCTTATTGAATTGTCTACAGGTGAAACATCGGGTACTGCTGCTACATTCGTTATAGTTGATGCGTGGACGGTGACTATTGCTTTCGTTAGGGATTCTCGTTGTATTTTAGATACCCAAGTTGGTGGAAACTCCACCTAAACCGTTGATCACAGACTTGAAGAGAACATGAAAGAGTGTGTCTCTATCTCAATAGATCTCCTTTCTTCTAATTCTGTGAACAGAATTCTTAATTGGTGCTGGACTTTCATTATTGCAGGAGGGAAGATGTAACTGCTAGCGGGGGTGAAGTTGGAAGGCTTAGCATTGCTGGCGGTTCTGAGGTTGGTGTTTTTAGAGCGCTTTAACTTTGTTTTTCCTCTTCTAGTAACATGTAACATATGTTTATGCAACTTTTTTCTGGATCGTGACAAATTGGTCCTCTTGGATGTTGGCCGAGAGGTTTATGCCTTTCTAAGTCAATAGAGATATGGATGTTGGAGAGTTTATAGTTCCCGTACCATATATGAAGCAAGTAAAGGTAAGCTTCTTGGACCTTTTGCTACGTTGCTATCAATGTTATGGTCACTTTCTCATTTGAAACTGAAGCTCATGTGCACACATTTAAAGTTTGTAAATGAAATGGCTAATGTTTCTTGTTGTTTGTTAAAGCTCTCAAATGCATGCGGGAGGCTTATAATTACTTCGGGTTGCATTTGGGATGCCTTATCATCGAAAATGGCTGCTAAATCTTGTCGTGGATTGCCAGCTGAACTTCCAGCTAGACAAGTTGTTAAGGAAGCATTAAGGACACGAGGGTTAAAGGATGACACGACATGCATCGTTGTCAATATAATTCCCCTCGAAAATTCACCGCTGCCTTCGCCTCTTCCCAAAAAGCCGAATAAACAGAGATCTTTTTTATCCCGGAGCAAGTCTCGTGATTTCGCCAATAAATTAGCGAAGAAGCTGTCAGCTGTTGGTATAGTGGAAGGTTGTTTGAATAAGGCTCAACAATGCTTGCTGAAAGGTTAGCACTTAGCACTAGACATCAAATGATCAAACAAATACCTATAATTTCTCAGATGCGAGTGTCGGATTCAAATATTTAGAAAGTAAATAATGCATCGTTTTCACGTATTATTGCAGATTAGGAAACGATGAGTGGACGGGGCAAACAACATCAGGTATATTCACATGCGGTGTATGCCAAGCGGACCTCGCTCTGAACGAAGGCATTTCGGTTCATGCAAGCTCCATATTGTCAACCAGTTCAAGCCATGTCAAGAGCCCTTCCTTTATGTCGGTTGTCGCAGTAAAAAGGATGTCATGGAAGAAAAACTCATGATGGAAGAAAACCAGACAATAAAGCTGAATGGTCGAAAAATAGGGGAAGACAAAGAAGATGAGCACATCTTGTTTTTAATTAAACTAAAATTAACAAGGACTAAATGTGTAGTTATACAAATTTCCATTAACAATCACGTCACCTCTCTGTTAAATTTTAACGGTTGATGGTCAAAATAGGTCTAATTAAATAGTTAGATGGTCGAATTTTAAGTTTTTGTAGTTTGGTGGTCAAAATAGATACTCACGTCACGTCATCTCTATTCTAAACACACTTGGGGGATGGGCTTGTTGAATTTATGTTTCATTTTTATACTTGAATCATAGAATATGCGATGTACGACGAAATATCTTTAAAAATCGTTTAATTTTATTTCTGATTTAATTATTGAATTAAATCTTTTTTCTAATCTGTCAATTTTAGTACAATATTTCAAATAACAAGTATTTAGCCCTTACATTTAATTTATATTTAAATAAAGGCCTAAATGAAAAATCAGCCCCCTAAACCATATTCGTTGTTTGCTTTTAGCCCTTACACATTTTTTGTCAAAACAAGTATTTAAACAATTATTTTTGGTCACTTTAGGTCTTGTAGTTATCTAAGTTAAAAAATTATTATGGGCAACGAAATGTTAACACATCACAAAGATTTTGTAACACCCTAAAAATTACGCTCAAATTATAATCCCTAGATTTAAAAAAATCCTTAATTTGGAAACCTAATTTTGAAATACCTACCCTAACAATTCAGAATTTTAATTCTAAACCCTAATTTTTTATGAGGGACTAAATAAATTTTTTATGAAACTTAAAAATTAATTTGAAATTTCTTAAAAAGTCAAGGATTGATTCTGTAAATAACTTTTTTATAAAATTGAATTCTAAATCAATTGGTTTTCTGCCACAGTCTCTTCCTCTGTTTTTAATTATTATTATTATAATTATTAATTATAGCCGTATAATATATATATATATATATATATATATATTTGATCTTTTAGTTTCAAATTAAATTCTAATTCTCCTTTTTACTCACGGTTGAATTGACTCTTCTTTTTTAACTTAAATTCTTGTTTTATTATTATTATTATTATTATTATTATTATTATTATTATTATTATTATTATTATTATTATTATTCTAAACCTAATTTGTTTAGATTACCAACTCTCAACTCTCTCTATATATAGTCATAGTTATTACATATAGAAATAAACCTAAGCCTTAAGTTTTAAAGTGTTATTGCTCTTAGTTATTCCCATGTTTTATGAATTCTTCTCGAATTGACGTTGTCATTATGTTGAGTGGATCGAAAGATCGATATGAACCAAGAGGGGGGTGAATTGGAAATTTAAAGATTTTGTGGTGGAAATTGCAAATTAAAAATAGTAGACAAGAGATTTTAGAGTGGTTCAAGTTCCAAATGAACTCTACATCCACTACCTTAGCTTCACTAAGGATTTGCAACAATTCCACTAATTGCTCTTCCCCTTTTCTAGGCTAAGGAGGCAACCCTTACAATTTCGGTTGAATTTTCTACCCAAAATTCAACCCAATCCTCACAACAAGAGAACAAAGAAATTTGTTGGCTAATAGAGTATCTCTCAATACAAATGATAGCCCAATTACAAGCACTCAACCCAATTGAACAAGATAAGAATGAAAATTACAATTGGGTTTTCTAGACAATATGGATTTTTGCACAATTGCTTGGATTTGATGAATAGATGTTTTCTTGAAGATCAATAGTTGTTGCTGTAGCTTTTGGATGTCTCTTTTATACCTCCTCATTGATTTCTAGCCGTTTGGGTGGTTGGTAACATAAATGGAGCCGTTGGAACCCTCTCTTACCACCATAAATGCACTTCTGCAGCTATGCGTATCGGTACGCGGGAAGGTGTATCGATATCTGTTTCAGAAAAGAAAGAGCCGTTGTCTGCAATAAATAAGGGGTATCGATACGCGCGTAAGCGTATCGGTACGGGGTATCGAAACGGTAAAGGCCGTATCGATACCTTTTTCTCAACTTAACTCACTGTCGATATCCGTATCGGTACGGGGGTTAGGCGTATTGATACGGGTCAACGACCTTTTAAAGTTTGGTTACCAACCAACTGACACCAACGGTCATATTTTTTAAACCGACTTATATTTAAAAATTATAAAGACCGTATCGATACGAGGGTTTGCCGTATCGGTACGCTATTCAAACTCTTTGAATTTTAACATAGGAGCGTATCGATACGAGGGTTTGCCGTATCGATACGTGTTCCGACAATAGCCAAGTTTTGTAAAAAGGTATCAATACGCTTGGGAGTGTATCGATACACCTGAACGTTTTTCAATAGTTTGGCCTTGGAACACTTAGAAAATATTTTGAGTTTGAGTTTTACAAATCAGTTTTAAAGAGTTGGTGTTTTAAAACTTATTAAGGGACTTATAAAAACAATTTTAAGTTTTTCAAATTGATCCTTAAAGATCTAATTATATCAAAATCAAACATAGGTTTTACAATCTCCCCTTTTTGATATAACAAAACTAAAACTTAAAATTTTTGATATTTTGAAAAACTTTTACAAAGTTAACTCCCCCTTAATATAAGCTTGATAACCTTTGAGTTAAAATCAAAATATTTGAAGTGTGAGCTAGTTTCTCTCCCCCTTTTTGTTAGATCAAAAAATCTTGAGACAATTAAGTGCATAAAGAAGGCAAAGGTATAAATAAGCAACATAATTTTATTCATCATAGCATCAAACTTGAAATCCAAACAAAAGCAAAAAGAAATCAAAGCATAGGTTTAATCCTAAAACAAACTTAATCCTAAGAACATAAAGCAAAGGTGCATAAAATAGAAAATCCTAAATGATATGCATGAGATGCAAGAAGAAACGTCTAGGCATCGTCTTCGTCATCTTCATCATCTTCATCAACTCTCATAGGCTCATTATCCCGCATGCTATTGCGCCACTCATCATGGAAAGTGGCGATGGAAATATTCAAAGAATTGTGCCCGCTTTCAAGGGATGTGAGACGATTCTCCATACCCGTCATCCTTGTATCAAAGGTAGTTTCCATGGAAGTAAGACGAGTGTTCATGTCCGTGCGCAACCCGGTAAATTGCTCATTGAGATAGGTCATGAGAGCATCCATAGAGGGTTGTGGGACTTGAGGAGCTTGAGGCTCTTCAAATACGGCGACGGCCTCCGGTGGTAACTCAGCAAGACGTACCCATTCACCATTAAGATAATGAAATTTTGCCCGAGCAAGAGATCGCTCATCAATGGGATCGGTGAGAGGAGTTGGGTAGTCATAAGAGCAATCAATATCCTTTTTAAGAAAGAAATAACTCAAAGTCGTACCATATGTAAAGGAGGTGACGAGAGTTGTGTGACGATTTTGCACGAGGTAGACGATCTCCGCGAACATGAGTCGAGCAAGATTTGGGCGCTTTTTCTCACGGAAACAACGGATCCAAAAATCATCCACTCGACGGATGATGGAATATTTTCCTCCGGAGGGACGAAACCACCAAGACACCATCAAATGTAAGATCCAGTCTTGAGCATTTAGGGCGGTGACGGATCCACTAAGAACATGCCCCAAAGCATGCTCATCATCAATGCCTTCATCCTCTAATTTGAAAACCTCACAAATGGATTTGACATCAAGAATGATTTTCTTCCCCATGAGGTAAGAGCTAATGGCAACAACTTCCCCATCACGAGAAATACATTTGGCATTAGAGTAAAAAATCAAAACCAAAAGGCGATAGTAAAAACTGGGAATAGAGATGAAATCCATGAAGTTCCAACGACGAAACAACGGAAGATATTCAAACTTAAAACGCTCGGAGTCGAGAAAAGGAACGGATATTACCCTTTCGACACGAATCTTATAATTCTCATATTGACGAAAATGAGTTAGACCCGAGTTGCCATCAAAGGATTGCTCATAGATGATTGAGTAGTTCGGACGAGCAATCGCTCCAAGGGTGGATGATTCACCGGCTTGAGAAACCCTTGTACGCTTCCTCGATGGTTCTTTTGGTGCCATGATCTAAAAGAGAAATAAGCAAGAGGATTTCTTCAATTTTGGGTAAAAACCAAGGTAAAAATTTTTTTTGAGAAAAATTTGAAGAAAAGTTTTGAAAAACAAAAAATTTAAAAGAAAAGATGAAACAAAACAACAACAAAAATTGAAAAAGAAAAAAGAAGGAAAAAGATTACCTTGATAGAACTTGGGAAATTGAAGAAAATCTAGCACAATAGATGAGAGAGAGAGCACAAAGCCTTGCTTGATTCAAAAACTCTTTTAGATTTGAGTTGAGGTGTGAAAAATATGAAGGAGGAAGGGCCTTTTTATAGGCAAAAACGGCTAGGGTTAATTAGGTTTTGAAGAGTTTTAATTTAGGTAAAAGTTGAACTCATTAAAAGCCAAATTTAAAGTTGTCTGTGCAATCGAGTATCGATACGCCTAAGGGTGTATCGATACGGGGGTAGAATCATCTTTTCCGCAAAAATGCCCGTTGGAGAGTCGTATCGAAACGGAGGGGTCCGTATCGAAACAACCCGTATCGATACGAGTTGAATCGTATCGATACCCGTGAAGCGAAGAAAATTCTGGGAAACTGAATGAAGAACACGTATCGATACGCATAGATCCGTATCGATACCGTATGCCCAGAAATGGATATTTGGTTCTAATAACAACCAAAGGCTCGAACTTAACAACTCCTAAAAGTATGCAAATGATGAATGAGCAGTTCTAAGCATATTTTAACAGAAGCATACTCCCCCTAACTATAGGCATGGATGAAATTAGGAGTCTAAACACATAAACATGGCATTTCACAAGATCAAGCAAATTTAAGCACAAAAGAGGTCCTAAAAGGTCAAGATAGGCTAGCTAAACCTAACTCTCTCCTAAGGGACCAAAAACGCTCTTTATCTAAGGGTTTTGTAAATATGTCCGCTAATTGATTTAAGGTGTCTACATACTCTATAACCACATCTTCCTTAAGGACATGATCTCTAATGAAATGATGCCTTATTTCTATGTGTTTGGTTCTAGAGTGTTGGATGGGATTTTTTGTTAAACATATTGCACTAGTGTTGTCACATTTTAGGGGTATGGTTTCAACCTTAATTCCATAATCTAAGAGTTGTTGCTTCATCCAAAGGACTTGAGCACAACAACTCCCTAAGGATATGTACTCGGCTTCGGTGGTAGATAAGGCTACACTATTTTGTTTCTTAGAGAACCAAGATATGAGCATACTACCTAGAAATTGACAAGTTCCCGAAGTACTTTTCCTATGGATTTTGCAACCCCCATAATCCGCATCCGAGTAAGCATGAAGGTTGAAGGTAGAGTCTCTAGGGTACCAAAGACCTAGACAAGGAGTATCTCTAAGGTACCTAAAGATTCTCTTAACGACTATAAGGTGAGACTCTCTAGGACTAGCTTGAAACCTAGCACACAAGCAAACACTAAACAAGATATTCAGTCTACTTGCGGTAAGGTAAAGCAATGATCCAATCATAGAGCGATAAAGCTTAGAGTCAACACACTTACCTCCTTCATCTTTGTCAAGCTTTGTAGATGAGCTCATAGAAGTGGCTTGAGGCTTTGCATTCTCCAAGCCAAACTTCTTGAGCATATCCTTTATGTATTTTGCTTGGTTGATGAAGGTGCCATCCTTCTTTTGCTTGATTTGGAGTCCCAAAAAGAATGAGAGCTCCCCCATCATGCTCATCTCAAATTCACCTTGCATTAACTTAGCAAACTCTTGACAATGACATTCATTAGTAGAACAAAAAATAATATCATCAACATAAATTTGAACTACTAAGATGTCATATTTATACATTTTTATAAAAAGTGTAGTGTCCACCTTACCTTTTTCAATTAAAAAGTTTGAAAGTCTTTCATACCAAGCTCTGGGAGCTTGTTTTAAACCATAAAGAGCTTTGGTAAGTTTGAAAACATGATTTGGAAATTTTGAGTCTTCAAAACCCGGTGGTTGTTCCACATACACTTCTTCATTTATAAAACCATTTAAAAATGCGCTTTTAACATCCATTTGAAAAAGCTTGAAATTATGATAACATGCATATGCAAGCAACATCCTAATGGCTTCCATTCTAGCTACGGGTGCATAGGTTTCATCAAAATCTATTCCCTCTTCTTGAGTGTAACCTTGTGCTACTAGTCTAGCTTTATTTCTTACAATGTTACCACTCTCATCTAGCTTGTTCCTAAAGACCCATTTAGTTCCTATTGTAGATTGATTACTAGGCCTATCAACTAATGTCCAAATATTACTTCTCTCAAATTGATTTAACTCTTCTTGCATAGCCATAATCCAAAAGTCATCTTTCAATGCTTCTTTAATATTCTTAGGCTCTATGCATGAGATAAATGCAACATGATTCATTAATCTAAGAGAAGATCGAGTGGTTACCCTGCTTCTTTAATATTCTTAGGCTCTATGTATGAGATAAATGCAACATGATTCATTAATCTAAGAGAAGATCGAGTGGTTACCCCCTTGGATGGATCACCCAAGATTTCACCATCTTTGACATAGTTCAACTCCCTTGGGTAGCTCACTTCCTTTTCCTCAAGAGCCAAGTCCTTCAAGGCTTCAAGAGGTGGATCTTGTGTGTCCTATTCTTTTGTTGGAATCTCATCCTCCTTTGAAGTTTGTCCTCCATTAAGGGCATTAATGATTCCTACATCATCATCATCACAAGAATCCTTCCTAGGAAGGAGGTTATCATCGAATACAACATGAATAGATTATTCTACTACTAAAGTTCTTTTGTTAAATACTCGATAGGCTTTAGAGGTTAAAGAGTAACCTATAAAAATAGCTTCATCACTTTTTGCATCAAATTTACCTAAGTTGTCTTTTCCATTATTTAAAACAAAACACTTGCAACCAAAAGGGTGAAAATAGCTAATGTTAGGCTTTTTAGATTTTAAAATCTCATAAGGTGTTTTCTTTAAAATTGGCCTAATCATTACTCGATTTACAATATAGCAAGCGGTCTTTGTGGCTTCCGCCCAAAAATATTTAGGTAAATTGTTTTCACAAAGAATAGTTCTAGCCGTTTCTTGCAAAGTTCTATTTTTCCTCTCAACTACCCCATTTTGTTGAGGAGTTCGAGGAGCCGAAAAATTATGGCTAATACCATTTTCATTTAGAAAATCTTGAAACCCCAAATTTTGAAACTCGGTTCCATGATCACTTCTAATATATGAAATTTTAAGTTCAAGATCATTTTGGGTTAATTTTGAAAATGTGATGAATTTTTCCAAAGCCTCATCTTTAGTACTTAAAAATAGAACCCAAGTAAATCTAGAAAAACCATCAACAAGTACAAAAGCATAAGACTTACCACCCAAGCTCATAGTCCTAATTGGCCCAAATAAATCCATATGGATTAGTTGTAAGCATCTACTAGTAGAAACATCATTAATGGATTTAAAGGAAGATCTATGTTGTTTACCCTTTGAGCATGCATCACAAATTTTATCATTTGAAAATTTTATCTTGGGTAAACCTCTAACTAGATTAAGGGAGACTAGTTTTTCTAAAACACTTATGCTAGCATGTCCTAGCTTCCTATGCCACAACCATGCATCATTTTCATTTTGTGTAACTAAGCATGCATGAGATGTATGAATGTCATCTAGATGCACCATGTATATGTTCCCTATGTGATGACCTATGAGCATAATATTATTAGATTTAATGTCCACAATTTTGCATCCATTTTTATCAAATAAAACATTAAATCCTTTATCACACAATTGACTTATGCTCAATAAATTGTGTTTAAGACCATCGACATATAAGACATTTTCAATGAGAATAGTAGAGTGATTACCTATGGAGCCAATACCTTTAATGTGGCCTCTCTCCTATTTTACTCACTCATCTTTAATTTGAGTCAATTTAATGACTCAACTTCTAACATTGGGTATCAATCATCACCCAACCGTTATATGGTGGATGCCGTTACTGATGTGGCATTTTTTATTGATTTGGCCGCCACGTAAGCAAACGCACGTTTTAAAATACCAAACCAAAACGACATAATATTTGCTCGTTTAACCTAAACTCATTTTAATGTGTTTTCTTCTTCAGACAAATCGTAATGTTTAGGTTTAAAAAATCAGAGAATTTGAAAAGTTTTCATAGCGTAAACATGAAATTCTCTGAGTAAATCGTGTGGGTTAATCGTTTGGGGGAATTTTCGTTGTGTTTGAAAGAGTTTTCATCATCAGAAAATCGTAAGGGTGTTTTACTGTGCAACATTTACAAACGGCTACAAGAAGGTAAGTCTGAATTTACGAAATCATTTGGGTTAAGAAATTGAAAGGGTGAATGGCATTGGATCAAATTTTCGGAAAGCATTTCGAAAATCATTTGGGTTAGGAAATTGAAAGGGTGAATGGCATTAGATCAAATTTTCGAAAAGCATTTCGGAAATTATTTGGGTTAGGAAATTGAAAGGGTGAATGGCATTAGATTAAATTGTTGGAGTTTCAGTTTTGTTTTCTTCTCTTTCAACTTAATTTTATAGGGTAAAATATTGAACCAATTCAGTTTTGTTTTAGTTTACTTGTTGAAAGGGTATGACAAGAGTGCTGTTTTTAAATTGTTTCAGTTTCAGTTTACTTGGATTAAATTGATTCTAATATGGTGCCGTTTTTAAATTCAGTTTAGTCATGGAGAAACGTGTGTTGCGTTCGAAGGGGATGACAAGAGTGCATTATGGTAAGTTTTATATTTCTATACACTTGTTTGAGTAGTTTAGGGATGCAACAATGGTGAATTACTTTTTGGATTAAATTGTTTGAGTACTTTAGGGATGCAACAATGCTAATTTAATGTATGTTTGATGGTTAAAGTGTATTTGAGTAGTTTAGGGATGCAACTGGTTTGAGTAGTTTAGGGATGAAACAATGAATGGCCTTATATGCTAGTTTAAAGTCTGACAATGGATAAAATAAGTGGATGGCCTTATATGCTAGTTTAAAGTATGAAAATGGATAAAATAAGTGAATGCCCTTATATGCTAGTTTAAAGTCTGAAAATGGATAAAATAAGTGGATGCCCTTATATGCTAGTTTAAAGTCTGAAAATGGATAAAATAAGTGGATGCCCTTATATGCTAGTTTAGGTATGGCCATTTAAGGTATGTTTGATGATTAAAGGTAAGGTATGTCTACTTGTGTGCTGGAATTGATTTAAAAAAGAATTCTGTGCTGGTGGGGGACCATGGTATGGCTATATATATGTTTGTTTAAGCAATTTGTGTGCTGGTGGGGGACCATGGTATGACTATATATATGTTTGTTTAATCAATTTGTGTGCTGGTGGGGGACCATGGTATGACTATATATATGTTTGTTTAAGGTATTTGTGTGCTGGTGGGGGACCATGGTGAATAAAAAAATGTATACTTGTGTGCTAGTGGGGGACCATGGTGGATTAAAAAATGTCTACTTGTGTGCTGGTGGGGATTAAAATAAATTGAAACCATTAGTTACTTATTGTGCTAAGTTATAATCTATTGTTTTATTAGTTAAATTATTACTGATTTGTTATTATTATTCTTTGACTAAGTGAAATTATTACAATATTTTACAGGAATTGATTCAGAGTATTGCACAATTGTTTTTCATCATGGTGGTTTTATTTTAAACAATCAGAAAACCATGTATACTGGTAAAGAGATTAGTTTCTTTGATATGTGTCACATTGATAGTATGTCCATGCTAGAAATAGATGACATGGTTAGGGAGTTAGGATATTCTACCCCACATGATATTTATTGGCAAAAACTAGGGGGTGTCTTAAAAGTTAGCCCACTGAAAAATGACAGTGATGTGCTAAGTATGTTAGCTGCTTTACCTAGGCAGAAATATGTACATGTGTACCTAGAAGAAATAGTGGAACCTCTTACTAATAGCAATGTTGGGACTAAAACTATTAGGACTGATGAGAATGCTACGAATGATGAAGTGTGTGATCATGATTCTGCTGATAATAGGTCTAATGGGTCTACTGATAATAGTAGTAGTGAGGATGCTGATTATGTAGCTTGTAGTGATCATGATTCTGATAGTCCTTTAGAAGACAGTGAGAATAATTTGGCTGACAGTGGTGATGAAGTATGTGATGTGCATGTGGGTGTTGGGAGGGATATACCAGGTTTTAGTGCAGCTGTAAGGGTTGAGAATGAAGATGTATGTAGTGAAACTGACAGTGAGGGTGCAGACTCATTGCACAGTGCAAGTGATAGTGAAACTGATGGTAAGGGAAGAAAATATTCTGAATTTAATAGTGAGACAGACTTGAAGAACCCTCAGTTTAAAAAAGGAATGATGTTCTCTCACCAGAGTGTGCTTAAAGCTGCTGTGAAGCAATATGCTGTAGTGAATAGATATAATGTGAGGCTAAAGACCAATGATTCCAGAAGACTTCAAGTTGTTTGCAAGGATGGTTGCCCTTGGATGATCTGGGCATCAAGATTGAATCCAAAAATAGTGAAGGAAAGTAGTTGGCAAATTAAAACATACATAGGGCAGCATACTTGCATTAGAGATACTGTGAATGCAAATTGTACTTCTACATGATTGGCAGAAACATACATGGAAAAATGGAGGGTTGATCCCACCTATTCTAGTGGCTCTCTTCAAAAGGATGTGGAAAATGATCACATTTTACATGTGCCATTAACAAAATGCTGTAGAGCAAAGAAATTAGCTCTGAAAAAACTTCATGGGGATGATGAAGAGCAATATACAAGGATATATGACTATCTTGGTGAGTTGAGAGGAACAAACCCTGGGACAACCACTATATGTCGTTTAGATAATAGGATTTTTGAGAGAATGTACGTTTGTCTACAAGCTTGCAAAGATGGCTTTAAGGCTGGATGTAGACGAATCATTTGTGTTGATGGGTGTTTTCTCAAAGGCCATTATCAAGGATATTTGTTGGCAGCAATTGGGATAGATGGAAATGATTGTATCTATCCCTTGGCATATGCTGTTGTTGAATCTGAAAATACATCTTCTTGGTCTTAGTTTTTTCAAATTTTAGAAGAAGATTTGGAAATAACCAACTCCCATCACTATACCTTCATGTCTGATAAACAGAAGGTAATGAATAGATTTCTTTAATTGTTTACTTATAACTTTTACTATTAATTGTTTACTATTAATTATTTCTTTATTGTCTTGCAGGGTCTAATTCAATCCATTTCAGAGTTGTTTCCGAATGCTGAGCGTAGAGGTTGTGTTAGACACTTGTATTCGAACTTCAAGAACAAAAAAGGCTTCACTGGCAAAGCATTAAAGGATGCCCTCTGGAAGGCTGCAAGAGCCACATACATGAAGGAATTCACTGATGCTATGCATGAAATGAAAGCAATTTCAGAAGATGCATTTGAGTGGATGCAGGACAAAGATCCTAGGCTATGGTCCAAGTCACATTTTGAAACACATTCAAAATCTGACTTGCTCCTCAACAATTTGTGTGAAAGCTTTAACAAGGTAAACTTCAAAATCAGTTTTAAATTTATTATATCTAAACTATGTTGTCACTTGTTATTTATTGGTAATTTGCTTATTTCTATTTTACTTTTGTAAAGATGATACTAGAGGCGAGGGATAAACCAATTTTGACATTAATGGAGATGGTCAGATGCAAGATAATGAACAGATTTGCTAAAAAGGCTGAGGATGCTCAAAAGATTGTTGGGACTCTTTGTCCAAAGATTCAAAAGAAGGTTGACAAACTTATTGTGCAATCAGTAAGGTCAGTATTGAATTTGAACTATGCTACTGTTTTCAATTTAATTTTCCACTTTGCTACTGTTTTTCCAATGTATATGAATTTGAACTCATATGTGTATATTGCAGATGCTGGCCTAGGAATGCTGGGGGAAACAGATATGAGGTCCCTACTGGACATGATGATCAACACATTGTAGACTTGGGAGCACATTCATGTAGTTGCAAAAAGTGGGATCTGACTGGTATCCCTTGTATACATGCCACAGCAACCATTTTAATGAGAGGTGAAAGACCTGAAGCTTATGTCAACAACTGCTACAAGAAAGAAACTCAGCTTCAGATTTATTCTCACATGGTCAAACCATTAAGAGGACCAAAACAGTGGGCACACCATGTAACAAATGAGCTCATCTTGCCACCTATTATTCGAAGACCTGTTGGACGACCTCAAAAAAGTAGAAGAAAGGAGGCAGATGAAATTTTAACTTCTACTGGAAGAATTTCGAAAAAGGGACTTGTTCGAATGACTTGTTCAAAATGTGGCAATGCAAGACACAACAAAAGGTCTTGCAAGGGACAAGTTGGTGGCAACAACCCCTTGTCTTCTAATAACAATGTGAGAAGACCTAGAAGAAATGGTCCAAAGGCTTCAATTCCCAATGTCTCTCAGCAAACATCAAGTTCAAATGCAGCAGGTCCACCTATGAATTCATCCACTGTCCAACTTATGAATTCATCCACTGCATATGTTCCACCAATACAGAGGCCTAAACTTGCTGTAAGTTTAGACATATTTTAATTTGTTGTTCTTTACAATCTATATTTTATACAATAAACTGACTGCACATGTTTCATTTGTATTTATTTTAGGTTAAAAGAGCACCAACTTCAAATGCAACAGGTCTAAGCAGTCAAGGCTCAGTCACCACTGTCAGATGGATGCCTTCTCAAAGCACTCAAGGCTCAGTCCAGAATCAATCACAAGAAGACCCTGCTTCAAAAAGGACTAGATGGAGATGAATTTCAGAATACAACTTCTTTTGTTAATGGTGTTTTAGGTCACTGTCACTAGTGGATATTTTGTTACACAATTGTGATCACTAATGGTGATATTTTGTTAATGCTTCAAACACTGTTCTTGTGATCATATTTGGAAAAATCTCATGATTTAATGTTGCTTTAGGTCACTAGTGAATGGCACCATTTTTTGTGTAGGTGTTTGTGTATATGTGACCAAAGAAATCAGTAAGTTTAGGTCACTCACAGTCATGGTCACTAGTGGATATTTTGTTACACAATTGTGATCACTAATGGTGATATTTAACAAAGGCATAAAGCTAAAATTTGCCCCTAACGTTTACATTTTTTGTCATTTTGGCCCTAAACCTGACTTACACCGGTGTAAGACAGTGTTAAGGGGAAAGATTAAGAGTTTGAAGGGGAAAACAAAATCACTGAGGAAAAAAAAGAATTTTATAAAGGATTGCTCATTTGTGCTTTGTTATGTATTGCAAGTATTCTGTTGGCAATGGTGTAAGTCAGTTTTTAATGTATTAAACAATCAACACTATCTTACACCGGTGTAAATCAGTTATTTAATTTACTAAACAATCAACACTGTCTTACACCGGTGTAAATCAGTTCTATAATTTACTAAACAATCAACACTGTCTTACACCGGTGTAAATCAACTCTATAATTTACTAAACAATCAAACGACACGTGGCAACCTATGAGTGGTTGCGCGAAAAATTTATCTAATTAAACAACTGCCATAAACACCCATCATTTTCCATAAACACCAATTCTACATATCACCAATTCACAAAATAGTCAGTCACAAAATACACAAATTCATACTCAAAATACCATCAACATCCGAATTCCATCAACATATCACCAATTCTACATTCGAAATACCCATTCTTCCTAAGAAATAGTTTCTCTAATCTTCCTTCATTTGATACCCATAAAAAACGCAGTCAAAACAATAGAACATATGACTGCACAAAACCAAACAAATCTTTCATTTCTTCTCTCCCTGTCCTTCGCTTTGATTTTGTTTAGCAGACCAATAAGAAGAACCTTTGTACGAGAATCCAATGGAGGATCGTACCATTCAAAAAAATGGCAATCCTTGTAAAATCGGTTACCGTAATTCGAACACCCATAAAATCGTCGACCTGGGTTGTTGTTAGTCCATGCAGTCTTCAATACTGCTTCCTTACCACACCAGCAACAAATAGGGATGTCGTTCCCCCCATCCCCTATAACCTCTCCTTTCAACCTTCTCATTCCTCTGTTAACCCAACTCAAAAATTCAATTCAGAACGCAAGCAAAGAAATTAGGGATTCATTTGAGTAAAGGGGATTTTTTATAACGGTTAGATTTTGGGTTAAACGAGCAAATATAATGCCGTTTTGGTTTGGTATTTTAAAACATGCGTTTGCTTACGTGGCGGCCAAATCAATAAAAAATGCCACATCAGTAACGGCATCCACCATATAACGGTTGGGTGATGATTGATACCCAATGTTAGAAGTTGAGTCATTAAATTGACTCAAATTAAAGATGAGTGAGTAAAATAGGAGAGAGACAAAAGTTGAGTCATGATTTTTGTATTTTACCCAAAAAAAAACTAAATCCTTTTCTCCTCATTGCTATTTCAGCCGCCGCTGCCGTTAGCCACCGTCCGTCGGCGAGATTGTTGCCGCCACGCCTCTTTCCCTGCTGCATCCTTATCGCCGTTCGAGCCTGGTCGTTGTTCCCAACCGTTTGCGCTGTAAATTCGGTAAGATTTTTGTATCTTTTATTTAGGAAAATTGTCTTTGTTTCTGCTTAATGATATACAATTTGGGTGTGGCGTTGTTGCTTTCACTGGATCTTATGCCGACATTTTCTTTTGTTCTTTCTTCTTTTAGATTTGATTTGCCAAATAATTAAGTGAGTTGGACGAATGGGGGCTTGTTGTTTTGAGATTTGTAGGGATTTTTTCCTTGTGAATTTTTGATTTGGGTGGCAATAATGTGTTGTTGAATTTGGGGAACATTAACCTTGGAGTGGTGGGATATGGCATCTAGAGAAGGCATAGGCGCCCTGGTCATGAACTGGTGCCTCTGGCAGCATTGATAAGCAGAGAGATGAAGAATGAAAAGATGGAGAAGCTGAGTGTATAATACGTCCACGCCGCTCAGTCTAGGAAAGAAGAAGATTATTTCTTGTTAAAACAGATTGTCACCGAGTACCCAACAATCCATCCTCTACCTTCTCTGTTTTTCCGATAAGTGATCGTTTCTTTTTGCGAATTTTGAGTCTCGTCGATGCTGATGTTCTTAGATGATATGCAGTGTTGATTAGCTTAGGAATTGGTTCGACTTAGGAGAAAATTCATGCTTGAGGATGATACATATATCACTGAGGTTCCTTCCTTGGGGTTGATACTTGATACATATATAGATTATAAACAAGAGTAGCATTATACATTTTCAAATGAAATGTATTAACTATTGTCTTCTGCCGTCAGATCTTCGATGGGCACAACGGTAATGATGCAGCTATTTATACGAGGGAGCATCTTTTGAGTCATGTATTGAGTGTTGTTCCTCGTGGCCTTGGGCAGGAGGAGTGCTTTCAAGCTTTACCTCGAGCGATAGTTGCTGGATTTTTGAAGATCGACAAGGAATTCCAGAGTAGAGGCATGGAACTTTGGCCTTCTTCGATCTTTGTGTTGTTTTCCAATTCATACACAGACTCCTTATTGAATTGTCTACAGGTGAAACATCGGGTACTGCTGCTACATTCGTTATAGTTGATGCGTGGACGGTGACTATTGCTTTCGTTAGGGATTCTCGTTGTATTTTAGATACCCAAGTTGGTGGAAACTCCACCTAAACCGTTGATCACAGACTTGAAGAGAACATGAAAGAGTGTGTCTCTATCTCAATAGATCTCCTTTCTTCTAATTCTGTGAACAGAATTCTTAATTGGTGTTGGACTTTCATTATTGCAGGAGGGAAGATGTAACTGCTAGCGGGGGTGAAGTTGGAAGGCTTAGCATTGCTGGCGGTTCTGAGGTTGGTGTTTTTAGAGCGCTTTAACTTTGTTTTTCCTCTTCTAGTAACATGTAACATATGTTTATGCAACTTTTTTCTGGATCGTGACAAATTGGTCCTCTTGGATGTTGGCCGAGAGGTTTATGCCTTTCTAAGTCAATAGAGATATGGATGTTGGAGAGTTTATAGTTCCCGTACCATATATGAAGCAAGTAAAGGTAAGCTTCTTGGACCTTTTGCTACGTTGCTATCAATGTTATGGTCACTTTCTCATTTGAAACTGAAGCTCATGTGCACACATTTAAAGTTTGTAAATGAAATGGCTAATGTTTCTTGTTGTTTGTTAAAGCTCTCAAATGCATGCGGGAGGCTTATAATTACTTCGGGTTGCATTTGGGATGCCTTATCATCGAAAATGGCTGCTAAATCTTGTCGTGGATTGCCAGCTGAACTTCCAGCTAGACAAGTTGTTAAGGAAGCATTAAGGACACGAGGGTTAAAGGATGACACGACATGCATCGTTGTCAATATAATTCCCCTCGAAAATTCACCGCTGCCTTCGCCTCTTCCCAAAAAGCCGAATAAACAGAGATCTTTTTTATCCCGGAGCAAGTCTCGTGATTTCGCCAATAAATTAGCGAAGAAGCTGTCAGCTGTTGGTATAGTGGAAGGTTGTTTGAATAAGGCTCAACAATGCTTGCTGAAAGGTTAGCACTTAGCACTAGACATCAAATGATCAAACAAATACCTATAATTTCTCAGATGCGAGTGTCGGATTCAAATATTTAGAAAGTAAATAATGCATCGTTTTCACGTATTATTGCAGATTAGGAAACGATGAGTGGACGGGGCAAACAACATCAGGTATATTCACATGCGGTGTATGCCAAGCGGACCTCGCTCTGAACGAAGGCATTTCGGTTCATGCAAGCTCCATATTGTCAACCAGTTCAAGCCATGTCAAGAGCCCTTCCTTTATGTCGGTTGCCGCAGTAAAAAGGATGTCATGGAAGAAAAACTCATGATGGAAGAAAACCAGACAATAAAGCTGAATGGTCGAAAAATAGGGGAAGACAAAGAAGATGAGCACATCTTGTTTTTAATTAAACTAAAATTAACAAGGACTAAATGTGTAGTTATACAAATTTCCATTAACAATCACGTCACCTCTCTGTTAAATTTTAACGGTTGATGGTCAAAATAGGTCTAATTAAATAGTTAGATGGTCGAATTTTAAGTTTTTGTAGTTTGGTGGTCAAAATAGATACTCACGTCACGTCATCTCTATTCTAAACACACTTGGGGGATGGGCTTGTTGAATTTATGTTTCATTTTTATACTTGAATCATAGAATATGCGATGTACGACGAAATATCTTTAAAAATCATTTAATTTTATTTCTGATTTAATTATTGAATTAAATCTTTTTTCTAATCTGTCAATTTTAGTACAATATTTCAAATAACAAGTATTTAGCCCTTACATTTAATTTATATTTAAATAAAGGCCTAAATGAAAAATCAGCCCCCTAAACCATATTCGTTGTTTGCTTTTAGCCCTTACACATTTTTTGTCAAAACAAGTATTTAAACAATTATTTTTGGTCACTTTAGGTCTTGTAGTTATCTAAGTTAAAAAATTATTATGGGCAACGAAATGTTAACACATCACAAAGATTTTGTAACACCCTAAAAATTACGCTCAAATTATAATCCCTAGATTTAAAAAAATCCTTAATTTGGAAACCTAATTTTGAAATACCTACCCTAACAATTCAGAATTTTAATTCTAAACCCTAATTTTCTATGAGGGACTAAATAAATTTTTTATGAAACTTAAAAATTAATTTGAAATTTCTTGAAAAGTCAAGGATTGATTCTGTAAATAACTTTTTTATAAAATTGAATTCTAAATCAATTGGTTTTCTGCCACAGTCTCTTCCTCTGTTTTTAATTATTATTATTATAATTATTAATTATAGCCGTATAATATATATATATATTTGATCTTTTAGTTTCAAATTGAATTCTAATTCTCCTTTTTACTCACGGTTGAATTGACTCTTCTTTTTCAACTTAAATTCTTGTTTTATTATTATTATTATTATTATTATTATTATTATTATTATTATTATTATTATTATTATTATTATTATTCTAAACCTAATTTGTTTAGATTACCAACTCTCAACTCTCTCTATATATAGTCATAGTTATTACATATAGAAATAAACCTAAGCCTTAAGTTTTAAAGTGTTATTGCTCTTAGTTATTCCCATGTTTTATGAATTCTTCTCGAATTGACGTTGTCATTATGTTGAGTGGATCGAAAGATCGATATGAACCAAGAGGGGGGTGAATTGGAAATTTAAAGATTTTGTGGTGGAAATTGCAAATTAAAAATAGTAGACAAGAGATTTTAGAGTGGTTCAAGTTCCAAATGAACTCTACATCCACTACCTTAGCTTCACTAAGGATTTGCAACAATTCCACTAATTGCTCTTCCCCTTTTCTAGGCTAAGGAGGCAACCCTTACAATTTCGGTTGAATTTTCTACCCAAAATTCAACCCAATCCTCACAACAAGAGAACAAAGAAATTTGTTGGCTAATAGAGTATCTCTCAATACAAATGATAGCCCAATTACAAGCACTCAACCCAATTGAACAAGATAAGAATGAAAATTACAATTGGGTTTTCTAGACAATATGGATTTTTGCACAATTGCTTGGATTTGATGAATAGATGTTTTCTTGAAGATCAATAGTTGTTGCTGTAGCTTTTGGATGTCTCTTTTATACCTCCTCATTGATTTCTAGCCGTTTGGGTGGTTGGTAACATAAATGGAGCCGTTGGAACCCTCTCTTACCACCATAAATGCACTTCTGCAGCTATGCGTATCGGTACGCGGGAAGGTGTATCGATATCTGTTTCAGAAAAGAAAGAGCCGTTGTCTGCAATAAATAAGGGGTATCGATACGCGCGTAAGCGTATCGGTACGGGGTATCGAAACGGTAAAGGCCGTATCGATACCTTTTTCTCAACTTAACTCACTGTCGATATCCGTATCGGTACGGGGGTTAGGCGTATTGATACGGGTCAACGACCTTTTAAAGTTTGGTTACCAACCAACTGACACCAACGATCATATTTTTTAAACCGACTTATATTTAAAAATTATAAAGACCGTATCGATACGAGGGTTTGCCGTATCGGTACGCTATTCAAACTCTTTGAATTTTAACATAGGAGCGTATCGATACGAGGGTTTGCCGTATCGATACGTGTTCCGACAATAGCCAAGTTTTGTAAAAAGGTATCAATACGCTTGGGAGTGTATCGATACACCTGAACGTTTTTCAATAGTTTGGCCTTGGAACACTTAGAAAATATTTTGAGTTTGAGTTTTACAAATCAGTTTTAAAGAGTTGGTGTTTTAAAACTTATTAAGGGACTTATAAAAACAATTTTAAGTTTTTCAAATTGATCCTTAAAGATCTAATTATATCAAAATCAAACATAGGTTTTACAATCTCCCCTTTTTGATATAACAAAACTAAAACTTAAAATTTTTGATATTTTGAAAAACTTTTACAAAGTTAACTCCCCCTTAATATAAGCTTGATAACCTTTGAGTTAAAATCAAAATATTTGAAGTGTGAGCTAGTTTCTCTCCCCCTTTTTGTTAGATCAAAAAATCTTGAGACAATTAAGTGCATAAAGAAGGCAAAGGTATAAATAAGCAACATAATTTTATTCATCATAGCATCAAACTTGAAATCCAAACAAAAGCAAAAAGAAATCAAAGCATAGGTTTAATCCTAAAACAAACTTAATCCTAAGAACATAAAGCAAAGGTGCATAAAATAGAAAATCCTAAATGATATGCATGAGATGCAAGAAGAAACGTCTAGGCATCGTCTTCGTCATCTTCATCATCTTCATCAACTCTCATAGGCTCATTATCCCGCATGCTATTGCGCCACTCATCATGGAAAGTGGCGATGGAAATATTCAAAGAATTGTGCCCGCTTTCAAGGGATGTGAGACGATTCTCCATACCCGTCATCCTTGTATCAAAGGTAGTTTCCATGGAAGTAAGACGAGTGTTCATGTCCGTGCGCAACCCGGTAAATTGCTCATTGAGATAGGTCATGAGAGCATCCATAGAGGGTTGTGGGACTTGAGGAGCTTGAGGCTCTTCAAATACGGCGGCGGCCTCCGGTGGTAACTCAGCAAGACGTACCCATTCACCATTAAGATAATGAAATTTTGCCCGAGCAAGAGATCGCTCATCAATGGGATCGGTGAGAGGAGTTGGGTAGTCATAAGAGCAATCAATATCCTTTTTAAGAAAGAAATAACTCAAAGTCGTACCATATGTAAAGGAGGTGACGAGAGTTGTGTGACGATTTTGCACGAGGTAGACGATCTCCGCGAACATGAGTCGAGCAAGATTTGGGCGCTTTTTCTCACGGAAACAACGGATCCAAAAATCATCCACTCGACGGATGATGGAATATTTTCCTCCGGAGGGACGAAACCACCAAGACACCATCAAATGTAAGATCCAGTCTTGAGCATTTAGGGCGGTGACGGATCCACTAAGAACATGCCCCAAAGCATGCTCATCATCAATGCCTTCATCCTCTAATTTGAAAACCTCACAAATGGATTTGACATCAAGAATGATTTTCTTCCCCATGAGGTAAGAGCTAATGGCAACAACTTCCCCATCACGAGAAATACATTTGGCATTAGAGTAAAAAATCAAAACCAAAAGGCGATAGTAAAAACTGGGAATAGAGATGAAATCCATGAAGTTCCAACGACGAAACAACGGAAGATATTCAAACTTAAAACGCTCGGAGTCGAGAAAAGGAACGGATATTACCCTTTCGACACGAATCTTATAATTCTCATATTGACGAAAATGAGTTAGACCCGAGTTGCCATCAAAGGATTGCTCATAGATGATTGAGTAGTTCGGACGAGCAATCGCTCCAAGGGTGGATGATTCACCGGCTTGAGAAACCCTTGTACGCTTCCTCGATGGTTCTTTTGGTGCCATGATCTAAAAGAGAAATAAGCAAGAGGATTTCTTCAATTTTGGGTAAAAACCAAGGTAAAAATTTTTTTTGAGAAAAATTTGAAGAAAAGTTTTGAAAAACAAAAAATTTAAAAGAAAAGATGAAACAAAACAACAACAAAAATTGAAAAAGAAAAAAGAAGGAAAAAGATTACCTTGATAGAACTTGGGAAATTGAAGAAAATCTAGCACAATAGATGAGAGAGAGAGCACAAAGCCTTGCTTGATTCAAAAACTCTTTTAGATTTGAGTTGAGGTGTGAAAAATATGAAGGAGGAAGGGCCTTTTTATAGGCAAAAACGGCTAGGGTTAATTAGGTTTTGAAGAGTTTTAATTTAGGTAAAAGTTGAACTCATTAAAAGCCAAATTTAAAGTTGTCTGTGCAATCGAGTATCGATACGCCTAAGGGTGTATCGATACGGGGGTAGAATCATCTTTTCCGCAAAAATGCCCGTTGGAGAGTCGTATCGAAACGGAGGGGTCCGTATCGAAACAACCCGTATCGATACGAGTTGAATCGTATCGATACCCGTGAAGCGAAGAAAATTCTGGGAAACTGAATGAAGAACACGTATCGATACGCATAGATCCGTATCGATACCGTATGCCCAGAAATGCATATTTGGTTCTAATAACAACCAAAGGCTCGAACTTAACAACTCCTAAAAGTATGCAAATGATGAATGAGCAGTTCTAAGCATATTTTAACAGAAGCATACTCCCCCTAACTATAGGCATGGATGAAATTAGGAGTCTAAACACATAAACATGGCATTTCACAAGATCAAGCAAATTTAAGCACAAAAGAGGTCCTAAAAGGTCAAGATAGGCTAGCTAAACCTAACTCTCTCCTAAGGGACCAAAAACGCTCTTTATCTAAGGGTTTTGTAAATATGTCCGCTAATTGATTTAAGGTGTCTACATACTCTATAACCACATCTTCCTTAAGGACATGATCTCTAATGAAATGATGCCTTATTTCTATGTGTTTGATTCTAGAGTGTTGGATGGGATTTTTTGTTAAACATATTGCACTAGTGTTGTCACATTTTAGGGGTATGGTTTCAACCTTAATTCCATAATCTAAGAGTTGTTGCTTCATCCAAAGGACTTGAGCACAACAACTCCCTAAGGATATGTACTCGGCTTCGGTGGTAGATAAGGCTACACTATTTTGTTTCTTAGAGAACCAAGATATGAGCATACTACCTAGAAATTGACAAGTTCCCGAAGTACTTTTCCTATGGATTTTGCAACCCCCATAATCCGCATCCGAGTAAGCATGAAGGTTGAAGGTAGAGTCTCTAGGGTACCAAAGACCTAGACAAGGAGTATCTCTAAGGTACCTAAAGATTCTCTTAACGACTATAAGGTGAGACTCTCTAGGACTAGCTTGAAACCTAGCACACAAGCAAACACTAAACAAGATATTCAGTCTACTTGCGGTAAGGTAAAGCAATGATCCAATCATAGAGCGATAAAGCTTAGAGTCAACACACTTACCTCCTTCATCTTTGTCAAGCTTTGTAGATGAGCTCATAGAAGTGGCTTGAGGCTTTGCATTCTCCAAGCCAAACTTCTTGAGCATATCCTTTATGTATTTTGCTTGGTTGATGAAGGTGCCATCCTTCTTTTGCTTGATTTGGAGTCCCAAAAAGAATGAGAGCTCCCCCATCATGCTCATCTCAAATTCACCTTGCATTAACTTAGCAAACTCTTGACAATGACATTCATTAGTAGAACAAAAAATAATATCATCAACATAAATTTGAACTACTAAGATGTCATATTTATACATTTTTATAAAAAGTGTAGTGTCCACCTTACCTTTTTCAATTAAAAAGTTTGAAAGTCTTTCATACCAAGCTCTGGGAGCTTGTTTTAAACCATAAAGAGCTTTGGTAAGTTTGAAAACATGATTTGGAAATTTTGAGTCTTCAAAACCCGGTGGTTGTTCCACATACACTTCTTCATTTATAAAACCATTTAAAAATGCGCTTTTAACATCCATTTGAAAAAGCTTGAAATTATGATAACATGCATATGCAAGCAACATCCTAATGGCTTCCATTCTAGCTACGGGTGCATAGGTTTCATCAAAATCTATTCCCTCTTCTTGAGTGTAACCTTGTGCTACTAGTCTAGCTTTATTTCTTACAATGTTACCACTCTCATCTAGCTTGTTCCTAAAGACCCATTTAGTTCCTATTGTAGATTGATTACTAGGCCTATCAACTAATGTCCAAATATTACTTCTCTCAAATTGATTTAACTCTTCTTGCATAGCCATAATCCAAAAGTCATCTTTCAATGCTTCTTTAATATTCTTAGGCTCTATGCATGAGATAAATGCAACATGATTCATTAATCTAAGAGAAGATCGAGTGGTTACCCTGCTTCTTTAATATTCTTAGGCTCTATGTATGAGATAAATGCAACATGATTCATTAATCTAAGAGAAGATCGAGTGGTTACCCCCTTGGATGGATCACCCAAGATTTCACCATCTTTGACATAGTTCAACTCCCTTGGGTAGCTCACTTCCTTTTCCTCAAGAGCCAAGTCCTTCAAGGCTTCAAGAGGTGGATCTTGTGTGTCCTATTCTTTTGTTGGAATCTCATCCTCCTTTGAAGTTTGTCCTCCATTAAGGGCATTAATGATTCCTACATCATCATCATCACAAGAATCCTTCCTAGGAAGGAGGTTATCATCGAATACAACATGAATAGATTATTCTACTACTAAAGTTCTTTTGTTAAATACTCGATAGGCTTTAGAGGTTAAAGAGTAACCTATAAAAATAGCTTCATCACTTTTTGCATCAAATTTACCTAAGTTGTCTTTTCCATTATTTAAAACAAAACACTTGCAACCAAAAGGGTGAAAATAGCTAATGTTAGGCTTTTTAGATTTTAAAATCTCATAAGGTGTTTTCTTTAAAATTGGCCTAATCATTACTCGATTTACAATATAGCAAGCGGTCTTTGTGGCTTCCGCCCAAAAATATTTAGGTAAATTGTTTTCACAAAGAATAGTTCTAGCCGTTTCTTGCAAAGTTCTATTTTTCCTCTCAACTACCCCATTTTGTTGAGGAGTTCGAGGAGCCGAAAAATTATGGCTAATACCATTTTCATTTAGAAAATCTTGAAACCCCAAATTTTGAAACTCGGTTCCATGATCACTTCTAATATATGAAATTTTAAGTTCAAGATCATTTTGGGTTAATTTTGAAAATGTGATGAATTTTTCCAAAGCCTCATCTTTAGTACTTAAAAATAGAACCCAAGTAAATCTAGAAAAACCATCAACAAGTACAAAAGCATAAGACTTACCACCCAAGCTCATAGTCCTAATTGGCCCAAATAAATCCATATGGATTAGTTGTAAGCATCTACTAGTAGAAACATCATTAATGGATTTAAAGGAAGATCTATGTTGTTTACCCTTTGAGCATGCATCACAAATTTTATCATTTGAAAATTTTATCTTGGGTAAACCTCTAACTAGATTAAGGGAGACTAGTTTTTCTAAAACACTTATGCTAGCATGTCCTAGCTTCCTATGCCACAACCATGCATCATTTTCATTTTGTGTAACTAAGCATGCATGAGATGTATGAATGTCATCTAGATGCACCATGTATATGTTCCCTATGTGATGACCTATGAGCATAATATTATTAGATTTAATGTCCACAATTTTGCATCCATTTTTATCAAATAAAACATTAAATCCTTTATCACACAATTGACTTATGCTCAATAAATTGTGTTTAAGACCATCGACATATAAGACATTTTCAATGAGAATAGTAGAGTGATTACCTATGGAGCCAATACCTTTAATGTGGCCTCTCTCCTATTTTACTCACTCATCTTTAATTTGAGTCAATTTAATGACTCAACTTCTAACATTGGGTATCAATCATCACCCAACCGTTATATGGTGGATGCCGTTACTGATGTGGCATTTTTTATTGATTTGGCCGCCACGTAAGCAAACGCACGTTTTAAAATACCAAACCAAAACGACATAATATTTGCTCGTTTAACCTAAACTCATTTTAATGTGTTTTCTTCTTCAGACAAATCGTAATGTTTAGGTTTAAAAAATCAGAGAATTTGAAAAGTTTTCATAGCGTAAACATGAAATTCTCTGAGTAAATCGTGTGGGTTAATCGTTTGGGGGAATTTTCGTTGTGTTTGAAAGAGTTTTCATCATCAGAAAATCGTAAGGGTGTTTTACTGTGCAACATTTACAAACGGCTACAAGAAGGTAAGTCTGAATTTACGAAATCATTTGGGTTAAGAAATTGAAAGGGTGAATGGCATTGGATCAAATTTTCGGAAAGCATTTCGAAAATCATTTGGGTTAGGAAATTGAAAGGGTGAATGGCATTAGATCAAATTTTCGAAAAGCATTTCGGAAATTATTTGGGTTAGGAAATTGAAAGGGTGAATGGCATTAGATTAAATTGTTGGAGTTTCAGTTTTGTTTTCTTCTCTTTCAACTTAATTTTATAGGGTAAAATATTGAACCAATTCAGTTTTGTTTTAGTTTACTTGTTGAAAGGGTATGACAAGAGTGTTGTTTTTAAATTGTTTCAGTTTCAGTTTACTTGGATTAAATTGATTCTAATATGGTGCCGTTTTTAAATTCAGTTTAGTCATGGAGAAACGTGTGTTGCGTTCGAAGGGGATGACAAGAGTGCATTATGGTAAGTTTTATATTTCTATACACTTGTTTGAGTAGTTTAGGGATGCAACAATGGTGAATTACTTTTTGGATTAAATTGTTTGAGTACTTTAGGGATGCAACAATGCTAATTTAATGTATGTTTGATGGTTAAAGTGTATTTGAGTAGTTTAGGGATGCAACTGGTTTGAGTAGTTTAGGGATGAAACAATGAATGGCCTTATATGCTAGTTTAAAGTCTGACAATGGATAAAATAAGTGGATGGCCTTATATGCTAGTTTAAAGTATGAAAATGGATAAAATAAGTGAATGCCCTTATATGCTAGTTTAAAGTCTGAAAATGGATAAAATAAGTGGATGCCCTTATATGCTAGTTTAAAGTCTGAAAATGGATAAAATAAGTGGATGCCCTTATATGCTAGTTTAGGTATGGCCATTTAAGGTATGTTTGATGATTAAAGGTAAGGTATGTCTACTTGTGTGCTGGAATTGATTTAAAAAAGAATTCTGTGCTGGTGGGGGACCATGGTATGGCTATATATATGTTTGTTTAAGCAATTTGTGTGCTGGTGGGGGACCATGGTATGACTATATATATGTTTGTTTAATCAATTTGTGTGCTGGTGGGGGACCATGGTATGACTATATATATGTTTGTTTAAGGTATTTGTGTGCTGGTGGGGGACCATGGTGAATAAAAAAATGTATACTTGTGTGCTAGTGGGGGACCATGGTGGATTAAAAAATGTCTACTTGTGTGCTGGTGGGGATTAAAATAAATTGAAACCATTAGTTACTTATTGTGCTAAGTTATAATCTATTGTTTTATTAGTTAAATTATTACTGATTTGTTATTATTATTCTTTGACTAAGTGAAATTATTACAATATTTTACAGGAATTGATTCAGAGTATTGCACAATTGTTTTTCATCATGGTGGTTTTATTTTAAACAATCAGAAAACCATGTATACTGGTAAAGAGATTAGTTTCTTTGATATGTGTCACATTGATAGTATGTCCATGCTAGAAATAGATGACATGGTTAGGGAGTTAGGATATTCTACCCCACATGATATTTATTGGCAAAAACTAGGGGGTGTCTTAAAAGTTAGCCCACTGAAAAATGACAGTGATGTGCTAAGTATGTTAGCTGCTTTACCTAGGCAGAAATATGTACATGTGTACCTAGAAGAAATAGTGGAACCTCTTACTAATAGCAATGTTGGGACTAAAACTATTAGGACTGATGAGAATGCTACGAATGATGAAGTGTGTGATCATGATTCTGCTGATAATAGGTCTAATGGGTCTACTGATAATAGTAGTAGTGAGGATGCTGATTATGTAGCTTGTAGTGATCATGATTCTGATAGTCCTTTAGAAGACAGTGAGAATAATTTGGCTGACAGTGGTGATGAAGTATGTGATGTGCATGTGGGTGTTGGGAGGGATATACCAGGTTTTAGTGCAGCTGTAAGGGTTGAGAATGAAGATGTATGTAGTGAAACTGACAGTGAGGGTGCAGACTCATTGCACAGTGCAAGTGATAGTGAAACTGATGGTAAGGGAAGAAAATATTCTGAATTTAATAGTGAGACAGACTTGAAGAACCCTCAGTTTAAAAAAGGAATGATGTTCTCTCACCAGAGTGTGCTTAAAGCTGCTGTGAAGCAATATGCTGTAGTGAATAGATATAATGTGAGGCTAAAGACCAATGATTCCAGAAGACTTCAAGTTGTTTGCAAGGATGGTTGCCCTTGGATGATCTGGGCATCAAGATTGAATCCAAAAATAGTGAAGGAAAGTAGTTGGCAAATTAAAACATACATAGGGCAGCATACTTGCATTAGAGATACTGTGAATGCAAATTGTACTTCTACATGATTGGCAGAAACATACATGGAAAAATGGAGGGTTGATCCCACCTATTCTAGTGGCTCTCTTCAAAAGGATGTGGAAAATGATCACATTTTACATGTGCCATTAACAAAATGCTGTAGAGCAAAGAAATTAGCTCTGAAAAAACTTCATGGGGATGATGAAGAGCAATATACAAGGATATATGACTATCTTGGTGAGTTGAGAGGAACAAACCCTGGGACAACCACTATATGTCGTTTAGATAATAGGATTTTTGAGAGAATGTACGTTTGTCTACAAGCTTGCAAAGATGGCTTTAAGGCTGGATGTAGACGAATCATTTGTGTTGATGGGTGTTTTCTCAAAGGCCATTATCAAGGATATTTGTTGGCAGCAATTGGGATAGATGGAAATGATTGTATCTATCCCTTGGCATATGCTGTTGTTGAATCTGAAAATACATCTTCTTGGTCTTAGTTTTTTCAAATTTTAGAAGAAGATTTGGAAATAACCAACTCCCATCACTATACCTTCATGTCTGATAAACAGAAGGTAATGAATAGATTTCTTTAATTGTTTACTTATAACTTTTACTATTAATTGTTTACTATTAATTATTTCTTTATTGTCTTGCAGGGTCTAATTCAATCCATTTCAGAGTTGTTTCCGAATGCTGAGCGTAGAGGTTGTGTTAGACACTTGTATTCGAACTTCAAGAACAAAAAAGGCTTCACTGGCAAAGCATTAAAGGATGCCCTCTGGAAGGCTGCAAGAGCCACATACATGAAGGAATTCACTGATGCTATGCATGAAATGAAAGCAATTTCAGAAGATGCATTTGAGTGGATGCAGGACAAAGATCCTAGGCTATGGTCCAAGTCACATTTTGAAACACATTCAAAATCTGACTTGCTCCTCAACAATTTGTGTGAAAGCTTTAACAAGGTAAACTTCAAAATCAGTTTTAAATTTATTATATCTAAACTATGTTGTCACTTGTTATTTATTGGTAATTTGCTTATTTCTATTTTACTTTTGTAAAGATGATACTAGAGGCGAGGGATAAACCAATTTTGACATTAATGGAGATGGTCAGATGCAAGATAATGAACAGATTTGCTAAAAAGGCTGAGGATGCTCAAAAGATTGTTGGGACTCTTTGTCCAAAGATTCAAAAGAAGGTTGACAAACTTATTGTGCAATCAGTAAGGTCAGTATTGAATTTGAACTATGCTACTGTTTTCAATTTAATTTTCCACTTTGCTACTGTTTTTCCAATGTATATGAATTTGAACTCATATGTGTATATTGCAGATGCTGGCCTAGGAATGCTGGGGGAAACAGATATGAGGTCCCTACTGGACATGATGATCAACACATTGTAGACTTGGGAGCACATTCATGTAGTTGCAAAAAGTGGGATCTGACTGGTATCCCTTGTATACATGCCACAGCAACCATTTTAATGAGAGGTGAAAGACCTGAAGCTTATGTCAACAACTGCTACAAGAAAGAAACTCAGCTTCAGATTTATTCTCACATGGTCAAACCATTAAGAGGACCAAAACAGTGGGCACACCATGTAACAAATGAGCTCATCTTGCCACCTATTATTCGAAGACCTGTTGGACGACCTCAAAAAAGTAGAAGAAAGGAGGCAGATGAAATTTTAACTTCTACTGGAAGAATTTCGAAAAAGGGACTTGTTCGAATGACTTGTTCAAAATGTGGCAATGCAAGACACAACAAAAGGTCTTGCAAGGGACAAGTTGGTGGCAACAACCCCTTGTCTTCTAATAACAATGTGAGAAGACCTAGAAGAAATGGTCCAAAGGCTTCAATTCCCAATGTCTCTCAGCAAACATCAAGTTCAAATGCAGCAGGTCCACCTATGAATTCATCCACTGTCCAACTTATGAATTCATCCACTGCATATGTTCCACCAATACAGAGGCCTAAACTTGCTGTAAGTTTAGACATATTTTAATTTGTTGTTCTTTACAATCTATATTTTATACAATAAACTGACTGCACATGTTTCATTTGTATTTATTTTAGGTTAAAAGAGCACCAACTTCAAATGCAACAGGTCTAAGCAGTCAAGGCTCAGTCACCACTGTCAGATGGATGCCTTCTCAAAGCACTCAAGGCTCAGTCCAGAATCAATCACAAGAAGACCCTGCTTCAAAAAGGACTAGATGGAGATGAATTTCAGAATACAACTTCTTTTGTTAATGGTGTTTTAGGTCACTGTCACTAGTGGATATTTTGTTACACAATTGTGATCACTAATGGTGATATTTTGTTAATGCTTCAAACACTGTTCTTGTGATCATATTTGGAAAAATCTCATGATTTAATGTTGCTTTAGGTCACTAGTGAATGGCACCATTTTTTGTGTAGGTGTTTGTGTATATGTGACCAAAGAAATCAGTAAGTTTAGGTCACTCACAGTCATGGTCACTAGTGGATATTTTGTTACACAATTGTGATCACTAATGGTGATATTTAACAAAGGCATAAAGCTAAAATTTGCCCCTAACGTTTACATTTTTTGTCATTTTGGCCCTAAACCTGACTTACACCGGTGTAAGACAGTGTTAAGGGGAAAGATTAAGAGTTTGAAGGGGAAAACAAAATCACTGAGGAAAAAAAAGAATTTTATAAAGGATTGCTCATTTGTGCTTTGTTATGTATTGCAAGTATTCTGTTGGCAATGGTGTAAGTCAGTTTTTAATGTATTAAACAATCAACACTATCTTACACCGGTGTAAATCAGTTATTTAATTTACTAAACAATCAACACTGTCTTACACCGGTGTAAATCAGTTCTATAATTTACTAAACAATCAACACTGTCTTACACCGGTGTAAATCAACTCTATAATTTACTAAACAATCAAACGACACGTGGCAACCTATGAGTGGTTGCGCGAAAAATTTATCTAATTAAACAACTGCCATAAACACCCATCATTTTCCATAAACACCAATTCTACATATCACCAATTCACAAAATAGTCAGTCACAAAATACACAAATTCATACTCAAAATACCATCAACATCCGAATTCCATCAACATATCACCAATTCTACATTCGAAATACCCATTCTTCCTAAGAAATAGTTTCTCTAATCTTCCTTCATTTGATACCCATAAAAAACGCAGTCAAAACAATAGAACATATGACTGCACAAAACCAAACAAATCTTTCATTTCTTCTCTCCCTGTCCTTCGCTTTGATTTTGTTTAGCAGACCAATAAGAAGAACCTTTGTACGAGAATCCAATGGAGGATCGTACCATTCAAAAAAATGGCAATCCTTGTAAAATCGGTTACCGTAATTCGAACACCCATAAAATCGTCGACCTGGGTTGTTGTTAGTCCATGCAGTCTTCAATACTGCTTCCTTACCACACCAGCAACAAATAGGGATGTCGTTCCCCCCATCCCCTATAACCTCTCCTTTCAACCTTCTCATTCCTCTGTTAACCCAACTCAAAAATTCAATTCAGAACGCAAGCAAAGAAATTAGGGATTCATTTGAGTAAAGGGGATTTTTTATAACGGTTAGATTTTGGGTTAAACGAGCAAATATAATGCCGTTTTGGTTTGGTATTTTAAAACATGCGTTTGCTTACGTGGCGGCCAAATCAATAAAAAATGCCACATCAGTAACGGCATCCACCATATAACGGTTGGGTGATGATTGATACCCAATGTTAGAAGTTGAGTCATTAAATTGACTCAAATTAAAGATGAGTGAGTAAAATAGGAGAGAGACAAAAGTTGAGTCATGATTTTTGTATTTTACCCAAAAAAAAACTAAATCCTTTTCTCCTCATTGCTATTTCAGCCGCCGCTGCCGTTAGCCACCGTCCGTCGGCGAGATTGTTGCCGCCACGCCTCTTTCCCTGCTGCATCCTTATCGCCGTTCGAGCCTGGTCGTTGTTCCCAACCGTTTGCGCTGTAAATTCGGTAAGATTTTTGTATCTTTTATTTAGGAAAATTGTCTTTGTTTCTGCTTAATGATATACAATTTGGGTGTGGCGTTGTTGCTTTCACTGGATCTTATGCCGACATTTTCTTTTGTTCTTTCTTCTTTTAGATTTGATTTGCCAAATAATTAAGTGAGTTGGACGAATGGGGGCTTGTTGTTTTGAGATTTGTAGGGATTTTTTCCTTGTGAATTTTTGATTTGGGTGGCAATAATGTGTTGTTGAATTTGGGGAACATTAACCTTGGAGTGGTGGGATATGGCATCTAGAGAAGGCATAGGCGCCCTGGTCATGAACTGGTGCCTCTGGCAGCATTGATAAGCAGAGAGATGAAGAATGAAAAGATGGAGAAGCTGAGTGTATAATACGTCCACGCCGCTCAGTCTAGGAAAGAAGAAGATTATTTCTTGTTAAAACAGATTGTCACCGAGTACCCAACAATCCATCCTCTACCTTCTCTGTTTTTCCGATAAGTGATCGTTTCTTTTTGCGAATTTTGAGTCTCGTCGATGCTGATGTTCTTAGATGATATGCAGTGTTGATTAGCTTAGGAATTGGTTCGACTTAGGAGAAAATTCATGCTTGAGGATGATACATATATCACTGAGGTTCCTTCCTTGGGGTTGATACTTGATACATATATAGATTATAAACAAGAGTAGCATTATACATTTTCAAATGAAATGTATTAACTATTGTCTTCTGCCGTCAGATCTTCGATGGGCACAACGGTAATGATGCAGCTATTTATACGAGGGAGCATCTTTTGAGTCATGTATTGAGTGTTGTTCCTCGTGGCCTTGGGCAGGAGGAGTGCTTTCAAGCTTTACCTCGAGCGATAGTTGCTGGATTTTTGAAGATCGACAAGGAATTCCAGAGTAGAGGCATGGAACTTTGGCCTTCTTCGATCTTTGTGTTGTTTTCCAATTCATACACAGACTCCTTATTGAATTGTCTACAGGTGAAACATCGGGTACTGCTGCTACATTCGTTATAGTTGATGCGTGGACGGTGACTATTGCTTTCGTTAGGGATTCTCGTTGTATTTTAGATACCCAAGTTGGTGGAAACTCCACCTAAACCGTTGATCACAGACTTGAAGAGAACATGAAAGAGTGTGTCTCTATCTCAATAGATCTCCTTTCTTCTAATTCTGTGAACAGAATTCTTAATTGGTGTTGGACTTTCATTATTGCAGGAGGGAAGATGTAACTGCTAGCGGGGGTGAAGTTGGAAGGCTTAGCATTGCTGGCGGTTCTGAGGTTGGTGTTTTTAGAGCGCTTTAACTTTGTTTTTCCTCTTCTAGTAACATGTAACATATGTTTATGCAACTTTTTTCTGGATCGTGACAAATTGGTCCTCTTGGATGTTGGCCGAGAGGTTTATGCCTTTCTAAGTCAATAGAGATATGGATGTTGGAGAGTTTATAGTTCCCGTACCATATATGAAGCAAGTAAAGGTAAGCTTCTTGGACCTTTTGCTACGTTGCTATCAATGTTATGGTCACTTTCTCATTTGAAACTGAAGCTCATGTGCACACATTTAAAGTTTGTAAATGAAATGGCTAATGTTTCTTGTTGTTTGTTAAAGCTCTCAAATGCATGCGGGAGGCTTATAATTACTTCGGGTTGCATTTGGGATGCCTTATCATCGAAAATGGCTGCTAAATCTTGTCGTGGATTGCCAGCTGAACTTCCAGCTAGACAAGTTGTTAAGGAAGCATTAAGGACACGAGGGTTAAAGGATGACACGACATGCATCGTTGTCAATATAATTCCCCTCGAAAATTCACCGCTGCCTTCGCCTCTTCCCAAAAAGCCGAATAAACAGAGATCTTTTTTATCCCGGAGCAAGTCTCGTGATTTCGCCAATAAATTAGCGAAGAAGCTGTCAGCTGTTGGTATAGTGGAAGGTTGTTTGAATAAGGCTCAACAATGCTTGCTGAAAGGTTAGCACTTAGCACTAGACATCAAATGATCAAACAAATACCTATAATTTCTCAGATGCGAGTGTCGGATTCAAATATTTAGAAAGTAAATAATGCATCGTTTTCACGTATTATTGCAGATTAGGAAACGATGAGTGGACGGGGCAAACAACATCAGGTATATTCACATGCGGTGTATGCCAAGCGGACCTCGCTCTGAACGAAGGCATTTCGGTTCATGCAAGCTCCATATTGTCAACCAGTTCAAGCCATGTCAAGAGCCCTTCCTTTATGTCGGTTGCCGCAGTAAAAAGGATGTCATGGAAGAAAAACTCATGATGGAAGAAAACCAGACAATAAAGCTGAATGGTCGAAAAATAGGGGAAGACAAAGAAGATGAGCACATCTTGTTTTTAATTAAACTAAAATTAACAAGGACTAAATGTGTAGTTATACAAATTTCCATTAACAATCACGTCACCTCTCTGTTAAATTTTAACGGTTGATGGTCAAAATAGGTCTAATTAAATAGTTAGATGGTCGAATTTTAAGTTTTTGTAGTTTGGTGGTCAAAATAGATACTCACGTCACGTCATCTCTATTCTAAACACACTTGGGGGATGGGCTTGTTGAATTTATGTTTCATTTTTATACTTGAATCATAGAATATGCGATGTACGACGAAATATCTTTAAAAATCATTTAATTTTATTTCTGATTTAATTATTGAATTAAATCTTTTTTCTAATCTGTCAATTTTAGTACAATATTTCAAATAACAAGTATTTAGCCCTTACATTTAATTTATATTTAAATAAAGGCCTAAATGAAAAATCAGCCCCCTAAACCATATTCGTTGTTTGCTTTTAGCCCTTACACATTTTTTGTCAAAACAAGTATTTAAACAATTATTTTTGGTCACTTTAGGTCTTGTAGTTATCTAAGTTAAAAAATTATTATGGGCAACGAAATGTTAACACATCACAAAGATTTTGTAACACCCTAAAAATTACGCTCAAATTATAATCCCTAGATTTAAAAAAATCCTTAATTTGGAAACCTAATTTTGAAATACCTACCCTAACAATTCAGAATTTTAATTCTAAACCCTAATTTTCTATGAGGGACTAAATAAATTTTTTATGAAACTTAAAAATTAATTTGAAATTTCTTGAAAAGTCAAGGATTGATTCTGTAAATAACTTTTTTATAAAATTGAATTCTAAATCAATTGGTTTTCTGCCACAGTCTCTTCCTCTGTTTTTAATTATTATTATTATAATTATTAATTATAGCCGTATAATATATATATATATTTGATCTTTTAGTTTCAAATTGAATTCTAATTCTCCTTTTTACTCACGGTTGAATTGACTCTTCTTTTTCAACTTAAATTCTTGTTTTATTATTATTATTATTATTATTATTATTATTATTATTATTATTATTATTATTATTATTATTATTATTATTATTATTCTAAACCTAATTTGTTTAGATTACCAACTCTCAACTCTCTCTATATATAGTCATAGTTATTACATATAGAAATAAACCTAAGCCTTAAGTTTTAAAGTGTTATTGCTCTTAGTTATTCCCATGTTTTATGAATTCTTCTCGAATTGACGTTGTCATTATGTTGAGTGGATCGAAAGATCGATATGAACCAAGAGGGGGGTGAATTGGAAATTTAAAGATTTTGTGGTGGAAATTGCAAATTAAAAATAGTAGACAAGAGATTTTAGAGTGGTTCAAGTTCCAAATGAACTCTACATCCACTACCTTAGCTTCACTAAGGATTTGCAACAATTCCACTAATTGCTCTTCCCCTTTTCTAGGCTAAGGAGGCAACCCTTACAATTTCGGTTGAATTTTCTACCCAAAATTCAACCCAATCCTCACAACAAGAGAACAAAGAAATTTGTTGGCTAATAGAGTATCTCTCAATACAAATGATAGCCCAATTACAAGCACTCAACCCAATTGAACAAGATAAGAATGAAAATTACAATTGGGTTTTCTAGACAATATGGATTTTTGCACAATTGCTTGGATTTGATGAATAGATGTTTTCTTGAAGATCAATAGTTGTTGCTGTAGCTTTTGGATGTCTCTTTTATACCTCCTCATTGATTTCTAGCCGTTTGGGTGGTTGGTAACATAAATGGAGCCGTTGGAACCCTCTCTTACCACCATAAATGCACTTCTGCAGCTATGCGTATCGGTACGCGGGAAGGTGTATCGATATCTGTTTCAGAAAAGAAAGAGCCGTTGTCTGCAATAAATAAGGGGTATCGATACGCGCGTAAGCGTATCGGTACAGGGTATCGAAACGGTAAAGGCCGTATCGATACCTTTTTCTCAACTTAACTCACTGTCGATATCCGTATCGGTACGGGGGTTAGGCGTATTGATACGGGTCAACGACCTTTTAAAGTTTGGTTACCAACCAACTGACACCAACGGTCATATTTTTTAAACCGACTTATATTTAAAAATTATAAAGACCGTATCGATACGAGGGTTTGCCGTATCGGTACGCTATTCAAACTCTTTGAATTTTAACATAGGAGCGTATCGATACGAGGGTTTGCCGTATCGATACGTGTTCCGACAATAGCCAAGTTTTGTAAAAAGGTATCAATACGCTTGGGAGTGTATCGATACACCTGAACGTTTTTCAATAGTTTGGCCTTGGAACACTTAGAAAATATTTTGAGTTTGAGTTTTACAAATCAGTTTTAAAGAGTTGGTGTTTTAAAACTTATTAAGGGACTTATAAAAACAATTTTAAGTTTTTCAAATTGATCCTTAAAGATCTAATTATATCAAAATCAAACATAGGTTTTACAATCTCCCCTTTTTGATATAACAAAACTAAAACTTAAAATTTTTGATATTTTGAAAAACTTTTACAAAGTTAACTCCCCCTTAATATAAGCTTGATAACCTTTGAGTTAAAATCAAAATATTTGAAGTGTGAGCTAGTTTCTCTCCCCCTTTTTGTTAGATCAAAAAATCTTGAGACAATTAAGTGCATAAAGAAGGCAAAGGTATAAATAAGCAACATAATTTTATTCATCATAGCATCAAACTTGAAATCCAAACAAAAGCAAAAAGAAATCAAAGCATAGGTTTAATCCTAAAACAAACTTAATCCTAAGAACATAAAGCAAAGGTGCATAAAATAGAAAATCCTAAATGATATGCATGAGATGCAAGAAGAAACGTCTAGGCATCGTCTTCGTCATCTTCATCATCTTCATCAACTCTCATAGGCTCATTATCCCGCATGCTATTGCGCCACTCATCATGGAAAGTGGCGATGGAAATATTCAAAGAATTGTGCCCGCTTTCAAGGGATGTGAGACGATTCTCCATACCCGTCATCCTTGTATCAAAGGTAGTTTCCATGGAAGTAAGACGAGTGTTCATGTCCGTGCGCAACCCGGTAAATTGCTCATTGAGATAGGTCATGAGAGCATCCATAGAGGGTTGTGGGACTTGAGGAGCTTGAGGCTCTTCAAATACGGCGGCGGCCTCCGGTGGTAACTCAGCAAGACGTACCCATTCACCATTAAGATAATGAAATTTTGCCCGAGCAAGAGATCGCTCATCAATGGGATCGGTGAGAGGAGTTGGGTAGTCATAAGAGCAATCAATATCCTTTTTAAGAAAGAAATAACTCAAAGTCGTACCATATGTAAAGGAGGTGACGAGAGTTGTGTGACGATTTTGCACGAGGTAGACGATCTCCGCGAACATGAGTCGAGCAAGATTTGGGCGCTTTTTCTCACGGAAACAACGGATCCAAAAATCATCCACTCGACGGATGATGGAATATTTTCCTCCGGAGGGACGAAACCACCAAGACACCATCAAATGTAAGATCCAGTCTTGAGCATTTAGGGCGGTGACGGATCCACTAAGAACATGCCCCAAAGCATGCTCATCATCAATGCCTTCATCCTCTAATTTGAAAACCTCACAAATGGATTTGACATCAAGAATGATTTTCTTCCCCATGAGGTAAGAGCTAATGGCAACAACTTCCCCATCACGAGAAATACATTTGGCATTAGAGTAAAAAATCAAAACCAAAAGGCGATAGTAAAAACTGGGAATAGAGATGAAATCCATAAAGTTCCAACGACGAAACAACGGAAGATATTCAAACTTAAAACGCTCGGAGTCGAGAAAAGGAACGGATATTACCCTTTCGACACGAATCTTATAATTCTCATATTGACGAAAATGAGTTAGACCCGAGTTGCCATCAAAGGATTGCTCATAGATGATTGAGTAGTTCGGACGAGCAATCGCTCCAAGGGTGGATGATTCACCGGCTTGAGAAACCCTTGTACGCTTCCTCGATGGTTCTTTTGGTGCCATGATCTAAAAGAGAAATAAGCAAGAGGATTTCTTCAATTTTGGGTAAAAACCAAGGTAAAAATTTTTTTTGAGAAAAATTTGAAGAAAAGTTTTGAAAAACAAAAAATTTAAAAGAAAAGATGAAACAAAACAACAACAAAAATTGAAAAAGAAAAAAGAAGGAAAAAGATTACCTTGATAGAACTTGGGAAATTGAAGAAAATCTAGCACAATAGATGAGAGAGAGAGCACAAAGCCTTGCTTGATTCAAAAACTCTTTTAGATTTGAGTTGAGGTGTGAAAAATATGAAGGAGGAAGGGCCTTTTTATAGGCAAAAACGGCTAGGGTTAATTAGGTTTTGAAGAGTTTTAATTTAGGTAAAAGTTGAACTCATTAAAAGCCAAATTTAAAGTTGTCTGTGCAATCGAGTATCGATACGCCTAAGGGTGTATCGATACGGGGGTAGAATCATCTTTTCCGCAAAAATGCCCGTTGGAGAGTCGTATCGAAACGGAGGGGTCCGTATCGAAACAACCCGTATCGATACGAGTTGAATCGTATCGATACCCGTGAAGCGAAGAAAATTCTGGGAAACTGAATGAAGAACACGTATCGATACGCATAGATCCGTATCGATACCGTATGCCCAGAAATGCATATTTGGTTCTAATAACAACCAAAGGCTCGAACTTAACAACTCCTAAAAGTATGCAAATGATGAATGAGCAGTTCTAAGCATATTTTAACAGAAGCATACTCCCCCTAACTATAGGCATGGATGAAATTAGGAGTCTAAACACATAAACATGGCATTTCACAAGATCAAGCAAATTTAAGCACAAAAGAGGTCCTAAAAGGTCAAGATAGGCTAGCTAAACCTAACTCTCTCCTAAGGGACCAAAAACGCTCTTTATCTAAGGGTTTTGTAAATATGTCCGCTAATTGATTTAAGGTGTCTACATACTCTATAACCACATCTTCCTTAAGGACATGATCTCTAATGAAATGATGCCTTATTTCTATGTGTTTGGTTCTAGAGTGTTGGATGGGATTTTTTGTTAAACATATTGCACTAGTGTTGTCACATTTTAGGGGTATGGTTTCAACCTTAATTCCATAATCTAAGAGTTGTTGCTTCATCCAAAGGACTTGAGCACAACAACTCCCTAAGGATATGTACTCGGCTTCGGTGGTAGATAAGGCTACACTATTTTGTTTCTTAGAGAACCAAGATATGAGCATACTACCTAGAAATTGACAAGTTCCCGAAGTACTTTTCCTATGGATTTTGCAACCCCCATAATCCGCATCCGAGTAAGCATGAAGGTTGAAGGTAGAGTCTCTAGGGTACCAAAGACCTAGACAAGGAGTATCTCTAAGGTACCTAAAGATTCTCTTAACGACTATAAGGTGAGACTCTCTAGGACTAGCTTGAAACCTAGCACACAAGCAAACACTAAACAAGATATTCAGTCTACTTGCGGTAAGGTAAAGCAATGATCCAATCATAGAGCGATAAAGCTTAGAGTCAACACACTTACCTCCTTCATCTTTGTCAAGCTTTGTAGATGAGCTCATAGAAGTGGCTTGAGGCTTTGCATTCTCCAAGCCAAACTTCTTGAGCATATCCTTTATGTATTTTGCTTGGTTGATGAAGGTGCCATCCTTCTTTTGCTTGATTTGGAGTCCCAAAAAGAATGAGAGCTCCCCCATCATGCTCATCTCAAATTCACCTTGCATTAACTTAGCAAACTCTTGACAATGACATTCATTAGTAGAACAAAAAATAATATCATCAACATAAATTTGAACTACTAAGATGTCATATTTATACATTTTTATAAAAAGTGTAGTGTCCACCTTACCTTTTTCAATTAAAAAGTTTGAAAGTCTTTCATACCAAGCTCTGGGAGCTTGTTTTAAACCATAAAGAGCTTTGGTAAGTTTGAAAACATGATTTGGAAATTTTGAGTCTTCAAAACCCGGTGGTTGTTCCACATACACTTCTTCATTTATAAAACCATTTAAAAATGCGCTTTTAACATCCATTTGAAAAAGCTTGAAATTATGATAACATGCATATGCAAGCAACATCCTAATGGCTTCCATTCTAGCTACGGGTGCATAGGTTTCATCAAAATCTATTCCCTCTTCTTGAGTGTAACCTTGTGCTACTAGTCTAGCTTTATTTCTTACAATGTTACCACTCTCATCTAGCTTGTTCCTAAAGACCCATTTAGTTCCTATTGTAGATTGATTACTAGGCCTATCAACTAATGTCCAAATATTACTTCTCTCAAATTGATTTAACTCTTCTTGCATAGCCATAATCCAAAAGTCATCTTTCAATGCTTCTTTAATATTCTTAGGCTCTATGCATGAGATAAATGCAACATGATTCATTAATCTAAGAGAAGATCGAGTGGTTACCCTGCTTCTTTAATATTCTTAGGCTCTATGTATGAGATAAATGCAACATGATTCATTAATCTAAGAGAAGATCGAGTGGTTACCCCCTTGGATGGATCACCCAAGATTTCACCATCTTTGACATAGTTCAACTCCCTTGGGTAGCTCACTTCCTTTTCCTCAAGAGCCAAGTCCTTCAAGGCTTCAAGAGGTGGATCTTGTGTGTCCTATTCTTTTGTTGGAATCTCATCCTCCTTTGAAGTTTGTCCTCCATTAAGGGCATTAATGATTCCTACATCATCATCATCACAAGAATCCTTCCTAGGAAGGAGGTTATCATCGAATACAACATGAATAGATTATTCTACTACTAAAGTTCTTTTGTTAAATACTCGATAGGCTTTAGAGGTTAAAGAGTAACCTATAAAAATAGCTTCATCACTTTTTGCATCAAATTTACCTAAGTTGTCTTTTCCATTATTTAAAACAAAACACTTGCAACCAAAAGGGTGAAAATAGCTAATGTTAGGCTTTTTAGATTTTAAAATCTCATAAGGTGTTTTCTTTAAAATTGGCCTAATCATTACTCGATTTACAATATAGCAAGCGGTCTTTGTGGCTTCCGCCCAAAAATATTTAGGTAAATTGTTTTCACAAAGAATAGTTCTAGCCGTTTCTTGCAAAGTTCTATTTTTCCTCTCAACTACCCCATTTTGTTGAGGAGTTCGAGGAGCCGAAAAATTATGGCTAATACCATTTTCATTTAGAAAATCTTGAAACCCCAAATTTTGAAACTCGGTTCCATGATCACTTCTAATATATGAAATTTTAAGTTCAAGATCATTTTGGGTTAATTTTGAAAATGTGATGAATTTTTCCAAAGCCTCATCTTTAGTACTTAAAAATAGAACCCAAGTAAATCTAGAAAAACCATCAACAAGTACAAAAGCATAAGACTTACCACCCAAGCTCATAGTCCTAATTGGCCCAAATAAATCCATATGGATTAGTTGTAAGCATCTACTAGTAGAAACATCATTAATGGATTTAAAGGAAGATCTATGTTGTTTACCCTTTGAGCATGCATCACAAATTTTATCATTTGAAAATTTTATCTTGGGTAAACCTCTAACTAGATTAAGGGAGACTAGTTTTTCTAAAACACTTATGCTAGCATGTCCTAGCTTCCTATGCCACAACCATGCATCATTTTCATTTTGTGTAACTAAGCATGCATGAGATGTATGAATGTCATCTAGATGCACCATGTATATGTTCCCTATGTGATGACCTATGAGCATAATATTATTAGATTTAATGTCCACAATTTTGCATCCATTTTTATCAAATAAAACATTAAATCCTTTATCACACAATTGACTTATGCTCAATAAATTGTGTTTAAGACCATCGACATATAAGACATTTTCAATGAGAATAGTAGAGTGATTACCTATGGAGCCAATACCTTTAATGTGGCCTCTCTCCTATTTTACTCACTCATCTTTAATTTGAGTCAATTTAATGACTCAACTTCTAACATTGGGTATCAATCATCACCCAACCGTTATATGGTGGATGCCGTTACTGATGTGGCATTTTTTATTGATTTGGCCGCCACGTAAGCAAACGCACGTTTTAAAATACCAAACCAAAACGACATAATATTTGCTCGTTTAACCTAAACTCATTTTAATGTGTTTTCTTCTTCAGACAAATCGTAATGTTTAGGTTTAAAAAATCAGAGAATTTGAAAAGTTTTCATAGCGTAAACATGAAATTCTCTGAGTAAATCGTGTGGGTTAATCGTTTGGGGGAATTTTCGTTGTGTTTGAAAGAGTTTTCATCATCAGAAAATCGTAAGGGTGTTTTACTGTGCAACATTTACAAACGGCTACAAGAAGGTAAGTCTGAATTTACGAAATCATTTGGGTTAAGAAATTGAAAGGGTGAATGGCATTGGATCAAATTTTCGGAAAGCATTTCGAAAATCATTTGGGTTAGGAAATTGAAAGGGTGAATGGCATTAGATCAAATTTTCGAAAAGCATTTCGGAAATTATTTGGGTTAGGAAATTGAAAGGGTGAATGGCATTAGATTAAATTGTTGGAGTTTCAGTTTTGTTTTCTTCTCTTTCAACTTAATTTTATAGGGTAAAATATTGAACCAATTCAGTTTTGTTTTAGTTTACTTGTTGAAAGGGTATGACAAGAGTGCTGTTTTTAAATTGTTTCAGTTTCAGTTTACTTGGATTAAATTGATTCTAATATGGTGCCGTTTTTAAATTCAGTTTAGTCATGGAGAAACGTGTGTTGCGTTCGAAGGGGATGACAAGAGTGCATTATGGTAAGTTTTATATTTCTATACACTTGTTTGAGTAGTTTAGGGATGCAACAATGGTGAATTACTTTTTGGATTAAATTGTTTGAGTACTTTAGGGATGCAACAATGCTAATTTAATGTATGTTTGATGGTTAAAGTGTATTTGAGTAGTTTAGGGATGCAACTGGTTTGAGTAGTTTAGGGATGAAACAATGAATGGCCTTATATGCTAGTTTAAAGTCTGACAATGGATAAAATAAGTGGATGGCCTTATATGCTAGTTTAAAGTATGAAAATGGATAAAATAAGTGAATGCCCTTATATGCTAGTTTAAAGTCTGAAAATGGATAAAATAAGTGGATGCCCTTATATGCTAGTTTAAAGTCTGAAAATGGATAAAATAAGTGGATGCCCTTATATGCTAGTTTAGGTATGGCCATTTAAGGTATGTTTGATGATTAAAGGTAAGGTATGTCTACTTGTGTGCTGGAATTGATTTAAAAAAGAATTCTGTGCTGGTGGGGGACCATGGTATGGCTATATATATGTTTGTTTAAGCAATTTGTGTGCTGGTGGGGGACCATGGTATGACTATATATATGTTTGTTTAATCAATTTGTGTGCTGGTGGGGGACCATGGTATGACTATATATATGTTTGTTTAAGGTATTTGTGTGCTGGTGGGGGACCATGGTGAATAAAAAAATGTATACTTGTGTGCTAGTGGGGGACCATGGTGGATTAAAAAATGTCTACTTGTGTGCTGGTGGGGATTAAAATAAATTGAAACCATTAGTTACTTATTGTGCTAAGTTATAATCTATTGTTTTATTAGTTAAATTATTACTGATTTGTTATTATTATTCTTTGACTAAGTGAAATTATTACAATATTTTACAGGAATTGATTCAGAGTATTGCACAATTGTTTTTCATCATGGTGGTTTTATTTTAAACAATCAGAAAACCATGTATACTGGTAAAGAGATTAGTTTCTTTGATATGTGTCACATTGATAGTATGTCCATGCTAGAAATAGATGACATGGTTAGGGAGTTAGGATATTCTACCCCACATGATATTTATTGGCAAAAACTAGGGGGTGTCTTAAAAGTTAGCCCACTGAAAAATGACAGTGATGTGCTAAGTATGTTAGCTGCTTTACCTAGGCAGAAATATGTACATGTGTACCTAGAAGAAATAGTGGAACCTCTTACTAATAGCAATGTTGGGACTAAAACTATTAGGACTGATGAGAATGCTACGAATGATGAAGTGTGTGATCATGATTCTGCTGATAATAGGTCTAATGGGTCTACTGATAATAGTAGTAGTGAGGATGCTGATTATGTAGCTTGTAGTGATCATGATTCTGATAGTCCTTTAGAAGACAGTGAGAATAATTTGGCTGACAGTGGTGATGAAGTATGTGATGTGCATGTGGGTGTTGGGAGGGATATACCAGGTTTTAGTGCAGCTGTAAGGGTTGAGAATGAAGATGTATGTAGTGAAACTGACAGTGAGGGTGCAGACTCATTGCACAGTGCAAGTGATAGTGAAACTGATGGTAAGGGAAGAAAATATTCTGAATTTAATAGTGAGACAGACTTGAAGAACCCTCAGTTTAAAAAAGGAATGATGTTCTCTCACCAGAGTGTGCTTAAAGCTGCTGTGAAGCAATATGCTGTAGTGAATAGATATAATGTGAGGCTAAAGACCAATGATTCCAGAAGACTTCAAGTTGTTTGCAAGGATGGTTGCCCTTGGATGATCTGGGCATCAAGATTGAATCCAAAAATAGTGAAGGAAAGTAGTTGGCAAATTAAAACATACATAGGGCAGCATACTTGCATTAGAGATACTGTGAATGCAAATTGTACTTCTACATGATTGGCAGAAACATACATGGAAAAATGGAGGGTTGATCCCACCTATTCTAGTGGCTCTCTTCAAAAGGATGTGGAAAATGATCACATTTTACATGTGCCATTAACAAAATGCTGTAGAGCAAAGAAATTAGCTCTGAAAAAACTTCATGGGGATGATGAAGAGCAATATACAAGGATATATGACTATCTTGGTGAGTTGAGAGGAACAAACCCTGGGACAACCACTATATGTCGTTTAGATAATAGGATTTTTGAGAGAATGTACGTTTGTCTACAAGCTTGCAAAGATGGCTTTAAGGCTGGATGTAGACGAATCATTTGTGTTGATGGGTGTTTTCTCAAAGGCCATTATCAAGGATATTTGTTGGCAACAATTGGGATAGATGGAAATGATTGTATCTATCCCTTGGCATATGCTGTTGTTGAATCTGAAAATACATCTTCTTGGTCTTAGTTTTTTCAAATTTTAGAAGAAGATTTGGAAATAACCAACTCCCATCACTATACCTTCATGTCTGATAAACAGAAGGTAATGAATAGATTTCTTTAATTGTTTACTTATAACTTTTACTATTAATTGTTTACTATTAATTATTTCTTTATTGTCTTGCAGGGTCTAATTCAATCCATTTCAGAGTTGTTTCCGAATGCTGAGCGTAGAGGTTGTGTTAGACACTTGTATTCGAACTTCAAGAACAAAAAAGGCTTCACTGGCAAAGCATTAAAGGATGCCCTCTGGAAGGCTGCAAGAGCCACATACATGAAGGAATTCACTGATGCTATGCATGAAATGAAAGCAATTTCAGAAGATGCATTTGAGTGGATGCAGGACAAAGATCCTAGGCTATGGTCCAAGTCACATTTTGAAACACATTCAAAATCTGACTTGCTCCTCAACAATTTGTGTGAAAGCTTTAACAAGGTAAACTTCAAAATCAGTTTTAAATTTATTATATCTAAACTATGTTGTCACTTGTTATTTATTGGTAATTTGCTTATTTCTATTTTACTTTTGTAAAGATGATACTAGAGGCGAGGGATAAACCAATTTTGACATTAATGGAGATGGTCAGATGCAAGATAATGAACAGATTTGCTAAAAAGGCTGAGGATGCTCAAAAGATTGTTGGGACTCTTTGTCCAAAGATTCAAAAGAAGGTTGACAAACTTATTGTGCAATCAGTAAGGTCAGTATTGAATTTGAACTATGCTACTGTTTTCAATTTAATTTTCCACTTTGCTACTGTTTTTCCAATGTATATGAATTTGAACTCATATGTGTATATTGCAGATGCTGGCCTAGGAATGCTGGGGGAAACAGATATGAGGTCCCTACTGGACATGATGATCAACACATTGTAGACTTGGGAGCACATTCATGTAGTTGCAAAAAGTGGGATCTGACTGGTATCCCTTGTATACATGCCACAGCAACCATTTTAATGAGAGGTGAAAGACCTGAAGCTTATGTCAACAACTGCTACAAGAAAGAAACTCAGCTTCAGATTTATTCTCACATGGTCAAACCATTAAGAGGACCAAAACAGTGGGCACACCATGTAACAAATGAGCTCATCTTGCCACCTATTATTCGAAGACCTGTTGGACGACCTCAAAAAAGTAGAAGAAAGGAGGCAGATGAAATTTTAACTTCTACTGGAAGAATTTCGAAAAAGGGACTTGTTCGAATGACTTGTTCAAAATGTGGCAATGCAAGACACAACAAAAGGTCTTGCAAGGGACAAGTTGGTGGCAACAACCCCTTGTCTTCTAATAACAATGTGAGAAGACCTAGAAGAAATGGTCCAAAGGCTTCAATTCCCAATGTCTCTCAGCAAACATCAAGTTCAAATGCAGCAGGTCCACCTATGAATTCATCCACTGTCCAACTTATGAATTCATCCACTGCATATGTTCCACCAATACAGAGGCCTAAACTTGCTGTAAGTTTAGACATATTTTAATTTGTTGTTCTTTACAATCTATATTTTATACAATAAACTGACTGCACATGTTTCATTTGTATTTATTTTAGGTTAAAAGAGCACCAACTTCAAATGCAACAGGTCTAAGCAGTCAAGGCTCAGTCACCACTGTCAGATGGATGCCTTCTCAAAGCACTCAAGGCTCAGTCCAGAATCAATCACAAGAAGACCCTGCTTCAAAAAGGACTAGATGGAGATGAATTTCAGAATACAACTTCTTTTGTTAATGGTGTTTTAGGTCACTGTCACTAGTGGATATTTTGTTACACAATTGTGATCACTAATGGTGATATTTTGTTAATGCTTCAAACACTGTTCTTGTGATCATATTTGGAAAAATCTCATGATTTAATGTTGCTTTAGGTCACTAGTGAATGGCACCATTTTTTGTGTAGGTGTTTGTGTATATGTGACCAAAGAAATCAGTAAGTTTAGGTCACTCACAGTCATGGTCACTAGTGGATATTTTGTTACACAATTGTGATCACTAATGGTGATATTTAACAAAGGCATAAAGCTAAAATTTGCCCCTAACGTTTACATTTTTTGTCATTTTGGCCCTAAACCTGACTTACACTGGTGTAAGACAGTGTTAAGGGGAAAGATTAAGAGTTTGAAGGGGAAAACAAAATCACTGAGGAAAAAAAAGAATTTTATAAAGGATTGCTCATTTGTGCTTTGTTATGTATTGCAAGTATTCTGTTGGCAATGGTGTAAGTCAGTTTTTAATGTATTAAACAATCAACACTATCTTACACCGGTGTAAATCAGTTATTTAATTTACTAAACAATCAACACTGTCTTACACCGGTGTAAATCAGTTCTATAATTTACTAAACAATCAACACTGTCTTACACCGGTGTAAATCAACTCTATAATTTACTAAACAATCAAACGACACGTGGCAACCTATGAGTGGTTGCGCGAAAAATTTATCTAATTAAACAACTGCCATAAACACCCATCATTTTCCATAAACACCAATTCTACATATCACCAATTCACAAAATAGTCAGTCACAAAATACACAAATTCATACTCAAAATACCATCAACATCCGAATTCCATCAACATATCACCAATTCTACATTCGAAATACCCATTCTTCCTAAGAAATAGTTTCTCTAATCTTCCTTCATTTGATACCCATAAAAAACGCAGTCAAAACAATAGAACATATGACTGCACAAAACCAAACAAATCTTTCATTTCTTCTCTCCCTGTCCTTCGCTTTGATTTTGTTTAGCAGACCAATAAGAAGAACCTTTGTACGAGAATCCAATGGAGGATCGTACCATTCAAAAAAATGGCAATCCTTGTAAAATCGGTTACCGTAATTCGAACACCCATAAAATCGTCGACCTGGGTTGTTGTTAGTCCATGCAGTCTTCAATACTGCTTCCTTACCACACCAGCAACAAATAGGGATGTCGTTCCCCCCATCCCCTATAACCTCTCCTTTCAACCTTCTCATTCCTCTGTTAACCCAACTCAAAAATTCAATTCAGAACGCAAGCAAAGAAATTAGGGATTCATTTGAGTAAAGGGGATTTTTTATAACGGTTAGATTTTGGGTTAAACGAGCAAATATAATGCCGTTTTGGTTTGGTATTTTAAAACATGTGTTTGCTTACGTGGCGGCCAAATCAATAAAAAATGCCACATCAGTAACGGCATCCACCATATAACGGTTGGGTGATGATTGATACCCAATGTTAGAAGTTGAGTCATTAAATTGACTCAAATTAAAGATGAGTGAGTAAAATAGGAGAGAGACAAAAGTTGAGTCATGATTTTTGTATTTTACCCAAAAAAAAACTAAATCCTTTTCTCCTCATTGCTATTTCAGCCGCCGCTGCCGTTAGCCACCGTCCGTCGGCGAGATTGTTGCCGCCACGCCTCTTTCCCTGCTGCATCCTTATCGCCGTTCGAGCCTGGTCGTTGTTCCCAACCGTTTGCGCTGTAAATTCGGTAAGATTTTTGTATCTTTTATTTAGGAAAATTGTCTTTGTTTCTGCTTAATGATATACAATTTGGGTGTGGCGTTGTTGCTTTCACTGGATCTTATGCCGACATTTTCTTTTGTTCTTTCTTCTTTTAGATTTGATTTGCCAAATAATTAAGTGAGTTGGACGAATGGGGGCTTGTTGTTTTGAGATTTGTAGGGATTTTTTCCTTGTGAATTTTTGATTTGGGTGGCAATAATGTGTTGTTGAATTTGGGGAACATTAACCTTGGAGTGGTGGGATATGGCATCTAGAGAAGGCATAGGCGCCCTGGTCATGAACTGGTGCCTCTGGCAGCATTGATAAGCAGAGAGATGAAGAATGAAAAGATGGAGAAGCTGAGTGTATAATACGTCCACGCCGCTCAGTCTAGGAAAGAAGAAGATTATTTCTTGTTAAAACAGATTGTCACCGAGTACCCAACAATCCATCCTCTACCTTCTCTGTTTTTCCGATAAGTGATCGTTTCTTTTTGCGAATTTTGAGTCTCGTCGATGCTGATGTTCTTAGATGATATGCAGTGTTGATTAGCTTAGGAATTGGTTCGACTTAGGAGAAAATTCATGCTTGAGGATGATACATATATCACTGAGGTTCCTTCCTTGGGGTTGATACTTGATACATATATAGATTATAAACAAGAGTAGCATTATACATTTTCAAATGAAATGTATTAACTATTGTCTTCTGCCGTCAGATCTTCGATGGGCACAACGGTAATGATGCAGCTATTTATACGAGGGAGCATCTTTTGAGTCATGTATTGAGTGTTGTTCCTCGTGGCCTTGGGCAGGAGGAGTGCTTTCAAGCTTTACCTCGAGCGATAGTTGCTGGATTTTTGAAGATCGACAAGGAATTCCAGAGTAGAGGCATGGAACTTTGGCCTTCTTCGATCTTTGTGTTGTTTTCCAATTCATACACAGACTCCTTATTGAATTGTCTACAGGTGAAACATCGGGTACTGCTGCTACATTCGTTATAGTTGATGCGTGGACGGTGACTATTGCTTTCGTTAGGGATTCTCGTTGTATTTTAGATACCCAAGTTGGTGGAAACTCCACCTAAACCGTTGATCACAGACTTGAAGAGAACATGAAAGAGTGTGTCTCTATCTCAATAGATCTCCTTTCTTCTAATTCTGTGAACAGAATTCTTAATTGGTGTTGGACTTTCATTATTGCAGGAGGGAAGATGTAACTGCTAGCGGGGGTGAAGTTGGAAGGCTTAGCATTGCTGGCGGTTCTGAGGTTGGTGTTTTTAGAGCGCTTTAACTTTGTTTTTCCTCTTCTAGTAACATGTAACATATGTTTATGCAACTTTTTTCTGGATCGTGACAAATTGGTCCTCTTGGATGTTGGCCGAGAGGTTTATGCCTTTCTAAGTCAATAGAGATATGGATGTTGGAGAGTTTATAGTTCCCGTACCATATATGAAGCAAGTAAAGGTAAGCTTCTTGGACCTTTTGCTACGTTGCTATCAATGTTATGGTCACTTTCTCATTTGAAACTGAAGCTCATGTGCACACATTTAAAGTTTGTAAATGAAATGGCTAATGTTTCTTGTTGTTTGTTAAAGCTCTCAAATGCATGCGGGAGGCTTATAATTACTTCGGGTTGCATTTGGGATGCCTTATCATCGAAAATGGCTGCTAAATCTTGTCGTGGATTGCCAGCTGAACTTCCAGCTAGACAAGTTGTTAAGGAAGCATTAAGGACACGAGGGTTAAAGGATGACACGACATGCATCGTTGTCAATATAATTCCCCTCGAAAATTCACCGTTGCCTTCGCCTCTTCCCAAAAAGCCGAATAAACAGAGATCTTTTTTATCCCGGAGCAAGTCTCGTGATTTCGCCAATAAATTAGCGAAGAAGCTGTCAGCTGTTGGTATAGTGGAAGGTTGTTTGAATAAGGCTCAACAATGCTTGCTGAAAGGTTAGCACTTAGCACTAGACATCAAATGATCAAACAAATACCTATAATTTCTCAGATGCGAGTGTCGGATTCAAATATTTAGAAAGTAAATAATGCATCGTTTTCACGTATTATTGCAGATTAGGAAACGATGAGTGGACGGGGCAAACAACATCAGGTATATTCACATGCGGTGTATGCCAAGCGGACCTCGCTCTGAACGAAGGCATTTCGGTTCATGCAAGCTCCATATTGTCAACCAGTTCAAGCCATGTCAAGAGCCCTTCCTTTATGTCGGTTGCCGCAGTAAAAAGGATGTCATGGAAGAAAAACTCATGATGGAAGAAAACCAGACAATAAAGCTGAATGGTCGAAAAATAGGGGAAGACAAAGAAGATGAGCACATCTTGTTTTTAATTAAACTAAAATTAACAAGGACTAAATGTGTAGTTATACAAATTTCCATTAACAATCACGTCACCTCTCTGTTAAATTTTAACGGTTGATGGTCAAAATAGGTCTAATTAAATAGTTAGATGGTCGAATTTTAAGTTTTTGTAGTTTGGTGGTCAAAATAGATACTCACGTCACGTCATCTCTATTCTAAACACACTTGGGGGATGGGCTTGTTGAATTTATGTTTCATTTTTATACTTGAATCATAGAATATGCGATGTACGACGAAATATCTTTAAAAATCATTTAATTTTATTTCTGATTTAATTATTGAATTAAATCTTTTTTCTAATCTGTCAATTTTAGTACAATATTTCAAATAACAAGTATTTAGCCCTTACATTTAATTTATATTTAAATAAAGGCCTAAATGAAAAATCAGCCCCCTAAACCATATTCGTTGTTTGCTTTTAGCCCTTACACATTTTTTGTCAAAACAAGTATTTAAACAATTATTTTTGGTCACTTTAGGTCTTGTAGTTATCTAAGTTAAAAAATTATTATGGGCAACGAAATGTTAACACATCACAAAGATTTTGTAACACCCTAAAAATTACGCTCAAATTATAATCCCTAGATTTAAAAAAATCCTTAATTTGGAAACCTAATTTTGAAATACCTACCCTAACAATTCAGAATTTTAATTCTAAACCCTAATTTTCTATGAGGGACTAAATAAATTTTTTATGAAACTTAAAAATTAATTTGAAATTTCTTGAAAAGTCAAGGATTGATTCTGTAAATAACTTTTTTATAAAATTGAATTCTAAATCAATTGGTTTTCTGCCACAGTCTCTTCCTCTGTTTTTAATTATTATTATTATAATTATTAATTATAGCCGTATAATATATATATATATTTGATCTTTTAGTTTCAAATTGAATTCTAATTCTCCTTTTTACTCACGGTTGAATTGACTCTTCTTTTTCAACTTAAATTCTTGTTTTATTATTATTATTATTATTATTATTATTATTATTATTATTATTATTATTATTATTATTATTATTATTATTATTATTATTATTCTAAACCTAATTTGTTTAGATTACCAACTCTCAACTCTCTCTATATATAGTCATAGTTATTACATATAGAAATAAACCTAAGCCTTAAGTTTTAAAGTGTTATTGCTCTTAGTTATTCCCATGTTTTATGAATTCTTCTCGAATTGACGTTGTCATTATGTTGAGTGGATCGAAAGATCGATATGAACCAAGAGGGGGGTGAATTGGAAATTTAAAGATTTTGTGGTGGAAATTGCAAATTAAAAATAGTAGACAAGAGATTTTAGAGTGGTTCAAGTTCCAAATGAACTCTACATCCACTACCTTAGCTTCACTAAGGATTTGCAACAATTCCACTAATTGCTCTTCCCCTTTTCTAGGCTAAGGAGGCAACCCTTACAATTTCGGTTGAATTTTCTACCCAAAATTCAACCCAATCCTCACAACAAGAGAACAAAGAAATTTGTTGGCTAATAGAGTATCTCTCAATACAAATGATAGCCCAATTACAAGCACTCAACCCAATTGAACAAGATAAGAATGAAAATTACAATTGGGTTTTCTAGACAATATGGATTTTTGCACAATTGCTTGGATTTGATGAATAGATGTTTTCTTGAAGATCAATAGTTGTTGCTGTAGCTTTTGGATGTCTCTTTTATACCTCCTCATTGATTTCTAGCCGTTTGGGTGGTTGGTAACATAAATGGAGCCGTTGGAACCCTCTCTTACCACCATAAATGCACTTCTGCAGCTATGCGTATCGGTACGCGGGAAGGTGTATCGATATCTGTTTCAGAAAAGAAAGAGCCGTTGTCTGCAATAAATAAGGGGTATCGATACGCGCGTAAGCGTATCGGTACGGGGTATCGAAACGGTAAAGGCCGTATCGATACCTTTTTCTCAACTTAACTCACTGTCGATATCCGTATCGGTACGGGGGTTAGGCGTATTGATACGGGTCAACGACCTTTTAAAGTTTGGTTACCAACCAACTGACACCAACGGTCATATTTTTTAAACCGACTTATATTTAAAAATTATAAAGACCGTATCGATACGAGGGTTTGCCGTATCGGTACGCTATTCAAACTCTTTGAATTTTAACATAGGAGCGTATCGATACGAGGGTTTGCCGTATCGATACGTGTTCCGACAATAGCCAAGTTTTGTAAAAAGGTATCAATACGCTTGGGAGTGTATCGATACACCTGAACGTTTTTCAATAGTTTGGCCTTGGAACACTTAGAAAATATTTTGAGTTTGAGTTTTACAAATCAGTTTTAAAGAGTTGGTGTTTTAAAACTTATTAAGGGACTTATAAAAACAATTTTAAGTTTTTCAAATTGATCCTTAAAGATCTAATTATATCAAAATCAAACATAGGTTTTACAATCTCCCCTTTTTGATATAACAAAACTAAAACTTAAAATTTTTGATATTTTGAAAAACTTTTACAAAGTTAACTCCCCCTTAATATAAGCTTGATAACCTTTGAGTTAAAATCAAAATATTTGAAGTGTGAGCTAGTTTCTCTCCCCCTTTTTGTTAGATCAAAAAATCTTGAGACAATTAAGTGCATAAAGAAGGCAAAGGTATAAATAAGCAACATAATTTTATTCATCATAGCATCAAACTTGAAATCCAAACAAAAGCAAAAAGAAATCAAAGCATAGGTTTAATCCTAAAACAAACTTAATCCTAAGAACATAAAGCAAAGGTGCATAAAATAGAAAATCCTAAATGATATGCATGAGATGCAAGAAGAAACGTCTAGGCATCGTCTTCGTCATCTTCATCATCTTCATCAACTCTCATAGGCTCATTATCCCGCATGCTATTGCGCCACTCATCATGGAAAGTGGCGATGGAAATATTCAAAGAATTGTGCCCGCTTTCAAGGGATGTGAGACGATTCTCCATACCCGTCATCCTTGTATCAAAGGTAGTTTCCATGGAAGTAAGACGAGTGTTCATGTCCGTGCGCAACCCGGTAAATTGCTCATTGAGATAGGTCATGAGAGCATCCATAGAGGGTTGTGGGACTTGAGGAGCTTGAGGCTCTTCAAATACGGCGGCGGCCTCCGGTGGTAACTCAGCAAGACGTACCCATTCACCATTAAGATAATGAAATTTTGCCCGAGCAAGAGATCGCTCATCAATGGGATCGGTGAGAGGAGTTGGGTAGTCATAAGAGCAATCAATATCCTTTTTAAGAAAGAAATAACTCAAAGTCGTACCATATGTAAAGGAGGTGACGAGAGTTGTGTGACGATTTTGCACGAGGTAGACGATCTCCGCGAACATGAGTCGAGCAAGATTTGGGCGCTTTTTCTCACGGAAACAACGGATCCAAAAATCATCCACTCGACGGATGATGGAATATTTTCCTCCGGAGGGACGAAACCACCAAGACACCATCAAATGTAAGATCCAGTCTTGAGCATTTAGGGCGGTGACGGATCCACTAAGAACATGCCCCAAAGCATGCTCATCATCAATGCCTTCATCCTCTAATTTGAAAACCTCACAAATGGATTTGACATCAAGAATGATTTTCTTCCCCATGAGGTAAGAGCTAATGGCAACAACTTCCCCATCACGAGAAATACATTTGGCATTAGAGTAAAAAATCAAAACCAAAAGGCGATAGTAAAAACTGGGAATAGAGATGAAATCCATAAAGTTCCAACGACGAAACAACGGAAGATATTCAAACTTAAAACGCTCGGAGTCGAGAAAAGGAACGGATATTACCCTTTCGACACGAATCTTATAATTCTCATATTGACGAAAATAAGTTAGACCCGAGTTGCCATCAAAGGATTGCTCATAGATGATTGAGTAGTTCGGACGAGCAATCGCTCCAAGGGTGGATGATTCACCGGCTTGAGAAACCCTTGTACGCTTCCTCGATGGTTCTTTTGGTGCCATGATCTAAAAGAGAAATAAGCAAGAGGATTTCTTCAATTTTGGGTAAAAACCAAGGTAAAAATTTTTTTTGAGAAAAATTTGAAGAAAAGTTTTGAAAAACAAAAAATTTAAAAGAAAAGATGAAACAAAACAACAACAAAAATTGAAAAAGAAAAAAGAAGGAAAAAGATTACCTTGATAGAACTTGGGAAATTGAAGAAAATCTAGCACAATAGATGAGAGAGAGAGCACAAAGCCTTGCTTGATTCAAAAACTCTTTTAGATTTGAGTTGAGGTGTGAAAAATATGAAGGAGGAAGGGCCTTTTTATAGGCAAAAACGGCTAGGGTTAATTAGGTTTTGAAGAGTTTTAATTTAGGTAAAAGTTGAACTCATTAAAAGCCAAATTTAAAGTTGTCTGTGCAATCGAGTATCGATACGCCTAAGGGTGTATCGATACGGGGGTAGAATCATCTTTTCCGCAAAAATGCCCGTTGGAGAGTCGTATCGAAACGGAGGGGTCCGTATCGAAACAACCCGTATCGATACGAGTTGAATCGTATCGATACCCGTGAAGCGAAGAAAATTCTGGGAAACTGAATGAAGAACACGTATCGATACGCATAGATCCGTATCGATACCGTATGCCCAGAAATGCATATTTGGTTCTAATAACAACCAAAGGCTCGAACTTAACAACTCCTAAAAGTATGCAAATGATGAATGAGCAGTTCTAAGCATATTTTAACAGAAGCATACTCCCCCTAACTATAGGCATGGATGAAATTAGGAGTCTAAACACATAAACATGGCATTTCACAAGATCAAGCAAATTTAAGCACAAAAGAGGTCCTAAAAGGTCAAGATAGGCTAGCTAGACCTAACTCTCTCCTAAGGGACCAAAAACGCTCTTTATCTAAGGGTTTTGTAAATATGTCCGCTAATTGATTTAAGGTGTCTACATACTCTATAACCACATCTTCCTTAAGGACATGATCTCTAATGAAATGATGCCTTATTTCTATGTGTTTGGTTCTAGAGTGTTGGATGGGATTTTTTGTTAAACATATTGCACTAGTGTTGTCACATTTTAGGGGTATGGTTTCAACCTTAATTCCATAATCTAAGAGTTGTTGCTTCATCCAAAGGACTTGAGCACAACAACTCCCTAAGGATATGTACTCGGCTTCGGTGGTAGATAAGGCTACACTATTTTGTTTCTTAGAGAACCAAGATATGAGCATACTACCTAGAAATTGACAAGTTCCCGAAGTACTTTTCCTATGGATTTTGCAACCCCCATAATCCGCATCCGAGTAAGCATGAAGGTTGAAGGTAGAGTCTCTAGGGTACCAAAGACCTAGACAAGGAGTATCTCTAAGGTACCTAAAGATTCTCTTAACGACTATAAGGTGAGACTCTCTAGGACTAGCTTGAAACCTAGCACACAAGCAAACACTAAACAAGATATTCAGTCTACTTGCGGTAAGGTAAAGCAATGATCCAATCATAGAGCGATAAAGCTTAGAGTCAACACACTTACCTCCTTCATCTTTGTCAAGCTTTGTAGATGAGCTCATAGAAGTGGCTTGAGGCTTTGCATTCTCCAAGCCAAACTTCTTGAGCATATCCTTTATGTATTTTGCTTGGTTGATGAAGGTGCCATCCTTCTTTTGCTTGATTTGGAGTCCCAAAAAGAATGAGAGCTCCCCCATCATGCTCATCTCAAATTCACCTTGCATTAACTTAGCAAACTCTTGACAATGACATTCATTAGTAGAACAAAAAATAATATCATCAACATAAATTTGAACTACTAAGATGTCATATTTATACATTTTTATAAAAAGTGTAGTGTCCACCTTACCTTTTTCAATTAAAAAGTTTGAAAGTCTTTCATACCAAGCTCTGGGAGCTTGTTTTAAACCATAAAGAGCTTTGGTAAGTTTGAAAACATGATTTGGAAATTTTGAGTCTTCAAAACCCGGTGGTTGTTCCACATACACTTCTTCATTTATAAAACCATTTAAAAATGCGCTTTTAACATCCATTTGAAAAAGCTTGAAATTATGATAACATGCATATGCAAGCAACATCCTAATGGCTTCCATTCTAGCTACGGGTGCATAGGTTTCATCAAAATCTATTCCCTCTTCTTGAGTGTAACCTTGTGCTACTAGTCTAGCTTTATTTCTTACAATGTTACCACTCTCATCTAGCTTGTTCCTAAAGACCCATTTAGTTCCTATTGTAGATTGATTACTAGGCCTATCAACTAATGTCCAAATATTACTTCTCTCAAATTGATTTAACTCTTCTTGCATAGCCATAATCCAAAAGTCATCTTTCAATGCTTCTTTAATATTCTTAGGCTCTATGCATGAGATAAATGCAACATGATTCATTAATCTAAGAGAAGATCGAGTGGTTACCCTGCTTCTTTAATATTCTTAGGCTCTATGTATGAGATAAATGCAACATGATTCATTAATCTAAGAGAAGATCGAGTGGTTACCCCCTTGGATGGATCACCCAAGATTTCACCATCTTTGACATAGTTCAACTCCCTTGGGTAGCTCACTTCCTTTTCCTCAAGAGCCAAGTCCTTCAAGGCTTCAAGAGGTGGATCTTGTGTGTCCTATTCTTTTGTTGGAATCTCATCCTCCTTTGAAGTTTGTCCTCCATTAAGGGCATTAATGATTCCTACATCATCATCATCACAAGAATCCTTCCTAGGAAGGAGGTTATCATCGAATACAACATGAATAGATTATTCTACTACTAAAGTTCTTTTGTTAAATACTCGATAGGCTTTAGAGGTTAAAGAGTAACCTATAAAAATAGCTTCATCACTTTTTGCATCAAATTTACCTAAGTTGTCTTTTCCATTATTTAAAACAAAACACTTGCAACCAAAAGGGTGAAAATAGCTAATGTTAGGCTTTTTAGATTTTAAAATCTCATAAGGTGTTTTCTTTAAAATTGGCCTAATCATTACTCGATTTACAATATAGCAAGCGGTCTTTGTGGCTTCCGCCCAAAAATATTTAGGTAAATTGTTTTCACAAAGAATAGTTCTAGCCGTTTCTTGCAAAGTTCTATTTTTCCTCTCAACTACCCCATTTTGTTGAGGAGTTCGAGGAGCCGAAAAATTATGGCTAATACCATTTTCATTTAGAAAATCTTGAAACCCCAAATTTTGAAACTCGGTTCCATGATCACTTCTAATATATGAAATTTTAAGTTCAAGATCATTTTGGGTTAATTTTGAAAATGTGATGAATTTTTCCAAAGCCTCATCTTTAGTACTTAAAAATAGAACCCAAGTAAATCTAGAAAAACCATCAACAAGTACAAAAGCATAAGACTTACCACCCAAGCTCATAGTCCTAATTGGCCCAAATAAATCCATATGGATTAGTTGTAAGCATCTACTAGTAGAAACATCATTAATGGATTTAAAGGAAGATCTATGTTGTTTACCCTTTGAGCATGCATCACAAATTTTATCATTTGAAAATTTTATCTTGGGTAAACCTCTAACTAGATTAAGGGAGACTAGTTTTTCTAAAACACTTATGCTAGCATGTCCTAGCTTCCTATGCCACAACCATGCATCATTTTCATTTTGTGTAACTAAGCATGCATGAGATGTATGAATGTCATCTAGATGCACCATGTATATGTTCCCTATGTGATGACCTATGAGCATAATATTATTAGATTTAATGTCCACAATTTTGCATCCATTTTTATCAAATAAAACATTAAATCCTTTATCACACAATTGACTTATGCTCAATAAATTGTGTTTAAGACCATCGACATATAAGACATTTTCAATGAGAATAGTAGAGTGATTACCTATGGAGCCAATACCTTTAATGTGGCCTTTGGAGTTGTCACCAAATGTCACTACTCCTCCACTTTTTGGCTTTAGATCCATGAATCTACTCTTGTCTCCGGTCATGTGCCTCGAGCATCCACTATAAAGGTACCATGAGTTTTGACTTTGTGCTTTGGCCTTGTAGCAATGCTCCCCCTAAAAACAAAGATATTAAGCTTTTGTTTTTGGTACCCAAATCATTTTGGGTCCATGAGTGTTAGCTCCCAAAACCTTGGTTCCCTTAGGAATCCAAGATGACATAGCAACAATATTATTAGATTTTACAAGTTCCTTAGGAACCCATACACTTCTAATTCTTTTAGCTCTACTATGTCTAGGATAGCTACCTTGTTTGTAGTAATTAGTCTTTTTCTTAGGTTGGTGTGTTCTAGAGGATTCACCTATTTCATACTTGACACTACCAACATTTTTCAAAGACTTTATGAGCTCATTTAGCTCAACCAACACCTTTTGGTGTTCACTATTACATTGAGATAAAAGATTATTAAGATCAACATTTTCATCTTGAAAGAATTTTAGTTCATCTTTTAATCCTAATATCTTTTTCTCAAATTTTTAATTAGCTTGAGTGAGTGAGTCATTTTTCTCATTTAGTTCTAAAATAATCTTTTTATTCCTAATGACCGACTCTTTATATTTCTCAACTAATTCATCATAGACCTCTTGTAACTCATCATATGCATCATTTAATTCTTCAAAATCTAAAGTAGATGAGTTAGAGGTTACCATGGAGGAATCTTCCTCAAGTGCCATGAGGCAAAGGTTAGTCACTTCTTGTTCGTCATCCTCTGATGACTCCTCATCACTCCAAGTAGCAAGCTTGGCTTTGAGCTTCTTCTTCTTCTCAAAGCCCTTCTTCTTGAGTTGAGGGCACTCCGAACATATGTGGCCGGGTTGTTTACACTCAAAGCAAATGATGGGATCCCTTCCTTCTTCTTTGTTCTTGCTTTTGAAGTCCATCTTCCTTTGGATTTTTCTTCCCCGGTTGGACCTCATAAAACGTGAGAATCGTTTGGCTATCATAGCCAATTCTTCTAGTTCATCCTCGTCACTAGAAGAGCTCTCTTCATGTTGTGAAGCTTTAGCCTTGAGAGCTATTCCCATCTTCTTCTTCTTCTCAACCTCAAGCTTCTCTACCCTTTTCTCTTCTTTCTTCTTCTCATCTTCCCTTCCTTGCTTCATGATCTCATGAGTAAGGAGAGAACCCACAAGCTCATCAAGCTTCAAAGTTTTCAAATTTTTAGCTTCAATGATAGCAGTTCTCTTCCCATCCCAAGACTCGAGAAGTGAATAGAGTAGCTTTCGGACAAGCTTGTCTTCCGGTATGATTTCTCCAAAACCCTTTAGCCCATTGACAATAGTGGAGAAACGATCAAACATCTTTGACACCGTCTCATTGGGCTCCATCTTGAAATTTTCATAACTAAGATTGAGAATTCCAATCTTAGTTTCTTTAACATCGTTGGTGCCTTCATAAGTAGTCTCAAGGGTGTCCCACACTTCTTTGGCACTTTCGATGGATGAGACCTTAGAATAGATGTCCGGACCGAAAGAACAAAATAGCATGTGAAGAGCTTTGTCATTGACTTGAATCTTTTTCCTTTCTTCTTCACTCATCTCCATTTTTTTCTTTAAGATCATTTTGCCTTCACCATCTTGCTTCAATGGAATATAAGGGCCATCTTCAATCACATCCCACACTAGGTAGTCATTTGACTTGATGAAGAGACGCATTCTATTCTTCCAAAAAGAATAGTTATCACCATTAAAGAAGGGAGACTTTGTTGTGGATTGAGACTCATACATGCCGGAACCGGAGGTTGAAGTCATCTCTTGATATTTTGATGATCACACTCTTCCAAGGAACTCCTCTTGTGGTTGTTAATCCTCAAAGAGGTAGGCTCTGATACCAATTGTTGAGTGGATCGAAAGATCGATATGAACCAAGAGGGGGTGAATTGGAAATTTAAAGATTTTGTGGTGGAAATTGCAAATTAAAAATAGTAGACAAGGGATTTTAGAGTGGTTCAAGTTCCAAATAAACTCTACATCCACTACCTTAGCTTCACTAAGAATTTGCAACAATTCCACTAATTGCTCTTCCCCTTTTCTAGGCTAAGGAGGCAACCCTTACAATTTCGGTTGAATTTTCTACCCAAAATTCAACCCAATCCTCACAACAAGAGAACAAAGAAATTTGTTGGATAATAGAGTATCTCTTAATACAAATGATAGCCCAATTACAAGCACTCAACCCAATTGAACAAGATAAGAATGAAAATTACAATTGGGGTTTCTAGACAATATGGATTTTTGCACAATTGCTTGGATTTGATGAATAGATGTTTTCTTGAAGATCAATAGTTGTTGCTGTAGCTTTTGGATGTCTCTTTTATACCTCCTCATTGATTTCTAGCCGTTTGGGTGGTTGGGAACATAAATGGAGTCGTTGGAACCCTCTCTTACCACCATAAATGCACTTCTGTAGCTATGCGTATCGGTACGCGGGAAGGTGTATCGATACCTATCTCAGAAAAGAAAGAGTCGTTGTGTGCAATAAATAAGGGGTATCGATATGCGCGTAAGCGTATCGGTACGGGGTATCGAAACGGTAAAGGTCGTATCGATACCTTTTTCTCAACTTAACTCACTGTCGATATCCGTATCGGTACGGGGGTTAGGCGTATCAATACGGGTCAACGCCCTTTTAAAGTTTGGTTACCAACCAACTGACACCAACGGTCATATTTTTTAAACCGACTTATATTTAAAAATTATAAAGGCCGTATCGATACGAGGGTTTGCCGTATTGGTACGCCATTCAAACTCTTTGAATTTTAACACAGGGGCGTATCGATACGAGGGTTTGCCGTATCGATACGTGTTCTGTCAGTAGCCAAGTTTTGTAAAAAGGTATCGATACGCTTGGGAGTGTATCGATGCACCTGAACGTTTTTCAATAGTTTGGCCTTGGAACACTTAGAAAATATTTTGAGTTTGAGTTTTACAAATCAGTTTTAAAGAGTTGGTGTTTTAAAACTTATTAAGGGACTTATAAAAACAATTTTAAGTTTTTCAAATTGATCCTTAAAGATCTAATTATATCAAAATCAAACATAGGTTTTACACATTACCTTACATCAAAGTCGCAACCTCCCTTTGTTTGTCGTTAGAGCTATTGCCGCTTAAGGTTTGTGTTTCTTCCGGTGCTATAAATAAACTATTTTTGTTTGTTCTCTTTTCGTGCTACATACTTTGATTTTGTGACTGTGATTTTACACTTGAATGATTTCAGATGTTCTATGATTTTACATTATGTTTTTTGTGCATATTATTTTCGGACTGTGATTTAAAATAAATGAACTGAGAATCTCGGATTTATTATCGGACTGTGTTGAGACTGTGAAAACTGTGTTATCTTTTTACTGTGTTATCATGGGTTGGGATTGTACGGAGGAAGTTAGTGGTTATACCACTTGTGTTGGTGACTATGTAGCGAGAGGTTCTGGGGAACCTTCTCTTTTTGGTGACTATGGAGTATGGGTGCATTGCATTGCGATTTCATAAAACCGTGTTTAAACTTGCTTTGTGTCTTTTAAATATTTTTGTGAAATTTATTATTGTGAAACTGAGTTTGTGATTGTCTGCACTTTAGAGACACACTAAGCTAAATAGCTGACTCCCCCTTAGCTTCTATTTCAGATTCTCACACATAAGAGTTCGGTACTTGGAGGACCACAATTTAGCAGATCTATTTCAATTTTCAGTATGGACGTTTTAGATTTTCAAATTTACTTCAGTTTTATATTAGTTACTTTACTATTTGGGAACTTTATGTAAATCAGATACTTATATTTTGATTTGAGAGTTTTCAACTGTTTTAGCATGCATGAGGATTTTAATCGGATATTTTTGATGATTTATTTTGTGTTGTTTTTTTTATACGACCGTGTTTAAAAAAATAGAATTTAATGTGAAACGACACTGTTTTGACAAATAATTTAAGTATTTAATTTTCAAAACCTAATATCCATCTTACTTGAGGGGCATGTTTTCAACCCGACTTCTTAAATTCGGCCCATAAACCTTAGGTCGGTTTAGGGGTTACAGATTTTTTGACCAATAAATAATTTAGGGACTAAAAGCAAAAAAATGATATAATTTAAGTACTTATTTCAACAAAAAAATAATTTAAGTACTTAAAGTGACAATAAATAATAATTAGATATTGTACTTGTTTTAACCAAAAATAATTTAAAAATTAAAAGCAAACAAAGGACCTAGTTTAAGTGACTTACATAAATTAACAATAACCAACATTTCATTTGAACTAAAGACTTCCTTAAATGCCAATCAAAGGATATTAGTTAAGTACTATAAAAATAAGTATAAGGATTGATTTGAATAAAGTAATAAAATTGAAGGGTTTTTAATATTTTACCCAAAGATAAAAAGTTTAGTATTTTACCATTTCAACCCGCCACCTTTCTTTAGGAAAGCATGAGAAACGAAGATGACAACAATCCAATTACCAGAAAATAATCAACGACAATGGAGAATGTCGTTTAGCTACACCGCCCCAAGCCCCGACGGTGGAGAACCTGGCGTAGCACTTCCCCAAGTACAAATCACCGTAAGCCGCCACCCCGCACTCGCTTTTCAGCCGTCTGATTGCCTCCGACAAACAATCCCGGCATTCACCGACGCTGATATCCCCCATGCATTGAGCCAAACCCTAGACTTCCCCCGGCCCGCCCACCCTGAACATCCCGCCTCCGCTCATCAACCCGCTCATCACCGCGTCGCGACGGCCGACGATCTCGTCCTCTTTCTCTTACTCCACCGACGTCCCGCACTTCTTTTACTCCACCTACGTAATTGGCGAATTTACAAGATCAAAAGAAACTATGACAGAAAAAAAAGTAAAATAATTATTTCAAAGAAAAAATATTTTTTTAAAATGTTAATATATTTAAGGTTCATTATAAGACCATCCTCTCAACTTAATTTTTTTCGTTCATAATTTTAAGATTCGAACCTTTAATCTTATTTAAAAGATCTAAAGCTTCATCCCTCTTGACTAACTAGTTGTTGCCGTATATCTTTTGGTCTTTCTAATTATATCCAAAAATCAATAAATCCTTGCTTTAATAATGGATTGTCACGGGGCTAGATTTTCGAACTAGCAAACCGCGCGGACTTAGGCGAATTTCACCACACAAACGCCTAAGTAAGCCTGAATCCCAACTTCGGAAGATCAAAACTTCTAAGGCACTCAAGAACGCAAGATCGTTATAAGCGGAAGCAAACTATAACGAATGACCTTTGAATCTGAAAGAAGAAAACCAAGAACACGAAGAATAACACAGAGGATATAGAGTGAATGCATTGATTACTCTGAAGATAGAAAATTGAGTGATTTACAAATGAGAGCTGGGGAGTCTCTATTTATAGTTGAACTCACCCAGATCTGACGGTCAAAACTGATTTACATCGACGAACATAATATCTTTACAAAATCTCTAAATATCACAACATTATCTAAATAAATAAATTCAAATGGATAATGTTGGACTAAATCTTCCAGGACCTTCCAAAACATTCCGGAACCTTCCAGAATCTCTCACAGACCAGGCTATTTCTGGTGGTCTTTTCGAGGTCCAAGTTTGTGTCTGAACCCCTTCTATCGGCAAATGCGCATATGGCACGAGCTCGAACTGGCGCCCTGTGACATGGATCAATTAGAATCTATTACATCTCTATTTAATAAAAAAAAATAGATCAATTTGACTTTTATTTAGAAAAGACTCAGTATAAAAAAATTAAGTGTCTAATCATACATCTTGTTAGGATATTTGTTTTGATTTAATTATTTCAAAGAATAAATATTTTTTTAAAGTGTTAATATGCTTAAGGTTCAATTCTCTCAACCTAATTTTCTCCCTCATAACATTAATATTTGAACCCTTAATCTTATTTAAAAGATTTAGTGCTTTATCCCTCTAGACCAACTAGTTGTGGTTGTATATCTTTTGGTCTTTCTAATTATATCCAAAAATCAATAAATCCTTGCTTTAAAAATGATCAATTAGAGTGCATTATCTTTCTATTTAATAAAAATAATATTAGATCAATTGGATTTATTTTAAAAAGGCTTAATATAAAGGCTAAAGGGGTACTTTTGCCCCTGAGTTCGACCCAAAAATGCAATTTCGCCCCTCGCCGAAAAGTGCACTCAATGTGGCCCTTCAGTTCATGAAATCGATCAAATTGACCCTTTGACCGAAGTTGACCGTTACGGTGCTGACGTGGCAGTTAACGGTGATGACGTGGCAATCCATGATGCTGATGTGGTAGTCAACGATGCTGATGTGGCAGTACCCGTGGGATGATGACGTGGCAGGAGGGGCTGAATTGATTATTTTAACTGAATTCGAGGGCATAATTGATTTTTTTCCTGAGTTTAGGGGTATAATTGATTTTAATTAAAAGTTCGATAACTTATTTAATATTTAAGTTGAAAAATAAGAACTTATGAAATTATTAAAATTTTAAAATATTAAAACTAGATAAATAAATTTATTAAGTGAGAATAATTAAAAAAAATAAAGTGAAGACTCTTACAGAAGATCAAAATATTCTTCAATTTATTTTATAAAAATTCATAAAGTTAATAAAAATAAATAAAATATTCTAAAAGTTACTAAAAATGAAATTTATATAAAAATTAAAATATATTATGAATTAAAAAAGATAAAATTTAATCTAAAAACTTAATATTTTTTTATAAATTATTAAAAAATTAAACACTTTTATCGAAAAAAATTTTGACTAGGTCATTTTGAGTATTACTATTCGTTAGATTTTTTTAGTGGATTCAACATTGTACTAGAGTAACAATAGAATTTAATTTTTTCCCGTTTTTTTTACATCAAATTGATGCTCATTAATATTTGATGTACAGAAATGAAAGAGAATTTTGGCTTTATTAATACTTTAATACAAGGATGTCTCAATTGAAAATATGTTCAAGAAACATTAGTACGCGTAGCATAACGAGAAACAATCGAAAGATTCTCTAATGATTTATAAATATTTTTTAATTTTTTATATTTATAACTTTAATGTTTTACTTATATTTAATTCATTATGGTGTTTTTATTTTTTTAATATTTTATGAATATTTAAATATTAATAGTTTTTATTTTTTAGTTTAAAGATTAAATAAGTTATCGAACTTTTAATTTTGCCCCTAAACTCAGGAAAAAAAATCAATTATGCCCTTGAATTCGGTTAAAATAATAAATTCAGCCCCTCCTGCCACGTCATCATCCCACGTGTACTGCCATGTCATCATCCCACGTGTACTGCCACGTCATCATTGTTAACTGCCATGTCAACACCGTAACGGTCAACGTCGGTCAAAGGGCCAATTTGATCGATTTCATGGACTGGAGGGCCACATTGAGTGCACTTTTCGACGAGGGGCGAAATTGCATTTTTGGGTCGAACTCAAGGGGAAAAGTACCCCTTTAGCCTAATATAAAAATAAGTGTCTAAGCATACATCTTTTTAATTTTAGGTGTCTTAAGTATTTTTTGGTAAAAATAGGTGTCTGAATTTTTAAATGTTATAATTTTAAGTGTCTGACTATTTAAAAAAATCGTTACCATTAAGAATGTGGCACGTGACATTTTTTAAAAAAATTAAAAAATTAAAGTAAAAAAATAACTTTAAAAAAAACTCAAAATCCCCAAAAATTCTAAAACTCAAAACCATAAAGTCCTCATATTGTTGTCATTATCGTCGTCGTTGTCGTCATCGAACCCTCCACTATTGTCGTTGGAGGTTATTGTCCATTTCACCCAATCACCCATTGTTGCTAACCAACGAAATGTGTGTAAATATGATGACGAACGCCAATAATTCTAGCCGAACAACATCCGATTGACATATTTATCAGAGGTTAGCGGTGACGAGTGGTTGAGAGAAATAGGCGATGGCCTCAAGCGACAGCATTGGTGGCCTCAATTTTGAGTCTTTTTTTAATTTTTTTTCAATTTTTTTAAAAAATAAAAAAAAACATATCATGTGTCACGTTTTTAATGGGTAACGATTTTTTTAAATAGTCAAACACTTAAAATTGTGACGGTTGAAACTTTAAGCACCTAATTTTATTAAAAAATTAATTTAGGTACATGAAGGTCGAAAAATGTATAATTTAGGCCCCTATTTTTAAAATAAACCTTTAGAAAATAGTGAACAACTAAGCTCCTCTAATTGCAATCACCATTAATCACATTAACCACTGTTGTTAAGTTTGTTGACAACATTCGATAAACTCAAATTTGTATTTTCATTAAAAATCATTATAAAATTTTAAAAAATAAAAAACTTTAATGTGTATTTAGATCATTATAAAATTTTAAAAAATAAAAAATTTTTGGAAATAGGTTTTATGCAACGTGAATAAAAGATTATATTGTTTGGTTTGGAGAATATAATGTTAACTAGAATAAAAATGGATTAATATCCTATACACTGGCGGTGGAATTTTTTTGTTTCCACAAGCGCCTCAAATATAGGGTTTAGGGTTTAAAGTTTATGGGTTTTAGTGTAAATGTTTAGAATTTAGGGTTCATGTTTAGAATTTAGGATTTAGGATTATAATTTAGGGTTTAGGGTTAAGGTTTAGTTTTAGGGTAATATGGGTAGGGATTTAGGTTTTAACCTATAAACCCTAAATTTTAACCCTAAACCCAAAATTCTATCAACAATCCCTAAATTCAAAACTACTACACTTATACCCCTAAATTTTAAACCCTAAATGGAGTCCCTAACCCCTAAAACTAAGACGCTTGTGTAAAAAAAATTCCACAAGCGCTTGTGTATAGAACAATTACCCAATAAAAATTTACCAATTTTTCATATGATATAATTTTCTTTTAACATGTTAAACTCTTAATATTAAAAAATATATTAAATAACAAAAAATATTTTAAAATATAAATAATTATAAAAATTATAAAATCCTTAAACTCTATTATAAATTCTAATTTATCAACCCTAAAATCTAAACTCCTAATATCTAAAAACAAGTCACGTTCAACCAATTACACCTTTGCCATTAAACAACTCCAAAACATCTAATTTAGAACATCAGAATGATGCAAATAAAGAAACAAATAAAGCAGGCAATCATGGAACCATCGCATATGTACGAACAATCTTCTTCTTCTTCTCAGCATATGATGAATCTAGAATGGAAGACTCGAACACGACAAATCGGGCAAAATATATCATCAACGGAAGACTCGATCACCACAAATCGGGCAAAATATATTATCAAGCAACCATTGATCTATACAACGTTGATGATACATATGTTTGCAGTTCGTAAGAAGCCTACAAGAATCTCCTTCTTCAAATTCTTCCAAACATATAACACAGTCGGTACAATTCGATTCGGTTTCCTCAAGTTTCTTGTACCGAACAACGATCCCCATGATCAAATTCTCGTTGAGCTGCTTTTCCGATGGGAGTCTCTGATAATCGGCTTGCTCCGGATATAATAGCCTAGTGAGATCTTTATACAAATACTTGTAACAGTGAATTAATCCCACTAAAAATAAAATCAGATCTTGTAACAAAAATAATACAATCCTGATTTGTACCGCCATGCTTATTTGGGTTCACTCTGATGTTAAAAGAATCACAAGACAACGACACATCTAATTCACTCTCGGTTTGCATACCTAAAACCCTAAACCACATTATATATTTATAGAGTTATAAAAGAAACTTATATGGCAAGAAATCTAATTAAGTTGGGTTTTTATTTTCCTACGCCTGCGCTTAATTATCATAATTTAACCTCGATTTTATATCTTTATTAAGTTGTGTAAAATCTTGACTTCTATGAATTGGACATTAGTTTGATGTTCGAATAAGTCTAATTATATAGGATGTTAAAGATTAATCACACATATCGATAATTAAAAACAATAATTATATTATATTTGTTATGAATATTTATCTATGTGGATGTCTATCATGATTAGAACTTCATCTAAGGAGTTTGATTTATTTATTATTAGGAATATTATCTCTATTAATTACAGTTTAATGTATTATGTACAACAATAATATGAATATTTACCGTTAGTTGACTAACGGTTTTTATCCAACAAAGGTAAAATTTGAACGGAAAAATAAAACGTTAGGCAGTTGTTTGCACCAGAAAAAGATACGGCTAAAATGACCAAAATGTGAAACGTTGGAGGCTATTTTTGACCTTTTGCCTTTTATAAATAAAGGCTCATTTGATTACTATTATTTAAATAATTATTCACTTGATCCATAATTAAAAATAATAACTTATTATTAATAAGGATTGGTCCAAGTGATAAACAACTTGATATTGTTAAAGAAAGTCTCGAGTTCGATTTCTTGTGTATGTAGAAAATTTCCGCTGGGAGACTTACCCGCCAAAGTCAAGTGTACGACGCGAATCGATCCAAATTAGTCAGGACAAAGCCTTGAAAAACCGAAAGAAAGAAAATAAAAACTCATTTGATTTATGATTGGAACAAAATTTCAATCGGAGTCAAAAGTGTATGGCTGTAAACGAACCAAACGTTCAGCGAACCGTTCGGCGGGAAATTCGTTTATTTATTAAACGAACAAATATGAACAAGATTTTTTGTTCGTTTAATTAAATGAACGTTCACAAACAAAGAGCTCGTTCATTCATTTACGATCATGAACGTTCGATAATATATCCATTTATGTTTGTTTAAATTTATTCATGTATATCAATTTATATTTATTATTTTTCATAACAAAAGTATTATATTTTTCAAAAATTAAATTTATTCACACATATGTTCGTTTAAATTTATTAACATATATCATTTTATGTTTATTCGTTTGTGTTCGTTTACGTTCGTTTATCATTTTAACGAATGAACACGAACAATAAATTATATACATCTAATTGTTCGTATTTATTTATTTTTTTATTCGGTTAAAATTAAACTAACAAACATGAACATATTTACGTTTAGTTCGGTTAAAATTTATATTTATTATTTTTCATAACAAAAGTATTATATTTTTCAAAAATTAAATTTATTCACACATATGTTCGTTTAAATTTATTAACATATATCATTTTATGTTTATTCGTTTGTGTTCGTTTACGTTCGTTTATCATTTTAACGAATGAACACGAACAATAAATTATATACATCTAATTGTTCGCATTTATTTATTTATTCGGTTAAAATTAAACTAACAAACATGAACATATTTTCGTTTAGTTCATTTACAGACCTACAAAAGTGAATATCATATAAAAGAAAAGGTTTATAGATAAGAACAAAGCAAATAGACAAACTAAGAAGAAAAGACAAATTTATTAGAGGCTTAATGCACATTTTGTCCCTAACATTTATTATTATTTTTAACTTGGTACTTAAAATATTTTTTGGACTCTTTTATTCCTTTATATTTAAGACTTTACCAAAACTACTTAAAAATCTGACGTCGTTTATTAAAAAAATCGTGACCAATAATATTATCACGTCTACGTCTCTATTTATTTTTAATTTTCGGATAAAAATAAAACAAATGTATACTAAAATATTCATCAGTTTCGTTTTATTTTCCAAAACTACATTTTCCCCATCCCCGCTTCTTTCCCAAACTCCATTATTCCCACACCCGTTTTGTAACCCCCTCGTCCCGGTCTGGCCGGATGACCGGTCCGAGTTAGCTACACGGGGAAAACCGAGTGAGAATTCCCTAAGGAACTCTCCCTCGGTTAGCAACCCTATATTTTTTTTTCATTTTAATCTTGCCTAGATGAGAATTACATCCTAAGTGATCATACAGCGGAACAATATTTACGAAGCAATCGATCGAACCCAAACTAACACTTAAAAGCCCATGTTTAAAGTTAAACTGCAGGCGGTATCGATAACCTTGAGGGGGGTATCGATACCCCTTGACTAAGTCAACAGGGTTTGGTCAACCTGAGGAGACAGTATCGATACCCCCAATGAGGGTATCGATACCCTCCCCTAAAGTTGACTTCCCACGGTCAAAGTTAAGACAACGGTATCGATACCCTAGAGACCAGTATCGATACCGAAATCGACAGTGGCTCCAGTGGCCAAAAAGGTATCGATACTCCCCTCGAGTATCGATACACGAGGCCTGAAACCAAAGGGCAGTATCGATACCAGACCAACGGTATCGATACCCCAGCTACGAATCTGCAGGTTTGAGCTGATTTAGAGCACAAGGAGGCCCCTAAATCCCTCTAACACTTCAACCAACACACTAACATCAATCCCTAAGGCAAACCAACCATAAAACATGCTTCCTCAAGAACCAAGGGCATTAAACAACACAAAGAGGCACACATATAATCAAGCAACTTTAGCAATCTAACACCATCTAAGCATCCATACATGGCATCACAAAGGGGCAATTTAACATATAAGGTCATACATAAAACTCAAAGGCCTAAAAAGGTACATGATAAGCATAAGGAGGTTTGCACTATAACAAGGCAACCTAAACGTCTATAGACATGCCACTATACACAAGCATACATCAAAGCATAACATGTTTTACAAACCAAGGCCAAATCAAAGCATCAACATACATCCAACTCAGACAACAATACCTATCCCATTGCTTAACTATTACATTCTATCACTTAAAATCCATACATTGAGCTCACCAAAAGCAACACTTGGAGACCTTTCCTTGCCCTTGCCACCCACAAGTCATTTATCTGCATTGTCGAACAAAAGAGAGCGTAAGCATAAAAGCTTAGTGAGGGTGGCTCATAAAACAAACATTCGACAATGCAGGGTCCAAACACGAGTTATTTCCATGATGAAATGCATAGTCTTACCTCCGGTCTGCCAAGCCAAGATGAAACATGATGCATGAACATATAGTCAACATTATGCCATGCTCAACAACTCATAAGGTCAACTTACAAAGATACATATAACAATGTACTAATAACAACATATCTCAAAGCATATGGAACTCACATTTAATATCATATTGGCAACACATCTCAATTCATAAAGACGCATATAAACTCATATTGACAGGTACACACAATCTCAGATTGGTTTACACATACAACCTCACATTGGCACCTAGCTATGACTCGAATACGCGGATAACCCGTTGGAACGCATTTCCAACAACAACATTACCTCGGTGGGATTCCACTCATCACCGGTCCTTGCATGTGCGGAATTCCACTCATCGCCACATGCCCTACGGATGGGATTCCACTCATCATCACGTAGAAGTATATAAAAGCTTCCGGTGGAATATTACATCACCGTACTCCTCCTTGGTGCCTTGACGCCACCAAGGCCACGTACGTTTTGACTCAATTTGTGTGCACACTCATCCTAATGATCGATCATTGTACCCAAGCATACTAGTGCCAACATTAAACGCAATCCATTTTCATAGCTACATGCATATAACAATGCATCAATCATCATGTCTCACATACATGTATTTCACAACCCAATACCATGCCTAGCAAGTACTCACCATGATCATCATCATGCACAATTCACAATCCAAACCACATGCATAGCAATGCATCAAATCATGCCTCGACGACATGTATAACACAATATACATAACTACCATAAGCACATATAAGTAAGAGGCATAACAAGCAATTAGAAGTTCAACCAAAGTTTCCTAAACTTAAGCTTGAGATTAGGCTACCACCCTAACCTCAACTCTAGGTGGGTTTACCAAGCCCAACCTAGGTCCTCATGCTTGAACCAATGTTTAAAATCATTTAAAAACATTAACCACTCACCGACCACTTCATAGCACAAGCCGACTAGCCTACCAAGCATCCAAATTCCGGATTCGAGCCCGAAGCTTCTCCATCGTCTTCTCTTGCTTCTAACCAACCAAAACACAACCGATAGCCAAAATCAATGCTAATATTCAATAATCTCACAACCTTTGAATTCAAATCAATTTCACTCTAATTTTCCAATCAAGATAAATCCCCAAATAACCCAAATTCGTACTCCAACAATCCTAGGCTGAAACACCCAATTCCAAACACCCAAATGACTTCCAAAACATCCCAAATCACCCTCCTATTATACCCTAACCATCAGCCCTCCAATTTCAACATTAAACCCACCAAAAACCCAAATTTTGATACCTTAAAAATGGGTCTAAGAACCCACTTCGGAAATTCATTAAAAATTAACCAAATTAACATATAATGTGTATTTCAACTTGATTAAACAAAACCCCAACTCAATTTAACAAAACAAGATGAAAAACCCCATAAAAACCCAAACTTGATATAAACCCTAATTTTCAAAAGTTCATGGTTTTAAAATCAATGACCATGGATAGATAGGAAATGGAAAGGAGAGTTCAAAAATGTGATTACCTTTTAAAACGCCCTTGAATTGATGAAGAAATCAAAGGGGATAGTAACTAGGGTTTGGGGAAAGGGTTTGGTGTTCTTCATGGTGGAGAAGAAGAAATGGGAAAGATGATAACATTTCTTTTTATTCTTTTTACCTTTTTAAAAGTGGTCTTCCTTTTTCAAAACATTTGGGTTAAATCACCATGGTGGTCCTTCCTCCTTATTTTAAAACCCAATTAGGCCACACTTTAGGTTGAATTTATTTTTAATTAATTTTATTGACTCGGACTACAAACCCGACTAACTCCTAGCCCCAAAATACGGGTGTTACACGTTTCATATCCCCCATTGTTCACCATCGCAATCACCTGCAGAAAAAAAGTTTAAAATGACTTGAATCTTTAACAAGTGGGGTTAATAGAATGTGGCCACCTCCTCTCTTCTTCTTTTTTTCTTTTTTTTACAAAAGCAACCATAAATTCTCAAAAAGCTTTAAATTTTTCTATCTTCTTCACCGTCGATATGTAACGTCAGTTATCTGATAGAAGAGAAATGGGACATGCAGGCATGGACGGAGAGATCTCTATTCGTTCACATAGAGCAACGTCATTATTTCGAATTAAAGACCGAAATAAGAGAAATCACCAAGTTCGGTTGCGGGAGTCAAAGAGAATATGATATGTGGATTCAAAGTGTATCAAAACTTCTCTCGATTGCTGTTGAAAGAAATCATAATAGACAAAGCTCTACTACTTGGCCTCACGGCAACGGTCGCGGCAGTAGCGAAAAAGTTGGGACTGATGCACTTATTTGTCTTCACTTAAAGCTCCACTAGAATATAGCTCGCTCTAGGTGCTCGATGCAAGCCATAAGACAATGTCTAATTATGCCAATAAATCAATAGTTTTTGCTTCACTTTTTTGGATGATGCCTGCTGCAATCAAAATTGTAAGAAATGTTTATTTTTCTGCTACATGTTGGATGGTATATGTCGTGTAACGCTCCGGATTTGAGGGTCGGATGTTACTCGGGTAAATCAAGTTCGAGTCGTGAGTTCGTTTTAAAATTTAATTAAGCTTTGGTTTAAATTAAAAGGGTTTGAATTCATTAATGACATTTTGGTAATTTTAAAATAAAGGAAATTAAGTTGTGGAAAAGGGGATTTTAACATTTGCTATTCATCTTCTTCTTCCCTTGATTTTTTTTTTCACGTCAAAACCTCCCTTATCCCCTAAACACCATTCAATCAAATATCACCCTCATTTCAAGTGTTTTCATCAAGGTAAGACCATTTTTTACTTGTCCTTTCAATTCCTAACACATTTATGGTTTTAGATTTTAGAAAACACCATTGTAGAGAAATTTGAGTTTTCATAGTTTTCAAAGAAAAGGGTGGAACTTTAATGGATTTTCGTTTTGCTTTTGATATGTAGAGTTAAGTTATGAGTTAACCTAGCCCTAAGGTACTTTATATCTTAATTTGGTGGGGTTTTATTAAGAATCCCGAAATGGGTTTTTCATGGGTGTTTTAAAGAGTCAAAACTTGTGTTTTTGGTGTGATTATGTGAAAGGGAGTTGGGCTGGGGGTTATAGTGATACTAGAAGGTTGGTTTGAAGGTGTTTTGGGTGTTGGAAACAAAGGTTTTATGCTGGGTTGTTGGGGAGTACGAAAATAGAAATTTTGGGTATTGGCTTTGGGTTGAAATTGTGAGAATTTGACTTGTAGTTGTAGTTTGGGATTGTGGCAGTGTTTTGTGATGTATTGGCTGAGAAATGTATTGTTTTTTATTGGTTAGAAACAAGGGAAACCATTGGAGAGGCTTTAGGCATTAATCCGGGGAATTTGGAGACTTGAGATCGGTGTTCGGCTTCCGTTTGGGTTGCATCAATGAGTGAAAATGTCTTGAACTTGTTTTGATTTCAAAAAAGGGTTCTTGGGGTTTGGGTGGAGGTTTGAGGGTTAACCTAAACCCAAGTGTAAGTTTACTAATCCTACATTGATGGTTAAGTGATGATGTACGAGTAATTCTTGTGATATCATATGCATTGTGGATTGCTTTTACATCCGTTGTTGTGTGTAGTCGTTGTTGGTGTCGAGCCTCACGTTATGGTTGTCATAACTACGGTGATGTGTGGTCCCGCCGGTAGTGACTAGTAGAAGAGTAAGGTGATGTGTGGTCCCATCGGAAAACTACTAGTCGAACGGTGATGTGTGGTCCCACCGTGTGTGTTTTGGTTGTGCATGTGCAAACCATGTAGTTGTGTTGTTGAGATACCTTTCGTGCATTCAAATGGTTTATTTATCATTAAGAAATGTGTTTTGAAAACTGCTTGATTGATGAGTTTTTAGAGCTTCGCTCACTAAGCTATCAAGCTTACGCTCTCCTTTTTCCAACATGCAGATCGTTAGAGTTCAGAAGGCAAGTGGGCAAGGGAGGAGCTTTTTGGAGTTCTCGAGTAGCTCAAGTATGCTTTAAGTATTTGTAATAATGCATAGACAATGGGGCGTAGACTTGTATGGAGTTGGTGTTCAAACTCTTTAGTTGGTTTGTTGGTGTTCAAGCATGTTTGGTTTTATGATACTATGAGTTTTGTGTGAGCGTTGATGGACTCATATATGTTGGTTTGTTGTTAATGCCTTGTTATGGATTTGTAAACCATGTATGTTGTTGCTTATATGCTTGTGTTCGAAGGCTTATGACCTTGATCCATGAATGCTTATGTGTTGTTATGAGAGCATGTAAACCTTACTTGTGGATGCATGTATCTTTTGGCTAGTTAGACCCTTTATGCATGTTTAGTATGCAAGTTTCTCTTAAGTATGGTTGCCTTGGTGTTGATGCCCCGTTGTTTGCTTAAATTGATCCGTATGCTTATTCATGGTTGCTAAATGTTGTACGAAGGTTTGTTTGTAGCTAGGTGAGTCGTAAAATGCATCTAGAGTTGAGTCTTGGTTCGTTTTGCTGCTAAATTGAGTTTTACAGTGCAGGGCTTATCGGTACGCCCAAGGGCCGTATCATTACGGTCCTACACTTTGGGACTCAGTTTAAGCATAGCGTACCGGTACCCGGGGGTGTATCGATACGCCAAAAGCTCTCTGAAAATCTGAGAAATTGATGAGATTTTGATGTATCGGTACGGGTCTTGGGTGTATCGGTACGATCTTAGATCGTTGACCGTGAGAAGTTGACCGTCGAGGGCGTATCGGTATGGTCAACCAGTGTATCAATACGGTCTCCCTAAGTTGACTATGGGTAGTTGACCAAGTCAAAGCTTATCGATACGGTCTCCTAGCGTATCGATACGGCCTGTTGTAAATGCTAAAATGGGCTGTTGAATTGCTTGTTTGATTGTTTCGCATCGCTTTGTTGTCTCTCCGCTGTCGTATCTCACATAGGATGTATGAATGCCTTTAGAGAAGATAATAATTAAAAGAAATTTTCTAGGGTTGCTAACCGAAGGGGAGCCTTAACGGGTTTCACTTCCGTTTTCCCTGTATGACCTGCTCAGACCGGTCAGTCGTCCAGGCCGGGACGAGGGGGTTACATTTGGTGGTATCAGAGCCCGAGGTTTCCGAGACCTCGGGTAGGTAAGTGAGGTAAGTTGATGTGTTATGTTGTTGCTATGTCTCGGTGAGTGTTTTGCCATGTATGCTTGAAGTTTGCTTGCTAGTACGGTGTTTGAAAGCATGTTTTAGTGGCCTTGTTGATGGTTAAGGGCTAGTCAAATGTCCCCATTGTTAGGTGTTGTTGTCAAAAAAAATGGTTTTGATTAAACGAGCTTGAGAACCTAAGTCCTTGCACTTTTGCTAACCTAACGTTTTTCTTGTGTGTTGTGTGTTTGCTGTTTTAGATTCTATCTTGATATGGTGAGACCGAGGGTTGACCTAGAGCAGGTGACCAGGCACCCGGGGGTGAGCCTCATGTTCCTCCTGCTCCCGGTGGTAATGGAGTGGGTGCGAAGGTAATGTGCCTCAGGCTGGTGCGCAAGTCAGAGGTGACGGTAATGGGCCTCAGGCCGGTGCTAACGTTGGAGGTGTTGGGGCTCAGGCGGGTCAAGGTCCAGCGGGCGCGGACATGACCCATTTGATTCAGACTATAGCCGGAGCTTTTCAGACAGCTTTGGCCAGTGTACAAGCTGCAGCACCACCTCAGGGTGCGGGGACAAGATTACCCCTAGAGAGGCTCCGTAGTTTGGGTGGAGTTGAGTTACGTGGGTTGACTCCTGAGGGTTCAGAGGCATGGCTTGAGAGTACCACACGCATCTTGGGTCAGATGGAATGCTCAGATACTCGTAAGTTGGGTTGCATTGTCTCCTTGCTTCAGGGGGACGCATACACTTGGTGGACCATTGTTACTTCAGGTATGGCCGAAGTAGATATCACGTGAGAGTTCTTCAAAAATGTCTTCAAGAGGAAGTATCTCGGAGTTCGATATTTAGATGAAAAGAAGAGGGAGTTTATGGCCTTGGTTCAGGGTAACAGGACCGTGTTAGAGTACGAGGTTCAGTTTGTGAGATTGAGCCAGTATGCACCTAAGTTGGTTCCTAGTGAGAGGAAGCGGTGTGAGCGCTTCCGGTATGGGTTGACTAGAGATGTGAAGACCTACATGCTTGCCTCTAACTACAATGAGTTTGATGTTTTGGTCTCTAGGGCCAAGGATATTGAGCAGAACTTAGGCTCCAATGCTCGTGCTAGTGGGTCCGATTCCGGGAAAAGACACGCGAATTGGGACAGAGATCATGCCAAGAGGCATAGGGATAGAAGGTATCAGCCTGATTCGAGACATAGGGGTGGTAACTATGGATGGGGCCATCAGGGCCAAGGAGCTGTGGTACACACTCCGGAGTGCACTAGATGCGGGAGACGCCACTGGGGCAAGTGTACGGGTACCTTTGGGCCATGTTGGAACTGTGGTTCCCAAGATCACATGAGGCGCAAATGTCTACACCCGGCTAAGGGCGGACTGGCTCCAGCTAGGGGTATTGAGCATCAGAGAGGTCGTGGGCGCGGTCGTGGTAACTTTCAGCCGAGGAACGAGGGTCAGAAGAACTTAGCTCATGTAGTGGCAATTTAGCCCGAGGGAGGAGGACCGACTAGGGTGTATGCTCAGCGAGAGGCTAGGAATGACACAAATGTCATTGCATGTAATTTCTCGTTACAGTCTTTGAGTTTGCTTTCTTTGATAGATTCAGGGTCGACACATTCATACATTTTGGGTGAGCACGCAAGGTCATTAGGGTTACCATGTGAGTGGTTAGAGGTAGGTGTAAATGTTACTAGCTCTTTTGGTGATACAGTGGTAGTTAGGAAAATGTATAGGAGGTGTCCCTTGATGGTTCAAGGCCACGTGTTTCTGGTTGACATGATGGAGCTACCGTTCTATGGCTTTGATGTGATATTGGGCATGGATTGGCTCGTAGAGCATAGAGCTAGGGTTGACTTTGAGACCAAGAGAGTCTCCTTGAAGCTTACAGATGACTTCGAGGTTGTGGTAGTTGGTGAGAACGTTAGGTTTTTGTCTAATGTTGTTTCTGCTTTGGAAGGTCAGAAGTTGTTGAATTCGGGTTGTTAGGCTTATTTGGCTTATGTGATGAATCCGAATATGAGTGAGGTTAGACCGCAAGACATCAGAACATTTTGTGATTTTCCAAGTGTTTTTCCGGAAGAGCTATCGGGTTTGCCTCCAGATAGATCAGTTGAGTTTTCTATTGAGACGTATTCTGATTCAGCACTAGTGTCTATTGCTCCATATAGAATGGCACCGAAAGAGTTGAAGAAACATCTTTAGGAGTTGTCCGATAGAGGTTTCATTAGGCCTAGTATTTCTCCGTGGAGTGCTCCGGTCTTGTTTGTGAAAAAGAAAGATGGTAGCATGAAGATGTGTATAGATTATTGGTAGTTGAATAAGGTGACAGTGAAGAACAAGTACCCTTTGCCTAAGATAGATGACTTGCTTGACCAGTTGAGATGTGCTTCCGTGTTTTTGAAGATTGAATTGAGGTCTGGATACTATCAGTTGAAGGTGAAAGATGTGGACATACCGAAGACAGCCTTCCGTACACGTTATGGGCACTATGAGTTCTTGGTGATGCCTTTCGGGTTGACTAACGCCCCAACAACTTTTATGGATATGATGAACCGTGTGTTTCACAAGTTTTTGGGCAGGTTTGTGGTAGTGTTCATAGATGTGCTTCCGTGCTTCAGACCTTGCTTGAGAATCAGTTGTATGCCAAGCTAAGCAAATGCGAGTTTTGGATTAAGGAGGTAGTCTTCCTAGGTCACATGACCTCGGCTAGGGGGATTAGTGTGGATCCCAAGAAGATAGAAGTCATAGTGAGTTGGAAACAACCGAAGTTGGTGAGAGAAATTCGCAGTTTCCTAGGTTTGGCGGGATACTATAGAAGATTTGTCAAGGGATTTTCTAGGTTAGCGGTTCCTTTGACTAAGTCGCTTCAGAAGAATGTCTTATATGAGTGGTCAGATGCAAGACAACAAGCGTTTGAGAAGTTGAAGAAAGCTTTGACCGAAGCTTCTATTTTGATTTAGCCTGAACTAGGAAGAGAATTTGTGGTTTATAGTGATGCATCATACGTAGGTTTAGGTTGTGTGCTTATGCAAGAAGGTAAGGTGATAGCTTATGCTTTGAGGCAGTTGAAAGTTCACGAGAAGAACTATCCCACCCACAACATAGAGTTAGCCGCAGTGGTGTTTGCGTTGAAGATCTGGAGACACCATCTTTATGGTGAGAAGTGCACCGTATATATCGACCACAAGAGTTTGAAGTACTTGATGTCTCAGAGGGAGTTGAACCTTAGACAACGTAGGTGGTTAGAGCTTCTTAAGGACTATGACCTTACGATAGAATACCATCTGGGTAAGGCAAATCTAGTGGCCGATGCTTTGAGTAGGAAAGTGGCAGTTGAGTTGCGAGCTATGTTTGCGAGATTGAGTGTGTCCAATGATGGTGGGTTGATAGCCGAACTTCAGGTTAAGCCTTCGTTAGCTCAGTTGATTCGAGAGAAGCAGTTACGAGACGAGTCTTTTGCACCTCACATGCAAGATATAGCCGAAGATAGGCCTACCAATTATTGTTTTGGTGAGAATGGGATCCTATGTTACAAGGATAGGATAGTGGTTTCGGAAGATGCCGAGTTGAGACGTACGATCTTGAATGAAGCTCATAACAATCCTTTTGCTATGCATCCGGGTAGTACGAAGATGTATCGAGGGTTAAAAAAGAGTACTATTGGGTTGGATTGAAGAAGGATGTGGCCGAGTTTGTGAGTAAGTGTATGGTTTCTCAGCGAGTCAAGGTCGAGCATCATTTTCCTTCAGGGTTGTTACAGCCGTTGAAGATTCCGGAATGGAAGTGGGAACGTATCACCATGGACTTTGTGTCAGGTTTACCGTTGACTCCTTCGAGGAAGAATTCAATGTGGGTGATAGTAGATAGATTTACTAAGTGTGCCCACTTCATACCTGTTCATACCACCTATACCTTAGATAAGTTGGCCGATCTGTACATCTGTGAGATAGTGAGACTACATGGAGTACCGAAATCGATTGTGTCAGACCGAGATTCGAGGTTTACAGCTAGATTTTGGGAGTGTTTGCATCGTGCCTTGGGTACTTGGTTGAACTTTAGTACTTCGTATCATCCGCAGTCAGATGGTCAGTCCAAAAGAGTGATTCAAGTGTTGGAGGACATGTTGAGGTGTTGTATCATCGACTTTCAGGGGTCGTGGGAGAAGCATCTACCATTAGTAGAGTTTGCATACAACAACAGTTATCATGCTAGTATTTAGATGGCATCGTATGAAGCTCTGTATGGTAGGAAGTGTAGGACTCTGATTTGTTGGGCCGAATCCGAACAAAAGCTTGTATCGATGCCCGATTTGCTATAGGGCACCACCGAGAAGGTAAAGTTGATATGTGATCGTTTGAAGGCAGCTTCAGACCGACAGAATTCATATGTCGATTTAAAGAGAAAAGAGATAGAGTACGTTGTGGGTGAGAAAGTGTTTTTGAAAGTCTCACCTTGGAAGAATGTGATGAGGTTTGGTAGGAAGGGTAAGTTGAGTCCGAGATTCATTGGACCTTATAAGGTAGTTGAGAGTATTGGTACTGTTGCATACAGATTGAGACTCCCGACCGAGCTAGAGAAGATTCATGATGTGTTCCATGTTTCGATGCTTCGTAAGTATAGGTTAGATTCGTCTCATGTAATGCCAATGGAAGAGATTGAATTGAATCTGGATTTGACATATGATGAAGAACCAGTGGAGATCCTAGCCTCAGACAACAAGGTGTTGCGTGGTAGGTTAATTGAGTTGGTCAAGGTGAGGTGGCAACGTCGAGGGGTGGACGAGGCCACTTGGGAGAGAAAGGAGGATATGGAGAGGCAGTTTCCTTATCTCTTTCAGTTAGGTAATTTCGAGGACAAAATTCCTTAAGTGGGGGAGAGTTGTAACGCCCTGGATTTAGGGGTCGGATGTTACTCGGGTAAATCGAGTTTGAGTCGTGGGTTCGTTTTAAAATTTAATTAAGCTTTGGTTTAAATTAAAAGGGTTTGAATTCATTAATGGCATTTTGGTAATTTTAAAATAAAGGAAATTGAGTTGTGAAAAGGGGGCTTTTAACATTTGCTATTCATCTTCTTCTTCCTTTGATTTTTTTTCACGCCAAAACCTCCTGAATCCCCTAAACACTATTCCATCAAATCTCACCCTCATTTCAAGTGTTTCCATCAAGGTAAGACCGTTTTTGACTTGTCCTTTCAATTCCTAACACATTTATGGTTTTAGATTTTAGAAAACACCATTGTGGAGAAATTTGAGTTTTCATAGTTTTCAAAGAAAATGGTGGAACTTTAATGGATTTTCGTTTTGTTTTTTATATGTAGAGTTAAGTTATGAGTTAACCTAGCCCTAAGGTACTTTATATCTTAAATTGGTGGGGTTTTATTAAGAATCTCGAAATGAGTTTTTCATGGGTGTTTTAAAGAGTCAAAACTTGTGTTTTTAGTGTGATCATGTGAAAGGGAGTTGGGCTGGGGTTATAGTGATACTAGAAGGTTGGTTTGAAGGTTTTTAAAGGTGTTTTGGGTGTTGGAAACAAATGTTTTTTTCTGGGTTGGGGAGTACGAAGATAGTAATTTTAGGTATTGACTTTGGGTTGAAATTGTGAGAATTTGACTTGTAGTTGTAGTTTGGGATTGTGGCAGTGTTTTGTGATGTATTGGTTGAGCAATGTATTTTTTTGATTGGTTAGAAACAAGGGAAACCGTTAGAGAGGCTTCGGGCACTAATCCGAGGAATTTGGAAACTTGAGATCGGTGCTCGGCTTCCGTTTGGGTTGCATCAATGAGTGAAAATGTCTTGAACTTGTTTTGATTTCAAAAAGGGGTTCTTGGGGGGTTTGGATGGAGCTTTGAGGGCTAACCTAAACCCAAGTGTAAGTTTACTAATCCTACATTGATGGTTAAGTGATGATGTATGAGTAATTGTTGTGATACCATATGCATTGTCGATTGCTTTTACATCTGTTGTTGTGTGTAGTCCTTGTTGGTGTCGAGCGTCACGTGATGGTTGTCATAACTACGGTGATGCATGGTCCCACCGGTAGTGACTAGTAGAAGAGTAAGGTGATGTGTGGTCCCATCAGAAAACTACTAGTCGAACGGTGATGTGTGGTCCTACCGTGTGTGTTTTGGTTGTGCATGTGCAAACCATGTAGTTGTGTTGTTGAGATACCTTTCGTGCAATCAAATGGTTTATTTATCATTAAGAAATTTGTTTTGAAAATTGCATGATTGATGAGTTTTTAGAGCTTCGCTCACTAAGGTGTCAAGCTTACGCTCTCTTTTTTCCAACATGCATATCGTTAGAGTTCGGAAGGCAAGTGGGCAAGGGAGAAGATTTTTGGAGTTCTCGAGTTGCTCAAGTATGCTTTAAGTATTTGTAATAATGCCTAAACAATGGGGGTGTAGACTTGTATGGAGTTGGTGTTCAAGCTCCTTAGTTGGTTTGTTGATGTTCAAGCATGTTTGGTTTTATGATACAATGAGTTTTGTGTGAGCGTTGATGGACTCTTATATGTTGGTTTGTTGTTAATGCCTTGTTATGGATTTGTAAACCATGTATGTTGTTGCCTATATGCTTGTGTTCAAAGGCTTATGACCTTGATCCATGAATGATTATGTGTTGTTTTGAGAGCATGTAAACCTTGCTTGTGGATGCATGTATCTTTTGGCTAGTTAGACCCTTTATACATGTTTAGTATGCAAGTTTCTCTTAAGTATGGTTGCCTTGATGTTGATGCCCCGTTGTTTGTTTAAATTGATTTGTATGTTTATTCATGGTTGCTAAATGTTGTATGAAGGTTTGTTTGTGGCTAGGTGAGTCGTAAAATGCATCTAGAGTTGAGTCTTGGTTTGTTTTGCTGCTAAATTGAGTTTTGTAGTGCAGGGCGTATCGGTACGTCCAAGGGCCGTATCGATACGGTCCTACACTTTGGGGCTCAGTTTAAGCATAGCGTACCGGTACACGGGGGTGTATCGATACGCCAAAAGCTCTCTGGAATCTGAGAAATTGATGAGATTTTGGCGTATCGGTACGGGTCTTGGGTGTATCGGTACTGTCTTATATCGTTGACCGTGAGAAGTTGACCATCGAGGGCGTATCGGTACGGTCAACCAGTGTACCGATATAGTCTCCCTAGGTTGACTCTGAGTAGTTGACCAAGTAAAGGCGTATCAGTACGGTCTCCTAGCGTATCAATATGTCCTGTTGTAAAGGCTAAAATGAGCTGTTGAATTGCTTGTTTGATTGTTTCACATCGCTTTGTTGTCTCTCTGTTGTCGTATCGCACATAGGATGTATGAATGCCTTTAGACAAGATAATAATTAAAAGAAATTTTCTAAGGAATGTGCATAAAATATAGAACTTGGAGGGTTTGTGCTTCACACGTGTATATTCGTTTTTTTTTTTCTAAGATTTTTCATGCACTTGGAGGGTCTTTGGAGGACCATGTCCTAGAACCCATGTTTGAAAATGGTTCAGACACAAGTGTTGGATATGGTGCTTCAAGAAAAATGCGGAGTCAAAGCAACAATGATTACACCCTAAAATATATGAAATAGGTTTGGTAGGAATAGGTTTGGTGATTACATTTAGTCCCCAAATTTGTACATTCAATTAATTTAACCATAATTTAAAAAGAACCAATACATTTAACCCTCATTATTTACACACTATTTTAATTTGATCTTATATTTTAAATTTGAAATAATTTAATATTTTTTTCCTAAAAAATAGTGACATGTGTCATCGTTTAAAGGAAAAATAAATGAGAGAGTTGAGTTAGGAAATATGAGCTCAAACTTGGGAAAGAAAAATGGAATAAGGCACAATAAACCACTGGGCCAAAGTTCCTACAAGTTATTTATAACTAATGTTCTTGTTGTTCCTATTGTCTTCTCCCTATCCTTAATCTGTGTTTTACATATATCAGAGTTTTAATAAGAAAAGAAATAAAAATTTAAATCCCAGCCAAAATTTCCCAACTTAGCTCCCAAATGATATATAACTTGTAGGAATTTAAAACAAAATAAACTTTGGCCTAGTGGTATATGATACGTGTCCATCTTTTCGGATGAAAAATGCATTAAACTATTTTTAACTATAAATATATTATCAAATTCAAATAGTGTGTAAATAATGAGGGTTAAATTTATTATTTCTTTTTGAATTAGGACTAAATTAATTGATTGTGCAAATTTAGAGGACTAAATGTAACTGTCACGTCATCCTTTTAACGACAACTAACGAGCTAATGACTAAATTAGAGCAAAATTAAAAGTTTAATGGTAAAATTGAAACAATTTTAATTACCATATTGAATAATTTATCAAACTTGACCATTTGTGAACTTTACCTTAAAATAAATAAAAATTCAAGAGTAAAAAAATATAAGTTATATAATGATTTATCTTGAAAAGATAAGAGTACGAAATGTATGATTACATAAAAAAAAGAGAATTAGATAAAGTTTCTGTGATTCATCCAGGTGATCCGGGTTCGAGCACTAATTCTGTACCGTGTGTGTCTTATTAAAAAAGACTAAAAAAATTGAATAGATGCTACCCTTATATCACACCAGTATATTCAAAAAAACTTATGATACCGTTTCTGTGATTGGATAAAGTTTGAGTTGTGATAGTATTTCGCTTTAATCACCTAAGTAAAAAGTGAATTAGAATACTTAGTATCTTAATATTGTAAATATTTATAATTAAATTTAATAAAAATTTAAACAATTCGATTTGACTTGACTCGAAAAAATTTCAAATAAATTTTGAATTACAGAATATAACTCGACTAACTCGAATTTTTAACTCGACTCGGTGCAAAAATATATGATTCGATTATCCGTTGATCCGATCCAATTTTTTATTTTTTGAATCGGATATGGATCACAACATTTCAAGTTTTAGATTATCCAAAAATTTAAAATCTAATGAATATGAAAATTGTTATATTTAGCCTTTTGGTGCTTGTTATATTCAAAAATTCAAAGAATTGAAATTTCCATATACATGAATCTTGTTATATTTGTTGTTTATTATATATGAAAATCAAAATTTTCAGAGATACGACCGCCAAATTCGAAAAACACTTATATCAAAATATATATTCGGATAATCAAATATTCTAATATCTAGATATTTGATTTCTTTCGGATCGAATACGGATCGTTATTTTACTGTTTTTAAATTTCATATATTTAATTTTTCAGATCGCATCCGATCCGATATCCGAAATACACGCTTACTACCACCATAATTTACTAAAAATTAAGTTAAACTAGTGACACAACGAAATGAGTAATAAAAAGCAACACATAACAAAAAAGGAAACAACCTTAATAATAACTTCTTTACTGTTTTACGTGAAATAAAACAACCTTAATCTAAGATGTTTGTTCAAATACATTTGACAACTAATTAATTTTTTTAGTAATGTATGTATGTATGGAAGCTAATTATAGTGGATAAATTGTTATTAAAACGTACAAGAAAACATGTGATCAAGCACATTTGAATGCTGATCATCTTTTGATGACTTACGAGTCGCGTAATATTAAGGTATCTATCATAATAAGTCGAGTGACTAATTGTTTGTGTTCTATTGATGTATATGAAACATTAACTAACCAATGGTTGGTAAAAAAAAGACTCTTATCATCTCATCTATATTTGAGCAATGGATTGGGTTGGATTAGACCTAAATAAGAATCAAAGAAGGTCGTGGCTTCTGTTAACTTTTGGATTCTAGGGTTTGAGAGAAACGAAATTGGGAATTGAGAGTTTGGTTATCGAATATGCTTCTGATGAAAGGAAAAGAATGAAAACAAAACGCACTGTTTACTCAAGAGTAAAGAAAAATACAAAACGACAATATATGAAGACGTTTTATCCAAAATTAAACTAAACTAATACTAAGCATTCTTTTTATACTAATCAAGACTCTAAGTCTTGATTCCAGCTATACAAGAAGGAAAAAGAATAATATTTTGTTAGCCCCCCTCAAGTTGGAGCATAAATGTTGTGCATGCCCAACTTGGAGACTAAGGTACTAAAAGAAAAACTGGGTAATGCTTTAGTCAGACAGTCAGCAATCTGGTTATGTGTTGAGACTGGCAGCAGCTTCACAAATCCTTGGTGAATCTTCTCCCGTATAAGATGACAATCTATCTCGATGTGTTTAGTCCTCTCGTGGTGTACCGGATTTTCAGCAAGCTGTATGGCAGAAGAATTATCACAGTAAATATTGGCAGGATGAAAAGAAACATGAAAATCTTTTAACAAATAGAAAAGCCACTGTAGCTCGCAAGTAACAGAGGCTAAGGCCCTATACTCAGCTTCACTTGAAGAACGAGAAACAGTGGTTTGTTTCTTGGACTTCCATGAGATTAAAGAGGAACCTAAGAAGACACAATAACCAGTAATGGACTTCCTCGAATCAGGGCATGAAGCCCAATCCGAGTCAGAAAAAGCATTTAAATGCAGATCATTATCAGCAGCAAAATATAAACCTTGACCAGGTGAACCTTTTAGGTACCTTAAAATTCTATGAGCTGCATTTAGATGAGATGTAGTAGGACAAGACAAGTATTGAGATAATTGCTGTACTGAAAAAGATATATCAGGTCTTGTATTGGTTAAGTACAACAATTTACCAATTAATTTCCTATAATCAGAAATGTCTTCTAAAGGCTTTCCATCAGATTTTGAAAGACGTTGAACACCTCTACTAACAATAATAGGTGTTGACACATGTTTAGAATCTAAGAAACCAGTGTCCTTAAGCAATTCAAGGGCATATTTTCTTTGACAAACATGAATACCTGAAGCTGACCTAGCAATCTCAAGACCAAGAAAATACTTTAAATCCCCTATGTCTTTGATTTTAAACTTGTCATGCAAAAAACTTTTAATATCATTAATCTGTTTAGAACTAGGACTAGTGACAACTATGTCATCAACATAAACTGCCAATGCTATAAAATTATCATCTAATCCTTTAGTAAATAAAGTACTATCAGCAGAAGATTGCTTAAATCCTTTTTCTAACAAAGCCAAGGTTAACTTCTCATTCCACTGCCTACTTGCTTGTTTTAAACCATAGAGACTTTTCTTCAATTTACAAACAAGACCAGAATTGGTTTCAGCATTAAAACCTAAAGGCAGTTCCATATATACCTCTTCATGTAATGAACCATGAAGGAAGGCATTATTAACGTCTAATTGCTGTAACTTCCAGTTTCTAGAAGCAGCAACAACAATCAAGGTTCTTATAGTGGTCATTTTAGCAACTGGACTAAAAGTACTCAAGAAATCCACCCCTAATTGTTGAGTGTAACCCTTAGCCACTAACCTTGCCTTATACCTATCTAAAGTTCCATCTGACTTAAATTTGGTTCTAAAGACCCACTTACAACCAATTGTTTTCTTATTAGGGGGTAAAGGAACCAATTCCCAAGTGTTATTGGATTCTAAAGCTGAAATTTCCTCTTGCATAGCATTTCTCCAACACTCATGCTTAACAGCTTGTTTGTAAGTTTTAGGTTCTGTTAAAACATCTATCTTATTTATAAAAGAAGTATGTTTATCAGAAACATTATTGTAAGACAAAACAGTATTAACAGAATGTTTGGAAGTTCTAGACTTTGGCAAAGATACCTGAAAGTCATGAAGTTTCTGAGGTAACCTGACAGATCTAGAAGGTCTAGATGAAGAAACAACAGGAGGAATAACAGTAGGAATATCAGTAACAGAAGGAATAACAGGGGTATTAGAAGAAACAGGCAAGTCAGTAACAGTAGAACTTGGATCTTGAGATGAGGACAAGTTTTTATAACTAGAAGGCAAAAAATCATCTAAAAAGGATGATCCTTCACAACTAGGTAACACCAAATCAAAAGAAGAGGATTTATAAAAAGGAAAAACAGTTTCATTAAAAACAACATCCCTTGAAATAAAAACAGATTTTGTTTCTAAATTGTATAATCTATATCCTTTAACATGTTTTGGAAAACCAATAAAAACACACCTCATAGCCTTAGCATGCATTTTTGTAAAAGACTTAGGCAATTCAGAAGCATAGGCTAAACAGCCAAAAATCTTTAAATTATCAAGTTGAGGAGTTTTACCAAATAAAACTTCATAAGGAGTCTTATTATTTAAGATTGGTGTTGGTGTGATATTAATCAAAAAACAAGAATGCAACACACAATCAATCCAAAAACTTAAGGGTAGATTAGCATGTAATCTAAGAGACCTAGCAACAGCAAGTAAATGCTGATGCTTCCTCTCAACAAGACTGTTCTGTTGAGGAGTATAGACACAGGAAGTTTGATGGATTATTCCTTTCTCTTTGAAAAAGGTATCCATTTGAAACTCCTGAGCATTATCAGAACGCACACATTTGATTTTAACAGAAAACTGAGTACTGACAAAGGTATAAAAATCAACAAGAACCTTCCTAGCCTCAGATTTTGCAGACAAAGGAAAAATCCAGGTGAACCTACTCTTATCATCTACAATAGTTAAAAAATAACTATGACCATAGATGCTTTTAAGAGGAAAGGGACCCCATATATCTATGTGAATCATATCAAAAACAGTTTTGGAAAAAGTCATGCTAGTGGGAAAAGGGAGTCTCTTATGCTTAGCTAGGTGGCAAACATCACAACTAGAAACAGAACCAGCAGGTATAGCAGAACAGATTTTAGAAAAATAAAGCATTCTAGGACTAGAAGGGTGTCCTAACCTAGCATGCCAAGTAAGTAAATCAGTAGAAACAAAAGCATTTACAGAAGCATTATTAAAAGAAGAAAGAGTTTCAGAAAAACTGACAGTTCTGCAAAAATGATACAATCCTTTTATTACTTTAGTTGTACCAATCATCTTCAATGATTGGAGATCCTGTAAAAAACAACCTTCATTAGTAAAAGATATAGAAATATTAGAATGCAGCATTAATTGACTAACAGATATGAGATTGAACCCAAAATGAGGAATATGCAAAACATTTCTTAAAACCAATTTTTCAGTAAGAGGAACAGTTCCTATATGTAAGACAGCAACAAGATTACCATTTGGTAATTTAACATGCTTATCATGAATAACAGTATAAGAAGAAAACATAGACAGATCATTAGATATATGATATGTTGCTCCAGAGTCAATAATCCAAGAAAAATTATCAACATATTTATCACCAGAAACATTTATAAAGGAATCATTAGAAGAATTAGAACAAGAACTAGAAAATATACCTGAGTCTTCACTAGCTTCAGGGGCAAAATCAGATGTTAAAGCATTAACACGAGATTGAGATAACTCTTGAACAGAAACATATTTCTGTTGTAACAAAGAAAGAAGTCCTTGATATTGTTCTTTAGTAAAAGAACAACTACCCGAGTTGGATTGATTTTCAAGACTGTCAGAACCAAGACTCGAAACAAAATTAACCTTGCTAGGATTGACAGGAGACTTATACTTATAACCAGGAGGGTACCCGTGTTTCTTATAACACTTTTCAACAAGATGACCATATAGGCCACAAAAAGAACACAATGGCCTTCAACCATTCAGATTAGAAACATTTGGTTTTCTTTGGAATTTTCCAGAATTTCCAGAATTATTAGGGACATTCGAAGAACTACGATCGACAAGAAAAACATTACTCTCAGAAGAATTAGAAGACAGAGAACGCTCATGCTGAATAAGAATAGAGAAAATTTCATGAATTTCAGGAAATAGTTTAACCATTAGAATCTGGGATTTAGGAATAGCAAATGAATCATTAAGACCACGAAGAAACCTAAGGGCAAAGTCTTGATTTCTATACTTAATAGCAGAGCAAGAACAAGACGAAAGAGGACGTAAGACAGACATCTCATCCCACAAGATTTTCAATTGAGTATAGAACGTAGAGACAGAATTTATACCTTGAACAAGAGAATAGAACTCTTGCTGGAGATCAGATACACGAATCAAATCGCCCTGACTAAAGCGATTGCGTAAATCCGTCCATAACTCATGAGCGGTTTCAAACCACAAGACGCTCTGTGCAATCTCAGGACTGATTGCACGTTGAAGCCAAGACAAGACGAGGTTATTGCATTTAACCCAGGGAACGTAACTCGCATCCTTCTCATCGGGCTCCTTCAACGAACCATTCACAAACTGGAATTTATTCTTCGAAATGAGGGCCATCCTCATCGACCGCGCCCAAGAATGATAGTTTGACCCAGAGAGCAAGACTGAGGTAAGAACAAGAGAGGGGTTTTCGCTGGGATGAATAAAGAATTCATCGGAAGAATCAAGGTTACGAAAACGAGAATCATCAGAAGGTGTGGACGAACGGGAAGCATTAGAATCAACTGATACCATGTTAACTTTTGGATTCTAGGGTTTGAGAGAAACGAAATTGGGAATTGAGAGTTTGGTTATCGAATATGCTTCTGATGAAAGGAAAAGAATGAAAACAAAACGCACCGTTTACTCAAGAGTAAAGAAAAATACAAAACGACAATATATGAAGACGTTTTATCCAAAATTAAACTAAACTAATACTAAGCATTCTTTTTATACTAATCAAGACTCTAAGTCTTGATTCCAGCTATACAAGAAGGAAAAAGAATAATATTCTGTTAGCTTCGCTCTCAAGATTTTTAAATATTATTATTTTGTCTCAAAAATTTATAAAAATAATAATTTGGTCCTTCAAATGATTTAAGATTCTTATTAAATATTATTTTTTTTTGAATATTTTTAATCAAGTCCCTATATATATATATTTTAAAAATTCATCAAAAATCTCTTTTCTATGATTTTTAAAGGCTTAAGAGTGTAAGAAGCCCTTAAACTTTTGGAGAGAAAAGCAAATAAGTCATGGACTTTTTTGCACTCAATTAAACCCTTGAACTAAAAAAATTTAATTAATTAAGCCCTTGAGCCAAAAAATTTAATCAATTAAGCCCTTTGACCAATTTTGACCATTAAATCTTGATAGTTTTTTTAGTTATGTTGGTGTAACGCGTCGTCTCACAATGTTTTCACTTGATATTTTTAGAATTTTTTTATTTTATTTAAAGAATCTATAAAAATTATAGAAATTCTAAAAGACTGTAGTGTAACTTATAGAATTGTAGCGTATTTTTTTATTTACAAAAAATATTTTCTGAAAAAAAAAATCTGTAAATGCAACATGATAGAACTATAGTGTATTATGTGCCAATAATATCTAAAGAAAAAAAAATCAAGATTTAATTAATTCAAAATTAGTTAAAGGGCTTAATTAATTTAATTTATCGGTTCAAAGTCTTAATTGAGTGCAAAAAAAAATTAAAAGACTTAATTAATTTTTTTCTTCAAATAATTCAAGTGCTTTCTTATACCCTTAAACCATTTTTAAAGAATTAAGTAAACTCCTAAAATTATCTATACTATGATTCGCGCGGGAATAGCGTTGGGTTTATTAGGTATAAGTATAATTTATAAAAACGCGGTGTATAACATAACAATAAGGTTTTAGGAACATTTGAACATAAATATCAAGAAAACAAAATTCTATTGCCCTAATCACTACTCAATATTCGTCCGCACCTCGTCTTTCTTGCGTTCCAAGTTTCCCATATTGCCGTAAATCAAATAAGGTAACGTTTGAAAACCTGAACTCAACGTAAAGATTTGAACTTCAGTAACGAGATTTTGAAATTCTTGCCATATTTGATTTTCCGTTCTTCGATTCTATTCCTTGTTACTCTGTTCGTTTCCTACTCTTTTTTCAAAGGTAAATCTGTTTAGCGGAGTTGGGGTTTTGTAACCCTGATTGTTCTTGGCGTTTCTAGGGTTTTGTATATTTTCTTTTCTTTTTTACACTATATGTTGATTAGGGTTTTGTGTTGTTTTGTTTCGGTTTTGTCTCATTGTATCAATCAATTTTGATATGCCAGTTATGGGGTTGTCTTTTTCATGAAGTTGTTAACTGTGTGTTGAATAAGCAATTAGTTTTGTTTGTGATGATCTGAAATTGAATGAATGCGTGTCTGATACTTTGATGATAATGTTCTTGTGTAGAATTCTGTGTGGGTTAAGGAGTACTACAACTCGGTTACGGTGCAAGTCGACAATGGCCCCTTCAACTATTGTTCCAAAATTGCAGTTTCAAAGGCCATTTGAAGCTGAAGCTAGATGTACTTTCACTGGGAAAAAGCAGTCTTTCCGTCCTGTAAATGAACAAGCTGCGAGTAATGCTCATCTTCCTCGGCTCCCTTTCACTGGGAAAAGGCGATCTTTCTGTCCTAGAAATGAACAAGCTACGACTCATGGTCATCGTCCTCAGCTCCCTTTCACCGGACAAAACCAATCTTCCTGTCTCGTAAATGAACAAGCTGCAGCAATTCATGATCATCTTCCGCAGCTCCCTTATGAAGAATCACAGGCAAATTCTGTGAATCGGGCTATCAAGAAGGTTTTGCTTGCTTATATCCAGTATAAGAAGACAGTGAGGAATGATGCTCCAGGGTCTTTTGTGAGCCATATGCATTCAACAGTCTGTTGCTTTAAGACCTGTCTATGCCTACAGTTTAGCTCACTTGCATCACATTATGATGGCTGTCATGATGCAAGATGTAAAATCTGCGGTCCTGTTAGGCGTAGTCCCTGCACCGATAGATTTCTTCCTAACCTTGAAAATGCAAAAAGAGGTCTTCAAAGAGTTTCGGGTAAAGGAGATTCTGGTCAGCCCAGATTTCGTAGTTCAGAAGCCATGCAACCTTTGCCAAAGCGTTTGAAGCTGGAAAATCCTACTTCCCACTGCTTGCCTAATAATGGCATGTTTTTAGAAGATTCTACAATTGCTAAAGGGAAGGGAATGGCTCCATCGAAGAGTTTTACTAATCTTCCACCCTTGGTGCAGTTGCCTGACTTTCCTGTATCTTCTAATTCTGAGGTTATGGAGGCAAACATTGAATTGCTGCCAAAGCTTTTAAAAGATTCTACAGTTGCTAAAGGGATGGGTAAGAATATAGAGGTGGAAATTGAATCGCTACAAAAGCTTATAGAAGATTCTACAAGTGCTAAAGAGACGGCTACGACTATGGAGGTGGACACCGAACTGTTCACAGAGCTTACAGGAGATTCTTCAAGTGCTGAAGAGATAGGCAAGGATGTGGCAGATAGTTTTCCTGGTATTCCAGAGGCAGTTATCGCTAGTTATAAAGTAGCGGAAACTAATGCTGTTGGCAGTCATAAAGAAGAGGATATTGAGTTCATAAATGGTACAGATAATGCAAGAGATCACTTTAACAAATTGGAATCCAACCGGGAAAAGCTAGAAACAAAGACTGAGCTCATTGCGCAAGAATTAAATTGCGGAAAGGAAATAAAATTGGAGAGTCAAAAACAAGGAGGTGTGTCCTTGATAGAAAATTTCACAGCACAGCAAATAAAGGAGCATATATCAAGTCTCAGGGAGTGCATTGATCAGGTTTGTGCTTTCATTTTGTTTATTGCTTTTATTTTCCATATTGTGCTGTCTTGATTAGTAGATATTATACTTTAAAAATTGCTTTTAGCATGCTTTAACTTGACTAAGTATGGATGGGGTAGAACTTAGTGCTAGAAGGATATGCATAATTGCACACATTCAAACATCTATGATAGATAAGATCATAAACATTGTTTTCTTAACGTCTCACTGGAACTTGGACTTTGCTTTTCTCGCTTCATAGTGATTTCCCTCAATTTTCCATATCACATCGCTGCATATATTGTATGCAATGAAGTAGGTAACTTTTAAATAATCAAATCCTTTCCTTTAACAAAGCTACGTAAGAGCTGCACGAATCTGTCGAATCATTTTGGCAGTTGCTGGTTTTTGTTGTGTTAATATTGTTCGGGGTATTTTATCTTCCTAAAGTTAGCTATCTTTATTATAATTGCTGCTGATACCATTTTTACAAAAGCATAGACTCTCCATTTGTTCGTGAGGGTGCATTGACACGGTCTTCTCTTATTAAAATAGGATCGTGGAAAGAAAGAAGGGGGAGAAGGAATAGTCGATGTTGACAGTAAGGACTCCTGCCAGTTGTGTGGAGCAGCTAAACTTTCACTTGCTCCTGCACCAATATATTGTTCATCATGTTGTGCTCGTATCAGACGCAGTGCAGCATATTACAGCATACCTGAAGTAAATGGCATCGGAGATTGTCTATGCTCCTCATGCTATAACGCATCTCGGTCTCATGGTATCACAACTTCTGGGAAATCTGTTTCCAAGGCAAAGCTGATTAAAATGAAGAACAACGATGAACCAGAAGAATCGGTAGGCTAATCCAGAGTATTTACTATTTCTCGTATTCCTGAAATTTCATACTCAACGACTCACTTCTTAATGTTGTTTTCTTGCAGTGGGTTCAGTGTGATAAATGTAAATGTTGGCAACACCAGATATGTGCTCTCTTTAATGAGAAAAGGAATAAGAAAGAAAAAGATTATATCTGCCCAAAATGCTACCTAGAAGAAATTGAAAATGGAGAACGGATGCCCCCACCAGGGAGGACTGTTTTTGGTGCAAAAGATTTGCCACGGACCAGGCTCAGTGACCACTTAGAGCAAAGACTGTTTAGGTGTCTTCAGAAAAACAGAAAAGAGAAGGCAAGGGCTTCAGGAATCAGCATTGATGAGGTATGATGGCAAGTCTAGTGTACTGTACTCATTTTTGTAGCAACATTGTTTGAGAATAATGTACCTACAATTGTTCTTTCGTTATCAGTCATAACTTAATACGAGATATAGAGTATAATAATTTAGTAGTTAAATGGAATAAGGACCGGAAAGGTCTTGAATCAAAGAGTTGGATTTCTGTTAATATTGGAACGTTGGTAAGATCCTCCTTTAGCTAATTGGTTTGAAGGTTGGTGGATGCCCATTTTAAAGTTTGCATTAACATTAGAAGGTAGCAGTTGCTCCTGGAGTCGCCAAATATGGCTTAGCCTATCTTATTGCTGTAGAATCAACTTGAAGAATACACACACACACACACACACACACACACACATATATATATATATATATATATATATTTGACTGCTACATATTTTCTATGCTTCACAATGTTATTTTTACTTAGATTAGCTGTTTCATTGACGGTATAATGTTTTATTGTTCACTAGGTTCCTAAAGCAGAAGGTCTTGTTGTCAGAGAGGTTTTATCCGTTCAGAAACTTGTAAAAGTGAATAAGCAGCTTTTAGATGTACTTCAGCATGAGAATTACCCTTCTGAATTTCCATACAAGTCAAAGGTAAGATATATTTGAAAATTATTAAATGTTTTGAAGGTAATTTGGTATTCCCATATTGTAACATGCCTCTTTGGGGATCAATCTCTAGACTGATGTCACTAACCATGGAAATTGGTTTTCAATTTTTAGGTGATTCTTTTGTTCCAGAATATTGAAGGGGCAGATGTATGCCTTTTTATCATGTATGTCCAAGAGTTTGGAGCAGAATGCGGCCAACCAAATCAACGCTGCGTTTATATCTCATATCTCGATTCCGTCAAGTATTTTAGGCCTGAAACAGAAACTGCTGCTAATGGAGAAGCTCTCCGAACTGTTGTTTACCATGAAATCTTGGTATATCATATAATTTCCTGCTCCAATTTTTATAGCTTTTCAAAGTTCATTGCTTGTTATAGTTGGATCACTGAGATTGTGTCTTCTATTTCCATTTTTAGGTAGGATACCTTGAATACTGCAAGAAACGGGGATTCACAACCTGCTACATATGGGCCTGTCCACCTACTAAAGGAGACGATTATATCTTGTATTGCCACCCAGAGGTTCAGAAAATACCGAAGCCTGATAAGCTGCGGCAATGGTATCTCTCTCTCTCTCACACACACACACATATCTCGTATACATGTATGCGTCATGCCTGCATTGTGTCTGTTTGTATATGTATCCTTGTTTGCATATGTCTTGACTACTGACTAGCATCCTTTTTGCAAGTGCAGGCATAAGACCATGTTACAAAAGGCTGCTAAAGCAGGCATAGTGGTTGATTTGACAAACTTATACGATCAATTTTTTTCCACCGGGAAATACAACACCAAGGTGACAGCAGCTCATTTGCCATATTTTGATGGTGACTATTGGTCCGGTGCTTCCGAGGATGTGATAAAACAAATCAAGAAATCAAGTGGAGAATACTCAAAAAATATGAGCATGAAAACTGTGTCAAAGAGAACATTGCAAGCCATGGGACACACAAATCCATCTGGTCACGCCATTAAGGATATTCTGCTGATGCAAAAGGTAAAAATTTACAAACCATTCTATTTTAAATCTGTTTAGTATGGCTTTCTATTGAATTCTTTTTGTATGAAACTATGATGGTCTATAAATATTTGATTCCATTTCTTCCTGCTTTTGTAGCTGGGCCAAAATATTTTACCTATGAAGGAGGATTTCATCATTGCCCACCTGCAGTTTGTTTGCGAATGCTGCCATAGAGCAATATTAAACGGATGCCGATGGTCTTGCCGTCTGTGTAAAAGCTTTCAGCTTTGTGGAAGGTAATTTTTCAGTGTTCATGCATTTTTCCTAGTTGTCTTCGGTTGGCACTATATTTCCCCCTTGGAGCTTCGAGTTATTCATTGCGCTTTACACTTCATGTCGTCTTCCAGGTGCCATGATGCAAAACGAAGTACCTACAAGGATTCCACTCACACTTTATGGAATGGCGAAAAACATTCACTCCATAGGGTAAGTACCTAGTGCTGCTGTTTTAACCTTTTCATTACCTTTATTACGAAGGGCTTGGAGTATTTATGCATATCTTTCTTTTTTCCAGATTATGGTGGATGACGATCGTTCTGATATTGATGATAAAGATGCAGACATAGATAATGATTTATTTGAGAATATGTACAATTTTTTGTTGTTCTGCCAGAAGAACAACTATCAGTTTGACACACTTCGTCGGGCCAAGCATTCCTCGATGATGATCTTATATTACTTTCACAGAGAAACTAGTATGATGAAGAAATTATCGGTATGTAGATATTGTCCATTTTAAAACATTTGATCCAAATGCATCATGTTAATAACTTGGAATGTTATTTGATTGAACAGAAAGTGCTGGAAGTGCTGCTGCATTCCGCTCGATGTCGCTCTCGATGCTCCGACCTGCATTGCCATCTCATGAAGAAGCTATTCTCCCATTCAAAAGCGTGCACTGTTAGGTCTTCTGGTGGTTGTAGACACTGTAAGAAGGCATGGCTCATACTGATTATGCACGCCAGAAATTGCAAAGAATCCGACTGCGTCGTACCGCGGTGCAGGTATGGCACGAGTCACAACTATACAACCTTTTCGAAAACTTAAACAAATCTAAAACCCTTTCCCCTGAAAATTGATTATTTTTTCATTTAAATTTATTAGGGACCTAAAGCAGCATGCAAAATCATTGGCACAAAAGCCTGCAGCAGTTTGAAGAAGCATAGTGAAAGGGGAAAGGGACTTTTGGGATTCAGGATTTGGTAATTAGCACTTTGGATGTGAGTTGTACATTAAGAATTGGATTTCCACTATGTAAACAATATCAATTGAACTAAACTCAATCGATTAAATGGAGCCTTAGTCTCCTAAGAAAGTTTGTCCCGAAAAAATCTTTCATAAAAAAAAACAAAGTTTAACATGAAATTAAAACTGAAATTCAAATGATTTGATTTGGTGGCCACATTCATACAATCTCTGGTAACAGTTTGATCTCGATTCCAACTGCTAACTAGTTGGCACGATTTTCTGTGCCATATCCCCTACCTCTCCTGCCATAACCATAGCCTCTTCCATAATAAGAGCCTCGTGCTCGACCACCATGGAAAGGTCCACGGCCACTTCTACCACCCCGATGCCTTGGGAAATCGCCAAAGGTCTATATGGATATAATAAAGAGAATATATGTCAAGACTACGAGATCATGATGCATGTTGAAGAAACAAACATTATCATTTACCATGCCAGAGATTTATGCAAAATCCATCTCAATCCTAGAGGCCACATAACAAGGTCCGATTTAACTGTTGTCAATTCTTTAGTCCAAGTTCCAATTCTTTGTATTCAACATCGAACTTGTCATTTGTAAACCAAGCTCAACCAGTGTTCATTAACTTAAGGCATGCACCTAGGTGCACTTAGCCATTGTGCTTTAGGGCTAGACAAAAAATAAAGCATCTCCATTCCTTTTGGGTGAAAATGCATTTGATTAGATACATGCCTAGTGTGCCTAAACGTGCTTTTCCGTAAGGCAGTAGGTGCAAAAATGAAAGTCAGCTTGATATAAATTTCATCAATTTAACAACAGAAATGGTACCATAAGGAAATCCAACAGGATCAACAAAAGAAAAATAAATAAATTTGAATCTTTTCTAAAATAAACTGCACCATTCTTTAGAGTTAATTAACAGAATCATGTATCTTAACATATTTTAGATTTACAGACGTACAAAACACATGCATATTACTTCACCCAGCAAGCGCTTTTTTTTGCATCTTATGCCTTTGACAATATAAGATTCTATTGCCTAGAGTAAGTACTAACAATATTATTTCTACTCAATATGACGGAAAGAAACTTAAGCCAGAAATATACATTCAAGCATAAATACATATATACATACACTTAAATACTCCAACGATGTGAATAATGCAATAGAACAGTACCTCTGTATCTCTTCTCATTTGTTCTGAAAACCTAGTCCTCCCATTACGAGACCCACCACCAAGAGAATCACAGGACAAGGAGTCAAAGAAATCATCCTTGACATATACAGGCTGCAAAAGAAGAAGAAATAAGAGTAACAAAGTGAACTTATGAACCAAATTATGGAAACTGGTTTGGTACCGACACAAACATATGCTCCCTTACCTTAACTTCAACTTCCGAGGATTCAACACTATCTTCATTTTGTAAGTCATCAGCATCTTCCTGAGCTCGACTGCTTTTGCCAAGATGACCCCAAACTTCATCTTTGTTAAATTTCTCGTTCATCGCAGTGAAGTCAAATTCTTCTGTAAATTTGGTTGCCGAACGTGAAATCTGCAGTACCAAATGTTGACATTACAAACTAACTATACAAATTGGACTGAAAAGGTCTTAGACAATTTGATAAGCAATAATTTTCAAATGTAAGCAGACCCTTAATACTCCCTTCATCGCACTGCAATTCAGCCAAACTTTCAGTATTTCAAAACATGAATAACTTGATAGAACCATTTCTCATTACAGACACGAAGTTGGCTAATTCAGGGGATCAGAATATTAGCATTGCGCCATTGCCACCATAAATAACAATCTGGCAATGCAAAGAAACAGAAAACACACCTCATTTCCTCCTCTTCCTCTTCCTCGTCCTCTTTCACGTCCTCCTCTATAACTATGATAAGTGTGCATCGGAGCTCCATGTAGCTACGAAGGTAACGAAGAACCAGCAGAAAATACATCAAAAAGGGGGGAAGTAATGTCAGCATACATGTAACCATTTCAAGCCAATATATTACTATGAACAAGTAAAAGAATAAATCCATTAATAGCAAATGGTCAAACCAGCCTAACTAAAGAAACCTCGTAATACAATTCCTCATCTGTCAAAAGGAAACAAGAGATAAATTGACTGGGTAGTCAACGTGTAATAGATACATTACTCAAGGGAAAATATTTCTACATTCAATGAAATAAATAAAAAATTATTTGGAACTTAGCCACATTGTTTGGGAGAGATCTGTAGTTTGAAATTCCTTTTAAGATGCTAGCAACGTCAGCTCAGTTGCACCAAGTTAGAGAGGGGACTAACAGGAACCAAACTCTCCAAATCAAAGCATGTAGTAAATTCCTAATCAGAAAATTTTGTGTCCCTAAGTTATAGAGATATAATCATCAAAAGTCTAAAACTAAAATTTCTAGTGGTATGATTTACTTTCAGATGCCTACAGTTAACTGAGGAATGCAACAAATCCATTTTTTCTGTCTTTTCCCCTTTAGGAGTAAAGAAATAGGACTCTAAGAGTAAAAGACACTGAATACATCTCGCTATGTCCACTAAAACAATCTTTTGCACATTGTTTATGATATGAATGCTTTCAGGTTTGAAGAACTTGATAGTGATGTTTTAATATCGTTTAAGTCCAATAACATGCCCTAAAAATTACAACTTTGAGCATCAAATTCCATTAAATTAGTCTTTTTAATCCGTAGGGCAAATCATGTTGGAATTCGTATGCCTGAAAAGAAGGGAGAGAGAGGAAAGGGAACACAAAGGAAAAAAAGACGGTGTTCCATGATCCTCTCTAACCCTCTAAAAAAAGAAAAAAGAAAAACACTAAATGTCACATGGCCAAAGTTCCTCAGATTTTACAGCCCTTCCATTTTGCAAAATGGAAGCAGTACCTTATGATCAGAGAGTGAAGGTGAAGGCAATATAGGTTCCTGTCCTTCTGTTTTCGGTGGTTGTTGTGGTGTTTGTGCTATTAATGGTGCTGACAATGATTGTGGTGCTTGTCCTAACACAGGTTGTGATGTTTTTGCAGGCACAGGCACTAGTGCAGGGGCTGATGCCAATTCTGGAGATGACACGTGAACAACCTCCACATCCTTTTGTGCTGTTTGTGAAGACATAGACAAAGATGCTGTGACCAGTCCAGGTTGTAAAAGCTGGCCTGGGGTTACTAAAGAAGGAAGCATTCCATCATTTAAAACTGAGCTTGTTGGCCCTGCGGGGGAGGAAGCAGAATCAGGCATGCCTTTGAATGGCATCATGGGATCAGGGACCGTCTTTGGTTTTTCAGAAAAAGACAGCATGGCAGCACTTTTATCTAAGGCAGTACTTGATGGAGAAACCAATGGCAAGCTACTACTTGGAGCTGCAGTAGGAAGAGTTAAAGAAGAAGCCCTATCTTGATTCAAACTAGTTAATGAGTCTGAAGCTACATTAGAAGACTGTGCTGGAAGAACAGATGATTGCAAATTCATGGTGCCAGTACCAAAGGGTGGCAGCAAAAGCGGAGTGCTTTCAGGTAACTGAGAACCTGGAAAGTTAGAAGCTGCAGTAGGTAAAGACGCATTCATAGCTGGATATTGCATAGATTGCTGCATGGAAGATGGCATTGATAAGCCAGGTGGGGGTTGGAGCAAAGGTTGCGGCTGTGGAGGAAGACCATTTGCAGACCCGTAGTAACCTTGCCAGTACATTGGCATGGAAAGCCCATTATTTATATTTGGGGCAGTTGATGAACCCCATGGTCCTAAACTTGCACCAGGTTGATATAATGGAAGATTACCTTGAAATGTAGGCCTTGTGAGTCCTATAGACGAAGTTTGGGAACCTGGATCTTGTATAGATCCTGAACCAGAAGAAGGCAAGCTGCTGGATGCAATTGTTGACTGGGGATAGTGAGACTGCAGAAGAAAGGAATCCAACAAACGTCAGACAAGTTGACTAATTCAGATGTATCTAAATTGAAGCTTGAAAATTATAGAATTTGAAACTGAAAGCGTCAGTCATAAATTAATTTGACTATGCATATCCATGCATCTTAGTAACAGATAAGACATCTTTAAGAAAAGTGATGCACAGGGATGGGAAGGATGGGGAAAACAGAATTTAGAGGGAAATTGAGGAAAAGAGAGGAGAAACATATGAAATTGGAGAAATGAGATGAGAGAACTTGGTGCGAGAACAAGTGAGAACAAACATAAATACCAAAATCTCGTATAAATTTCCCAAATTCTTGATATTTGTTCAAACCAACTAGAACAAAATTAACATTAATGCTAACAAGCTAAACTCAAAAGATATAATATCCTAAATACCAGGAAAATGGAACCTCAAAATAAAAAACACTAAAGCATTTTGACTCTTGCTTCACTAGAAAGTACAATACTAGCAATAATACTTCAGAAGCATAAATATTTCAAATGTCATTCCATATAAACTTTGATCATAATACTGAATCCGACATAATATTAATGGTTTAAGAAAAGATATTTATTAGAAGTACTATACAAAAATAGATAGTAAAACCATTTCCTTTTCTCTACCTGTATAATAGCAGGATCATTGTGTATAGGTGCCGGGGGCTGAACTGGTGGAGAAGATTTGACCTGCAAGTCCTGAAAAACAAATGCAGAACAAGAAAAGAGCACAATCAAGGCACTAATAAACAAGGAAATTTCTATCTTCACTAAAAGTATTTGGCACCAAATTGTAATCTAGCAAATGAGGCATCTAAATTAAAATGCTTTAGTGCAAGAAAATCTTTTTCCTTTTCCAATGTATTTAATAGTGTGAAATATACACTCTAGCCTTGTAGCATAATTACAACTTTCAATAACACCATAAGCTTAGGCAGCACAAATTAATTTTACTTATCTGATCACTCATAAAAAGTCTATTAAGTATTAATAAAGGATGCATCAAAACCTTAGACTGCTAACCAGACTGAGCTCCGGGTACATATCAGTGGCAATCCTACCTCATTCTTTGGCACTAATATACAAAATTGTCCAAATTTCATGAACCTTGGAAAAATAAAAGCCGGAAGTTAATAAAATTGCATATTTTAATCAATGCCATGGTGAAACCATATATTAATGGCTGCTGAGATATTACATGTGCTAATTCTACCAATAAATCTCCTCTTTCCAACCAAAACAATGCTCAAAACTGTTGGTGTGATTGCATTGTGGCTACATAATGCCACAGTTAATAATTATAGAAAGATGATAAAATTTAGAATTGAATTTCATAAAGATTGTTCACGTCAAATGGTTTTGTTGAATGAATTAAAACGCCAAGAAAAACACGGTATTTCAGAATGGACCAAAAGAAACTTCTAAGTTCTAACAACTTTACAAGCAATCATAGAAGGGTGATCAAGTCTACAGCTATTCAACATTTCCTCAGAAACAAAAGATATTTGCAATCATATAATAATCAGAATGGACCAAAAGATATTTCCTCAGAATGGACCAAGTCTAGATAGCAAATAAACAACTTATGGCACCATAACTGAAGCAAAATATATTTGCAATCATAGAAATGCCTTCACTACTCTACAGCAATTCAACATTTCCTCAGAAACAACCAAAATTCAAATTAAGAGTCCAATTTTTTATCCAGGACCAATTGACTAAAGCAAAACTTCATAATTGAAAAGGCAGATAATAGCTCTAGTAATGTACACTAGTTCAAATAATATTTGGAATACCTTGATGTCACTTCCACGGAAGAGTATATACTCGTAAATTTTATCACTTGCTGGAACTTGTGGACCATCTTTTTTTCGCCCTTCCGTCCCAAATGACCTTACTGCAATGTTAAAGGAACAGAAGTCAATTTAAAGAAGGATATAGTTGCCTACAAAAGTACACTGCCTGTTTTCTTTTCTAGGGTAAGCCACAATTTTCATTTTTCATATTCGTAGTATTACAGCAATCCATGTAAATAATAATACTCAACTCTTTCAATTATCAATCCCAATACTTAACCCTTCCATTTATTACTTATTTTTTTTTAATTAAATTTCCAACAAACTTCGATGTTCTTTATAAATCAATAACTATGTTTACAAAAGATTTTAGTGGGTCCTTAAAAGTTCAAAACCCTTAATTATTGCCAACTTAATTGCAGAAGCATAGTTGTCTAGAGAGCGGTAAAATGTAAAATTCTCATGTGTTATACAAATGTTATGTTAAATATGTAGGAAATGCCATGAAATATTAGGTACGTTTTACAGGTCGTATAAATTGAGACATGCACCAGATGTTTGAAATGTCATCAGAAAACAAATTATCAGCTATTTTCCCTATGGTTTCAGCCTTCAAACTAGTTCTTTAAACACCCAACATTAACAAGTCAAGATAAGCTATTTGGAGAAAACCCAGAAAGCAAAATCCACTGCAGAGCTCAAATATCAAAAACAAACACGCCCAGAAAGAAATTAAATAAAACCCAGAAAATAAAAAAGTTGTCTTTCAAATCTCTTTACCATTTCGCAGCCCGATGCTGGATTCTTCAGTGTTGATGTTAAATAGGACGCCTTCGTATCTGATTTCAGACTTAGACGTCAAGCTTATCAAGCTGCCTATGTATGAATCAGGAGACCCAGCAGCTGAAGATCTGGAGCTCTCGGTTGAGGCCATGCCCTATGAGATTGTTGCAACAACGTTGGCTTTTCCTTCTTTTTCTCCCCCTCTTTTCTGGCGTGAAGTGAATGTAAAATTAAAGCAAATCTGAAAGAGAAAAATGGTGTAAACCGTAAAATGCAGAGCGTTAAGCGTGCAAACCAACCTTTGAAAATTGAAGCTTTGTGTGCTTTTAGGTGTTTTGTATAAAGCCCAAAGGGGAAGGGTGCTGAACCTAGAGGTGATCATGTAAAAAAGCCCATTTTTTGAATTATTAAATATGATGATGTTTTGTTAATTTAAAAATTCCTCTTAACCAATTAAAATGTGTTACGCCAACACTCATTAAATATTAAATTTAATTAAAAAATAAATTTAAAATGTGATATTCTGTTTATTTGACTACTGCAACTCTTCTTTTTTACAAAGATAGCCACCTTGTTCAACTATTATTGCTTCACTGATGCAAAGTTTTGAGCTTGTTGTTGCTTTTTATGTTACGTGGTTTTTCTCTTTCACTCATTTTGTCTGATTATTGCTTTGAAAAAAAAGTTTATGATTTACAAGTGAAAAGGAATTCATTGGAGTGGGTGCTATCAGGCTATCAGCTATGCCAATTTCGGCATTTTGAATGCTTTAGGGAACTTGGGGATGAAGAAGTGGAAATGGGTGTTTTAGAAAGAACGAGGGCCAACAAAACTCTAAAAAAAGTTGGTTCTTGTATTACCCAATTATTATTGAAACTTTAAAGATAATTTATCAAAAATTTTGTTATAATGCTTCTTTTTTAATTATTTCACCGGTAATATCTTTTATATCAAAAATTAAGGTTCTAAAAACAGTAAATAAGATCCAATATTTAAAATCACCATTAAAACTCTATGAACAAGCTTGAGGAAGAAAATAAAATTGACTTTTTGAAATAAGATTAGGACTCTTATTTTAAAACCTCAAATAACTAGAAAATACATCAAACAAATGATTTCTTACCTCAAAATTAAATTTATAAGAATCAAATTGGAGAATCAAGTAAAAGTTCGTCCTTTTCTTCAATAGACTCCAAGTGGAGTTTGTTAGTGATTAAAATGAAAAAAAAAAATTGACATACTTAACGTGCAATTTACTTATTTTATTTAAGTCTGATTACTTTTTGTTAATACGCGTGACGTGTTCTGATTGGCCCATGAATTTAAGAAGTTAGACGGAGGGGCCAAACGGGGTAACGATTTTTAGTTCAGAGTCACACCGTTCTAAAAAATATTTTAGAGGGCAGTTTTAATATTTTGTGTATACTTCAGGGGCCATATGAGTCTTTAAGTCTTTAAAAAGTTTTAAAAAGTGTCAAAATTATAATTTTAGTTATTATTGAGAGAGAGAATATATCGCCATTAAATTAATGTGTCATATGATTCTTTGATGAAATTTAGTGTTGTAGTGATTATTTTATAAGCGAACAAAAATTTTAATAGTTACTAATCGGGTTGCTCCAAGTAATAGGTAACTTAGTTTCGCTTAAGTAGGTTTCGCGTTTGAGACTTGTGTATGTAAAAAAATTTCGTCGAAAGACTTACCCACCAAAATTAGGTGAGCGGTGTACGTCGGTCCAGATTAGTCGGGACAAAATTATTGGGAACCGGACAACTAAAATTAATAATTATTTTATAATTTTCAAAAGTTCAATAATCAATATGATATTTTAACAAATTTCGGTGACCTCCTATTTACTTTACCCAATAATTTCTAGAGTTGGACTTATGTCTACAATCCTCAACCCAGACATATTATTAGCAAAATATATTGTATATTTGTAAAATTTTATTGAAAAAACTGACTGCATTAAATAAAAAATCAGTGAAATAGAAGCGTTTCATTTATATACAAACCATCATTTCATCCTAATTTATCTTTAAAAAACTAGAGAGGATGTTTAGGAGATTCGAATTTAAAGATTTATGTGTACAAAATGTGTATTGTCAAAATATTAAGAAAAATATCAACATTCAAAAGTTTAAAATGAAATTAAAATGCTCAAAAGTTAGCGATCAACTTAAAATGAGAATTATAGTTTAAGGATGAAATTGGACCTTACCCTTAAATAGGGGTGTTCATGATAGATTAACCGTACCATTTAACTTAAATTGTTAATTAATTGTAACTGAATTTTTAACGATTAACCGCTTCTTAGCCGTTCAGTTACAAATTAACATGTAACATATTACAATTTTCTCCCAAATGTTCATTAATTCTGTTGAGAACAATAAAACTCTCTTTATGAATGTTATATAAAAAATTTCAAGATAAAGAATTTAATAGAAAGATCTTGAACACAAACTCCATAGTAAAATAATCACTTACAAGTTAACTATTAACTATTACTTCTAACCATTAACCATTATTTTTAGGGTAAACTACTTGAGTGACTATTTAATTATTAGGTCCAACTTATTTTAACCATTGAATTATAAAAATTTAAAATTCGACCAATCAATTACTTAAATGGACCTGTTTTGACCATCAACCGTTAAAATTTAACGAAAAAATAACATGGCAGTTAAATTTGAGAGCAAGTTATAACAACACTGCTGGTGAATGGGACGAATACCCACCATAAACCACTGGTATTGCTAGTTTTAAGGCATCCGCGATGAGAAGTGCGGGGTGGATTGGTGTGTAGGAAGATTAGCGAAATTTTGAATGAAAAATAAATAAATAAATCAAATTTAAATAAAAAGAAGTTAGCAAATTTAAGCCAATTGAAAGGCTTAGCCTAGTGGTGGAGGTATTGCAATTCAACCTATAGGTTGTAAGTTGAATTTATAATGTTCTCATTTAGTTAATTTTTTACCCAATCAGGTGACATATGTCGTTGGGTAAAAAATATATAATTAAATTAAATTAAAATTGAATAAATTCATTCAATTGAGTTAATTAATTTTATTTAATTAAATTAAAATTAAGATTAAATTGATATAATAAGAAACTAATAAGGACCAATGTGTAATTGTACAAACTTTCTTTAACCGTCACATCACCTTTCCGTTAAATTTTAACAGCTGGTGGTCAAAACAAGTCCATTTAAATAGTTGATGGTCGAATTTTGACTTTTTGTATTTTGAAGGTCAAACTCGATAATTGAGTGGTCACCCAAGTAGTTTACCCTTATTTTTAGGGGTTCGGTTAACTGAAACTTTAGGTTAAACAACGGTTATATATAGTTAACAATTATGGTTATTTTGCACACTCCTAACAAAATCGACATGGTTTGTCTTCTGATGCACATGGTCTCAATGGAATTGAGACAAATGTATAACAATTTGGAATTAAAAAACCATTACAATCTTGATACGATTTACAAGATCGACATGCGTGGTTCTTAATTAGATGTAATAATAATTAGTGAACTTGAACCACTTTCCAATAGTAATTCCAGTGTGGGAAAATTACAAAAAACAAAAACAAAACTAATCATCATCTTCACTTTCATCACTGTATGAAACAAGACCTGTCTTAGCAACATTAAGAGACTTATCGGGATCACCTTCAGGTGATTTCACGGTATTGACATCAGGTGCTTTCGTCGCACTTACTGGTTTTTCCTCCGGCTCGGTTCTTGCCCTTTTTGCTTGTGGCTTCACTTTTATGATCATACCCAGAGGCCGAGCTGCTGGATTCTTCTTCCCAGCTGATTTTTGCTCCTGCAAGCAGAAACAATAACCGTCTAAAAGCTGCAGAGAATGCTAATCACTTAGTTACGGGCCTCCAACATTACGGGATTCACTGGACGATCAATCATTCAGAAGCTATAATATTGTTATTTATTTAAGGCAATGATGCAAAAAGTAATCAACTTCGTGTTATGGGAAACAATGGATGCAATCAACTAGATTACATGAAAACGGAACCTGACAATACACCAAAACTAGCTATCTGACCGTATGGCAAAATAAAAGCTCTGTCGATTCCAAAGTACAGTAATGTCCAAACCATAAAGTTCATTAGATTGAATGCAACTATGTTACTAATCGATTTGAAACCAACCTGGCTTATAGGAGCAGAAGCTGTTTCTTTTACTTCAAGCACAATATTGGACTGTGCAGCAACAGCTGCCTGAAAAGGAAACAAACACCAGTGTCCCGGATGAAATAAAAACTAAAACAACATCGAAAATGGTTTTAAAAATATACATATGGCTAAGCTAAACAAGTAACACAACTATTCAAGCTGCTCAAGAAGATTTTTATCCAGCAAGATGGTAGCTGCAGATTGCAGTGATAATCTCACATATTGCAATAATAACAGCTCTCGAAAAACTAATATATGATTCTTTGTAAATCACAAAGACTATAACTTAGCACCTTAAATGGCTATCTTCATCAAATATTCGGTCTTTACTGATCCTCCAGAAGAATAACAAGCAGATAGTGAGCACATGGATTCTTGAATCTAACGATTAAAAAGCATATATAATTTGCAGGATTCTTCTATTTAATATGGTGTGTTTGAGCTAATACAAATAACTGGTCGTTAAGAATCAAACAATTATTCTTGTAAGTTGAAAATAATTGTAAAGTGGCAGTTTTACCATTAAAATTAAGATACATAACTGAGAACTCAAATTAAACAATGGACTTCAAGTTATCAAGGCAGAGGTAAAGAAAGGCCTGATCAGCCAAGCACAACACGAACACGATTGCAAATACTTCAATTTTAACACTATTTTTGTAGCAACAAATCACAAATGTCACTGGTTTACTGTGAAAAAAATTACTTGGAAACTTCTCAACTCTTCAGCTTCTTCATCTGCCACTTGTCGTTCATATTCCCTTCTTGACTACATTAACAAGAAAAACATCAGAAATTGGAAAGCATAACAAAATAACACTCAATATTCACGAATGGTAGCACCTATTAGAATATTTATACATGTGTATATACATATATGTGTGTGTATGTACATATATACAAATCCACACCATTAAAAGCCTCTAATCATTGGTGAAAGTATCCATTTTTCAGCACTCTGGTAAATATAAAAAAGGCATACAGCAACAAAAAGGATAAAAAAAACAATCTGCAATCACTGCAAAAGAAGGGAACACAAGATTTATATCTAATTTTAAAAGCTTCCATGGTATTTATTAAAGTGGTCCTCACCGTCTCCAACTTATCAAGAAACTCAGTTTCATCTTCATCCAAAGCTTTGGGTGGCCCTGCAAATGAAGAAAGTTAGCTCATAGATAGTTACATCATCAAATAACAGCAATCTGAAAATTAAGCACTCACTATGTTTGAACCGTTCATTAAACTCTGCATCTTTCTTGTCTTTATTTTCCTTCAAAATCTGCAGTAAAGGGTTTTTTTTAATGATTCGTTGTTTGTTTGAGCTTCATTGGAGAAAATAAAAAGAGCAAATTTATTAGGGCGAAAAAGAGAGAAGAAAACCTCGAACAGAGGCCTATCCCTCTGAGCAGTGCCATCTTCAATTCGTTCACCTCTAGTTCTTTTTGCTTCATCTAACTGCAATAATTATCGAATCCAGACAATAATCAACACCAAACAACGAGATTTTGATCACAATCGACGATTTTTTTTTAGAAAAATGGGGATGAGAAAGTGGTGAAATAAAGCTACCTGTTGTTCGGAGACGAAGTTCATCAACTTGATTGAATGCGACGATTCGTCTTCCATTTTCAAATTTCAGAGCTCCAACTCCACACAAATTCAAAATCACTGCACCTCCTAATTTAACTCGATTTGATCCGAGTTTTTGCTTCCAAAGCTTACATAAGTAATGGCGCCACATATATCTATGACAGAATAAGTTTTTTGACCCTCCGTTTTCACTAGTTTAACCACTTTAGTCCTTAAACTTTTATAGTACTTTCTTTTGGCATTCAAAATTTTACCTTTTTTTATCAAATTGATGAAATAATAAACGGTGGAGAATTGACTGAGTGGCCGAAAATTGATTATGCTGTTTTTTTCTTGCATGAATTCGATTTTTTATATTCATAATCTTTCTATTGATGTCAAGTAGTTTATTGTGTAAATTACATGGCTGGTCCCCTCTGTTTTCAAACTGTTTAATTTTGGTCACTAATATTGAAAATGTTACATTTTAGTCACTGTGTTATTGATTTATAACATTTTAATCAATGATTCGTTGACTCCCGTTAAGTGAATGAAAAATCATGTTTTGGTACATATGTTATTGATATTGATTGTTAGTTTGATAACGAAGTTGATGGCTCTCACGAGTTTTTTTGCTATGTTTGCACATTAGATGATGCCGAAATGGACCGCAGCTTCGGTTTATGACATTTTTATATGATTTTGTTATATTGACTCTAGTGGAAATAATGTTCATCCTAGAAGACTCAGGTTCGAACACTTGTATGTGCAAAAGTGTGTTTATGTTATTATATTGTCAAGAAGTTAAAAAAAAGTATAAACAAATATTATACTATGTAATCGCACAAGTATATTAAAAAATTATTATATTTCCATTACATACTACTTGAGAGCTTTTGCACATAATCAAACAGAAGGTCAAATTTTATTAAATTTAAGGACATGAAATTCAAAAAAAAGGAAACAATGTTAATGATTAACACAAGGTCTAATATTAATAAGGTTAAGAACAAGTGAAGGCTCTGAATAACAATGCACCCATCTTCTACTGTCAAGATGGCTACTTCATTTTTGAACAAAAAAAAAAAAGATGGCTACTTCATTTATCCCCCAAATCAGTTTTTTCATCTAAGAAGAGATGCAAACTAAACATCAAGTCGAACAATTCATATCAGCCATTTTCGACTTTCTATCTGAACCACCATCGCTGTATTGCAGAAAGCGGACCGTTCAAAAATGGAGCGTACTGCTGGACGAGAGGATTAACTGTCCTCCCGATCTTGGCCCAAACACTTTGGTGGTAACCAGTTGTGACAGGGGCTTGGTACATAAGCTTCAATAGCTGGCAAAGAGGGGAAGAAAGAGTTTAGCCTTATTAATTCATTCATTTCTTAAATAATCGATCCGAACATACCCGTAACTCCAAATATTAATCGGCCATTTGTCACAGATAAAGAAAAAGAAATAAAAGTAAAATGGCAAGAGCAAAAACCGAGACCGAGGGACATAGACCGGAAAGGACATTTCTAAAGATAAATACGGTTTTTTGACTTGTAGAACATAGAGGTAACAGAAGAAACAATGGTTACCGACCTGCCAGTACATGAAAGTTTGAATGATATTGCGCTGCCACCTGCGCAATTTAATAGAAAAATTTTCAGCAAACTATAAAAGCTGGAGAAGGTACGTATGTATTGGCTTAGAGGGAAAAGTAAACCAAAAATGTAAAAGATATTGGCAACTGACGAGAACAAAGAAACAATTAGAAGGAAGCCAACTCCAATCTCAGCATGCGAAGAGAGTATGCTCAGGGTAGTGGTGTTCGATTCTACCCACAAACAAGGATCTTCCAAATACTTCCTGTTTAAACAAAAGAGACTGTATGAATAAAGGAATGGACAAATAGACATTCAAGTACAGACGCACATATCCACAAACGACAAGGATTTCATTTCACCCATGTTTGAGGTGAGATCAGAGAATGTTGTTGATCAAATTAAACTAGTGTACATCTGATGAATTGGATAAGTACTTCGCATTAACATTCATGAAAAAGTAAGTTCTCCATTTACTGGTACCATTCGCTTCTGTAAAAGTTGTGTAAAATCCTCCTTAAAGAGGCATAATAGATAATACTACTTTGAATTACTAACTACTAAGGATAACATTACTGAGATCAAAGCCTAGGGTATGAAAAGAAAAGCCAAGGCCCGAGGAGGTTATGGGTTCAAGTCTCTCCACCCCATCCATGCAAGAGTATGTTTAAAACGGGAAAATAATCAAAAGGATTTATATCCAAACACTGGCGGTGGAAACTAAACAAGCGCTTTAGTTTTAGGGTTTGGTGACTCAGTTTAGGGTGTAAGATTTAGGTTTAGTAGTTTAGAATTTAGTGGCTGTGAATAGAATTTAGGGTTTATAGGTTACAACATAAATCATCAGCATATTACCCAAAAACTTAAACCCTAAATCATAATCCTAACATCTAAATTTTAACCATCACTCCTAAATTCTAAACCCCTACACCCTAAACTGAGTCCTTAAACCCTAAAACTAAGGCGCTTGTGGAAACTATACATGATTTCACCTCCAGTGTATTGGATATAAATCCTAATCAAAATTTTATATACAATACATGGCAGTGGAAACTTTTAGTTCCCACAAGCGCCTTAGTTTTAGGGTTTAGAAACTCAGCTTAAAGTATAGGGTTTAGGGGTTTTGGTGTAGGGGCATAGAATTCAGGGGTAATAGTTAAATTTTAGGGGTTTGGGTTAGGATTTAGGGTAATATGTTAAGGATTTAGGTTTTAACCTATAAACCCTAAATTCTAACCCTAGATCCTAAATTTTATTCACAATCACTAAATTCTAAACTACTAAACATAAACCCCTACACCCTAAAATTAAGACGCTTTTAGAAACTAAAACTTTCCGCTACCAGTGTATCAAATAATTATCCTAATATTAATAGTCTGATAACATAATTAATTAAAAAATAAAAGGAAAATATAAATCAGCACTCCGTAGTAGCAGATGGTATACACACACACATACATATATGTGAGTATCCGTCTACCTATGAAAGTAAAGCATTTTCATATAGAGAATATCATCAATGTGTTAACTGAATTTCACTACAATATTAGTACTCTGGCAACATAATCAATTACAAAAATAAAAGGAAAAAATAAATCAGCAGTGTAGAAGACGGTATACAAACACACACACATGTGAGTAAAGGTCTACCTGTACAAGGTAGAACGATTGAAATTACGCCTTAAGAACTTTGCAACATGTTCAAGTGCTCGGCATAAAATGGGAATCAAAGCAACTGCATCAAAGATCCATATTGATTCATCATACTAAATAATAAGAGAATTCAGCAGCAAAAATAAAAAATATTTAGGAGCAGAAGCAAGCTTACATTTAAGGCAAAGATGTGAAGTGACAAATGTAAGGCAGTAGATAAAGTAGATAAAATCTTTGGTTGCAATTATTGATTGAAAATACACTTGAATATAGTGCATTGTCCAAGCCCTTGGTAGCTGCATAACATATAGACTCGATTCAAGAGAAGAGCCTCAGTAAATCAAATCAAAAAGATAATAAGTTGGGGGAAATAAGTGTACCCCATATAGTGCATACAGAGAGTATAGAGAGGAACAAGCAGTGCCCATGAACGACAGTCGATATGCCCTATTAGAAAGACTACTAGTAACAAGTGGAAAGATGGCAAGCGCAGCCACGATAAAAACCTGCAAGAGAAATGTAACCAAAAAGTTCAACAAAAATATTGGCAGGAAATGTAGCAACCTGCTTAGAATTTCAAAATGATTAATTAAACACATTAACAATTGAACATCTCCTGAAATCGTGGTCTCTCTCAGACAGATTGCAAGAATAAATCAGGAAACACAATGCACATCTTACTCATCACTTTCTAATATGCACATGTGGGAGAAAGAAAGGGGTGGGGGTAGGTAGTATACCCAAGCATTGACAGAAAATTGTATTGTTTGTCGATCCCAACGCATAGGAGCTGTATTTGAACTAGCAGCTGCGGATGCCCTTGAACTTCTAGAGGTTGAGCCTAAATCAAAAATTTCAGATCAAGTTCAATGAAGGAAACAACTGATTAATAAGGGCGAGCTATAAACAAAAATCTCCGGATTTATGTTATTATGTATTGCAAATTTTAGCTTCTGTCTAACATCATTTGCACAAAAGAGTTTTCACCTCCATTGCGTGCCTGAGCTCCGTCATTTGCTGCTGATGAGGTTGATGATGAAGCAGATGATTTTGATGATCGCGCTGATGACCCTGGCGACATAGTCTCTACCACGAGATCAGGATCCTGTTCATGAAACATATTCCTTAAATCATTAGATACAAGTTGTTCATGGACAAATTCTATGATACTATTGAAAGATGAATGTACTAGAATGTTATAGATATTTATATAGCTATAAAAGTCTACAAATTTGCAAGAAATTGGATATAAACAGCATTGAAGGACAAGACAGATTCCGTCAAGGAAAATAGGATATGCACTGCCAATAACAATTTCTGAAAATTATGACTACATTCAATTGTTGCTTTTATAACAAAATTAAAGGACTAGAATGTTGTAGACCATTTTATAAATTCAATAATTATGACCACATTCAATTGTTGCTTCTATGCCTAGCTTTTTGTTTTGAAAAGCCACTTTCCGAAAATTAGTTTTCATGTAACAGACCAAATATGTATACATATAAAGAATTAATCATTGAGCCACTTGGACATAACCCTTTTTTAAAATAAAAAAAATAAGATGCACTACATTCCATTTTTATGTTTTAAGAAATAACAGTGACAGATAAGCATAAGCCTTGGTCAAAAAAGCAAAAGAGAACCCAAACCACTCGAACAGTAACAGAGAACTTTAGCTAACCCATTTCAACACTAAATGCACAATATTAGATTCCCAAGCCCGATTAAACCCTAAAACTTAAGACCAACAGTTGCCTTAAAAACGACTATGGTTCTTTCGATTTATCCTTTTTCTTCATAACAAATTTTTAGGTATTATTTATTTGTTGCTTTTTTCTCTTTTACTTTGGGAACATTTTCTACAGTCCGTTTAGATTAATGCATAATATATTGAAGAGTTGCAATTGTAATCATAACCTAGAATTTCAAGAACAAAGTGCATAGTTTTCTTTCTGTGTTGAATAATAATTATGTTAGAATTGATGTTGTATCAAAGTGCATAGTTTTCTTTTCATATAGAATAATTGTTATGTTATAGAATAGATGTATTGCATTCAAGTGCTCATTCTTAACAAATGATGTATCTGTTTTGCACAATTTACTTTTCATTTTTTAACCACTTTAGAGAAAATAAAAGTAAACGGCATAAAGTAGCAAAAGAAAGAAATGAAATTAACCTGAAACTTGTTAGTGCTTCTTGAACAGAAGAAGCAAACAGACTCATCTAAGATAAAGGGATGGGAGGGGAAATTGAAAACTACACCAAATGGCAGCAAGACCACAATGATAACAGTGGAAATGGCAAAAATGTTGGAAAATAGAACAGAAATTGAGCCACCTTAGAGGAATAAAGATTAGTGAATACTCTCCTACTCCTCTACATCTTTCATTTGCTGATAACACAGCACTTTACAATGTCAATTTATTCAAAATTATTGTCAGGAATCAGGAAAGATGTAGAACTTGGAGAAGTCAGGCATTGTCTTCAGCACCAAAACTCCAGGGGAAAAAAACAAAAAGTGATCAAAGAATGTCATAAGAGGTATTAATCCAAGCAGTGGCTGGTGTCATCCCTACCCTTAGATGGTTTGTTTTCAAGTTACCAAAGAAATTCTCCGTAATGATTAATTCCACAATGGCCAAATTCTGGTGGGGTCAGAAAAAGCGCATAGGGAGATAGTACAGGTAAAGCTGGAAGAATCCAACAATGCCAAATCATAATGGGGATATAGGATTTAAAGTGAGGCCATAGTTCTTTCAGTTCAAATGTCAAAAGGAAATTGTTTTCCTCAAAATTCGTAATGTATGCAACTGTCAAGTTCTTGAGCTTCAAGTAACATTCCTGAAGGGCAGAAATTTTGAACACGCATCTGGGCAAGTGTGGATGAGGAGGATGCAAAGTTAAGAAAAACGAGCTAGTCTCTTAACCAATCGAGCTAGCTCTCAACTTCTATAAAGACTAACAGAAGTAAATAACAAGGAGCGAGAACTATGGATACGTCTTCTCTTAATGGTTAGATTCCAATGGAGGAAAAAGCTATTCCATCATGTCAGCAGGGTAAAATGCAATCATACTGCTCTTCTAAAAAAGAGGGGCTAGTACATTGCAAAACCAGAAATCAGTCAGTAAAGCAAAAGCAGGTTAGCAAAGGCAGTTGAAATTCCTCACCTTTTTGTGTTCAGGAAAGTCTGGAAAGCGGTCGGAGCATCATTTTCGTTATAAGGTGAAAAGAAGGTGTCACTCCGTTCACTATATTGTTTCAGCAGGCTTAACTTAATAGATAAGAAACTCATCTTGATATCGGATGATTCGAACAGGTCATATTTCAAAATTTCCAGAGTAAAGTAGCCGGTGGCAAATTCATCAAAGCTCAGAGAGTGAAAGAGATTAAAAGGGCTAGTAATCAAGGTAAAGAAACTTTCCAATCCCACAGATATGAAAAGTTCCAATTGTCAATTCCAAGCTTCTTGAACATACCAACACACAACACAATAAACAAGGGGGAACACCAACGTGAGCTTGCAAATTCTCTCTTAATCAGCGTAAAAGCACGAAACAGGAAAAACCCAGATTACAAATTCGTATAAAAACAAATGAACAATCTCAAATATACCTAAAGCAAAAACAAATTTGACAGAAATCATTTTAAAAGGAAAAGAAACGTACGATATAGCGCTGGTAGAACTTGCGCTTGAAATGATCGACGACATCGGAGCGAGATGCCATGTGAGGAGGAATCAAGATATTGGACCAATAACCTGCCCATCTCGGATCGTTCTCGTAATCGTAGGCGGCGGCCGCCATCCTCTTCTGCTTCTGTGGATCTTCTGCCATTCCTGTTTTTCGTTAGTTTTGTTCCCAATTGACGTCGACATTGGGGGTTAATTGTTTAAATTGACGATTATGCTTATTTTTTCTTTTGTTTAATTTCATTTCCAGAGGTTTATTAATATCTACTTTTTTTTCAATTCACTGGGTTCAATCTGTTCTTAAAATGATTTAATTACTCGAAAATGATTTTAATGTTAATAGTATGCTGCTTAATAACAATTAAATGACTAAATTATATATATCATTATTTAAAATCAATGAAAATATATTTTTATTTACCATATTAATTCTATTTTTTTGCCAAGGAAATTTAATTTCAATAATGATATTGTGAAGGTAAAAAATTAGATTAAGAATTTGTCTCTATATTTATAAATTCTAATTTAAATTAATTAATTAATAAATTAGATAATGATAATTAAAAAAATTATATATATATATATATATATATATATATAACTTAAGATCCAGAGACCTCAATCTTTATAATAAAATCAAGACTGTATTAAGTTGAACAAATGGTTTTCTGTTATCTAATGTACACCTTGTATTTAAACTTAATTTAAGATTATTATTATAATATTTAGATTGTGTTTAGTTTACGGAATGTAAGATTATTTTTGCAAATAAAATTCTCGGAATGTAACATTATTTATATATTATTAAGAATATTACATTACTTTGTTTAGTTTATTTGTTAAGAATGTAAAATTATTGTGTTTAGTTAGAAGAATAAAATATTACCTGATTTACTAAATTGTCTATGTGTTATACTTTCTTTTTAACATATTAAACTTTTAATATTAAATTAAAAATGTCCGCACAAAAAGTCATAAAATTATATTATTTATTGTATTATTAATATAATTATTATAGTAATTTTTGTAAATATATATTTTATATTTGCATACCCTCATTACTCTCCATTCAAATATTTTTATAAATTATTTCCCACAATATTGCATATTACTCTCCATTAGAATATTATATTACTTTGTTTAGTTTATTTGTTAAGAAATTTCACAATTAGTGTTGGAAATTTTTATTTCTAAAAATATGGTTGGAATCAAATTATTTCCCACAATATTGCATATTACTGTTTAAATCAGTATATTGGGCGAGTGCACCCCATTTTTAAACAGTGTTTTTTGGGGGAAATACCCCAAAAAATTCAACCCGTCTTTGATTGGTTCCCAAAAAAATTTAAAATCTAAGTAAAGATTTCACCCGGCCTTTGAATAGTGTTTAAAAAATGGTCTGCCTGCATACAACAGGCTTTCTCGTGGGTGGGGGCATGCCTCGGTTGTTGTGTTTTTTTTTCTAATTGGATAAATGGTAGGTGAGTTGTGTGGTTAAAATTTAAAGTATTTAGAGTTAAATAGGGGTTGAAGGCTGATATGTTTTGTGTGGTGAAATTTTAGAGAAAGTAGATTAAAGAAGAAGAAGAAGAAGAAGAAGAAAATTTAGAGGATATTGTGTAAGTATTTTATTTTAAAAAATTATTTGAAGTAGTTTTAATTGATTTGTAGTGTACGAGTATTTTTTGTAGTTACGAATTTTTATTGTTTTTCAGTTAAATATTTTGAATCTTATATTGTTATATATTTTTAAAATTTTGCAGTTGCTTGAATTTATTATATTTCAAATTATTTGTGTTAAATAGATGGTTGAAGAAAAAAAATTGTGAAGAGATTAAAGAAAGGGAGATTTGAAGAAGTATAGTAAGTATGGCAAAATTTTAAGTTGATGTTTCATTTTTTAATTTGTGAAGAGAGAGGTACGTTCTTGATTTTTTTTTTAAATTTTTAACTTTGAATATTGTATTGTTTAATTGAAGGGTTATGTAGGCAAATTATTGAATTAGTGACTAGTCTGTAAAAATTTTAAAATTAAAGGGTTATAAAGGCAAATTAAGAAATTAGTGACTAGTTTATAAAAATGAATTTAGTCGTTTAATTTAGTTGTGTGTTTGAATTGAAATTTAAACAAAATTTAAATTTCGTAGATTTTTAACAAATTAAAAAACTAAACTAAAGATATTATAAATTTTGTTTGTAAACTTTAGTTGATTATGCTTATTAGAAAAATATTTTTTAATGTAGTAGATTTATTATCGTATTGTAACATATTTTTACTTGTCATGTAGGATGGTTGATCAAGCTCTTTTATTGCGGTTACAAGATCAATACATAAGTAGTCTGCCAGTTCTTGAGATGGTACAATTTTCTTAATAATATATTTATTTATTATTAGAAATTTAATTATGTTAATAATATAATTACAGAATTTTGAGGATACATTTAACATCACGTGACCATGGCCAAAAATAATCTGAACCATCGAGTCATCGAATTTTCAGGATCTCGAGGCAAAACAGAAGTCACGATGTAAGATTTTCAGGAAACACACTTATTTTTCGACAATATTCGTTCACTGTCAAAAATTACGTAAGAGAATGCAAAAGAAAAAATAATTTTATTTATTATGTGTAATGAATTATCGAGAATTTGGGTTTGTATTTGAATGTTATTGTTTTTTTATTCATTTTTAATATATTAAACTAATTATCATATGATTAGTTTGAAAAATCTCAAAAAGTTTTTAATGGATTAAACTTTAAAATTAAAATTAGAAAAATTTAAAAATTAAAATTTGATCCGTAAAGTTTTTCTAATTCTAAGCTATATTTTTAGTAAGTTTTCGTTCTATAATTGAAAGGCACATTTTTTTGCTGATTTTAATAATAAGAGACTTTAGTTTTTTTCATTCTTTTTTACCACATAAATAGGCTAGAAGAAGTAATCATTGCCGATAAAATTTGAAACTATAAGAATTTGGCAACGGATGAGTTTGAGTACAAACCAACATAATAAATTAGTGACTAGTTGGCACATATCTCGGTTCATTTGGATAGTTTGATTTCGAGCGGCCTTCAGCCCTACATATTGTACATCTCTTTCGTTGTCCTTTCTCTCTATGATGGAGATCCATACTGGTATGGACGCGAGTTGATCTAGGTCGGTCAGTTGGAGTTCTACGAAGTGTAGGATCTAGTAACCATTTTTCATGCTCTACTACTGGCCAGTACATTAAATTCGCGATCGCTAGGAACTCAATTCTGTAATTTTGGACCATCTATTCGAGATCGAAGCATTCATCAACATAGTTGTACGAGTCAACCCCCGCATATATATATGCTGCAACTGTATGAGCACATGGATATCGCCACGTTTGGAACTCTCCACAGTCACATCACCTTCTTCTGAAATCGACTCGAAATACATGTGAGTAGGTTACTTCATTGTTGCGTCTCGAACCAACAACATCGAAAGTCTGGCCTTATCGGTCGAATGCGTGAACGGTCAGCGACGTTGTATTCTTCACATTTTTCTGCATTTTCGTCACAATATCTTGAGCCTAACGTTATCCCATATTTATTAAGGATCCAATCTGCTTCCCTTTAACGGACCAAACCTTAGTCAATCGGTAGTACGTCTCTTTCACCAAGCTTGTTATTGGGAGATGACGTGATCCTTTTAATACTTCAGTTATGGACTCGACAAGATTGGTTGTCATTTGGTCGTACCGTCTACCACCTTCGTCATACGATTGGGCTTTTTTTCCTCTCGATGTTGTTGGCCCAACTCCAAACATTCTCGCCGTATTTCTGTAAATTCGGGGAAAAAATATTCAAACCGACTTACAATATTCATTGTTCGAACATAACACTTAAATGTCAAACAATATCAAAGTTATACGGATAAAAAATCTAAATATTCAAACCCACTTATAATATTTTCCCCACAATTTATTCTTCTGCTTATTCTGCTCTCTCTTTACTCGATTTTTTTTCTCAATCTCTAACAAATTACATCCTCCAACATCAACATTGTAACACTATGAATTTTTTGGGGTAAAAATGAAAATAAATAGAGTTGGGGCTAGTGGGGGTTTGAACCCACGACCTCACCAATCTCATCCCCCTTAGGTACCAAACTGTTGAGCCAAATGTTCCTTTCTATTAAATTTTGCACGAAACAATAATAACGTTAAGCTCGAAAGGATATTAAATCAAATTTAATATCGTATTTGACTCTCTACCTACCCAAAAAAACTCTTTGACCCTTCGAATCACGAACCCGTCTGCTTCCAGACCTTTCCCTCACTAAACCCCCTGTGCTCAGCTCCTTTCTGCCCGTACCGCTCACCGGTGTCATCCACCGTCGTCGCCCCCGTGTCTGTCATCGTCCCCTAGCCTTGATTCTGGTTCTCACTTGCGGTGAATGACCACCATCCGCTGTTGGGGAAAAGGATAAAGTTCTACCGAGACACCCCTAAGCACCCTCGATCTCCTCCACCGCGCTACTATGGCCACCACCGCCTGTTCCGACAAAATCGTCGTCATGTTCTAAACCTACCCCCGTGCTTCAATCGCAGAGGCATCGCGCCGTTCGCCGTGGAGATTCGATCAAAGTTGCGTCAAAAACCCTTGGATAACCGCCCTTGTTTTTTGCGCTTTAGGCGTCTTACGTCATCCGTTCGTCATGTCAGCACCACCGTGAAGTTAACAGCGCTGAGCCGAACAAAACCCAGCCATCAAAGGGTTCCGGCTTCGTCGTCCATGCGTCGTTTACTCTCAATTTGGTAAGAACCAGCAAGATTCCGGCTTGAATATGGGTTTATAGTGATGATCCGTGGGTTTGTCATCAAGTTCTTCTTATTCCGGTGATGTTACAGTTGTTTTTGGCCGCACGTGGGTTTCACGCGCCATTCGGGGCAATTTCGGCCGCCCTGGACGGTGGTCGTTAAATCGGTCGGCCTAGACCCACCTAAACGTAGACCGAGCCACCTAAACCGGTGCAGCCTAAACCGGCCTGGCCTAGTGGTAAACCAAGCCCAATGATCAACTCGAGTTAACCCGAACCCGACCCGAGTTTGACCCGTTGACCGAGTCAACCCAGTGAGTCAACTTGTTCAAGTTAACTTAGTGAGTCAACTTGTTCGAGTTAACTTAGTGAGTCAACTCGCCCGAGTCAACCTAGTGAGGTTCAAGTTAACTTGGTGAGTCAACTTGTTCGAGTTAACTTAGTGAGTCAACTCGCCCGAGTCAACCTAGTGGTAAACCAAGCCCAATGATCAACTCGAGTTAACCCGAACCCGACCCGAGTTTGACCCGTTGACCGAGTCAACCCAGTGAGTCAACTTGTTCAAGTTAACTTAGTGAGTCAACTTGTTCGAGTTAACTTAGTGAGTCAACTCGCCCGAGTCAACCTAGTGAGTCAACTCGCTTGAGTCAACCCAGTGAGTCAACTCGTCCGAGTCAACCCAATGAGTTAATCCGGTCAACCAATGATGTCAGCGTTGACTTTGACCGCTGATGCCATCGTTGACTTTGACCCAAAAGTCAACTTTTCCCGAACAACCCTATTTTATGTTTTTCAACGTCCCGAGTCCGATTTTGAAGCCCGTTTTGTGAAATTCTAACTCAAAAGTCTCTGAATTGGACCTTGAACTCGAGTTTGCTTATGTATTTTATTAATCAAGTATAAGCAATGTGAATAAGGACTGAAATTAGAATTTGTGTGATTGAAGGTATTCACAGTTCCTTGTATTCGAGATGTTGAGGACGTCACATTCGGGTTCGAGAGTGATCGAATGGAGTATTATGGTTGACCGATATAGCAATGATTAAAGGTAATACATTACTATCTCCTGTATGCTTTATAAATATGTTGGTATTTGGTTAATGCATGCATAAATATGATGAAGAGTGATGTTAACTTTGCTTAAGTCAAACCGGATATGAAATTGAGTATGATAACATGGATAAGATTGAAATGCTAGAACGAGAAAGTTAATAAATGTAAGGATCTAGAGTTCAATAAATAATTAATAAGGCAACTAATCTCCAAATTCGATTATTAGTGTCAAATGATTAAATGTTAAAAATATTTGGATATGAAATTACAAAAATGCCCTTAAGATATGAGAATGACTAAAATACCCTTAGAATTAGAAGCGATCTAGAAATCTACACTAGATATGGTAAAACAACCTGATTCATCTGAAAACCTCGAACTACTTGGAAAGTTATGGTAATAAGATTTAAACCTTCGAGATTGTAAGGTGTTAGGTTTCCTTGAATTTGGAATGAATCTCTGAATATAGATTTACGGGAAACTATCCATACCTCTGAATTAATCAAGTGGCTCAAAATAATGAATTGATTGAAATGACTAAAAGTATTGGAAATGTTGTTATGGTTAAATTAATCGGAATGATCGTATTGACAAAAAAAAAGCTGACGTATCCTCGGACGCTGAGGTTTGCAAATTAATCGGAAATATTGTAAATCGTCATTTTATCATTATTGGGCCAAATTACAAAATCACCCCTAATAGTTAAATGACCAAAATGCCCTAGTGGGCCAAAGTAATCAAAATATCCATGAATGTATCTGATATCATGAAATATCTTGACATAAAAATCTATGAATGCCTAGTTGGAAACTTGATAAGCAAATAGAATTCCCGAGTCATTATTTATGCCTTGTTGGTATAAATTACCAAAATGCCCATGTATGATAAAATGACCATAATGCTCTTATAGGCTTAAATGACTAAATTACTCATGATATATCTAAACTCTCAAAGATCTTGATGTATCAACTCTTGAATATCTGGTTTAAATCTTTTTACGAACCCCCTTTTAATAGGGACCTCATTTTTAAAATTGTCCAAATCGTCAAAAGTTCAGTGTGTCCCTTTCCGTAAATACTGAGTATCTTCAAAAAATAAATTATTCCATATGGTGTGTTCCATGTGTGTTACACAACTGTTTTTGCATATTGTTTTACATGTTTTATCATACTAATCATGTGCACACGACTTATATGTAGTTTTCGCATGAACATGACATGTTTTAAAATTTAAACATTATTGTATTGTATGTTTGATATAGACCTTACTCGATATGAAAAACATGCTATGTAGATAATGTATTACTGAAAATACTACTAATGATTAATGAACTACTGATGAACTGATTCATTGGGGTATTTGTGATATGATATGAAGTTACTAACAGCCCAGCCCTGATCCAGCTGGTAAGTTCGCCTGTTTTTGGTTCCTATGCTTCGGCTAGGTCTGCCCGTTTTGGTTCCTATGTTTCGACTAGGTCCGCCCATATTCGGTCCCTATGCTTCGACTAGGGCCACCTGTATTCTAATGTATTCCCTTAGGATGGTACCCACGTCCAATGAGCTCGGGTCAATGCATATACATGATACCGCACTGGGAAAACTATATACTGAAGTATGGTTGGAGGGTAAATAAAGAATTAAAATAAACTTTACCACTACTTGAAACAAATGTATTTGAAATAAAAAAAGTTTATTGCATTGTTACATTTCATGTATTAATGTTGCATTGTTGGAACACACTAGACATTAAACTCATTGATTCCTCTTTCGTATGTTATCAGCCTATATAATTCCCATCTAATTCTCGATGTTTGAATAAAGAACAAATATTGTTATTCTCGAGTATAATGCTACCTCGAAATAGTAGAACAGAAATGGTGAATGTTACTACATGGAACATAATAAAAATGTTATGCCTACCATATATTTGCATGAGCTTATAGCATCTTTTGGTAGTTTTGTATTATTGAGCTTTTCCAAGTTCACATTGTTTTTACCATCACATGTTAAGAGAATATATCATGGTATAATGTTTGACATCAGTGTTCGGAGTTCTCTCGGCGTTACTTTTGGATTACGGTGTTGTATAGTTAGTGGGCATGTATGTCATGTATTGTTTTATGATAGTGTCCGTAAAACATTTTCTGAAATTTATGTTATGTGTTTAAATGACTTTCTGAAATGATATTTTAAACAGGAGTTGATTTTAAAGTTTAATAAGTGTTTTGAGAAAAAAATGTTTTTATGTGTATTTTTACTGTGTATCGCTCTTGTGACTCTAATGTGACTTCCTACGATCCGTTGTAACGCATAGGCGAGTCTAGGGGGTTACAAACATAACATATTTAAATAAAAATAACTACAATTTTTTCCCTTTCATACCCATACACGAAATTTAATATTCACTAATAAGTTTCAAATCAGAAAATTACACCCCCTATATAATTTAAAACTAACATAACAATAAAAAAATTATCTTACCACCATACACATGCACCTATACCACTACTTTATCACATCACTACAACCCTATATCAATTAAAAAAATCTACTCACTCATCCAATCAGATAATACAAAATAATTATCTTACCACCCTACACCTGCACCCACACCACTACTTCGTCATATCACTGCAACCCTATATAATTAAAAAAAATCTTCTCATCCATCCAATAAGATAATAATTAAAAAATTATCTTACCACCCTACACTTGCACCTACACCACTACTTCATCACATCACTGTAACCTTATATCAATTTTTTTTTAAAATCTTCTCACCCATCTAATCAGATAAAGGACTCGATATGCTTCCCTTTAATGGACCAAACCTTAGTCAACCGGTAATACGTCTCTTTCACCAAGCTAGCAATCAGATAAAAAATAAACCCAATAACTCTAAACCCGAGGCTTACCAATCAGATAATAATTAAAAATATTATCTTACCACCCTACAATTACACCTGCACCTACACCACTGCTTCATCACATCAATGCAACTCTATATCAATTAAAAAAATCTTCTCACCCATCTAATCAGATAATAAAAAATAAACTCAATACTCTTTCCCGAACATTACCAATCAGATAAAAAAATAAACCCAATAACCCTAATTGTACTTTTATAATAAACATAATTAATTAATTTAAACTTTTTTAATTAAATATTATTTTTTCAACTATACTACATTAATAATTAAAATATTAAAAATTAACCCAAAAAACTATTCAAAGGCGGATTGAACTCCTAGGGCTAGGGGATATTTTTTAAAACACTATTCAAAGGTCGGTTGAAATCGTCACTTGAAATTTCAAAAAAAATGAACTATTCAAAGACGGGTTGAACTCCTTGGGGGTATTTTTTTTTATTTTTTTTCAAAAGCATTGTTCAAAAACGGGGTACACTCCCATAGTGTACTGATTTAAACAATAATATGCAATATTGTGAGAAATAATTTGGTTCCAACCATATTTTTGGAATTAAAATATTCCAATACAATATTTTTGTAATTCCTCCATTATCAAATGTTAAACATTTAATATGTTTAAATTTTTATTTTTTATTAATTGTGACGAATTGCGAAATAAATTAAAGTAAATAATAAAAATAACTAAATTTTGTATAATACTGATAAGAATTTTACATCATAATTTAACCTATTAAAATGTTTTGTAAGATGATAAACATCTTATAAATAAAAAAATAAAATTAAAAACAAACTTCTAACTTATTAATTTTCAATCAATATGCAATCCCAATATATATATATATATATATATATATATATATATATATATATATATAATATTAATAAAAATATATTAAAATATTTTTCGAGTTGATTTGACGCATAAAATTTCACTCAAATTGTAATACTAAAAAAATTCAAACAAAGCCTGAGTTAGAAAATGGGACTCATATAACTTAACTTTTGCTAATAATTAATGAATCAATTTTAAAATTGAGTAAAATCTATCAACCTTGTCTAATATATATGTATCACATGAATAAATATGAAATATATATATATATATATATTACATCTGATTATAGAAAGTAGTTTAAAGTAGAACCAATTACTACTTACCACTATAACACTATAAATATTTGTAATTAGATTTGAACATAAACTCGAATAACTCGACTCGATAAAATTTCAAATAAAATTTAAGTTATAAAACATAACTTAACTCGATTAACTCGAAATATTTTCACTAGACTTGATCGAATATTCACCTCTAGTAATTTATAGTAATTAAAAAAAAGGAAAAGCTAACAATTTCATGAAAGGAGAAAGGGTTTTGATTAAATTTAGACAAAATGATACAACACCATCAACATATATGCAAGAACCAAAAACACAAACACCTCACACATTATGAACAAATCGAATAGAGTATGTAATCGATGCATATGCAACTTCGAATAAACAAAGTATCATCAGATTCTAAAATTGACCCCTTGTTACGAATTCTGGATGCTTGGACGTTCGAATACTTCCACGCGCACAGGCAGAACCGAGAGATAGAAAGAGAACAAGAGCGAGAACGTAGGAGACAAATAAAGTTACGTGCTTGGTGTTTCACCAGCAGGTCCAGGCCGGGCATTTAACAGGGGCTGAAGAGCTTTGACAACGATGCTCATATTTGGCCTGAAATCAGCTTCGTATTGCACACACAATGCAGCAACAGCAGCCATCTGCAATCAGAACGATAAAATGCTTTACGCACGGAAATGTAACAGTGACGGTGACATTGGCATCAGCCCCGGAAAAGTTTAAAGCTTAAAATTATTAGCCGGACACGAAAGTTATGGGTGTTTACAGAGAAAATGTACAAATAGAAACATACATTATTGGGAGCAACCAAGCATATTAATACCTTGGCAACAGCCTTGGGTGGATAATCTCCTCCTAGTCTTTGATCAACACACTGCCTAACCTTGTCTTCGCTAAGTCTCGGTGTAGCCTAAACAGAATTCAAACCTCTCATTAATCATCCATGTCTGAAAAGTTTAACAATGAAACCGAGGCTGGAAATACAAAAACAAGGTGCCGAGAAGTACCCATGTCACAAGACTTTGCTGTCCACGAGGTAAAGTATGATCAACGGGTTTTCTCCCTGTCAAAAGCTCCAGCAGCACAACACCAAAGCTGTATACATCACTCTTGGCATTTAATTGCCCAGTCATTGCATATCTGCCAATGAACAGTCAATTTTCAAGGCATTAAACCTTGAATCAAGCTAATTACAGCAACTAAGTTTGTCCAAATTTGCTTTCAACAATAATCAATGATGTCTGACAAAATAAATATAACAGATAGTAGTCTGAAAGTACTCCACGAATAACTTACTCAGGAGCATGATAACCGAAGGTTCCAAGAACACGAGTGGAATGAAGTCGGGCTGCCATATCAGGGGCTTGATTAGATAAATCAAAGTCTGCAATCTTCGCCACATCATCATCAAATATTAGCACATTGCTGGACTTTATGTCGCGATGAATGATGTGAGGATTAGCCTTCTCATGCAAGTACTCAAGCCCTTTCGCAGCTCCTACAGCAATTTTTACTCTTTGTGCCCATGTCAGAACAGGGCCTGGCTGAGCTCCCTTAACACCTTTTCTCCCTGGCATTAAAGAAATAATATTCTTGCAATATTAACAGTACAACATAAAAGTTACAAACCAGATATTTCATATTTTCATTTCCAATAGAAGAAGGAACTTTATAATAACATCACAAGGAGATCCTTCCTTCAAGCATCGCTGCATTCCTATATATGGTTTTCAATTTTGTATAGCTGGAGGGATGAATAGAGCATCATCACACGTACCATGAAGAATATCATGCAGTGAACCATTAGATGCAAACTCATATGCAAGTATACGAGAATTCCCATCAACACAGTAACCAAGCAATTGAACAAAGTTTTCATGCTTCAACCTTGATACCATGGAAACCTGAAAATTCATTAACCAATGGATATAAGTATGAAACTCTAAAATTATATCGGGTGTAGTAAATGCGATGAATTTTAGCTGTCAACTGAACCTGGGCTAAGAACTCATCATCAGGTTGCTTGCTGGCATCTAACTTTTTGATTGCTGCAGCCTGCCCACTTCTAAGAACTCCATAATAAACTCGACCATATGAACCTTCTCCAATCAGTGCATTGGTGTCATAGCTATTTGTGATTTCCCTTAATTCATCTGCTGGAATAGCAGGGACTTCAATAGGCTGAACCTTCACCGTTTGAGCACTCTTTGATGCAGTTTCAGATGTATGGTAACCTCCATCATTTCCTGTAGAAAAATTCAACCCAGATTAGACCAATTGATTCAGTAAAAACAACACAAAGCATAGCCATCCATAACATGCAAAATATAGTCAAACATGTATCAAGTAGTAAACTAAATTAGGTTTTTTTTTATAAAAAAAAAGTAGCATGTGTTTGTTGTGTGTGACTGTGTATATAATATCATTCTAGTAAAAATCAAACAGCATAAAATTAAAGCTAATAAACAAATTACAATTAAATTACAACTGACCAGCATAAGCACCAAAGAATCTCATGTCATCTTACTTATTATTCTTCATTCAACAAGTTCACACTTCACAGTATTGAGGGTGCAGAAATATACAACTGAAGTTCACAAAGAAGCTGAAGCAAAATCCAACCACAAAGGATTACCTGCTGAATTTTTAACCACATAGTGGCCTCCATTGTCCGTGGCTTTGTGGATATCATCTTCTTCACAACAGCCAAAGCAACTCATGGTTCAATCCTCGGCAATTATCTCTGATTTGTAAAATGCAAATCCAGAAAAGGAAGCATATGAGTAAGTACAAATGTTAAAAGATAATTCACTTTTTCTTTGTAAAAGAAAAGAAAAAAAAAAGCTTAACCGCCACCATGTTTTATATGCATTGCAGGTATAGAAGATGCCAATGAATGCATTGAAATTACAAATGATCTAGAAATCCTGTGTATGTTTTTCTCTCATTCTTTTCTCTGTTGGAATCGTGTAAACACAGAGAAAAACAAAAATTATAGAATGTGTTAAAATCATAAACGTGAATATGATAAATGAATTAATGTGTCAAATTATTCGTGTTTAAAAGTATATTGAGTTCATTACACCGTTTTCATGTCCATTAGACATTCTGTGGTTGTGAAATGTTTTCACACAATATTAATAATTGTCCGGTCAAGCACAGATATGAAGAACAGTATTAAAAGTTGTCAGGTCGAAGCACAGATGGGAAGAACACAAGTATTTTGATGGATGGGTGGATAAAAGTGATTGCTAGGGAAAATACCAGAAGCAAAATGCATTTGGTTTTTCCATTATGAGTGAGTTTGTGGTCTAGATATAAACCAAAAACATTTGATTTTTCTCTTAGAAAATGTCAATGTGAGGGATATCTTTAGTCTTCTAAGCAACAGAACATATCTTCTTCATCTATTTTTTGTCTTTAAATAAATAGCTTGCTCAAAAAGGAGTATCCCACATCTGTCTAGACTCCCAATGAAGATATTAAATAAGCCATGTTGAAAGAAACCCCAAAAAAAAACAGGAATGTGAATACTGATAAATTCTGTAAATACATGGAATTACAGCATTTCATTCTAACACATAATATCGCCTAAAAACGACTGGTAAGGTGAATTAGACCTTTCATTTGGTCATCAAATGCAGCCTGGCATAGGCAAACATTCAATGAAGTCACGGGAAACTCATACTCAGACCCAACTTGAAATTGCACATGCATGAAAACATATTGGACATAAAGTTTGGCAAGGCTAATTAGCCGCTGCAACTGCTAGTAACAAAAAAGCTCAAATCTACTTCATCAGCTTTTTCACCTAAAAGTTTCCCAGCACAATAATTCAATTCCAAAGTAGCTCAGATTCCAGAAATGATCACAAATTCTATCCAATAAGCTATTCCCAGTACAAGAGTGAACACTCCTCCAACAACCTTAAATCCATGTTTTTTCACACTCAAACTCTCAGATCAACCACTCACCAAACAAAATTGTAACTCATAAGGTCAGATTTGACGGTCTAACTCAAAATCTCATTTTCTTTGATCATAATTCCGTAAAATTAATTAGTTTCACCGATCCGCGCGCATGTTAACCGAAAGCTACAATTAGAATCAAAGACGAAGCGAAAATTAAACAAAAAATTATAAAATAAGATAAAATTTATAAAACAACCTGAAATTAGCCGCCGATGACGTGGAGCAAGCACTTGGACTCAGATCAGTCCAGTAAGAGAGTGAGCGTTATAGTTGGGCCGGAGATCTGAGACGGTGGAGCCGGCGAAAGATGCGAAGATTAAGAGAACCTAAGCGCGCGTAGCGTAGGATAAAAGAGAAAATCGGAGCCTTGACTTCGCTGGCAAACTCCTTTTTCTTTTCTTTTTTTCTTTCTTTTTTTAATTTTACGTTTTATTATATAGTGCTTTTTGTTGTTGTTTATTGTACACACAGTGCTAGCCAGACGTGACAGTTGACTCCACCGACCGTCGGGTTGGACTTTTTGAACCGGTCTGGGATTGCATGAGTAAGGCCCACCGGGTTTGGTTTGCTTACGTGGCTGGTTTTAATTGGAACCAACTAAAATGAGTTTTATTCAGAAAAATATTAAATTAATTTTAATCCAAGAAATAAGCGAAAGATTATTTTAGAAAAAACAATTTTAGGATGTTAAAAATAGCAACATAAATTTTTAATGTTTGTTGATGTATAAAAATGGTAGACACCCGATATGAGAAGTGGAAATATATATTAAGATGTTTGGTGGTGGTTTAGAAGGTTCATTTCGGTAACGCTGAGAATTCTTTTGCATCTCATTAAAAACGTAAATGCAAGTGTAAATGGGAGACTTTTCAACGCGCGTCACGCGCCCTTAATTCCCCTATTGTCAAATTTCTTGAGCTTCAGACGGTTTGTTTTGATTCACCGTCCCAGTATTGTTGTGCGGTCCTCTTGAACCTGTGACGTCGTCTCTGTCAACAGACCTCTGTTGTGCCGGAAGATAGTAGTGAACGACGACGCCTGGTGGTTTGCTCCAAGGAGTTTGAGGCGGTAGAGAATAAAGGGGTGAAGGTTGTGGTTATTCCTCCGTCGCTGAGCCTCGCCGGATCACTTTATTCAAGTCTTGTTCTCAGGAATCCTGGTTTTCGAAGGTTTCTAGGCGCGGTTTTGACCGCCGGAGTTCGTCTGATTTTTTATTTTCTGCCGAGGTTATTTTTTTCGATTGTTTTCATTTTTCATCTCGCTTTGGAAGTTTGCTTAACCAGTCTTTTTGCTTCTTGTCTGATCCATATTGTATGGCGATGGTTTTTGTCTTATGCTTCATGTGGTGACTATTTTCGTCTGTGGCCTCTGTATGTTCGATTTTTCTTCTGAATTTTACCGACCTTTTGTTTGAGCTTTTGCTGACTATCGGCTCGTGTATCTGAGATTACTGTCCGCCCTCTGTCTCGTGAGCACGTTTCCTCGTATTCGTGTGCTGACCACGAAGACTCCGCCAAACAGGCCACCAGTTTTTTCGGTAGGGGTTTTAGCTTGCGGGAGAAGCCATGGAAGCTGGTTTGCTCAAAGTGAAGCTTAGGAATAAGGGTATTTCCGTCCTTCCAATGGTGTCTTACCATAAATATTTCTTTCCAGCTTTTTCCCCCAAAACTTTCCATATAAATCCAAACCTTCCATTATTTCATAGGATAGTGAAATCTGCTGGGATTTGAAAATCTGATGGATCTGAAATTTAAATGTTATAAGTTTTGGATGGGATCCGGGCAGTTTTACCCCTCCTTTTGAGCTCGGATTGAGGTGGTTCCATTCGACGAAAAATCACGATTTTTTTTTATTTCAAGCTCGTCAAATTTAAGCTTGGTAGTCACTTTAGTGAAGCTCGATCAGTTAGGAGGTTGTTTTCTCACTATTTTGGTGACAAGATCAATCCCACTAAAGGATTGAGAGCCTGCCTCCGAAAGGAGCTCTCATAGAATAGTAGGAATTTTGTTTATGTCCTTTTCGATCTTAAGTCTTCTTGTGGCGGTTGCCTTGCGTGCCTTGTAACCCCCTCATCCCGGTCTGGCCGGATGACCGGTCCGAGTGGGCCACACGGGGAAAACCGAAGCGAAACCCAAAGGATTCCCCCTCGGTTAGCAACCCTATTTTTTTTTTTATCTTGCCTAGATGAATGTTAAGTCCTATGTGATTCACAACAGCGGAAAACGTTCAAAGGAAAAACACATTCGAATCACAACCACGCATAAACAGTCCATTTTAGGCTTATAAGGCAGACAGTATCGATACCCTAATCAGGGGTATCGATACCCTCCTTCTAGGTCAACCCAGGAAGTCAACACGAGAAGGCCGTATCGATACCCTTACCAGGGGTATCGATACCCTCTCCCTCGGTCAACCTTCCTTGGTCAACAGATTTGACCCGTATCGATACTCGGGACCCCGTATCGATACGCTCCAATCTAACTCCCAAACCCAGATTACAGAAACTTTGGACGGTATCGATACCCTAAGGGTATCGATACCCTAGGCAAAATCTGAGGCATTTGGGCAAGAGAGTATCGATACCCTAACCAGGGGTATCGATACCCCCTGCACTGCAATTCCTCAAATTCGACTAAAACCACCCCAAACCGACTCTAAATGCATTCCTCGACTCACCTAAGCATATACCAACATGCAAGCACACATATTTAAGCCATAGGTATCAATCAAACATGGATTCAAGCTTTCATACATAGCATTTGATTCAAGGAGCAAAATAGGCAATATTAAGCATACATAAAGACTCAAAGGATCATAAGGCCACAAGTCATTCAAAAGAGGTTTGCACCCAGCATAAGACAACCTAAAGCATCCTAGAGCATATCATCATGCACACCAACATTCACCAAAGTATTTCATGCTTACAAACCATAATCAAACTCAACAACATCATCATTCAAATGAGTCATACAAACTCATACAAAGACCTTTGCCACATTGCTAGCTATTACAAAATCGATAACCATACTTGAGCTACAAACTTGGATGCCCTTCTTGCCTTGCCTCGAGCTAACACCACGCTAATGATCTGCATTGTTGAACATTGAGAGCGTAAGCTATAAGCTTAGTGAGGGTGCTCTAAAACGAAAACAACAACAATGCAGGGTTCAAGCATGTAATCCTAATCTCACACATATCAAGCATTGCATAACCAAGTAGACCTAGCTAGTCTTTCAAGTGGCATATATGGTCTCTCAATCCTAGCAAGATTTCACATCATTATCAATTATCATATACAATACCATATATCAAAACCACATATCACCATCATATGTCACATTACATAAACAAGTTTAATTGGCCACTTTAATTACCCCGATTGTGCGGATTAAAACCTTGACAACACGTTACCTCGGTGGGATTCCACTCATCACCGGACCTTGCATGTGCGGGATTCCACTCATCGCCACATGCCCTACGGATGGGATTCCACTCATCATCTCGTAGAAATATAATAAGCTTCCGGTGGAATGCTACATCACCGTACTCCTCCTTGATGACTTAACGCCATCAAGGCCACGTACGTTTTGACTCAATTGTGTGCACACTATCCTAATGATCGATCATTTACAACCGGTAATTATTTAGTGCCAATTATTATAACCACAACATGTATCATCAACCACATATCATCAACACATTCATGCTCGATACATAAATCAACATCATGATATACAAATACATGCACCATCTAATCACAAGCATTTGAGCATAGCCATCAAGCACATAGCATTCAAGGAAATTAGACTAAGTTAACTACTTGGATTAAAAGGAAGTGGCCTACCAAGCACACTTGCACACACACACACTACTCATGTTCGAACCAACTTGAAAACAAGTTTAGACCACTCACCGTCCTTCCTTAGCAAATCGAACAATCCTCCTACGCACCCGGATTCGGTCCCAACGCCTCTTCCGCGTTTCCTCTTGCTTCTAGTCAGACAAAAACACGTATATTACTTCTCAATTCAATGCTAATTCAACCTTCAACCCACTTTGCAATCACAACCCAAATTCTTCCATTTCTCAAATCACACAATCTCCTAAAAACCCAATTTTCGTGCTCCCCTAAGAACTTGCTGAAAAATCAATTTCCAAACATCCAAATGGTTTCCAAATCATCCCAAAACACTCTCATATCATAGGTAGACCAACAGCCCTTCATTTTCAACACAAAACCCACCAAAAACTCAAGTTTTACAACCTTAAATCTAGCCCTAAGACATCACTACGAAATTCTATCAAAACTCAACCAAATTTAAGTATGTGGTGCATTTTATCATGGTTAAACAAACCCCCAACATAATTTAACAAAACAAATTAAAAGCCCCATCAAAATCCCCAAATTTCTTATGAACCCTAATTTTCAAAACTCCATCTTTTTGAAATCTACAACAAGGGATAGATAGAGAATAAATAGGAGGTTTAGAAAACATAATTACCTCTTAAAATGGTGTTGGAAATGAGTGGAAAATTGATGGAATAGTAGCTTGATGTTTTTGAGAGGGTTTGGGGGGGGGAGATGGTTTCCACGTGAAAAGGGGAGGAGTGGAGAGAGAGAGCAGAAAATTTTCTGCTCTTAATAAAAGGTTGTCTAGCTTTTTGAAAGTTTTTGGTAAAATTGCAACATTGGTCCCTCCTCTTTCAATTGAAGCTTAATTAGGTCACTACTTGAAGTTGAATTATTTTAATTAAATTTAATTTGACTCGAATTATAACCCGGCTAACTCCTAGGCCCAAAACACGGGCGTTACAACTCTCTCCCACTTAAGGAATTTCGTCCCCGAAATTACCTGACTGAAAGAGATACGGAAATTGCCTTTCCATATTCTCCTTCCTCTCCCAAGTGGCCTCGTCCACACCTCTACGTTGCCACCTCACCTTCACTAACTCAATAGATCTACCCCTCAACACTTTACTGTCAGAAGCTAAGATCTCCACTGGCTCTTCTTCATAAGTCAAATCCGGATTCAATTCAATTTCTTCTACGGGCATAACATGTGATGGATCGGACCTATACTTGCGAAGCATCGACACATGGAACACATCGTGTATCTTCTCAAGCTCGGATGGCAAACGCAACTGATAAGCAACGGGACCAACCCTCTTCACAATCTCATACGGTCCTATGTACCTTGGACTCAATTTCCCTTTTCGGCCAAATCTCATCACTTTCTTCCACGGAGACACCTTCAAGAACACCTTCTCACCCACTGAGAACTCAACTTCCTTCCTCTTCAAATCGGCATAGGACTTCTGCCTATCCGAAGCAGCCTTCAAGCGATCACAAATCAATTTTACCTTGTCGGTTGTCCCTTTTAGCAAATCCGGCATAGGTAACAGTTTCTGCCCTACCTCGGCCCAACACACTGGAGTTCTACACTTTCGACCATACAAGGCCTCATACGGAGCCATCTGAATGCTCGACTGAAAGCTGTTATTGTACGCAAACTCTACCAGAGGCAAATGCTTCTCCCAAGTACCCTGAAAGTCTATGATGCAACAACGCAGCATATCCTCTAAGATCTGAATAACCCTCTCTGACTGACCATCTGACTGAGGATGATAAGAAGTGCTGAAGTTCAAACGGGTACCCAAAGCTGTATGCAGACACTCCCAAAATCTAGAAGTAAACCGCGGATCTCTATCTGATACAATGGACTTCGGCACACCATGAAGCCTCACAATCTCACCAATGTACAAATCGGCCAATCTATCTAAGGTGTAAGTAGTGTTGACTGCCAAGAAGTGAGCACACTTCGTAAAACGATCTACTATCACCCAAACTGAGTTCTTCTTCGTAGGAGTCAAAGGCAAACCCGAGACAAAATCCATGGTGATGTTCTCCCATTTCCATTCCGGAATTCTCAAAGGCTGTAACAAACCTGAGGGAACCTGATGTTCCGCCTTCACCCTCTGACACACTAAGCACTTACTCACAAAGTCGGCTACATCTCTTTTCAAGCCAACCCAAAAGTACTCATTCTTCAAATCACGGTACATCTTCGTACTTCCTGGATGCATAGCAAACGGACTACTGTGGGCTTCAGTCAAGATCGTACGTCTCAAATCACTGTCTTCAGGCACAACTATTCTGCCCTTGAAACACAAGACCCCATCGGAACTGAAACTGTAGTCTGAAGATCTACCTTCGGCTATATCTTGCACGTAAGGTGCCAAAGATCTATCTAATAGTTGTTTCTCTCGAATTAGCTGACCTAGAGTGGGTCTAACCTGAAGCTCGGCTACCAAGCCGCCATCCCCGGACAAACTCAGTCTAGCAAACATGGCTCTCAAGTCCACGGCCACCTTCCTGCTCAATGCATCGGCCACTACATTGGCCTTACCCGGATGGTACTCAATAGTAAGATCATAGTCCTTTAGCAACTCTAACCATCTACGCTGTCTGAGATTCAAATCTCGCTGAGTCATAATGTACTTCAGACTCTTGTGGTCGGTGTATACTGTGCATTTCTCACCATACAGATAGTGCCTCCAAATCTTCAAAGCAAACACAACTGCCGCTAACTCTATATCATGGGTCGGATAGTTGCGCTCATGAGTCTTCAACTGTCTTGAGGCATAAGCCACTACCCTACGGTCTTGCATCAGAACACATCCTAACCCTACATACGAGGCATCACTATAAATCACATAGTCCTCCCCGGACTCAGGCTGAATCAAAATCGGAGCTTGGGTCAAAGCTTCTTTCAATTTCTCAAAGGCCCTCTGTCTTGCATCTGTCCACTCAAACTGAACACTCTTCTGAAGTAACTGTGTCAATGGAGCGGCTAACTTAGAGAAACCTTCCACAAATCTTCTATAGTATCCGGCTAAGCCTAGGAAGCTACGTACCTCTGTCACTGACTTCGGTTGCTTCCACTCAACAATGGCTTCAATCTTCTTCGGATCAACTCTAATGCCTTCAGCTGACACTACATGTCCTAAGAAGACTACCTCGCGAATCCAGAATTCACACTTGCTGAGCTTCGCATACAACTGATGATCTAGCAAAGTCTTCAAAACAAGTCTCAAATGTCGGTCATGGTCTTCTTCAGTTCGCGAGTACACCAAAATGTCATCAATAAATACAACTACAAACTGATCTAGATACTGATGAAAAATCCTATTCATCATGTCCATGAAAGCTGCCGGTGCATTAGTCAACCCAAAGGGCATGACTAAGAACTCATAGTGTCCATACCTAGTCCTAAAGGTCGTCTTCGGTACATCAACCTCTCTAACCTTTAGCTGGTAGTAACCTGATCTCAAATCAATCTTCGAAAAGACAGACGCCCCTCTCAACTGATCAAACAAGTCATCAATTCTAGGCAACGGATATTTGTTCTTCACTGTCAACTGATTCAACTGTCTGTAATCTATGCACATTCTCATACTTCCATCTTTCTTCTTCACAAACAACACTGGTGCACCCCAAGGTGAAGAACTAGGCCTAATAAAACCTTTATCTGTCAATTCTTGCAACTGAGTCTTCAACTCTTTCAATTATTTCGGTGCCATACGATACGGAGCAATCGAAACAGGAGCTGAATCAGAATAAGTCTCAATGCTGAACTCTACCTCTCTGTCCGGTGGTAACCCTGGCAATTCTTCCGGAAACACACTAGGAAAATCACATACTGTCCGGATGTCTTGAGGTCTAACCTCACTCATGTTAGGGTTCATCACATACGCTAAGTATGCTTCACACCCCAACTCAACTAACCTCTTAGCCTCTAACACTGAAACCACATTGGACAAGAACTTCACATTCTCACCCACTACAACAATCTCATAATCATCTGTGAGCTTCAAAGAAATCCGCTTAGTTTCAAAATCTATCCTAGCTCTATGTTCCGTGAGCCAATCCATACCCAGAATCACATCAAAACCATAGAAGGGAAGCTCCATCATATCCACTGGAAACATATGTCCCTGAACCATCAACGGACACCTTCGGTACATCTTCCTAACCACTACCGTGTCCCCAAAGGAACTAGTGACACTAACTCCTACCTCTAACAACTCACAAGGCAAATTCAAAGACTGTGCATGCTCACTCAATATGTAGGAATGTGTAGACCCAGAGTCAATCAAAGAAAGCAAACCCAAAGACTGTATCGAGAAGTTACCTGCGATCACATCGGTGTCATGCTGCTCCCCGCGCTGAGCGTAAAACCTAGCCTGTCCTCCGCCCTCCGGCTGGACTGCAACAACATGAGCTAAATTCCTCTGACCATCGTTCCTCGGCTGGAAGTTACCTCTACCGCGCCCGCGGCCTCTCTGAAAGTCATTGGCTCTAGCAGGAGCCTGAGCTGGTGCCTGTCCCACCTGATGTGGACAGTCACGCCTAATGTGGTCTCTAGCACCACAACTCCAACAAGAATGATAGTTCCCCCAACACTCACCGGTGTGGTTCCTCCCGCAAGTAGCACATGTGGGCAACTTCCCACCAGCTCTCTGACCCTGATGGCCCCTACCGTGGTTACCGCCACCACGCCTATGATCATACTGATGCCTGTTGTCCCGATGCCTCTTGGCATCACCTCTATCAAAGTTGCTGGACCTCTTACCCGAACTAGATCCACCTGACCGCCTGGTCAAACTCAAACTGTGCTCTAAGTCCTTGGCCCTCGAGACCAAGACATCAAAATCAAAGTAATCAGAAGCTAGAGTATAAGTCTTGATCTCCTCATTCAGCCCATATCGGAAGCGGTTACAACGCTCTACCTCAGTAGGCACAAGTTCAGGCGCATACTGACTCAGCCTGACAAATCGGATCTCATAATCAGTCACAGACATACTCCCCTGAAGCAATGCCATAAACTCTCTCTTCCTCTCATCGAGGTATCGCGGACCCAAAAACTTCTTCCGGAAAGCTGTCTCAAAGAACCCCCAAGTGATCTCGGTCTCATCCATCCCCGAAGTAACGGTGACCCACCAGGTGTAGGCATCACCCTGTAGCAAGGACTCAACACAGCCCAACTTACGATCACCAGTACATCCCATCTGAGCAAGAATACGGACGGTCTTCTCAAACCACATTTCTGACCTCTCCGGAGTAGCACCTCTAAACTCTTCGGCCCCAAGGCCCCGAAGTCTCTCTAATGGCAATCCGGTGCCCTCACCCTGATGATGAGCCGCCTGACCTCCAGCTACTGCAGCCTGGAATGCCCCGGCTATTGCCTGAACTAACGGAGCTAAGTCAATCCCGGCCGGTCCTTGGCCTCCTTGTGGTCCCATTCCTCTGGGCTCGGCCTCGCCTCCCACTCCCGGTGGAGGAGGTGGTGGTGGTGGAGGTGGTGGAGGAGCTCCAACTCCAACCACTGGCTCTCCCACTTGAGCCTCAACTCTCACAACTGGCTCGACTCTCGGAGCCTCTGCCCGTGGTTCCGGTCGAACCATCCTAGGCCTCCCACGTGGTCTCATGGTTCAACTAGCAAGGTATAAACTACAACAAGAAACAATAGGATTACGTTAGCCAAAGCAAGGGTCCAATAGTGCTCAAGTATTCCTCTTTCAAAAATCCTTTTTAAATTAAGTAGTAGTAGCAATGGGCACACACTCACACGAGACACGACCATTCATGCATTCAAAACATCATACGGTCAATCAAGCATCAAGGATTCATGGCAAATCTTGTATCGAACAACACAAGCATTTAACACATTAATCTTACCTCACTTACCTGCCCGAGGTCTCGGTAACCTCAGGCTCTGATACCAACAAATGTAACCCCCTCATCCCGGTCTGGCCGGATGACCGGCCCGAGTGGGCCACACGGGGAAAACCGAAGCGAAACCCAAAGGATTCCCCCTCGGTTAGCAACCCTATTTTTTTTTATCTTGCCTAGATGAATGTTAAGTCCTATGTGATTCACAACAGCGGAAAACGTTCAAAGGAAAAACACATTCGAATCACAACCACGCATAAACAGTCCATTTTAGGCTTATAAGGCAGACAGTATCGATACCCTAATCAGGGGTATCGATACCCTCATTCTAGGTCAACCCAGGAAGTCAACACGAGAAGGCCGTATCGATACCCTTACCAGGGGTATCGATACCCTCTCCCTCGGTCAACCTTCCTTGGTCAACAGATTTGACCCGTATCGATACTCGGGACCCCGTATCGATACGCTCCAATCTAATTCCCAAACCCAGATTACAGAAACTTTGGACGGTATCGATACCCTAAGGGTATCGATACCCTAGGCAAAATCTGAGGCATTTGGGCAAGAGAGTATCGATACCCTAACCAGGGGTATCGATACCCCCTGCACTGCAATTCCTCAAATTCGACTAAAACCACCCCAAACCGACTCTAAATGCATTCCTCGACTCACCTAAGCATATACCAACATGCAAGCACACATATTTAAGCCATAGGTATCAATCAAACATGGATTCAAGCTTTCATACATAGCATTTGATTCAAGGAGCAAAATAGGCAATATTAAGCATACATAAAGACTCAAAGGATCATAAGGCCACAAGTCATTCAAAAGAGGTTTGCACCCAGCATAAGACAACCTAAAGCATCCTAGAGCATATCATCATGCACACCAACATTCACCAAAGTATTTCATGCTTACAAACCATAATCAAACTCAACAACATCATCATTCAAATGAGTCATACAAACTCATACAAAGACCTTTGCCACATTGCTAGCTATTACAAAATCGATAACCATACTTGAGCTACAAACTTGGATGCCCTTCTTGCCTTGCCTCGAGCTAACACCACGCTAATGATCTGCATTGTTGAACATTGAGAGCGTAAGCTATAAGCTTAGTGAGGGTGCTCTAAAACGAAAACAACAACAATGCAGGGTTCAAGCATGTAATCCTAATCTCACACATATCAAGCATTGCATAACCAAGTAGACCTAGCTAGTCTTTCAAGTGGCATATATGGTCTCTCAATCCTAGCAAGATTTCACATCATTATCAATTATCATATACAATACCATATATCAAAACCACATATCACCATCATATGTCACATTACATAAACAAGTTTAATTGGCCACTTTAATTACCCCGATTGTGCGGATTAAAACCTTGACAACACGTTACCTCGGTGGGATTCCACTCATCACCGGACCTTGCATGTGCGGGATTCCACTCATCGCCACATGCCCTACGGATGGGATTCCACTCATCATCTCGTAGAAATATAATAAGCTTCCGGTGGAATGCTACATCACCGTACTCCTCCTTGATGACTTAACGCCATCAAGGCCACGTACGTTTTGACTCAATTGTGTGCACACTATCCTAATGATCGATCATTTACAACCGGTAATTATTTAGTGCCAATTATTATAACCACAACATGTATCATCAACCACATATCATCAACACATTCATGCTCGATACATAAATCAACATCATGATATACAAATACATGCACCATCTAATCACAAGCATTTGAGCATAGCCATCAAGCACATAGCATTCAAGGAAATTAGACTAAGTTAACTACTTGGATTAAAAGGAAGTGGCCTACCAAGCACACTTGCACACACACACACTACTCATGTTCGAACCAACTTGAAAACAAGTTTAGACCACTCACCGTCCTTCCTTAGCAAATCGAACAATCCTCCTACGCACCCGGATTCGGTCCCAACGCCTCTTCCGCGTTTCCTCTTGCTTCTAGTCAGACAAAAACACGTATATTACTTCTCAATTCAATGCTAATTCAACCTTCAACCCACTTTGCAATCACAACCCAAATTCTTCCATTTCTCAAATCACACAATCTCCTAAAAACCCAATTTTCGTGCTCCCCTAAGAACTTGCTGAAAAATCAATTTCCAAACATCCAAATGGTTTCCAAATCATCCCAAAACACTCTCATATCATAGGTAGACCAACAGCCCTTCATTTTCAACACAAAACCCACCAAAAACTCAAGTTTTACAACCTTAAATCTAGCCCTAAGACATCACTACGAAATTCTATCAAAACTCAACCAAATTTAAGTATGTGGTGCATTTTATCATGGTTAAACAAACCCCCAACATAATTTAACAAAACAAATTAAAAGCCCCATCAAAATCCCCAAATTTCTTATGAACCCTAATTTTCAAAACTCCATCTTTTTGAAATCTACAACAAGGGATAGATAGAGAATAAATAGGAGGTTTAGAAAACATAATTACCTCTTAAAATGGTGTTGGAAATGAGTGGAAAATTGATGGAATAGTAGCTTGATGTTTTTGAGAGGGTTTGGGGGGGGGAGATGGTTTCCACGTGAAAAGGGGAGGAGTGGAGAGAGAGAGCAGAAAATTTTCTGCTCTTAATAAAAGGTTGTCTAGCTTTTTGAAAGTTTTTGGTAAAATTGCAACATTGGTCCCTCCTCTTTCAATTGAAGCTTAATTAGGTCACTACTTGAAGTTGAATTATTTTAATTAAATTTAATTTGACTCGAATTATAACCCAGCTAACTCCTAGGCCCAAAACACGGGCGTTACATGCCTTGATAGGCGTTTACTTGTCTTTGTAGGCCTGACTGCCTCGTTTTTGGATAGGCTTTAGCCTATCTTGAATTGTACTCCCTCTGCACTGCTCAACTTTGCATGTATACTGTTTTTTTTTTCGCTTGCTTGTCTTGCGGTTTATGTTTGTTTTTGTTTCTTTGTTTCTTGCACACCATGTGCATGGGTTAGGCCCCTTTTATTTGAATTGAACTTTGTTTTTCTTTTGATAAAAAAGATTCATTTCGGTAGCCGCTCTTGCCCTAATTTTTTTTTCAATTATAGAGTTGTTCTTTTTTTTCTTCTTTTAAATATGGACGATGACATCAATTTTAATACTGATTGGCGATAACGGAATTTATTGTTTTGTTTGTTTTAGTTTTTAATAAATTATTCTGCTCTTGTGGCACCATCTATTCTATCTTTTGGTACGTTTTTTTCCTGCCTTTTGGCACGTTTTCTTTTCTTTTAATTTTTACTAGAGTTAAATTTGATAACGACAAGACTGATTAATATGGTGCTTATTTGTAATCATAGTGATCTTCCTACTCTTGACTCTCGAATTGAATCTGGATACGCGGTTTGCGCTCGTAGATAATTTCTCACGTCGTTTGAATTTGGTTTGCGGTTCTTAGTGGTATTTCAATAGCTTAATCATCTTTTGTTGTTCGTTTGCCGATGCAGTTAGATTTGTTTGTGTCTATTTTTTGATGTATGGTCATTGTATGATCTAAAATGACTACTTTTAGGAAAATGTCGAAATTATGTATTTAATTTACAATGATAATTGTAAACCGTTATTGTAATTTTGGCTATTTACTCGTTTAATAAAATTAGTGGTTTCTATTAAAAAAAGTTATTTCGTTAAATTTGAACGAAGAGTTACGATTAATTAGAATTGGGCAATATAAAAATTCATTACTGAGCGACTCTTTCAATCCAATTCATTATATTCAGAATACCAAAATTTAAAATCTAACATTACTTAAAAACTTTATTATCTCATCTCACTGTATTTAAATTTTTAATATAAATGTCATAGTTTAAACTTAAAAAAAAAATGAATGAACATTTTTAATCACTCCATTCATCCAAAGATCTCAAAGCCAACAGAAATTTTGGCAGAAAAAGAGAAGTCTCAAACGGGTTTTAAGCTCAGGCCCAGTGGACAGAGCCGATGGTTTAGCAGATGAGATATTTGACGAGGCGGAAGCTACCTGGGTGTTGTGTAAGAAATTAGGGCTTGTGTCTGAGAAGGAAGGAGGCTTGTGGGTAAGTAAAATTAATTATGCAGTTTTCTTCTGTGATGGGTGTTTTCTTTTTATTTTAAGAACGATCATTGCTTCATGGAATGTGGGAACAAAGATGAAGATTGTTCATGATTTGTGCCGACGACTATATTTTGCAGTATTTCCCCAACAACCTTAAACCCATGTTTTTTCACAGCTCAAACTTAAAAACCCACCTTGGAAAACTATTTTTCACTTCCAAAGTTTCAATATTTTCTCTTTTTGATCACAAAAAATCTCCGTTTAGATACACCCAAGTTGTTAACTATGTGAATGTGTATATGAAATGGAAGAAAGATCCATTCTTTGACTCAATTGTACACATCCATAAATCCGCAGAACTTAAACCAATTATTCAGCTCAAGAACTTCATTGTGAATGACCCCAATGGTTGTATCCCAATTTCTACTGTATCAAAAAGAGGCTTGGAGTTTGATATTTCCATTAGGGTTGTTAGGTTCCTACGGCAATACCCTTCGGTTTTCGAGGAGTTTAGGGGTGAACACAATTTGCCTTGGTTTAGGTTGACCCCAGAAGCTGCTGAGATTGATAGAGAGGAGAAAAGGGTATTTAAGGAATGCAAGGAGGATTTGAAAGATAGGTTGAAACGGTTTGTTCTGATGAGTAAAGGTAAAGTTTTGCCTTTGAAGATCATTAAAGGAATGACATGGTATTTGGGGTTGCCTGACAGGTTTTTGGAGGATTCAAAAGGGGATCTTGATGAGTCTTTTAGGTTTGTTGAAATGGAAGATGGGCTAAAAGGATTGACTGTTGAGAGCAATGGAGAGAAAGTGTTGTCGACGATGCAAAGAAATGCAATGAAAAATGGGGTTTATTTTGGTGGTACATTGGAAGGAATTGAGTTTCCACTTTTTCCATCAAAGGGGTTAAGGCTAAGGAGGAAGATTGAAAGTTGGCTGAATGAGTTTCAAAAACTCCCCTACGTTTCACCTTATGAGGATTTTTCGCATTTGGATTCTGATAGCGATTTTGCCGAGAAGAGAGTTGTGGGGATGCTTCATGAGTTGATGAGTTTATTTGTTGAACACTCGGCTGAAAGGAAGAAGCTTTTGTGCCTTAAGAAATACTTTGGATTACCTCAGAAAGTCCATAAAGCATTCGAAAGGCATCCTCATATGTTTTACTTGTCTTTTAAGAACAAAACCTGTACTGCAATTCTTAAGGAGGCATATTGTGGTAACTCCAGCATCCAAAGGCATCCGTTGTTGGTCACGAGGAAGAAATATATACGACTGGTGAAGGAATCTGATCGGATTTTGAAGAATAGAAGTGTTAATTATTGCTGTACTAAGCATGAAAAGTTGGAGAAGGGTTTGGATTAGGATTCAGATCCTGATGGCAAAACAGGTTCTGCAGGCTAACGCAAGAAGAATTGACGAGCTCTGGCTTGTAATGGCAGAGGATCTGTTTTAGGCATTGGAACTAAATATAGCGGTTAAAAGCGGTGGGTGATCGACCAGAGCATTCGAGCAGTCCTTCCATCTTGGAGGTACTTTTCAAAACTTATGATTAGTTCTAAATAGAAGTAGTAGCGGTTGGTAAGTTGGTATTCTTGAGGGTTTGTAGCTGTTAAGACATACACCAAACTCCCATGGTTTGAGCTCCGGTTCCGCCTTTTTTCTGTTAAGCTCGACACGACTCGGTGCTGAAATTACGTAGCAGAGTAACAGACTAGTTCAGAGGGGCTAAAGTTGCCGGCTCATGGCCACGGGAGTTCGAATTTCAAAACCCTGTTGCACAGGCACCTCTGCCATCAAAAGGCAGTGGAGTGCTTTGATATCATGTTGTACCGAAGCAGTGGCTTTTGTTTCAATTTATTCCAATTGTGAATCAAATGATGTGTTATCCATTTAGCAATGAGTTGTTTATGTTCGGATCGAGCCGCGATTCGATTTTTAACGAATTTCAACCCGAAATCTTCACCAGACCAATGTTGAAATTTGATTTAAGTAACTATGAAATTCTTGGGAAAAGAGGATAAATCGAAATATAGCTGCTACACCAATACTGGGAGCAAAGAACTAACCAAACCGACCTAGTGGATAAATCAGAAATGCATACACAAAAACAACAATTGGATTAGAGAATGTGATTGTATTATAAGGTCGTAATTGAACAAATCGTGCAAGTTTAAACTTATTTAACATAAAATCTATTAGTCCGAAATCGTGCAAGTTTAAATCGATGTAACATAAAACCTATTAGTCTAAAAGTGCCCTAAAGAGCAACAAATGTCCACAGCTACCATGTCGGAGAGCCGGACAAATCACTCGACCCATAAACAGTGGTGGAACTTTTATAGGACTATAGGGGTATGACTCTTCTAAAATTTTGAAAAATTCGAATTTTACTCTTAAATTTTTAAAAAATTTAATTAGCCCCTTCAAGAATTTCAAAATTTCATATTAAGTTTCAAAATTTTAAATATTTTTAATTAAATTTCCTCTTTAAAAAATATGATTAAATCTCTGAAAAATTATTAAATTTTTTTGTTAAACACTCAAAGCTTTCAAAAATCTTCGTTTAAGCCTCTAAATTTTTAAAAAAATTATTTTGACCCCCCAAACTCTTACTTTAAGTTTTGCCACTGCCATAAACAAGTTTACTTCAGGCAAAATCAAAACAAAAACCCTCCTACAACTCATTGATTTATTAACAAAAACAATGAAACGTTCATGTATTACACATTCACCATCAATCACCAAAACAATAATTTCCTATCATCTTCAATCCTAATCAACGATTGATGTTAGCTCCAAACCGTGGACCGAATCACGACAAAGCGGGCAATGTCCAACCTTAACCAGCCATTGATCAACGCAGAGCTGATGGTATAGATGTTTACAGTTAACCAAAAATCTACATGAATCTCCATCTTTAAACCCTTCCAAGCATATAACACATTTGGGACAACGAGATTCGATTTCCTCTTTGTTCTTGTACTGAACGATGATCCCGACCGTACTCGGCCTTGAAACTCGCATGGCTCGGTCAGCTCGTACCAGATTGCTTGGTAGTCCGGTTTCGAGATCTCGGATTAAACTGTTTCGACAACAAAGTATTACCATACATATCACCATGAGTGCAAATACCAGCGCCCATAATACAAATATGATGATATCAGGTCTTATTACCATAATTTTTTGATGAATGCTGAAGAACAATAAGATAATATGCTTTTATAAGTTTTGTTTTGCATAATCTGATATTAATTAGGAAAACAAACTTAATTATATATGTATTTCCTAATTCTATTCGGATTTGTATACAATCGATATTAGTTTCGAAATCTTTTTCATGTATACGAAAAATTATTCTTTACACAAATCCTAAAACTAAAGAACATCTCACTTATAAATCTAATGATATTATACAATTAATCGCACTCGAATATACGTCTTCTTGCACTTTGCAAAAACAATGATGCGAACCAAAATATTCGATCGACAAGGAAATATTAAAATTAATTTAATTATTATTTTGTTGGTAAAAGGATGGTGGAGTGTTGTCTTAAGACTGAATCTAAAATTTAATCTCGAGTTTATGGTAAAAATTCTTCAACCTGCCCAATTCATTTAAACTATATATAGTTTATTATATTTTTATATGATATATTTAATATATTTATTAATTTTTCCGGGCAGACAAGTTTAGTAAAAAAAATTGTTAAAACTTTGAGGTCGGTTTATGTTTTTATTATGTGAGGTAAGGGTCAAGTCGGGATAAAATATATTAAACTCACAAAAAAATAATTTGTAAACGTCAAACAATTGAGTGGCCTATGGAGGAATTTATCCAAGAATACAACGAAGCTTTGTTTTTGGATAAGAATCGAGTCAACGTGTGAGTGAAGATTCAAACGAAGAGTGTAGAAGTAGAAAGCGATTGGGGTTTGGCGGTCGTTGCTAAAGCGGATCAGAGCATTCAGAATCTAGAAAATTAAAGGAATCGGAGATCCATGGAGTTTGTAGCGAAAGAATACGGGTACGTAGTGTTAGCGGTGGTTGTTTACTGCATTCTCAGCATATGGATGGGGATCCGAGTGGGGATCGCTCGCAAGAAGTATAAGGTTCCTTACCCGACTCTCTACGCTCTCGAATCCGAGAACAAAGATGCAAAGCTCTTCAATTGTATCCAGGTTTCATTTCTCCTCTTGTTTTGCTTCTGTTTTCGTAAAATTCTTCGAAATAATCGAATCGAATTCCATTGCAGAGAGGGCACCAGAACTCGCTGGAGATGATGCCCATGTTCTTCATACTGATGGTTTTGGGAGGGATGGCTCATCCTTGCATCTGCGCCGCGCTCGGACTTCTTTACATCGTCACCCGTTATTTCTACTTCACCGGCTATTCCTCCGGTGACCCTCAGAAACGGCTCACTATTGGGTATTTTCTTCTTCTTCTTCTTCCTTTTGCTTTTTCATTCTTCATAATGATTCATTGCGGTACATATTTACATTGATCTCAAATTATTGTATTAATCATGGACTTTCATCAGCTTAGGCATTGGAATTAAATGCATGTTTAAAATACAAGAATCAAATTAAAAACAATATACTATCTATCACATGAACAGTTTAAATTTGATGTGTTAAAAAATAGTTTTCTTTAATCCTAATCGACAACGATTTGAACTTTTAACATGTCACATTTAAGTTGTTCGTGTGGTGTGTTTTAAATTTGTTCAATGTCAAATTCAAATTGATTGTTTATGTTGACATGATATGTATAATATTGATATGTTTTTCAAGTTATAAATAACTTGAAAACTAGTTTAGAATATGCCATAATTTACTGACGTTTCCTGCAATCTTTGCTCTATTTGAACTTGACTTGTAAATGAACGATGATGTGCAGGAAATATGGGTTTTTGGCATTGTTGGGCCTCATGATTTGCACTATTTCATTCGGAATAAATCTGCTTCGAGGGTGATTTTCCTCGCTCTTTTCTTTTTCTCTCAACACCAATAAAATAGCCCCTCATCAATGCTAAGATGATACTTATGTATTAAAAGCCGAAACACTTCTCTTATGTATGTTTGATATGTTCTTTTCGAAACTTGCATCTAATGTTGTTGTTCAGCTTCCTTAACCCTATCATGTATTACTATAGTTTAAGCAAATCCATGAATACTTTTTCTTCAATCTCTTTTTCCTTTTGTTGCAAGTGCTGATGAGTATTGTTGCGGGTGAGAATCCCTCGTCCCGCAACTACATGAGCAAAGCTGCCAAGTGCCAAGTATGTCAGGAATAATCAAAGGTGTGATTTGGTAGATGTGATCCGACATTCGTAGGTCAGTAGAGGTCGTCGTAATCTTGTATACTACTGAATTCCAAGCCCTTTGGTCATGAGTGGATATATTCTTTGCTTGTATCAAACCATCTTGTAGTTTCTCTCGTATAAAGAGGCTGTCGATATCTATATGTTTGGTTATTTCGTGATATATGGGATTAGCTTCAGTTGTCATGGGTGTTTGACTACCACAATAGAGAACAATCAAGCTTTTCATGCTTTGGACAGATTTCAGTTAGTAAATTAGAGCACCAAACTGGGTATTCAACTTCGGCTGAGGATTCAGTGAGGAAAAGGTTCAACGCGGAGAGGAGACTGCACTTGATTCCCATTGTGCCTTGGTCTTGTGCTGATTACGTCTTCGCCCCATGGGATTTGGTTCAGCTGGTTTTGTCAAATTCAATGGCAGAAATTCTGAAAGAACACCCTAATCGGTAAATTTAAGGGACATGAAACACTGGTCATTGGATTAGAAGGAAGAAATCAACATCAATGAGTGAAAGAAAAGGAAGAAAACAGACGATTAAAGGTATTATAAGCGTTGTAACTCTTTTCTAGAAAAAAAGGAAAACTCTTTTCTTTTCTCAAAGAGACAAATAGTGTTTCTTTTCTTTCCAACGTAAACAGAGAATCAAGAACAAAAGTTGCCAAGCCAAGTATTGCACAAGGAACGATCCAAGATTATATCAACTCGGACATCGGTGTACACTGACTGCCCTTAAATCCCAAGACCTTACTCCATATATAATAATCTCTATACCAAAACATTCCTTAATATCAGATCATTCTAATAAATTTGAAAACAAGTTAAACCAAAAAAAATACAAAACACAAGGATCTGAAAAGTAAACCAAAATGAATACTCACAAGTCACACACACAAAAAAACATATAAACAAAACAATAAACTTGAGTTGAAAGTTGGATTCATTCTTGGAATATCAAAAGCTTGCAGCAATAACCCTAGATATCATAACATTATCTCTCTCATTTTCTCAATGTATGAGAGTGAGAGCAAATACATCACCAATCAAAGATAATGAGGTTAAGAAAAGCCATGAACCAGACCTAAAGGCAAAGCCAGACAAACATAGAGATAAGAAATCAACTCTAATATGAAAACTTGCTTCCTAGAATGAGGACCGTGCTAAAGTCAACCGGTCATGTCATGTTTTCAAACAGAAAAGTAAACCTCCCCAAAGACTCAACCTAGAAGAGGGTGAGGTGATGAATCAACTCCAAGATACAACCAAATGATATTAAGGTCACAACTTTTTAATTGAATATACAAAAGAACTTAAGGTTTGCCAAAATAATATTGGCAAAGTAGGCTATCGGCTATTATCTTTTAAAGATAAATGTTAATTAGTGCCTACCCAAGCTGGTTGTGAAATATAAAGGATAAAAAGATTCATAAATCAGAACTTTAGAATAAATGAGGTGCACCACCAAATATCTAATGAAAGGAATACAAGATTAACATATATTTCATGATCATAGCACAATAAGTACAAATGAAGGGGTACAATCAAATAAAAATGACAACAGGAAGTAATAATGATAACCTTTGACTTGGTACGAAAGATGGAAAAGTAGAACGATGAAAAATTAGTTAATCAAATGGTTAAATTTCGTAACCACTTTCTTATTTTAAATCTTAACCATCTAATTAACTAATTTTCCATCATTCATACCAAGCAAAACCAAAAAAAAAAAAAACTTAACTAGGGACGAAAGCATGGAGGAGGGGCAAAAATAGATTTTCAATAAAAAATACATATAAAATTTCTATAAATAAAATATTTCCAGGGGAGATCACCCCCACCCTCGGCCCTTCCCAGCATTTATCACCAATGAAAGGGTAATTCATATATGGTTTCATTTTGTTTTGCATTAACAAAATCAATAAACAAATAAAATGGATGTATAGCAAATTAAATAAACATTAGAACAAAGCAAAGCATAATACAGCATCCGAAGGAATCATACAATATTAGTATTTAGATTACATGTTATCAAAAGGCTTTAAACAAATCGCATAGACATAGATATGAGTTTTACTCCAATACACAACAATTAACACACGATTCTTATTCATATTAAAGACTTTTAACATATATAATTTGATCAAGGGGTTTCCTTAACGTTAACGGTTACGGTGGGAATACTTACGTACCCAGCCTTCTTAGGGCTAAGTTCTCCATCGCTCTCATCTTCCTCCAAAAAGGCTTGATGATAATCGGACCGGGCCGTGAATATGGTCCATACCAAGTAAAGGGTGGCTCCTGTGAGAACGCCGCAACCGACGCCGAAGAGAAGGGCGACGACCACGCTGAGGATGTCCCTGCTGCGCTCGCGGAGAGAGCTGAAGACACTGGACGGCTTGGGATCGGATGGTTTGAGACTCAATTGGCTGATCTCGGCGACGACGGTGACGAATCCTGTGGAAGCGGAGGAGGAGGAAGGATCGTTAGGGTTTTCAAAGGAGAACGAATAGGAGGTGACGAAGAAGGTCCTGCAGGGTCTTGCGGTGGCTGAGACTGAAAGGAGGCCGACCGCCAGAATCGTCACCGCAACCGCAAATTGACTCCACTTTCCCATTCTTCCTTCACTGCAATTTCTTCGGATTGTTCGATTTCAAATTTGCGAATCACAATTCCATTTCTAGTTTCTCGGCCCCCAAATTTATTTATACCCTCGACATTGAATTTGTTTGTTGACTTTTTGGATAATTGCACATTTATCCTTGTACTATCTCAAATATACAAGAAATGCCAATGCATCCTTTTGAAGTTACAATTATATTCACAAAAACAAATTTTGAAATTACTGTTACAATCACAATTAATACATATGTGATTATAATAAAAAATAATAATATAATGCACAAATAAAATTAAATCAATGCACCTATAAATTTATAATAAAAATTAATCATTATATATAAAAATGTGGTGTAATGTCAAAAAAAATGTTCATAACGTTTGACTGAATAATATTTTAGCTCATACTTTTTAATATAATTTAACTTTCAACGTTTTATTTTTTAACGATAAATGACTTGAAATGATGTAACAAACCTACATGGCAGTGCACGCCACGATAACAATGTCATATATACAAATATACTAACTTTATAGTATGACACATGAGTCAAAAAATATTTTTTTAAAAATTGTATGAATTTTAAAATATTTTTTTATTCTGACGTGTCGTTCTCAAGTTATTTCAAGTTGTTTATTGTCAGTTGATTATCAGTTTTCATCCGCATGAGGTCATTTTAACCCAAAATGAAACGTTGAGTACTAAAAAATATTTAATCAAATGTTAGAAGCATTTTTTTGATATTGTGCCTTAAAACAGATAAACTAACTGTTACTGATAATCAAAATATTATTAGATACAATTTATTATTTATCATATAAAAAGTTTTCATATTATTGTCAAATGTTACATAGTTGTACATAGTCACATTTTAAGCAATCACAGTGCAATATATGTTAATATTAAAAAAATTATTATGCGTTCATATATTTTTTTAATTATTTGATAACATATTCCGTCGATAAAATTATTTTAATTTAAATCTTTTAAAATAGATGATATCTTTTTTATTATTAAAACCACTAGTTGAATTTTAAAAACACATCTTATAATAGGGTCAATCGGAATCAAACAATAAATTAGGATTATACTTCAATGCACATTTGGACTTTATCGCACATATGACATATACATTATATTAATTATATTGAAATGTTCATATAATTGAATCTAGTACATGATTGACATGTTGTTGTTCGTCTAAAATTGGACATAATAATACTTTGTATTATGGACGAGTAAAACTCGAATCAAAATAATAAATTTAATTTGAGTTTATTCAAATTACAATTTGTTAAATTTGACTTGAATTTTTCTTAAAATAAATTTTGAGTTATAAAATGAAACTTAAATAGTTCAAATTTTGTAGTAATTTGTTGATTAGTTTTTAAGTTAGAGTTGAGTCTCTCTACTATGCATGATACATGGATATCACATATGAAAAATTAATACATATATGATTATAGAAAGTTGTTTAAGTTATAACAAATTTGTACTATAACATTATAAACATGTACAACTAAATGTGAACATAATCTCGAACAACTTGACTCAATTAGAGAAAATTTCATAAAAAGTTAGAATTATGAACCCAACAAATGGTCCTAGTAAAAAAGCGGGCGATGTTCATCTTAGGAGATTCAAGTTCAATTACTATGTTTGCAAGGAGCCAAGAACTACGTGTATAAACAAATACTATAAAAAAACATGAAACATATTATAATTTTTAAATTTACACATCTAAATATTAGATTTTAATTTTAATTTTTAGATTAATTTAAATTATTAAACTAAATAAAGTGTAATTTGATAAAGAGAAGAATAATAATATTTTTTTGCGACGAACATCCCGTGTCTAATGATTTATCGTTCTTGCAATAATTTGGGAAACCCTAAAAACACAGCCTTTCTCTCTTCATTTTACATTTTCTTCCCTCCTTTTCACTTTCCGGCGTCGTTTATTCATCGGCCTCCGTGTCGCAATACAAAAATTATACTCTCCGGCCACCTTCAGGCTGCGACTCTATCCCATCCTTTCCTTTTTCTCTACTCAATCATCATTTTCTTCCGCCGTTTATGGTCCTTTCTACTTTCCACTTTCGGTCTCCGCTCACTTTAACCCCCTTTCTTTGTACACTAACGGAAACATTGAAAAGTAGCTCTCAAGTGATGACCCACCGCTGTCCAGCCTAGACTCAGCTGCCGCTCTCCATTTGCTTCACCCTTCCCTTTTCCCTCTATTTAAAATCCCAGAATTTAAAGGTTAGTGTTTTTGGGTTGATAGAAAACATTTTGGTTTTATTTGCAGGAGTTTGAATTGGATTCATATCTTATTGGGGTAACTTCCGATTTCATTGTGTTTTAAATTTTATGATTAATGTGAATTTTACTGGTTTGATTAATTCTGGCTGATCGTGTTGTTCAATGGAAAATGAAATGGAGGATATTTTGTATTTTATGGTGAATAATTAACGAAAAAAAAGATTATAGCTCGAATTTTAATTGAGTTCAAAAATTTTGAAGGAATTACTGAGGAGGGGAAATGAAGAAATGAAATAAAGGAATTTCCGGCATTGTTGTCTGGTCTCAAGACTGTTTGGCTTTTGATGCTTGGTTAAGCATTTTAGAATCAGAAAAATGGAGCTGCAAATGAAGGTGGCGCAGGCAGTCCATGTGCTGAATCATGACACAGAATCTTGTAACCGTGTCGCAGCCAATCAGTGGTTGGTCCAGTTCCAACAGACCGAGGCAGCCTGGGAGGTCGCCACCTCCATCCTTACTTCCGATCATCAACATTTCCCCTCTGATTACGAAGTGAAGTTTTTTGCAGCTCAGATTCTCAAACGGAAGGTATGCTCAGGTTTTTGAAAATGTTTAAACTTCGTAGGAGTTCATTAGCAGCACCAGGCTTTCCTTCTATCTAGTCTATACATACTTGCTTTTGCGCTACTTGTTTAGGTTGCTTTACTAGTATTGAGACTGGGATTGGATAAAATATGCCTCTTTGGTTTTCCAAATATTTTGGTGCAGATCCAGAATGAAGGGTATTATTTGCAGTTAGGAGTTAAAGATGCTTTGCTTAATGCCCTTCTTGTGGCTGCTAAAAGGTTTGGTTCGGGGCCTCCACAGGTGCTGCTTTTTATTTTTACATCTGAAGACTATGGTTTTCTTTTATTTTTCTGTAGAAAGAAAAAGATCATGTCCTTGCTAAGATTCTGTTTTCTCTTGATAACAGCTTTTAACCCAAATCTGCCTTGCACTCTCTGCCCTTATACTTCGTTCTGTTGAGCACGGAAAACCCATTGAGAAGCTTTTTTATAGTCTACAAAATCTGCGGACCCAGAATGATGGGATTGTTGCCGTACTTGAGATGCTCACTGTTCTACCAGAAGAAATTGTTGACACCCAAACTACTGATTGTCAAATAAGTGCATCCCACAGAAACCAGTATGGCCAAGAGGTCTACTATTTTCCATTTTGTGCTTGCTGCCTTCTCTAACTTGTTTTTGTTTAATTTTACTCTCATTGGTTGCTGTTTTTTATTGCACTTTTATCAACGTTACTATTTTCTTTATGTAAAGCAGCTTCTTTCACATACTCCTATGGTTATTGAATTCCTACTCCAGTTATCTGAAAATAAGTTTGAAGATGGCATGCAACCAAATGAAAGGAACAGAAAAGTTCTCCGTTGCTTACTCAGTTGGGTAAGATAGTTACTTAAAATTATGTTGGTTCTGACACAATTGGGTTTTTACTTGCTACATCTGCCTGAGTTTGCATATTTTTATTTACAAAAATCTACACTTTTGAGACAAATACTCACAAAACAATGATGGAAGAAGCTGTTACAACTTACATGACTGATTTTATTGTTCTCATCACCCCATTACCATTTTTTCCTCCTTTTATTTAGGTTCGAGCTGGGTGCTTCTCTGAGATTCCCGAAGTTTCATTTTCAACACATCCACTGCTTAATTTTGTGTTCAATTCGCTACAGGTTAACTTTTACTGTCAATATATTGACTTTTGAGCCAAGTAGTTGTTGTACACTTATATTTTCTCTGGTGGTTTTAGGTATCCTCTTCATTTGACTTGGCCATTGAAGTTCTTGTTGAACTTGTGAGTCGTCATGAGGTATGGTTCCTGCTCTCCGGCATTTGTTCTATGCTTTGCTTGTTTGCAAACCTTTGTCTTTTTTGTTTGTTACATTTGTTATGCTTGCTTCTATAGGGGCTACCTCAAGTTTTGCTGTGCAGAGTACCTTTTCTTAAAGAAATGCTTCTTCTACCTGCTCTTACTGGAGGAGATTTGAAGGTGATTGCCGGCCTTGCATGTTTGATGTCCGAAATTGGGCAGGCTGTAAGTATTCTGTGTCTCATGGGGATCCAATAATATTACTTTTATTAGACCAGTCTTTAGATTTATTGTTAAACGTACTTTTAATTTTATCATACGCACGTGTCCATTGTATATTACTTCACTCAGGTGAGTGCCTTTTTTCTGCACCTTGTGCCTTGGGTGATTTAAGGGTTTTGGTGCCTCACACATTGCTCCCTTGAAAACATCGTTTCACATATACATGATCAAATTTATACCGGGCATATCATTGCTGTTAGTGATGTTATCTAAAGTGGCATATCTTCAAATCACTTCCTAATTAACATTTCCCACTTTTATGCATGCTAGGCGCCATCTTTGATTGTAGAGGCAAGTGCTGAGGCACGTGCACTGACAGATGCTCTGTTGAGGTGATGTTTTGATCTATAAACTTCCATTTCATCAATCACAATTGCCTTCTGATATTGATGCGGAAGCTGGTGAACATGTTTTTTTAATCATCCTCTACCTTGCTGTGTCAAAATCCAACTATGGTCAAATAAGGAGACATGCATTTGCTTTTGGTGGGTTGTTATATGGTAACTTATTTGAGCATTGTGTGTTAACGGCTTATTAACCATGTAATAGATCCTTTATAAGTATGATGTAGATCATCATATGCAAAAGGGATAACAATTTGAGAAGGGCCCATGATAGGATGCATGCTCCACCACAATTTTCTTTTCATTCATAAATTTCATCCTGGCATTCGTTTAATCACAGATTTAGTATAATCTGTAATTTCTGCTTTCAGCTGTGTGGCTTTTCCCTGTGAAGACTGGGATATTGCAGATTCAACTTTGCAATTTTGGTACTTTTCTAAACACTTCTGCTGAAAGCAATTTTTTTTTGCAGAATAAATGTTTTTTCTTATTGAATTTTTATTTGGAGGCTCTCAATCTTCTTTCATTTCCAGGTCTGGTCTTGCAAGCTATATACTTAATCTTGACGTTGATGGTACAAATAAGAAAAATGTCGAAGGCCTGTTTTTTTCTGTATTCTCAGCATTACTTGATGCTCTTCTGCTACGTGCTCAGGTTATTTCCTTGTCCTTTACTTTCCCTCTGCTATATTTTCTATTTCTTACTATGAAAAAGGAAGTGTTTCATGTGTCTTTCCAAGATTTCTAGTTATCATGTTTGCACTGGAACTCAATTTATTCATTTGGGGAAACAAGATTTTGTGTTCTGTGAAAGGGAAAAAAGCTGAATGTGAAGTAATAGCTGAAAGGAAATAGCAAAATTGCAACCAATTGGAGCCAAACTTATGGATTTCTCAAGTAGTTTGGCTAAATTCTATTTCCTATTTGGCAAGTTAATTGTATTAGTATCCTTCATCTTAAGTAAGACAGCAGAGTTTTTGTCGGAGATTGTTTCCTAAAGTTCAGAAGATCTGTAAATATTTTGTTATCTATTAGAATCCCTATTTATAAGCGATTGTATTTCTTTACTAGAATTAGTTTCTTTCCTAGTTAGGAGTTTCCTTAGCTAAGGCATAAGTCTATATATTTAGTTTGTAAATCAGTAGCAATTTAAGAGTCGAAATATAATAAAAAGATCAGTTTTTGATCAGCTTTTCGACATGGTATCAGAGCCTCTTTTTCTTTAGGCTTTAACTGTTTTGTTAGACAGTATTTGTTCGATTTCTCGTTCCCTTAGAGAAGTAATGATGATTGGAAATAATCAAGTAGAAAGCTCGGCTCTAGTGACTCAAATAGTTTCTGAAAAGCCAACACGTTTGGAAAGTTTTGAAAGAAAATCAGAAACAACAAGGGTAGTGAACCGAGATTCCATGTGGTGTACGTATTGCAAAAAACCTCGACACACTAGAGAGAGGTGTTGGAAGTTACATGGGAAGCCACAGTCCACAAACAAAAACTTCATAGAAAGGGAAGGATCAACGAGGGGGCAGAGCAGAGCCCATGCAACTAGAGAAGTAACCAAGGAATCCACTGAACAATCTGGAGAGTTCAATCAAGAGGAAGTAGAGAAGTTGAAGACTCTACTGGAGTCCTTAGGAAAATCATCAATTGCTGGTACAGGTAATCTGGTTTTCTTAGGTATATCCTCTTCCTCTTCTCAAAACTCTAATGCCTTGGAATCCTCCATACCTAATCAAACCTCCTGGGTAATAGACTCAGGAGCAACTGATCACATGACCAATTCCCCTCTCAACTTTCTCAATTATACACCATGCCCTAGCAATAGGAAAATTACAGTTGCTGATGGTACCATGATAACAGTTGCTGGTGAAGGAGATGTTGCCATTAGTAAAAAAATTCTGCTTAGAAAAGTTCTACATGTTCCAAAATTATTTACCAGCCTTATCTCAATACCAAAACTTGTCAGGGATATTAATTGCAGTGTTTTGTTTCATTCTACACACTGTTTTTTCCAGGAGCAGGAAACGAAGAAGATGATTGGGCGTGCTAAGGAGATCAATGGACTCTATTATCTTGAGAATCTTGGAGGACAAGTTAGAATCTTGAACACTCCACCCTCATCTTTTTTTATCTAATTCTACAAATAATAAAGACCAAATCTGGCTCCAGCATCTTCGCCTTGGTCATCCACCTTTTAAACTTCTAAAGACTATGTTTCCTTCTTTATGTAAAACCTTAGATGTTGAGGAATTACATTGTGATGTGTGTGAACTTGCTAAACACAAACGCTCCTCTTTTCCAGCAAGTAATAATAGAACCAATATTCCTTTTAGTCTTATTCATAGTGATGTATGGGGACCTTCTTCTGTTCCTAACATAACTGGGGCAAGGTGGTTTGTATCTTTTATAGATGATCACACTAGGGTTACTTGGATTTATTTGTTAAAACAGAAATCTGATGTTGCATCGACCTTTCAAAACTTTTACACCATGATAAAAACCCAGTTTGGAGCCGAGATTAAAAGAATTAGATCAGATAATGCCAAGGATTATTTTAATCAAATCTTGTCTCCTTTTCTCTTAGAAAAAGGTATTTTACATGAATCATCATGTGTAAACACTCCCCAGCAGAATGGAATTTCAGAAAGGAAGAATGGACATATTCTTGCTATAACCAGAGCCCTTTTATTTCAGAATAATGTCCCAAAAAAATACTGGGGGGAAGCTGTCTTAACAGCTACATTTATGATGAACAGACTACCCACTAAAGTCCTTGGATCCCAAAGTCCTATTCAAACCCTTACAAATTTTTCCCCACATTTGAACCTATCTCTTAACCTTCAGCCAAGAGTGTTTGGGTGTGTTGCCTTTGTTCATCTTCATTCTCCAAACCGAGGTAAGCTTGATCCTAGGGCAGTAAAGTGCATTTTTCTTGGGTATTCCTCTACTCAAAAAGGCTACAAATGCTATCATCCACCTACTAGAAAGGTCTATGTCACTGCTGATGTTACTTTTGTTGAAAGAGAGAGTTACTTCACTGCTCCTTTATCTTCAGGGGGAGATGTCTTTTAGGGAAGATAAGGATGCAGATCTGTTTTTACTTCAGCAACCTTTGTCCCTCATTGATCTACCTCCTTCTCATTCTGCAAAAATCCAGCCTTCTCATTTTGCAGAAATCCAGCCTTCTCATTTTGCAGAAATCCAGCCTCCTCATTCTTCAGAAATCCAGCCTTCTCCTTCTCATTCTGCAGAAATCCAGCCTTCTCATTCTACAAAAATCCAGCCGCCTTCACAGTCCTTACAAACAGAACCCAATAGTCCTCAAACTCCTCAACCAAACAGAAATATTTCTCAGCCCAATGTTCAAGAAACTGCTGGTCCTCTAAAGACATATTCGAGAAGGAAGATACCTATGCAGACTCAATCATCTCCTGCTCCTGCTCTTGCTCCCATTCCCATAAATTTTGAGGTACATTCTGAAACTGATCCTGATCATAATGATATGAATTCTAATTCTGAGTTTGAATTTCCTATTGCTATTAGAAAGGGAAAAAGAACCTGCACCACTAAACACCCTTCATATTTGTTTATGACCTATAATAATTTGTCCCTAAATCACAAAACCTTTCTTACTAGCTTAAACAATATTGTCATCCCTAAAACAGTAGCCGAGGCATTAGATAATGAGAATTGGAAAAAGGCTATGCAGGAGGAAATGGATGCACTGGAAAAGAATAAGACATGGGATTTAGTAAAGCTGCCAGGAGACAAAAAAACAGTGGGATGTAGATGGGTGTACACTGTAAAATACAAATCAGATGGCTCCTTGGAAAGATACAAAGCAAGGTTGGTGGCAAAGGGGTACTCGCAAACCTATGGGATAGATTATCTGGAGACGTTTGCACCTGTTGCAAAGATGAACACAGTGAGGGTTCTACTCTCCTTAGCAGCTAACCAGGGATGGAATTTACTGCAGTTTGATATTAAAAATGCATTTTTGCATGGAGATCTCGAAGAAGAGGTATACATGGATGTTCCACCAGGGTTTAATTCGACTGTTGGACAGGTAGTTTGCAAGTTAAAAAAGGCTCTATATGGATTAAAACAGTCCCCAAGAGCTTGGTTTGGAAGATTTGCTAAGGTAATGTTAGGGCAGGGTTTCAAACAGAGTCAAGGTGACCATACCTTATTTGTGAAGCATTCATCTTCAGGGGGAGTAACCATACTACTGGTTTATGTGGACGACATCATAGTTACAGGTAATGATTCAGAAGGAATCATCAATCTGAAAAAGTGTCTTGTAAAAGAGTTTGAGGTGAAGGAACTTGGGAGATTAAAATATTTTCTGGGTATTGAGGTGGCACACTCACAACAGGGAATTTTTATATCACAGCAAAAATATACTCTGGATCTTTTAAAGGAAACTGGAAAGCTTGGATGTAAACCAGCAGAAACGCCCATAGAAGTTAACCACAAACTTGGAGATTCAGATGAAGATGATATGGCAGTTGATAGGGGTTCATTTCAGAGACTTGTGGGAAGACTTATTTATTTATCACATACCAGACCAGACATAGCATATGCTGTTGGAGTGGTAAGCCAATTCATGCACAATCCTAAGGAGTCACACCTAAGAGCTGTAATGCGAATCTTGCAATACTTGAAAGGTACACCAGGTAAAGGAATCATGTTTAGAAGAGGAGGAAACCTGACTCTGGAAGCCTACACAGATGCAGACTATGCAGGTTCTAGAATGGACAGAAGATCAACTTCAGGCTACTGCACCTTTTTTGGAGGAAATTTGGTTACTTGGAGAAGCAAAAAACAGAACGTGGTAGCTAGATCCAGTGCAGAAGCTGAATTTCGAGCTATGGCTTTAGGAATCTGTGAGTTACTATGGCTGAAGATCATTCTAGAAGATTTGAAAGTAGAATGGAATGGACCAATGATGTTGTACTGTGATAACAAATCAGCAATCAATATTGCTCATAATCCAGTTCAACATGACAGAACAAAGCATGTTGAAGTGGACAGACATTTTATAAAAGAGAAACTCGACAGTGGTTTGATTTGTACTCCTTATGTGACTACTGGTAATCAAATTGTAGATATTCTCACCAAGGGTTTACTTGGCAAGGATTTTCAGAAGTTAACAAGCAAGCTGAGGATGGAGGACATCCATGCCCCAGCTTGAGGGGGAGTGTCGGAGATTGTTTCCTAAAGTTCAGAAGATCTGTAAATATTTTGTTATCTATTAGAATCCCTATTTATAAGCGATTGTATTTCTTTACTAGAATTAGTTTCTTTCCTAGTTAGGAGTTTCCTTAGCTAAGGCATAAGTCTATATATTTAGTTTGTAAATCAGTAGCAATTTAAGAGTCGAAATATAATAAAAAGATCAGTTTTTGATCAGCTTTTCGACAGTTTTTGGTTGAAGCAAGGGGGGAAGAGGAAACTGAATTATTTGAACAAAAATGATAGGTTCTATAATTTTTTTGGGTCTAAGCAAAATTCTGAGATGCATACTGCAGTGATGCAGTCTTTGTTTATTGGCTTGAGTTGCTGCATTTTATTTTAATGCCGAACCTTCCTTTATTTCGCAGTGGAGGTCCAATAGTATACCTTTTGGGCTGGAGTTCTGATGAATGCGTTGAAACCTCAATAGAACTGTGCCGCTCTTGTAGCCTAGTGATATAATTGGCCTTTGCAATTTGAATGCTTTTTGGACATGAAAGCCTTTTAAGAAATATATTATCCGCACACATTTTTTGGGCATACCATAGTCTATTCTTCACTCTCTTGAATATTTCATGCTTGTTATTATTAATAACATGTTGACAGGTGAGGAAAAGCGTCCAAATGATTACCCACTACTATTGCACGCCCTTAGGGGAGTAATTGGGTTGATGGCCCCTGATTTGCTCATCTATGATGTACTTTTAATAACTCAACAACTGACATGAATGCTTACTTTACCATTGCTTCTATTTAATGTTATTCATTGTTGAATATCGCTTAGCATTTTTAGTTCTGTGTGATGTGTGCATGTGCATGCCTGGTTTAAATGAAGACTAATATGTTGAAATTGTCTTTCATAGGTGGATGAATCTACATTTAATGACGAGAGTGGAGCTTTCGACTTGCCAGATGGTCTTGTTCAATTTAGGATGGATCTTGTTGAACTTTTGGTGGATATATGTCAACTGCTACAACCCTCTACATTTGTACAGAAGGTGCCGATTCTGTACAATTTGTTCTGGTCAACGATATCTCTTGCATAAAGATGAAAGTCATCTTTGTTGGTTTAATTCTTTTTGATGTCTGTTCAAGTACTTGTTTTGTTTATTGATCCAAGTTTAGTGTACTATCATGATCACAGAGCTTTGAGAACCAACATTGGTCTAGCTTCATTTCCTTTTTGCTATGGCATATTTGCAGAACTCTGCCTCTGTTAATTTTGCCTGCTTACCTATATGGGAGGAATGCTTATCCGCTTATAATGTTTTCTTTGTCTTTTATATATTATTACATTTCCCCCCATCGTTCCATGACAAAGTTTGGTGTTCTTTCAATCTTGTATCATTTTTTATGTTTCTACTTGCAGCTTTTCTTCAGTGGTTGGTTTTCCTCAAATGTGGCAATACCTTGGAAAGAGGTGGAAATCAAATTGTTTGCCCTTAATGTGGTAAGCACAACATGCATCTTTGTACCGGTTCTTGTTTCCTCTGAATTCCTGGGGCATTGATATTCATTTTCCATCTTTCTAAGCTGACTAAAAGTCTTTCATTGTATAAGTTATTTGCTGACTGATCCCGGCAATTGGTGTTTTAAGAATGTCACTTTGTTTTCCTTTTGATTTATGTAATGAACACTTACCGACTCCAATTGACTGTATTTACTGCTTGAGCTAATGGTCAATGAGGTTGTATGTATTTAATCTACACATGGGCAAATGTAACATATGTCCATATTTTCCTTAATGGGCAAGTCCCTTTGTTACATTTCTCGAGGGTTTTGTGCTTAATCTTTATTTAAGTCTGCTCATCACTCTTTTCAGTTTGATCATTGATGTTCAAAATGCTCTAGCTTTTTCCTAGCTGCTGCTAATGTGGGAGAATCCATCTTGACTATTCACAAACATATTTTTCCTCATATTTTCTTGTAATATTAATAATATCAGACTCTTGCAATTACAGGTTTCTGATGTCTTGCAAGGAGGCCAAACTTTTGATTTCTCGGTAGTTATGCAGTTGGTTACAGTGTTGTCTTCCTGGCCTTCTGATGAGCTCAAGGGATTCATGTGCATTGTAAGTCAGTTTGTTATCAGTTAATTTGCATTGGACACTATTTCTCAATATTGGTTTATCCCCCCAAAAAATGATTTTGCTCAGGAGGACTTTTGTTTTTAACTAGGTTTACAGATCAGTGGCAGATGTTATTGGTTCCTATTCCAAGTTGATATCTACCCTTGAAACTAATGCTAGACCTTTACTGTAAGGATGCCTATTTTCTATTGGTTAGCAATGATGTGCTCTCTCTCTCTCTCTGTTAGAATATATTATAATAATCTTTACATAAATAATTTTGTCATTTTTCACTAAATTGCTACTTCCAGATTGTTTCTTGCTGCAGGGATTTCAAAACCTCTCTCCTCAAATTCTTGTGCATCCGCCCTCCGCAAACTTTGCGAAGATGCTTCTGCTGTGATGTACGAGTCATCAAATCTGGATATCTTCTTGTGGATAGGAGAGGTCATTATTCTTCACGTTCTTTTATATGTTTAAAGTGAAAATACTTTTTGCTTCATCTAATTGTGGTTAAGTTTTCTGGAGTTATTTGGTTTAACATTTACACTGCAAGCCAAGTCATTTTTGCATGTTTACTGTTTACATAACCATAATAATTCTTAACATAGCTGATGATTCAACACGTTATGTGCTTTTGGTTGCCAATATTTTTTTTCCTGATTATTGTTTCTTTGGCTTCATTTATTCCTTACCTTTTTATGGTTTTTGGCTTAATATGTTTCGGCCCTTGTACTATAGTGAAATTGCCACTTTGGCCCTTTTACTATTTTTCCGTTTACTTTGACCCCTCTACTTTCATTATGTCATCTCTTTTAACCCTTTGCTGTTAACCTTTAAAAAACCCGACCTGGCCTAATGAGACACTGCCACATGTCAGCAATTTAAAAGAACTTTAAAAGTTATAAAAAATAGCAAAAAACTCATAAAATTCCTAAAAATTCTAAAAGCATCACAAAATTCTTTATGAAGTCAAAATTTCAGAAGTAACTTTTCAAATTATATATTTTTAAAAAACATAATTATACCTAATTTCTTTTTAAAAATAATTAAAAATTCATAAAATTGTAAAATAATCCCTTAAATTCTAAAAAAATTGAGAACTCTGAAAAATAATCTAAGATTTTCTTTTTCCACAATTTTTTTAGCTTTTAATGATTTTTTTTGAAAAATGTACGTTTGTTTAATTCCTTTTTTAAAAATAAAAATTCATAAAATTATAAAAAGAATCCTTAAAATTTCTAGAAAAAAAGAGAAAAACTCTGAAAAAGAATGAGATTTTTTTTCCAGAATTTTAAAGGAAGTTTTATATTTTTAATGTTTTTTTAAGTAATTAAACATAATACCATTTTTTATAAAATATATAATTTCGAAAAATAGAATCTGAAATTTTGAAAAAAGGAGATTTTTAGGATCTTTTTTTTTATAGAATTTCAATCTTTTTTATATTATTTTGACACCTGACAGCATCTCATTGGGCTATACCAGCTTTTTTTAATGGTCAACTGCAAGGGGCTAAAGTGATGACAGAATGAAGGCATAGAGGCCAAAGTGACAATTTCATTATAATACAGGGGCCAAAACATATATTAAGCCTATTCTTTTTCCCCTCTACATCTTCAACTGCTTTAATATATCTCATTGAAATTAGGTACTTGCTGATCATTTCATACAGTAACCTGTTTTATTTCTTTATCATTTCTTCCCACAGGCTTTGGAGAAGAAGTGTCTTCCTTTGGAAGATGAAGAAGAAGTCGTTACTGCCATCAGCCTGGTCCTTGGTCAGATATCTAACAAGGAGCTGCAGAACAACTTGTTGTCTAAATTGCTATCATCTAGCTATGAAGCTTTTGGGAAACTTGTGAGTTACATTTTTAGTATTTGGTCTATTATGGTTCGGTGGTTCTTTTCCTTTCTGTGTTGCTACTTGCTAGTACTTGTATTAACTAGGTTATAGAAATTTCTTCCATGATTCTCTGAAGCAAATAGTCCGCTTTAAAAAGTTTAAATTGAGAAATGGTTTTAAAGGAGCTAACCGGAAAAAGTTGTGATTTCTTTTAATGATTGTTGCACTTTCTGCCTACTGTTGTAGCAATTATTAAGAGGTATTGCAATTTGAGATGTAACTTTGCATCATGACGCAGGCGTGAAGAGAGGTTTGAACTGTTTAGGTGTAGGGTAAAACTAGTCTGATATAGTAACTATAAATGGTGAGATGTATAACATAGCACACACTTTTACTCAGAAACCAGTAGCTAGATGGGCATTAAATACAACCCAATATGAGGGTTTTGGATTATTTCAGGTTTGTACTTACTGCATGGTCATATTTCTGAATTGAGGCTCTGTAGTTTCTGGGTCATCCTTTTCCTCATAGGTTATCCATGGTTGCTGTTCTAATAACAGGCAAATTGAAGCTCTATTTCATATGATTTTGCTTTTTTAGGAATCTCGATTATGGCTGTACCTTTGTTTCATATTTTTATAAAGAATCTTTAGTCTTTTCCAACCTGTGTATGCCAAATTTCTCATCCGCTCTTGTTGAGTGCATCTATGTAAGTTATTATCTGTTCAGGTCTTATTTTGAGCTACATCCCCTATCCAAATTCTCTTATCTTTTATTGAAGAAGAAAGAATGTTAATTTTTGAATGCTCTTCTCAGATTCCGCCCTCTTATATTGGCGTAGGGTGTGGTGTTGTTAAATGGTGGTTGATGACAATTTCACAAGGACAATTTAGTTTTAATTTAGTCTGAATGATATGGAGAGGGGTTCTGTTGTGTTAGATACACATCTCATTGGAAAGAGGGGTGCAGTAGACATAGAAGCTGAGATAGCAGTTGTCAGATGAGAATAAATCCACGTTGATAGATTTTATTTGCTTAGTTCTTGATGTCACTGTCAATTCACCATTTAACTCCTTTTGAATTTTATGGAATCATCTTTATATTGCTTTTGATTTGAACTTTTGCAGACTTTGTTATTTTACATTCTAATTTTTTGTTTACAACTAATAGCCTAATTTTCTTTTAGATTGACGATGATAATAACCATTCTTTAAGGCAGAATCCAGCAGCTTATACCCAAATTTTGGGTTGTGCAACAAGAGGGCTCCACAGGTATTCTCTTCTGAGTAATGACTTGAATATCACACATGATACAATTTATGCAATCTTACTCTGTCAGGTGTAATCTTCGGTTGCCTTTTTTCAGGATGGGAATCGTCTTCAGTCATCTGGCAATGCCTCTGCCGTCTGAGGCTTCAACTGATAATCCCATCATTGCTGTAATTAGGATTTTTTGGCCTATGCTGGAGAAGCTTTTTAGATCAGAACACATGGAGAACAGTAGTTTATCTACTGCAGCTTGTCGTGCTCTTTCGCTAGCAATTCAATCCTCAGGTACTGGACAAAGTTCCACCTTTTTTTACCTAGGATCAAATAACTTAAGGGCTTTCTTGGGGGATATGGAGTCATTTGATTGAATGATGCTACAATGCTGCATGTTGCTTAATTGTGCAGGCGAGCACTTTGAAATTCTTCTGCCCAAAATATTAGATTGCCTGTCTACGAACTTTTTGTCTTTTCAAAGTCACGAATGCTACATCAAAACTGGTAAGTAGTTAGGCTCTAGTTCTGGAGCAATTTGTGGTAGTAGGTATTATGGTATTTTTGTCCACAAATCATCATCTTTCTTGTAATAAATACAAAAGGTCTGCTTCGTATTTGACTTAATAGTACATGAGCAATAGTTCTTCTGCATCATCATTAATAGCTTGGTTCATGATTGAAGAATTAGCATAAGTACAGTTGCAGATGCTAAGATAGTTTGCATAGCAGTTCATTTTTCTTGTATACTCAACTTTTTACTTCACATGATCCGTCACTGGTGTCTTTAGCTGGTTTTCATGTGGTACTATGACAGGATGCTATTTTTTTCTTTCCCCGAGATGTAAATATAGCACATGGCATGCTGTAACGACATCTCAAACGCTTGCATTCAATTTTTTTTTATATTATAGTAGATAGCATCATTCAATGAACTTCCTTTCACAAGAAATTTGCTCCTCCTCAGCTTCGCTTATTATTGAAGAGTTTGGTAACAAGGAGGGGTACGGTCCTTTGTTCATTAGCACATTTGAACGATTTACTCAAGCATCTTCCGTAATGGCCCTTAATTCTTCATATGTATGTGACCAAGAGCCTGACCTAGTAGAGGCCTACACAAATTTTGCATCTACATTTGTCCGTGGCTCTCATAAGGTGTAATATACATCATATTCACTATTTATCCTTTTCTTGGGGTTTTTTCTTTTATTGGAAATTCAATCCGGGAAATGTACTTTATAGACATTTTATAAGCCTTCTACAAGGAAATAATTTGAATGGTCTTTTTTTCTTTTTTGCTGTTCAATAAAAACCTCAGGAAGCATTGGCTGCATCCGGTGCTCTTCTAGAAATCTCTTTTCAAAAGGCAGCTATATGCTGCACTGCTATGCATCGAGGGGCAGCACTTGCAGCTATGTCGTACTTATCCTGTAAGCACTTCATGTTAACTACCCGTTTCTTTGTACTTGTGAGATCAAGGCTCATATCCTCTAATTGATATTACTCTTGGCCTGTGAGTTCTGACATCTAACAGTGGTTGCAATCTGAATCATGTTATTTAAGGAAGCAATCAACTGATGTCTACGGTTTCAATTGTGTCTTAAAAAGTTACCCTTTGTTTCAATTCAAACAAACAAACTCTTTTTCCTTTTCTTTAATATGGAGACAGAAATATTCCATGCTATGTCGTACTTATCTTGTAAGCACTTTAAGGAAGCACTTGCATGCAGCTTTGCGGTACTGAATTACAGATGAGTCCACGCAGTATGCACACACATATATTTGGAGTCTGTTCATATCATATTACACAACTGAATTACTGATTTGTAACCCATGCCAGTGATTATAATTGCTTATATTTAATCATTGGATTGCTTGTGCTTGAATTTTCTTGATAATTCTTGTTTTATCCTTTTCATTTTTAATTTGCGGGTTTACATTCTGTTCTAGTTATAACTAGGCAAAGGATATTAATATGATTTGATTGAGCCTTTTAGGTTTCTTGGAAGTTGGCCTGGATTCTTTGTTGGAATCAATGACCTTTTCTCCTGAAGGATCATTTGGTGCCACATCAATTCATGTTATTTCCCATAGTGGGGAGGGACTTGTATCAAATATAGTGTATGCTTTACTCGGTGTCTCAGCAATGTCGCGGGTAAATGTGGTTTTCTTGAATCTCAAATATATTATCGACTTTATTTCGTTTAAAAATTCATTCCTTGTTTTGGTGTAAACTCTTGGTGTCATATGTGCTTAATCTAGTGTGAAGGCAATGAAGCCACACACATTCCGTGTTACATCAAAGCATCTCATGTATGTATATACTCAACACGGCTGAGAGATTATTCTGCTTTTCCCCCCTTAATAGGTCCACAAGTGTGCAACAATATTGCAACAATTGGCTGCATTTTGCTGTTTGAGCGAGAGAACAATTTGGAAGACCATTCTTTCTTGGGAAGTCTTGCATTCATGGCTACAATCAGCGGTCTCTCCCCCACTTTCCCTCCTTTCTTTAAGCATATATGAATATCCTTGCAAAATTGCTGCGTGGACTCGATTTTTTATGCTTAAAAAATGTGAATAAAGCAGTTGTATGCACAGCTGATTTGATTTTCCTCTTGACCTACATCATGTTATGATGTTGAGTGTTCTATTTTGGCTCCTATATGCATGTCATGGAAATGCCAAAACGAGACCCTTTTCCATAGACCAATTGCCAGAGATTGGCTAGCATGAGGACTGAGGCCAAAGAGAGGTTAACCCTAGTTGATTCTGCACTACCATAGGAATCCTTCCGGAGAGGGGAAACCCTGCCTTATAAAGAGAAGAGCATGACAGGGCCCTGTTAACGTGGTTGAGTAGCCTTTGACTAGCCTAGCTTAGCTTTTACTAAAGAACTTCATTCAAGAAGCTAAAGGTCGAGCTTTGAGTTTTGAGAGAGATGGTTTGGTACCTGGTTCTATTTTGGCTCCGATATGCATGTCATGGAAATGCCAAAATGAATGTAGGGTAACAGGACTGTCGATTGCATAAAAGACTTGTATTTGCCAGGTCGCCATTGAACAACCTTACCATTGTTTCAATGCTGATTTGACTTTGTTGGGCTTTGTTGTCTGAAGTTTTTTTTTTCTAGAGTAATAGCTAAAACCAATAAACCATGCCTTCAACTGTTGCGTGTAAGCTACATACGAATGTCATTGTGCTACTGTGGGGTAGAGTCTGTAATTTGAGTTCCCGTGTCGGTTTGATCAAATTGTATTTGTTAAATTTCTTCAGTTTTACCAGGTGCAGGCTCTACCAGCTGATTATCTGAAGCAGGGAGAAGCTGAAACATTGGTGCCAGTTTGGTTGGAAGCCCTTGCTAGTGCTGCCTCGGATTATCTCGCGAGCAAGACCTCTAATGGAAGAACGAGCAATCACGGGCACATGCAAGGGAAAGGAGGGAGGGTGCTGAAACGAGTAATCCGAGAGTTTGCAGACAGTCACCGCAATAACCCTAATTTCACTTGACTACAGCAACCCATATATAAAAAATGCGTTGCCCGCAGCGTCCCGATGAGAAATGTAATTATTCTGGTTTTCAAGCCTCAGTCAAATTGGGACTGGGAGTTACCATTGAGAAGTAAATGCTACTCAGAATGCCTCTCTTGTACAGCTTATTGCCCATTGCCCCCAATTTTGTTCAGATTAGGGTTTTGTGCCAGAGCATTTGAAAATGGGAATAACAGCGTCCTCCATTCTCTTTATTTGCACCAGAGAATACGTTGTACTTGAAAGGGATGTAATTTAACCATTGATGTCTATCTTCTTGGCTCAATTATTAATAATACAAATTATTATTTATTTAAAATATATTTTAGCGTTGTTTTTTTATTATTTTTAAAAAAAGAATTTTAGTTTTTGTATCGTGAAACTAATTAATTAAGATTATATTGTTTTGTACATATTTTAATTTTTTAAAATTGGAAGGGTGAGTAATCTTGAACATGAATCATAAAATAGATATGTATTTTATCAAAAAAAATTGTTTTAATGGAAAGAAGGAAAAAATTGTTACTTTAAGGGGTTAGTTTAGGGTTTAAGGGTTTAGGTTGTATGATTTAAAATTTAAGCTTTAGGTGATTGTTTAGGGTTTAAGGTTTATGTTTAAGAATTAAGATTTTAATTATGTAATATTTTTTGGCTTAACTACAAAATAAATGCGTAAACTAGTTTTTTTTACAACAGGTGCTTAAAGTATTTTTTAGTTGAAATAGGTACCTAAAATTATAGTTTTGGCTGAAATATGTGCCTAAAAGTTTCATTGTTGGTTGAAATAAGTGCCAGAGTAGGTGCCCATAGTTGACTTTAAAACAAGTCAAATATAAAATTTCAAGCACTTATTTCAGCCAAAAAATGCTTTAGACACCCATTTCAGCCAAAAATGAAACTTTAGGCATCTATTTCAGCAAAAAAACTTTAGGCACATATTGCAAAAAAATATATAGTTTGAGCACTTATATTGTAGTTAAGCTTTTTTTACATTAGTTTGTGTATTAAAGTAAGTGTTATTATCCAATACACAGGCAGTAGAAACAAAATGATTCCAGAAGCGTCTTGATTTTAGGGGTTAGAGTTAGATTTTAAGGTTTAAAAGTTAGAGATTTTGATTTAGGGGTTTATGTAGAAATATATGTTTTGGTATAATAATTGAAAAATATTTTGGACTTAATTGAAAAGAATTTAAAATACTCTCTAAGTAAAAAATAACTTGAAAATAAGTTTGAGAATGTTTAAAAAGTTTTTGGCAATGTTTGAAACATTTTTAATTAGCCAAACCAATGCTTTTAATGTACTCGTTTCATTACAGGCATAATCTGTATCGATACTTTTTGAAACTGCCAGAACTCGTTTCGATACATGGCTTACCTGTTTCGATACGGATAGATGTGGTTTCGAAACACCCTTTGGTGTTTTGATACGCCTACGTGGCATACATCCTAACGGCTAAAACCCCCAACGGCTATTTGAATTGCAGGTTGTTTCGATACGACACTAGGCATTTCGATATGGGCATTCTGATACGGCCCAAAGTGTTTCAATACGACACACTGCATCAAACTCCAACGGCTAGTTTTGAAGAAGGGTGTTTCGATACAGCTACGCTGGTATCCAGACAAACATCACCAGAACTACATTTATGGTGGGAAATAAAGTCTTCAACGGCTCCAATTCAATCCCAACGGTCATCAATGACTACAACTCAATTGAGAGTATAAAAGAGACCTCCAAGCATCAAGGAAAGACTAATGCTTCAATTGTCAACAACCATATGATGAAAAATTTGTCTTAGGGCTTTAATTATTCATTCTTTGTATAGACAACACTTTTGAGCCTAAATTGTCAAATTTGCTCAAGTGTTTAGGTTTGGGTGAGTGCTTTAGTGTGCAAACATCAACCTTGTAAGAGAGATTTTAGTTTGCTTATTTTTATCTCTTGTAAAGAAGGTTTGATCAAGCTTTGGGCTATAAAGCTTTGATCGTTGTAAGGGTTTCCTCCTCATCCTAGAAAAGGTGACGAATCAATTAGTGATTGATTGTGAAATCCTTAGTGGGAAGCTAAGATAGTGGATGTAGGTGCTTGTTAGAAGGTCGAACCACTCTAAATTATCGTGTCTTTTATTTACAAGCTTCCATAACTCAAACACCCATAAATCCAACTTTTCCACCACTTAGCTAGCTAAATCGGTTGAAGTAAATCGAGTCTAACAAGTCTAATAGTTTAGAACTGATGGGTTGTGGTTAAAAATTATGGATGTAGTTATAATTTAGGGTTTATAAGTTAAAACCTAAATCCCTAACCATATTACACTAAACTTTAAACTCCTACATCTAAACCTTAAATTATAATCCCAATATTTAAATTCTAATAACAACCCATCAATTATAAACCCTAAACCTACATCCCTAATCTTTAAGTGATGTGCGTGATACAAAGTTCATTCTATTGTCTCGGCTCGTCCGAAATACAATAAAAAAGTCTCCTCAAAAATCGAAAATCTCAACGATGTATTGTCTTTTATTTCTTTTTTATTTATTAGCCTATCCATAAGAATACGAATGAAACCTCAATTCCTCTATTTGAGCAAGAGGAGAATGTACAAATATTCCTTGAATATTCGAAGTTGTAATTTTGTTTCTTATCATTCAATGAACGTTTTGTATTTCATAAAAATTGTGGGCAATATAATTGTAGAACTAATGTTTTGATATAATAATTGAAAAATGTTTTGGACAAAGTAAAAAAGAATTCAAAATCATTTCTAAGTCCAAACAACTTGAAACTATGTTTATGGGATATTTTAAAAGGGTTTTAAGTGTTTTCAAAGCCAAATTCAACAAACCATCCAAGTGTTTCGAAATGCCCCTAGGTGTTTCGATACGGGTCTTTACAGTGGCAAAACATTTCGAAACGAGTTTCGAAACGGGCTTTAATCTGGGTGAGATTTTTGCATAGCATTTCGATACGGCCTCTGTCGTTTCAACACGCCTATGTGGCATTGACCTTAACAGCTATTTCCTAACTACCTTTTAAATGCAGGACGTTTTGATACGGGGACGAGTGTTTCGATACGCCGTTTCAATACGGGCAAGGGCATTTCGATACGGGTGCTGCAACGACTCTTTCTATTTCAAGAGTGTTTCGAAACGGGGTCGAGCGTTTCGAAACGGGAAGCTGCAAAACTGCATTTATGGTGGAAAATGAAGTCTCCAACGGCTCTAATTCAACCCCAATAGCTAGTAACGACTACAAACTCAAAGAGGATGTTGAGTGGATCGAATGATCGAAATGAACCAAGAGAGGGTGAATTGGATTTTTAAAGGTTTAGGTGGTGGAAATTTCAAATTAAAAAGATAGACAAGGAATTTTAGAGTGGTTCAAGTTCCAAATGAACTCTACATCCACTACCTTAGCTTCACTAAGCATTTTCAACAATTCCACTAATTGCGCTTCCCCTTTTCTAGGCTAAGGAGGCAACCCTTACAATTTTCGGTTAAATTTTCTACCCAAAATTTAACACAATCCTCACACAAAAGAACAAAGATTTTGATGGCTAAGAAAGTATCTCTCAATACAAATTGTAGCCCAATTACAAGCACTCAACCCAATTGAAAAAGATAAGAATTAAAATTACAATTGGGGTTTCTAGACAATATTGGGATTTAGGCACAAATGCTTGGATTTGATGTATGAATATTTGCTTTTGGATCAATAGTTGTTGTTGGAGCTTTTAGAGGTCCCTTTTATACCTTCTGATTGATTTCTAGCCGTTGTGGTTGTTGCATTCATCAATAGAGCCGTTGGGGGTGTTATCTCACCTCCATAAATGCAGTCTGCAACCACCCGTTTCGGAACGCGGGAACCTGTTTCGAAACGGACCAAAATAGAAAGAGCTGTTGGGGTGCATTTAAGAGCCCGTTTCGAAACGGATTGAACTCGTTTCAAAACACTTTTGCCACTGTCTAGGTTCGTTTCGAAACGACTTGAACTCGTTTCGAAACGCCTTAACGGTTTCTGAAAAATCAGTTAAAAACTTGCAACAATCATATTTTTCAAATTAAATGAAGAACCGTTTCGAAACACTTGAACTCGTTTCGATACGGGTTCTCTATGTTCTAAAGCCGTTTCGATACTTGTTTCAAAACATGGGTCGGCAGTGGTGAAAACGGTTCGATACCCGTTTCGGAATAGGGGTTGACAATTTCAAAACCGTTTCAAAACGCCTTAGGCCGTTTCGAAACAGGGACTCGAAAAATACTGTTTCGGCTTTAAGAACACTTAGAAAATATTTGGAAAGCTTAGTTTTTAACTTAGGCATATACTTTGAATCATATGGGGATGTTTGAGGACTTAAAAATTTGTTTTGACATTTTCAAATTAGTCCTTAGGTTCTTTAGTTATATCAAAATTAAAATATCGGTTTCACATAGGAGTATAAAAGGGACCTCCAAGCATCTAGTAATGGTTAATGCTTCAATGGTAATACAACATATGATCGAAATGTTTCTTAGAGCTTAAATGTCAATTCTTTGTATAGACAAACACTAGTGAGCCAAAAATGTTAGATTTGCTCAAGTGTTTTAAGATTGGGTGAGAGCTTAATTGTGCAAACAAATACCTATTAGAGGAATTTGAGTTTGCTTATTTTTATCTCTTTGTAAAGAGGGTTTGATCAAGTCTTTGGGTAGAAAGCTTGATCGGTTTGTAAGGGTTTCCTCCTAAGCCTAGAAAAGGGGACGAATCAATAGTGGATTGATTGGAAATCCTTAGTGGGAAGCTAAGGTAGTGGATGTAGACCTTGGTTAGAAGGTTGAACCACTATAAATCATATTGTCTTTATCAATTTTAGCTTCCACACCTCTTTCACCCAAAATTCCACTTCTCCACCTTGGGGAACAAAAACGGTTGAAGGAATCGAGCACCTAAAAACTCAACAATAATTTTTGCGTAAAGGCCACCCTATCCAACTTTCGGACATTAAGATACATTTCAGTCGTGGATGATTCTCATAAGAGATTCCCAACATGTCATAAGATTTTCGATTTTGAAAATTCGCACTTTTCCAAACCTAGAAACAGACGAAATTCTAGGGTTACTGCTTGAAGCAAATACTTTTATACATACTTTTTCACCCTAAAATATAACTATAACCCCTAAAATTAAGACGCTCGTGGAAACATTTTGTTTCCATCACGTGTGTGTTGAACATAAATCCTTAAACTATACCTCTCGTCAGAAGATAAACAAATTCTAATTAATCGGGTAATGCCACATCACTTCAGTATGCTTAACTACCAATAAGGAGCATCCATGTCACTATTGCAATGTCCATTATTTGTAATCACGCTTATTGGATCACGAGTTTGAAAAGGATCCTTTAGACTTTAAGATGTCTCTTTTAACATGGACTCAATGTAACGATTCAATTCTCGAGTTAGTGAATCGGATCTCAGACTCAGGTTATGTGCCTTTATTTTAGAAGTCCAAGTTAAGGAATTTAGGTTGGGGCCATTATATTGGGGAGAAAATTTGAATTTTAAATAGTGGAGGAAGAGATAATGTGGAAAAGAAAAAGATAAAAAGAAGAAGATATTTTGGGAGAGAGAAAAATGAGAAAAGTGAGAGAGAAAGTGTACGGGGAATTTTAAATTTCGATCTACCGAGATTTAGCCATTCGTTATCAACACTTTCACCGTCATTATGTTCATCTCATTGAGACAAGTTTGCTGGTACCAGCGACACCTCTATTAGAGTCTTCGTCGAATGGGGTGAGAGAAAGAAAGTTTTGGCCAAACTAAAACAGGGTAGTTTCGGTGGTCAAACTCGAAATCCGAGTGCACCAGCGTGTTCACCGGCGTTGAGACAGCAAAACTAAAGTTTGCCGCCGCCGTCCAACAGATGGAGGACGCCCCACGCGCTGTCGCCATGCGTGGGCGTGCTTCAGCAATGGTGGAGAGCCATCCAACTTGGGCCACATTATTTGGGCTGGTTGTTGGGCCAGCCGGTCTTGTGAGCCAGACTGAGCCAGTCCAACAAGTCGACCGAGTCGCCTTGACTGAGTCGAGCCGAGTCATATTGACCAAGCTGTTGACTTTTTCTGGAAGACCTTACCTTGGGGTTTCTTGACGTTCTAAGTCCGTTTCGCCAAATTCGAACTTGGTAAGCTATTTTTACATGTTTGACCTTGTGGATTAGTTAGTGAATGACGTTAATTTATAATTGTGGTATTCATATATTTATGAGGATTGTTCGGAAATCAGATCAAGAGGAGCATTTGAGGAGCTCGGGTAAGATTTATCGATAATCGCTTAAGGTTAGTACACTTTGAACTCCTACTGCTTCATGAGCATCATAAATGTGATTGCTTTGCATGTTAGTATTTGCAAATTAGGTAGACGATGAATATACATGTTTAGAGACTGGTAGTATGATATTTGATATCTGTGTGAGGCATGTTGATGTTGTGAATATGATGCGACTCATGAAGGCTTTAGAGACCGCATAGGATCGTTTGAGATGCTCGTATAATTGTTAGATGATTGCTTGATTGATTGATAATTGTGATGCCTTGTATGCTTGTTCGAATAGGTTAGCATGATTTGATGGGAATTGTGCTTAATAGATAAATACTCGATTAAATGATTATAAAGTAAATAATTAATATTGATTGAATGAATCTGTTAGTAAACAAACCTAATTACTTTTATAAGTTTTAGGGATCGAATAAAACGTTGTAATATCGTAATTCGAGGAAATGGTACGAACCAGTGAGTAGGATATCAATACGAGTGTTGGCCGTACTAGTACGCAATTGGGGGGCCGTATCGGTACGTGTCGACTCGTACTGGTACTTGTGGAAATCTAAGATTTCTAGTAAGCAATGTCTATACCAGTACATGTGTGAGTACCAGTACCCAAGGGTATCGTATTGATACTTATATTCGAGTACTAGTATCCACTGAATGAGGTAATCTATAATGCTAAATTGCTAATAAAAAGATGAAAATTGACGTGGGAGGTTAATGAGATAATATGAATTAATATATTATTTATTTAATAATATTTATAATATAAATTTTTTATTTATTAGTTATCTATATTAATATATTATTATATGTATATTAATATTATTTATATATTTATATTATTTATATGGAAAAATATTATTTATATAATAAAATAGATCGAATTAATATCAGCTGCAATTTGAAATATATATTATTTGTCTTGATAATAAAATAAAGATATTAAGTTGGCTCAGCGGTTGGGAGGTTGCCTTTTATTTTAAAGGGTTTATGTTCAAATCCTATTAAGTGTATAATTTTTTTTATATATTTTCCTCTAATAAAACGACGCTGTTTTGGGCACTTTAGTATCAAAATAGCGGCACCAAAACGATGTCATTTTGGTCTAGCATTCAAGTCATCACACCGTTAAGGAGTTAACGGCTCGGTGGTATAATCGAGTCAAAAAATAAAAGTTTGGTCACAAATTTGGACCAATTGAAAGGTTGGTGGTATAAACAAGTCACCACCAATAGTTTGATGGTACCTGACATAGTTTACCTTAATTTTTTGGGGTAAACTACACCACATACCACTCAACTATGGCCCATGATTCGAAAATACCACCAAACTTTAAAAAGGTTCAAAATTAACACTGAACTTTAATATGTGACTAAAAAATACCACTCCGCCATTAACTCTAAAATTAGCTTTTTAGTTTTTATAATAATATATTATTTATTTTTATATTTAATAATATTAATGATATAAATTTTTTATTTATCAGTTATCTATATTAATATATTATTATATGTATATTAATATTTTTTTGATCATCAACTATATGAATATTATTCAAGAATAAAATATCATACAACGCGACGTAACCATTACGCCTCGTTAAAAACCTCCCTAATCCTAATGGAGGAAAAGAGTACGTAATGGCCCGTCAAAAATACAAAAACGCCTATATACAAGCTAAGAATAAAGAACACCTCTCCACTCCCTCCTTAGCTAATACAACGGCAAATTCATTCGCCTCCCGCGGTACGTACTGAAAATGTATCTCCAAAATGACTTGACACGCTTGATCAATTGTCACAAACGACTCCCACAACCTCCACGGACGTTTCGCCGAACATGTCACCCAACTCAGTGCTACTTGGGAATCGGATTCAATCACCACACATTTATCACGCCAAGCTCCTTCCGCCACCAACCTTACTGCCAGCTCAATAGCTCTCACCTCCGCCACATTGGAGTCCAAACACCCGACTGGACCGGAAAAAATCCCCAAAATGCGACTGTCCGCGTCGTACAAAATACCCCCGATGCCTGCTGGTCCGGGCTTACCCCTCGCCGATCCATCCACATTGAACTTCAACGTTCCCACAATAGGTGGCTGCTACGCCAAACCAACACGCACCTTCCTTGGCTGTGGACTAACTACACATGTAGATGGGCACGACCACCAAACCGATTCAGACATAACTTCACTCGCTGCATCGACCTTTATCCAATAAAAAGAGCGAAGTTTGACTAGAAAATACACTTCCGCCAATGTCGAACGCTTGCCCCTAAAGATGAATTCGTTTCGGGCAAGCCAAAAAGACCATAACATTGCACTCACACTAGCCACCCACCATTTTAATTGACAGCCATAAAAAGAACTATGAAAATTCATCACGAAAAATTATGTGAAACTCACCGGTAATGGTAACGCAATGCCCCACCAACCGCGTAACCAATCCCAAATCTTTTGGACACACGGGCAGTCATAAAATAAATGATCAATCGACTCCTCACCCTTACGCACCACGGACATAGGCCTTGTCCCTCCGATAAAGGTACCCCTCTAACGTGCAAAAAATCCGCTGTCGGCAAACATTTCAACCAAATGAACCATAAGAAATCTTGCACCTTGGGTGGAACAAGTACCTTCCATGCGAAACAGCCTCCAAAATCTCCATCCCCCACCCTCTCTAATAAAAGCGCCTTAAACATAGCCTGAACCGAAAACTCCCCATGTTCGTCCAGTATCCAAATCATCGTATCGATACATTCTTCCCTTATGTGAACCCCACACACTGATTCACACAATGTACGCAACTGCTCATGTTCGAACATCCACAATCGCCTCCTGAAAAATCCCTCCCATTGTTCATGAGCGAAATGACTATCCACTGCATAATCCTGTACCCAAGCCAATTTGTTCAACGCCCAAGCGAACAAGCATGGAAAAACCTCCTTTAAAGGCTGTTGTGTAGCCCATAAATCAAACCAAAATAGAACAAGCTGCCCATTACCGATTTTCCAGTGAAAATTCCCCCCCACGTGTGATTCAACACTCGGACAACAAGCATTTGCCACGATTTGACGCCATACAACAGACATGGCAGATAGATTTTCCGTATTGAACCTCCACCACTAAATATTTTCACCATATTTGGCCGTAATTAAACGACGCCAAAGCGAGTCCCGATCACGTGCATATCGCCATACCCATTTGGATAGCAGCGCCATATTCTTCAGTCTAAGGTCCGCCACCCCCAAGCCCCCTAGATATCGTGGTCGACACACTGTTTCCCATCCCACCCTGCTCATCCGTCTCTCGAGGCTAACACCTCCCCAAAGAAAAGCTCTACGTATTCTATCCAACTTCTCAATTACACCCTTAGGCACTACAAATAAGCCCAAGTAAAAGATAGGTAATGATGAAAGGACCGAGTTAACAAGTGTCACCCTAGCTATGGAAAAATATTATTTATATAATAAAATAGATCGAATTAATATCAACTACAATCTGGAGTATATATTATTTGTGTTGGGAACAAAATAAAGATATTAAGTTGGCTCAGTGGTTGGGGTTGCCTTTAATTCTAAAGGTTCTACGTTCAAATTCCATTAAGTGAATAATTTTTCATATTTTCCTCCAACAAAACGACGCCGTTTTGGGCACTTTAGTATCAAAATAGCGACACCAAAATGACTCATTTTGGTCTAGCATCCAAGTCATCACACCGTTAAGGAGTTAACGGCTCGGTGGTATAATCGAGTCAAAAAATAAAGTTTAGTGCCAAATTTAGACCAATTGAAAGGTTGGTGGTATAAAGAGGTCACCACCAATAGTTTGGTGGTACCTGACATACCGAGCTTTAAAAAAGTTCAAAACTAACACTGAACTTTAATATGTGACTCAAAAATACCTACTAATTAGAACCTTGCGCTTAGGGGGTTTTGTTTGAACATAGGACCTTTAGAAAAAAAAGGTAAGCCTTAACCAGTGAACCAACATGATATTATATAATATTTTACCACAAATATTATATATTTCAAACTACTTGAGATTAATTCAAATTATTTAATGAAATAAATAATACTATAAATAATATGAATATCTAAATAATATAAAATATATTATTTGTATATATAATATATAAAAATAAATTTGTATTGTTTTTTATTTTTATATAATATTTATAATATAAATTATTATTTTAAAAACTCCAAAATATTCAAAAAAACAATATATTTATATTATAAATAATATATAAAAACTCTAAACCTTAAATCTTAAACCTTAAACTACAAAACCCAAACCTTCAAACCCTAAAGTTTTATATATATTATTTTTATGAATATTTTTGGTTTTTTTAAAATAATCTATTTTTATTGATATATATGTAAATAATGGCTCTGTTTGGCAATTAGCGGATAACTGATTGTGGATTACATTAGCTGATAGCTGATAGTTGATTGCATTAGTTGATTTGACTAGCGGATTGTATTAGCTGATTGTATAAAAGTGTTTGGTAAAATTAACTGATAGCTAATAGTTGTTAGATTATTTAAACAAGCAAAATGACATATAAGGACATGATTATATTAAATACTTGTTTGAATAGTTTATTAGTTATAAATATTTTGTATCTAATTATTATTAATTAAATCTATAAAATTATTTTTAATATAACTTTTCTAAACATATTCAAATGATTTATATATTAATTTATTGTTTATATAATTGTTTTAATACATTTTAATTAATTAATAAATTTAAATACACATATAAATATGCGATAATAAAAAAAGTAAATAGAATTAGGTTATAAATAGGGTGAGAAAATATTTAATTTAGGTTATTTTGAGATTTTTAGTAATTAGTAAGGGTAAAAGAGTCTTTACAACTCTAATATCAAACCTCTAATCTTAAGAAATTTCTATTATGAACTTTTTCAAAATTAGCAGAGGGCAAGGGCTAATTGGTTGAAGAATGTTGACATGAATACAAAGTTCTTTCACAATTTTGCCAGTAAAAGAAAAGGGCTGAATACAATCAATAGGCTCATTACTGATAATGGGTCTGTAAATGAGGATGAAGAGGGTATCTGGTATATTGCCTTAGATTATTTTTCCAATCTGTTCACATCCATGGGTACGTGTCATTCAGATATTTCTTTACAAGGTATTAACACGTGCATTACTCCTGAAAGAAATGACCAATTACAGAGGGATTTTACTAAGGAGGATGTCTATACTGCGTTACAGCCCATGAGCCCGTCAAAGGCTTCGGGCCCTGATGGGCTAGGGGCGGTCTTTTATCAAAGGTTCTGGACCTTAATAGGTGATGAGATTTCTCAGTACTGTATTGATGTTATTAAGAGTGTCTATCCAATTGCTGATATAAACACTTATTTTTATATTAAGCCTTTTTAAAATAAATTCAATTGATCTAATATTATTTTTATTAAATAGAGAGATAATGCACTCTAATTGATATCTTTAAAGCATGGATTTATTGATTTTTGGATATAATTAGAAAGACCAAAAGATATACAACCACAACTAGTTGGTCTAGAGGGATAAAGCACTAAATCTTTTAAATAAGATTGAGGGTTCAAATATTAATGTTATGAATGAAGAAAATTAGGTTGAGAGAATTGAGCCTTAAGCATATTAACACTTTAAAAAAATATTTATTCTTTGAAATAATTATATCAAAACAAATATCCTAACAAGATGTATGATTAGACACTTATTTTTTATACTAAGTCTTTTCTAAATAAAAGTCCAATTGATCTAATATTTTTTATTATTAAATAGAGATGTAATAGATTCTAATTGATCCATGTCACAGGCCACCAGTTCGAGCCCGTGCCATATGCACATTTGCCGATAGAAGGGGTTCAGACACAGACTTGGACATCAAAAAGACCACCAGACATAGCCCGGTCCGTGAGAGATTCTAGAAGGTTCCGAAATGTTCTGGAAGATCCTGGAAGATTTAGTCCAACATTATCCATTTGAATTGATTTATTTAGATAATGTTGTGATATTTAGAGATTTTGTAAATATATTATGTAAATCTCCTCCGTCGATGTAAATCAGTTTTGACCGTCAGACCTGAGGGAGTTCAACTATAAATAGAGACACCCCAGCTCATTTGTAAATCACTCAATTTTCTATCTTCAGAGTAATCAAGGCATTCACTCTATATCCTCTGTGTTGTTCATTTATCTAAATTATTAAATTTCTATGAAAAATCACCATAATAAATTATTAGATTGTTCATTTATTTCTTGCAATCTTTAAATTACACTAGGATTTTATTAAATAAAATTATTTTTAAGGGTATATGGTTTAGGGTAAAATAAAATTATTTTACCGATAATTTCTTCACCATACTAGTTTCTCTATTCTCGGTCGAAGAATCAACGGCAAAAGAATGAGGAGTTGACTTGTGAATGTGCGAGGAACAACCGTCTCTTTGATAGCATGTAGCACAAATGGAAAAATCCGAACAGGTCTCACAATGCCAGCACTGGTATGTTGGTGTGTCCTTGTTACAAATACAACAGGTAGTAGTAGTAGTAGTAGTGGCAAGCAATGCCGCCAGATTGTGAAGGTAATATAAGATCATCATCGAGGAATGCTTGGCCCGACGAAGTGTGTCGAACTGATAGTTGTTCTTCTGGCAGAACAACAAAAAATTGTACCTATTCTCAAATAAACCATTATCCATGTCTGCATCTTTATCATCAATATTAGAACCATCCACCATAATCTGGAAAAAAGAAAGTGTAAAACCGAAATTGATTTTAATATAACACATAAACTTAAGGACCAATTTGCAAAACAATAAATTTTTAAGCACTCTTTAAAGTCTCACAATTGACAAGTATTTTTGAACAAAATTATATTTAAAGACTGGCTCTCAAATATATATAATTCCCTAAGTCTTTTTCTATGATTTTCAAGCCTAAGTATGCAAAAACACCCAGGCGTATCGATACCCTCAGTGTATCGATACCCTATTTTGTCACTGGAATTTTATTGAACATACCGTACCGATACGCCCTGAAACCGTATCGATACGATATACATCTGGGCAACTATTTTCATGAAACCGTACTGATACGCCATACAGACGTATCGATACGATGTTCATCTGGGAAAATGTTTTTCATGAAACCGTACCGATACGCCTAGCAACCGTATTGATACGCTAAGCATATCTTTGAAAAATCCGGACATTTAATTATTTGACCGTTACTTGTCAGTTGGTTGGTTTCCCAATTTTCAAAAGGTAGTTATACCGTACCGATACGCTTGGTATGCGTATCGATACATTTTTTATACAAACATAGCTTGGGATTCCAGTAACTTTGGACCGTATCGATACGGACCTCCGTATCGATACGCCCCTTAAAACCGTACCGGTACGCCTTCTATACGTATCGATACGCCCTGTTTTCAGGCACAACGGCTCTTTCCTCTTTGATGCAGGTATCGATACGCCCTTCCCGAGTACCGATACGATAGGCTGCAGAGCTGCATTTAATGTGGGAAAAATGTCCACAACGGCTCTATTGATGATCCCAACTACCCAAACGGCTAGAAATCAATGCAAGGGTATAAAAACAAGCTTCATTTGACCAAGCAACAACTATTGAACATTCAAGCATCATCAAAGCAAAAATTCCAAACCCTTGAGCTATTCAAAGTCATATTCTTGTACCCAACTCTTTGTCTTTCAATTTGTCAAATTGTATTGTGAGTTTGGGGTTGTTCAAATTGTAATTGGGTAGACAAATATCCTTTGAGAGAAAAAATTTGAGTTTACCAAATTCTTCTTTGTATTTGAGTGGATTAAGCTTTGGGTAGAAAGCTTAATCGAAATTGTAAGGTTTCCTCCTCATCCAAGAAAAGGGGACGAATTCAATTAGTGAATTGTTTGAAAATCCTTAGTGGGAGCTAAGGTAGTGGATGTAGAGTTCATTTGGAGAACTTGAACCACTATAACCCCTTGTGTCATTTTTATTTTCAATCTTTCTCTTCACCAAGATTTTAATTGCCAATTCACCCCCCTCTTGGCCATTTGCAAGTGTTCGATCAACTCAACAGAAAGATATGCATAAATACTCCAAGCTCTTCGTAATAAAGGTAATGAACAGGTTAAAACCGCGAGCACTCATATGAGACATTCATCTAAAGCGACTTAGTCAAAGGAGTCGCTATCCTAGAAAATCCCTCGACAAATCTTCTATAGTATCCCGCCAAACCTAGGAAATTGTGGATTTCTGTCACTGACTTCAGTTGTTTCCAACTCACTATGACTTCTATCTTCTTGGGATCCACACTAATCGCTCTAGCCGAGATCACGTGACCTAGGAAGACTACCTCCCTAACCCAAAACTCGCATTTGCTTAGCTTGACATACAACTGATTCTCAAGCAAGGTCTGAAGCACTAACCGCAAATGCTCATCATGCTCCTCTTCGGTCCTAGAGTATACTAAGATGTCATCTATGAACACTACCACAAACCTGTCCAAAAACTTGTGAAACACACGGTTCATCATATCTATAAAAGCTGTTGGGGCGTTAGTCAACCCGAAAGGCATCACCAAGAACTCATAGTGCCCATAACGTGTACGGAAGGCTGTCTTCGGTATGTCCACATCTTTCACCTTCAACTGATAGTATCCGGACCTCAAGTCAATCTTCAAAAACACGGAAGCACATCTCAACTGGTCAAGCAAGTCATCTATCTTAGGCAAAGGGTACTTGTTTTTCACTTTCACCTTATTCAACTACCAATAATCTATACACATCTTCATGCTACCATCTTTCTTTTTCACAAACAAGACCGGAGCACCCCACGGAGAAATACTAGGCCTAATGAAACCTCTATCAGACAACTCCTAAAGTTGTGTCTTCAACTCTTTCGGTGCCATTCTATACAGAGTAATAGACACTGGTGCTGAATTAGAATACGTCTCAGTAGCAAACTCAACTGATCTATCTAGAGGCAAACCCGATAGCTCTTCCGAAAAAACACTCAGAAAATAACAAATTGTTTTGATGTCTTGCGGTCTAACCTCACTCATATTCGGATTCATCACATAAGCCAAATAAGCTTGACAACCCGAATTCAACAACTTATGAGCTTCCAAAGCAGAAACAACATTGGACAAAAACCTAACGTTCTCACCAACTACCACAACCTCGAAGTCATCTGTAAGCTTCAAGGAGACTCTATTGGTCTCAAAGTCAACCCTAGCTCTATGCTCTACGAGCCAATCCATGCCCAATATCACGTTAAAGCCATAGAACAATAGCTCCATCATGTCAACCAGAAACACGTGGCCTTGAACCATCAAGGGACACCTCCTATACATTTTCCTAACTACCACTGTATCACCAAAAGAGCTAGTAACATTTACAGCTACCTCTAACCACTCAAATGGTAACCCTAATGACCTTGCATGCTCACCCAAAATGTATGAATGTGTCGACCCCGAATCTATCAAAGAAAGCAAACTCAAAGACTGTAACGAGAAATTACCTGCAATGACATCTGTGTCATTCCCAGCCTCTCGCTGAGCATACACCCTAGTCGGTCCTCCTCCCTCGGGCTGAACTGCCAGTACATGAGCTAAGTTCCTCTGACCCTCGTTCCTCGGCTGAAAGTTACCACGACCGAGCCTACAGCCTCTCTGATGCTCAATACCCCTAACTGGAGCCGTCCGCCCCTAGCTGGGTGTGGACAGTTGCGCCTCATGTGATCTTGGGAACCACAATTCCTACATGGCCCAAAGGTACCCGTACACTTGCCCTGGTGGCGTCTCCCGCATCTAGTGCACTCCGAAATGTGTACCACAGCTCCTTGGCTCTGATGGCCCCATCCATAGTTACCACCCCTATGTCTCGAATCAGGCTGATACCTCTTATCCCTATGCCTCTTGGCATGATCTCTGTCCTAATTTGCATGTCTTTTCCCGGAATCGAACCCACTAGCACGAGCACTAGAGCCTAAGTTCTGGTCAATATCCTTGGCCTTAGAAACCAAAACATCAAACTCAGTGTAGTCAGAGGCAAGCATGTAGGTCTTCACATCTCTAGTAAACCCATACCGGAAGCGCTCACACCGCTTCCTTTCACTAGGAACCAACTTAGGTGCATACTAGCTCAATCTCACAAACTGAACCTCGTACTCTGACACGGTCCTGTTACCCTGAAACAAGGCCATAAACTCCCTCTTCCTTTCATCTAAATATCGAACTCCAAGATACTTCCTCTTGAAGGCATTTCTGAAGAACTCCCACGTGATATCCTCTTCGGCCATACCTGAAGTAACAATGGTCCACCAAGTGTATGCGTCCCCCTGAAGCAAGGAGACAATGCAACCTAACTTACGAGTATCTGAGCATTCCATCTGACCCAAGATGCATGTGGTACTCTCAAGCCACGCCTCTGAACCCTCGGGAGTCAACCCACGGAACTCAACTCCACCCAAACTACAGAGCCTCTCTAGGGGTAATCCTGTCCCCGCACCCTGAGGTGGTGCTGCAGCTTGTACACCAGCCAAAGTTGTCTGAAAAGCTCCGGCTATAGTCTGAATCAAATAGGTCATGTCTGTGCCCGCTGGACCTTGACCCATCTGAGCCCCAACACCTCCAACGTTAGCACCAGCTTGAGGCCCATTACCATCACCTCCGACTTGCGCACCAGCCTGAGGCACGTTACCTTCGCCACCCACTCCATTACCACCGGGAGCAGGAGGAACATGAGGCTCACCCCCGAGTGCCTGGTCACCCGCTCTACGTCGACCCTCAGTCTCACCATATCAAGATAGAATCTAAAACAACAAACACACAACACCAAAGAAAAACGTTAGGTTAGCAAAAGAGCAAGGACTTAGGTTCTCAAGCACGTTTAATCAAAACCATTTTTTGACAACAACACCTAACAATGGCGACATTTGACTAGCCCTCAACCAACAACAAGGCCACTAAAACATGCTTTCAAACACCGTACTAGCAAGCAAACTTCAAGCATACATGGCAAAACACTCATCGAGACATAGCAACAACATAACACATCAACTTACCTCACTTACCTACCTGAGGTCTCGGAAACCTCAGGCTCTGATACCACCAAATGTAACCCCCTCGTCTCAGTCTGGACGACTGACCGGTCTAAGCAGGTCACACAGGGAAAACCAAAGTGAAACCCGTTAAGGCTCCCCTTCAGTTAGCAACCCTAGAAAATTTCTTTTAATTATTATATTGTCTAAAGGCATTCATACATCATATGTGAGATACGACAGCGGAGAGACAACAAAGCGATGCGAAACAATCACATAAGCAATTCAACAACCCATTTTAGCATTTACAACAAGCCGTATCGATACGCTAGGAGACTGTATCGATACGCCTTGACTTGGTCAACTACCCAGAGTCAACCTAGGGAGACTGTATCGGTACACTAGTTGACCGTACCGATACGCCCTCGACGGTCAACTTCTCATGGTCAACGATATAAGATCGTGTCGATACACCCAAGACTCGTACTAATACGTCAAAACCTCATCAATTTCTCAGATTTCCAGAGAGCTTTTGGCGTATCGATACACCCCCGGGTACCGGTACGCTATGCTTAAACTGAGCCCCAAAGTGTAGGACTGTATTGATATGGCCTTTGGGCGTATCGATACAACCTGCACTGCAAAAACTCAATTTAGCAGCAAAACGAACCAAGACTCAACTCTAGATGCATTTTATGACTCACCTAGCCACAAACAAACCTTAGTACAACACTTAGCAACCATGAATAAGCATACATATCAATTTAAGCAAACAACGAGGCATCAACACCAAGGCAACCATACTTAAGAGAAACTTGCATACTAAACATGCATAAAGGGTCTAACTAGCCAAAAGATACATGCATCCACAAGCAAGGTTTACATGCTCTCAAAACAACACATAAGCATTCATGGATCAAGGTCATAAGCCTTTGAACACAAGCATATAGGCAACAACATACATGGTTTACAAATCCATAACAAGGCATTAACAACAAACCAACATATATGAGTCCATCAACGCTCACACAAAACTCATAGTATCATAAAACCAAACATGCTTGAACACCAACAAACCAACTAAGGAGTTTGAACACCAACTCCATACAAGTCTACACCCCCATTGTCTAGGCATTATTACAAATACTTAAAGCATACTTGATCTACTCGAGAACTCCAAAAAGCTCCCCCTTGCCCACTTGCCTTCTGAACTCTAATGATATGTATGTTGGAAAAAAGAGAGCGTAAGCTTGACAGCTTAGTGAGCGAAGCTCTAAAAACTCATTAATCATGCAATTTTCAAAACACATTTCTTAATGATAAATAAACCATTTGAATGCACGAAAGGTATCTCAACAACACAACTACATGGTTTGCACATGCACAACCAAAACACACACGGTGGGACCACACATCACCGTTCGACTAGTAGTTTTCCGATGGGACCACACATCACCTACTCTTCTACTAGTCACTACCGGTGGGATCACACATCACCGTAGTTATGACAACCATCACGTGAGGCTCGACACCAACAACGACTACACACAACAACGGATGTAAAAGCAATCCACAATGCATATGATATCACAACAATTACTCATACATCATCACTTAACCATCAATGTAGGATTAGTAAACTTACACTTGGGTTTAGGTTACCCCTCAAAGCTCCACCCAAACCCCAAGACATTTTCACTCACCGATGCAACCCAAACGGAAGCCAAACACCAATCTCAAGTCTCCAAATTCCCCGGATTAGTGCCCAAAGCCTCTCCAACGGTTTCCCTTGTTTCTAACCAATCAAAAACAATACATTTCTCAGCCAATACATCACAAAACACTGCCACAATCCTAAACTACAACTACAAGTCAAATTCTCACAATTTCAACCCAAAACCAATACCCAAAATTCCTATTTTCGTACTCCCCAACAACCCAGCATAAAACCTTTGTTTCCAACACCCAAAACACCTTCAAACCAACATTCTAGTATCACTATAACCCCATCCCAACTCCCTTTCACATAATCACACCAAAAACACAAGTTTTGACTCTTTAAAACACCCATGAAAAATCCATTTCAGGATTCTTAATAAAACCCCACAAATTTAACATATAAAGTACCTTAGGGCTAGGTTAACTCATAACTTAACTCTACATATCAAAAGCAAAATGAAAAGTCATTAAAGTTCCACCCTTTTTATTTGAAAACTATTAAAACTCAAATTTCTCTACAATGGTGTTTTCTAAAATCTAAAACCATAAATATGTTAGGAATTGAAAGGAGAAGTCAAAAATGGTCTTACCTTGATGGAAACACTTGAAATGAGGGTTGCATTTGATGGAATGGTGTTTAGGGGATAAGGGAGGTTTTGACGTGAAAAAAAATCAAAGGAAGAAGAAGATGAATAGCAAATGTTAAAAGCCTCTTTTTCACAACTTAATTTCCTTTATTTTAAAATTACCAAAATGCCATTAATGAATTCAAACCCTTTTAATTTAAACCAAAGCTTAATTAAATTTTAAAACGAACCCACGACTCGAACTTGATTTACCCGAGTAACATCCGACCCCTAAACCTGGGGCGTTACATGACATATATCATCCAACATGTAGCAGAAAAATAAACATTTCTTACAATTTTGATTGCAGCAGGCATCATCCAAAAAAGTGAAGCAAAAACTATTGATTTATTGGCATAATTAGACATTGTCTTATGGCTTGCATCGAGCACCTAGAGCGAGCTATATTCTAGTGGAGCTTTAAGTGAAGACAAATAAGTGCATCAGTCTCAACTTTTTCCGCTACTGCCGTGACCGCTGCCGTGAGGACATGTAGTAGAGCTTTGTCTCTTATGATTTCTTTCAACAGCAATCAAGAGAAGTTTTGATACACTTTGAATCCACATATCATATTCTCTTTGACTCCCACACTCGAACTTGGTGATTTCTCTTATTTTGGTCTTCAATTCGAAATAATGACGTTGCTCTATGTGAACGAATAGAGATCTCTCCGTCCATGCCTGCTTGTCCCATTTCTCCTATATCAGATAACTGACATTATATTTCGACGATGAAGAAGATAGAAAGATTTAAAGCTTTTTGAGATTTTATGGTTGCTTTTGTAAAAAAAAAGGAAGAGAGGAGGTGGCCACATTCTATTAACCCCACTTGTTAAAGATTCAAATCATTTTAAACTCTCTTTTTGCAGGTGATTGTGATGGTGAAATATGGGGATATTGTAAACCCCTCGTCCCGGTTTGGCCGGATGACCGGTCCGAGTGGGCCACACGGGGAAAACCGAAGCGAAACCCAAAGGGTTCCTCCTCGGTTAGCAACCCTAATTTTTTTTCATTTTAATCTTGTCATTTTCGAACCCCAAACCACAATCAAATGACCAAAATTCAATCTTGACTAAAGGCACATTAAATCCTATATGTTTATCCCATTAAAAAGGTCAACAAGTCAAAACAGTACAATTTTAAGCAGAAGTTTCGAAACCTTTACCAAGGGTTTCGAAACTTTTGCTGGCAGAAACCCCTGGAACCAATATCTCACCCAAAGTTTCGAAACCTTGGACCTCAGTTTCGAAACCATTCCCAAAGGTCTCGAAACTTTGGTTGGCAGAATGTCCTGGAACCAAAAATTTTCCAAAGGTTTCGAAACCTTGGGGAAAGTTTCGAAACCTTTGACCATAGTTTCGAAACCTACCCCAAAGGTTTCGAAACTTTGGCTGGCAGTGACCTTTGGAACCAAAATTTCTGCAAAGGTTTCGAAACCTTACCCATGGTTTCGAAACCTTAGTGCAGGGGATCACCTACTGCCCAACTTAAGGACTTCCTACCCAAGAAAAACATTAAGATCATGCATAGACATGTATAGAAGCTTAAAAAAAAGACCAAAAGCATGAATCAACAACTACAAGGCTCGCACATAGAACCATTTCAACAAGCATACATACAACAATCACAGTCGGATTTTAGCTTACAAGCATTGGATATACGTGAATCATACCTATCTAGACTTCAAGCAATATCACGAGAAACCTACTTCACAAGCATATGCATCATACACATGGTAGTCAAGCTTAAGGCATGCATAGTCCAACCTCATACGAATTCAGGCATAAACAAATAATCCACATAAGAACCATAGAACATAATCCAAGAAGCAAAACACAACACCACATAGGTTTAACAATTTCAAGCATAACTTCCTAGGGAGTTTAACCCCAACTCCTAACACTCTATACCCCATTGTCTAGGCATTATTACAAAAGCAAACCATACTTAAACTTGCTTGAGAACTCCCAAAAGCTCCTCCTTCGCCCGCTCGCCTCCCGAACTCTAACGATCTGCACGTTGGAAACAAAGAGCATAAGCAACCAGCTTAGTGAGAGAGGCTCTACAATTCACAACATGCAGTTTTTCAAAATACGAATTGTATGCGAGAAAACTATGGATGCACAAGGGTCTATCTCAACCACTACTCTTGGTTTGCTCAAGCACAACCAACATACACTTACGGTGGAACTACACATCACCGTTTCGACTAGTGGATGTCTAATAGGACTACACATCAAAGTACTACCCTACTAGTCACTACCGGTGGGACTACACATCACCGTAGTTTAGACCACCATCACGTGAGGCACGAACTCAACACGACTACAACATTGACAACTTAAAATGCATTCAATGGTCACAATGTATATACAATCAACTTGTCACAACAACTTATGAGTAGGGAGACTTACACACGGGTTTAGGCAACCTCTCAAGGTTCTACCCAAACCCCAAAGGAGTCCATATCAAGCACAAAGTAAAAACCAATGAATCTACTCACCGTTGCTACCCAAGAGAAGATCGAAGACCGAGCTCAAGACTCCGAAATCCCCGGATTTGCCCCCGAAGCTTCACCAACCAAATTCCTTGATTCTAAGCATTCCAACACCAAGCAAATAACCCCAAATCAGTCCATGTTCTAAAATAATCAACCCGGGTAACATACTAAGTACAACACACCGATTTTTCCATTGAAACAAGCTCAATTTTTCCAAAATCCGAGCAGCCCTTACACACCCTTCAAAACCATTGATTCCAACCCTCGATTTACTCCCAAAAGCCTCCAAAACATCACTCACATATAGCCTAACCACTAGCCCTCAAGATTCCACCTCAAAAACCCTCAAAACCCAACTTAAAGCCTCCCAAAAACCTCCCCAAAACCCCATTCCGGGAAACACCCCAAAACTTCATAAAAATCATACCCATTGGACCCTTTAGATTGAAAACAACTCATATATCATTTAGAGATCAAAAACCTAAGTTAAAGGTGTTAAAAATGACATTTTTAGTCAAAACCTCAAAACACCCAAATCACAAAAATCATGAGTTTTATAGAAAATAAAGATACGTGCTAGTTGAGGATAATGAAAGCAAATCAAAAACGACCTTACCTTCGAAAAACCTTCAAGATTGGGTGAGTTATGAATGGAATAGTGCTCCAAAGGGGGAGAGGTTCTTTTTGTCTGAGAAATGGGTAGTGGGGAAGAAGATGACTAAAAATAAAATCATTATTTAGGTTGGTTTAAAATTAAAGGTCCAAAGACCTAAATACCCTTAATGAAAAAGGAAAACCACAATAGGTGCCACCCATGGCCATGTGGGCTTGTTTAAAATATGGTCCAACTATATTGTTGTCTTAAAACCCGAGGCCCAAAATTATTTTTAATTACAAAACCGGACCCGGAAATGATATTAAATTATTATTTTTCACCCGACCCCTAAACCGGGGCATTACAACTCTCTCCTACTTAAGGAATTTCGTCCTCGAAATTACCTGACGGAAACAAATACGGAAACTGCTCAAGCATGTCGGCTTTCCTCTCCCATGTGGCTTCCTCCACACCTCTATGTCTCCATAAGACTTTGACCAACTCTATAGTCTTGCCACGCAATACTTTGCTATCAGAAGCAAGTATCTCAACTGGTTCCTCGTTGTAAGACAAGTTCGGATTTAACTCTATTTCTTCTACTGGCATAACATGGGACGGATCCGATCTATACCTCCTAAGCATCGATACATGAAACACATCATGAATCTTCTCTAGCTCAACTGGGAGTCTCAATCTATAGGCAACCGGACCAATTCTCTCAACTATTTCATAAGGCCCTATGTACCTTGGGCTCAACTTGCCCTTCCTTCCAAACCTCATCACCTTCTTCCAAGGTGAGACTCTCAAAAACACCCTATCCCCTACGGAGTATTCCACCTCCTTCCTTTTTAAATCGGCATAGGACTTTTGCCGATCTGAAGCCGCTTTCAAGCGATCACAAATCAATTTCACCTTCTCGGTGGTTCCCTTGAGTAACTCGGGCATCGGCACTAGTTTTTGCCCGGCCTCAGCCCAACAAATCGGGGTCCTACACTTCCTACCATACAAGGCCTCATAAGGAGCCATCTGAATGCTTGACTGGAAGCTGTTGTTGTACGCAAATTCCACTAATGGTAGGTGTTTCTCCCATGACCCCTGAAAGTCAATGATACAACACCTCAACATATCCTCCAAAATCTGAATCACTCTCTCAGACTGCCCATCTGACTGCGGATGATACGAAGTGCTGAAGTTCAACCAAGTGCCTAAGGCTCGATGCAAACACTCCCAAAATCTAGAGGTGAATCTCGGATCTCGATCTGACACAATTGACTTCGGTACCCCATGTAGTCTCACAATCTCCCGAATATACAATTCGGCCAACTTGTCCAACGTATAGGTGGTATGAACCGGTATGAAGTGTGCACACTTGGTGAATCTATCTACAATCACCCACACTGAATTTTTCTTTGAAGGAGTCAACGGAAGTCCTGATACAAAGTCCATAGTGATACGCTCCCACTTCCACTCTGGAATCTTCAACGGTTGCAACAACCCTGAGGGAAACTGGTGCTCAGCCTTGACTCTCTGACAAACCATGCATTTACTTACGAACTCGGCTACATCCTTTTTCAAACCAACCCAATAATACTCTTCCTTTAATCCTCGATACATCTTCGTGCTACCCGGATGCATAGCAAAAGGGCTATTGTGAGCCTCACTCAAGATCGTACGCCTCAACTCGGCATCCTCCGGAACCACTATCCTATCCTTGAAACATAGGATCCCGTTCTCTCCAAAACAATACTCGGTAGGCCTATCCTCCGCTATGTCTTGCACGTGAGGTGCCAAGGACTCATCTCGCAACTGCTTCTCACGAATCAACTGAACCAATGATGGCTTAGCCTGGAGCTCGGCCACTAACCCACCATCCGTAGACACACTCAACCTCGCAAACATTGCTCGCAACTCAACGGCCACCTTCCTACTCAAGGCATCGGCCACCACATTCGCCTTGCCCGGATGATACTCTATGGTAAGGTCATAATCTTTAAGGAGCTCTAACCACCTTCGTTGCCTAAGATTCAACTCCTTTTGGGACATCAAATATTTCAAGCTCTTGTGGTCGGTGTACACAGTGCACTTCTCACCATAAAGATGGTGTCTCCAAATTTTCAACGCGAACACCACTGCGGCCAACTCTATGTCATGAGTAGGGTAATTCTTCTCATGAACCTTCAACTATCGGGAAGCATATGCCACTACCTTACCTCCTTGCATAAGTACACAACCTAGCCCCACGTAAGATGCATCACTGTAAATTACAAACTCTCTCCCCGGCTCGGGCTGAATCAAAATGGGAGCTTCGGTCAAAGCTTTCTTCAATTTCTCAAACGCTTCTTGTCTTGCATCTGACCATTCATACGGAACATTCTTCTGTAGCAACTTGGTCAACGGGGCCGCTATCCTCGAGAACCCCTCAACAAACCTCCTATAGTAACCCGCCAAGCCTAGGAAGCTGCGGATTTCTGTCACTGATTTTGGTTGCTTCCAATTCACAATGGCTTCAATCTTCTTGGGATCTACACTAATCCCACTAGCTGAGATCACGTGGCCAAGGAAGACCACCTCTCTAATCCAAAACTCACACTTACTTAGCTTGGCATACAATTGATTCTCAAGTAGGGTCTGAAGCACTAACCTTAAGTGTTCATCGTGCTCCTCTTCGGTTCTAGAGTACACTAGGATGTCATCGATAAACACTACCACAAACCTGTCCAAGAACTTATGAAACACCCGGTTCATCATATCCATGAAGGCTGCTGGAGCATTGGTCAACCCAAAAGGCATCACCAAAAACTCATAATGCCCGTATCGTGTACGAAAAGCTGTCTTTGGTACGTCCACATCCTTTACCTTTAGCTGATAATACCCAGACCTCAAATCAATCTTTGAAAACACGGAAGCACCCCTCAACTGGTCTAGCAAGTCATCTATCCTTGGCAAGGGGTATTTGTTTTTCACCGTCACCTTATTCAACTGTCTATAGTCTATGCACATTCTCATGCTACCATCCTTCTTTTTCACAAACAAGACCGGAGCACCCCACGGGGAAACACTAGGCCTAATGAAGCCTCTGTCAGTCAACTCCTGAAGCTGTGTCTTCAACTCTTTCAACTCTTTCGGTGCCATTCTATACGGAACAATCGACACCGGTGTAGAATCAGAATATGTCTCAATAGCGAACTCAACTGCCCTGTCTGGAGGCAAGCCTGGTAGTTCTTCCGGAAAAACACTCGGAAAGTCACACACAGTCCTGATGTCCTGAGGTCTCACCTCACTCATATCCGGGTTCATTACGTAAGCCAAATAAGCCTGACACCCTGAACTCAACAATCTCTGAGCTTCCAAAGCCGAAACCACATTGGACAAAAACTTGACATTTTCCCCAACTACCACAACCTCAAAGTCATCAGTAAGCCTCAAAGAGACTCTCTTAGTCTCAAAGTCAACCTTAGCTCTATGCTCTACAAGCCAATCCATGCCCAAAATCACATCAAAGCCATAAAAGGGTAGCTCCATCATGTCGACTGGAAATACGTGGCCCTGAACCATCAAGGGACACCTCCTATACACTTTCCTAACCACCACTGTATCACCGAAAGAGCTAGTGACATTTACACCTACCTCTAGCCAATCGCAAGGTAGTCCTAATGACTTTGCATGCTCACCCAAAATATATGAATGCGTTGACCCCGAATCTATCAGAGAAAGCAAACTCAAAGATTGTAATGTGAAATTACCTGCAATGACATCAGTGTCATTCCCAGCCTCCCGCTGAGCGTACACCCTAGCCGGTCCTCCTCCCTCGGGCTGGACTGCTACCACATGAGCCAAGTTCCTCTAACCCTCATTCCTTGGCTGGAAGTTCCCACGGCCGCGCCCACGACCTCTCTGATGCTCAAATCCCCTCGCTGGAGTCGGTCCTCCCCTAACCGGGTGCGGACAATCACGCCTCAAATGATCTCGGGAGCTACAGTTCCAACACGCCCCAAACATACCCATGCACTCACCTGGGAGGCGTCTCCCGCACCTAGTGCACTCCGGAATGTGCCCGACAGCCCCTTGGCCCTGACGGCCCTGGCCATGGTTACCACCTCTAGGCCTCGTATCCGGCTGATACCTCATATCCCTATGCCTCTTGGCATGATCTCTATCCCAGTTCGCATGTCTCTTCCCGGAGTCAGACCCACCAGCACGTGCTCTAGAGCCTAGGTTTTGCTCCACATCCTTGGCTCTAGAAACCAAAACATCGAACTTAGAGTAGTCGGAGGCCAACATGTAGGTCTTCACATCAGTAGTCAACCCATATCTGAAGCGCTCACATCGCTCCTTCTCATCCGGAATCAACTCTGGCGCGTACTGGCTCAACCTCACAAACTGGATCTCATACTCGGACACGGTCCTATTGCCTTGAACCAAAGCCATGAACTCCCTTTTCTTTTCATCTAAGTACCGGACTCCGAGGTACTTCCTTTTGAAAGCATTCCTGAAAAACTCCCATGTGACATCCACCTCGGCCATACCAGAAATAACAGTGGTCCACCAAGTGTAAGCGTCACCCTGTAGCAATGAGACAATGCATCCCAACTTACGGGCATCCGAACACTCCATCTGACCCAAGATGCGAGTAGTGCTCTCAAGCCACCCTTCTGAACCCTCCGGAGATAATCCACGAAACTCAACTGCCCCCAAATTACGAAGCCTCTCCAGGGGTAATCATGTCCCTGCACCCTGAGCTGGTGCTGCAGCTTGCATACCAGCCAAAGCTGTCTAGAAAGCTCCGGCTATAGTCTGAATCAAATGAGCCACATCTGGGCCTGCCTGACCTTGGCCCGCTTGAGCCCCATTACCTCCCACATTAGCCCCAGTCTGAGGCCCATTACCATCACCTCCAACGTTCCCTCCATTACCACCCGGAGCATTAAGAGCAGGAGGCGCGTTCTCGGGTGCCTGGGCACCCGCTCTAGGCCGTCCCCTCGGTCTCACCATAGCAAATAATGTAATCTAAAACAACAAACACACAACAACAAGGAAACGTTAGGTTAGCAAGGGGCAAAGGACTCCGGTTCTCAAGCTCTTTAAACCAAAACAATTTTCCCTTTTTATTTTGACAACAATGCCTAACAATGGGGACTCAAACCAACTTTCAAACAACAGAAAAGTCACCATAGCATGCATACATACACCGTGCTAAAACAAAACTTAGACAGGCATGGCAAAACACTCATAATACCTTAACTTACCTCACTTACTTGCCCGAGGTCTTGGAAACCTCAGGCTCTGATACCAATAAATGTAACCCCCTCGTCCCGGTCTGGCCGGATGACCGGTCCGAGTGGGCCACACGGGGAAAACCGAAGCGAAACCCAAAGTGTTCCTCCTCGGTTAGCAACCCTAATTTTTTTTTTCATTTTAATCTTGTCATTTTCGAACCCCAAACCACAATCAAACGACCAAAATTCAATCTTGACTAAAGGCACATTAAATCCTATATGTTTATCCCATTAAAAAGGTCAACAAGTCAAAATAGTACAATTTTAAGCAGAAGTTTCGAAACCTTTACCAAGGGTTTCGAAACTTTTGCTGGCAGAAACCCCTGGAACCAATATCTCACCCAAAGTTTCGAAACCTTAGGGAAGGTTTCAAAATCTTGGACCTCAGTTTCGAAACCTTTCCCAAAGGTCTCGAAACTTTGGTTGGCAGAATGTCCTGGAACCAAAAATTTTCCAAAGGTTTCGAAACCTTGGGGAAAGTTTCGAAACCTTTGACCATAGTTTCGAAACCTACCCCAAAGGTTTCGAAACTTTGGCTGGCAGTGACCCCTGGAACCAAAATTTCTGCAAAGGTTTCGAAACCTTACCCATGGTTTCGAAACCTTAGTGCAGGGGATCACCTACTGCCCAACTTAAGGACTTCCTACCCAAGAAAAACATTAAGATCATGCATAGACATGTATAGAAGCTTAAAAAAAGACCAAAAGCATGAATCAACAACTACAAGGCTCGCACATACAACCATTTCAACAAGCATACATACAACAATCACAGTCGGATTTTAGCTTACAAGCATTGGATATACGTGAATCATACCTATCTAGACTTCAAGCAATATCACGAGAAACCTACTTCACAAGCATAGGCATCATACACATGTTAATCAAGCTTAAGGCATGCATAGTCCAACCTCATACGAATTCAGGCATAAACAAATAATCCACATAAGAACCATAGAACATAATCCAAGAAGCAAAACACAACACCACATAGGTTTAACAATTTCAAGCATAACTTCCTAGGGAGTTTGACCCCAAATCCTAACACTCTATACCCCATTGTCTAGGCATTATTACAAAAGCAAACCATGCTTAAACTTGCTTGAGAACTCCCAAAAGCTCCTCCTTCGCCCGCTCGCCTCCCGAACTCTAACGATCTGCACGTTGGAAACAAAGAGCATAAGCAACCAGCTTAGTGAGAGAGGCTCTACAATTCACAACATGCAGTTTTTCAAAATACGAATTGTATGCGAGAAAACTATGGATGCACAAGGGTCTATCTCAACCACTACTCTTGGTTTGCTCAAGCACAACCAACATACACTTACGGTGGGACTACACATCACCGTTTCGACTAGTGGATGTCCAATGGGACTACACATCAAAGTACTACCCTACTAGTCACTACCGGTGGGACTACACATCACCGTAGTTTAGACCACCATCACGTGAGGCACGAACTCAACACGACTACAACATTGACAACTTAAAATGCATTCAATGGTCACAATGTATATACAATCAACTTGTCACAACAACTTATGAGTAGGGAGACTTACACACGGGTTTAGGCAACCTCTCAAGGTTCTACCCAAACCCCAAAGGAGTCCATATCAAGCACAAAGTAAAAACCAATGAATCTACTCACCGTTGCTACCCAAGAGAAGATCGAAGACCGAGCTCAAGACTCCGAAATCCCCGGATTTGCCCCCGAAGCTTCACCAACCAAATTCCTTGATTCTAAGCATTCCAACACCAAGCAAATAACCCCAAATCAGTCCATGTTCTAAAATAATCAACCCGGATAACATACTAAGTACAACACACCAATTTTTCCATTGAAACAAGCTCAATTTTTCCAAAATCCGAGCAGCCCTTACACACCCTTCAAAATCATTGATTCCAACCCTCGATTTACTCCCAAAAGCCTCCAAAACATCACTCACATATAGCCTAACCACTAGCCCTCAAGATTCCACCTCAAAAACCCTCAAAACCCAACTTAAAGCCTCCCAAAAACCTCCCCAAAACCCCATTCCGGGAAACACCCCAAAACTTCATAAAAATCATACCCATTGGACCCTTTAGATTGAAAACAACTCATATATCATTTAGAGATCAAAAACCTAAGTTAAAGGTGTTAAAAATGACATTTTTAGTCAAAACCTCAAAACACCCAAATCACAAAAATCATGAGTTTTATAGAAAATAAAGATACATGCTAGTTGAGGATAATGAAAGCAAATAAAAAACGACCTTACCTTCGAAAAACCTTCAAGATTGGGTGAGTTATGAATGGAATAGTGCTCCAAAGGGGGAGAGGTTCTTTTTGTCTGAGAAATGGGTAGTGGGGAAGAAGATGACTAAAAATAAAATCATTATTTAGGTTGGTTTAAAATTAAAGGTCCAAAGACCTAAATACCCTTAATGAAAAAGGAAAACCACAATAGGTGCCACCCATGGCCATGTGGGCTTGTTTAAAATATGGTCCAACTATATTGTTGTCTTAAAACCCGAGGCCCAAAATTATTTTTAATTACAAAACCGGGCCCGGAAATGATATTAAATTATTATTTTTCACCCGACCCCTAAACCGGGGCGTTACAGATATAAAAGTGGTGTGGGAATAATGGAGTTTGGGAAAGAAGCGGGGATGGGGAAAAGGTAGTTTTAGAAAATAAAACTAAACTGATGAATATTTTAGTATACATTTTAGTTTGTTTTATTTTTATCCGAAAATTAAAAATAAATAGAGACGTAGACGTGATACGATATTATTAGTCACGATTTTTTTAATAAACGACATTAGATTTTTAGGTAGTTTGGGTAAAGTCTCAAATGTAAAAGAATAAAAGAGTTCAAAAAATACTTTAGTTACCAAGTTAAAAAAAATAATAAATGTTAGGGGCAAAATGTGCATTAACCCTATAATAAATTTGTCTTTTCTTCTTATTTTGTCTATTTTCTTTGTTCTTATCTATAAACAATTTCTTTTATATGATATTCACTTTTGTAGGCATTAAATGAACAAAACGAAAATATGTTCATGTTTGTTCGTTTAATTTTAACTAAATAAATAAATAAACACGAACAATTAGATGAACATAATTTATTGTTTGTGTTCATTCGTTAAAATGATAAACGAACGTAAATGAACACAAACGAATGAACATAAAATGATATATGTTAATAAATTTAAACGAACGTATGTGAATAAATTTAATTTTTAAAAAATATAATACTTTTGTTATGAAAAATAATAAATATAAATTGATATACGTGAATAAATTTAAACGAACATAAATGAATATATTATCGAACGTTCACGATCGTAAATGAATGAACGAGCTCTTTGTTTGTGTACGTTCATTTAATTAAACGAACAAAAAAATCTTGTTCATATTCGTTCGTTTAATAAATAAACGAATTTTTCGCCGAACGGTTCGCTGAACGTTTGGTTCGTTTACAGCCATACACTTTTGACTCCAATTGAAATTTTGTTCCAATCATAAATCAAATAAGTTTTATTTTCTTTCTTTCGGTTTTTCAAGGCTTTGTCTTGACTAATTTGGATCGATCCGCGTCGTACACTTGACTTTGGTGGGAAAGTCTCCTATCGAAAATTTTCTGCATACACAAGACCTCGAACTCGAGGCATTCCTTAACAATATCAAGCTGCTTATCACTTGGACCAATCCTTATTAATAATATGTTATTATTTTTAATTATGGATCAAGTGAATAATTATTTAAATAATAGTAATCAAATGAGCCTTTATTTATAAAAGGCAAAAGGTCAAAAATAGCCCCCAATGTTTCACATTTTGGTCATTTTAGCCTTATCTTTTTTTGGTGCAAACAATCATCTAGCGTTTCATTTTTTGTTCAAATTTTACTCTTATTGGATGAAAACCGTTAGTCAACTAACGGTAAATATTCATATTATTGTTGTACACATAATACATTAAACTGTAATTAATAGAGATAATATTCCTAATAATAAATAAATCAAACTCCTTAAATGAAGTTCTAATCATGATAGACATCCACATAGATAAATATTCATAACAAATATAATATAGTTATTGTTTTTAATTATCGATATGTGTGATTAATCTTTAACATCCTATATAATTAGACTTATTCAAACATCAAGCTAATGTCCAATTCATAGAAGTCAAGATTTTACACAACTTAATAAAGATATAAAATTGAGGTTAAATTATGATAAGTGCATGCGTAGGAAAATAAAAACCTAACTTAATTAGATTTCTTGCCATATAAGTTTCTTTTATAACTCTATAAATATATAATGTGGTTTAGGGTTTTAGGTATGCAAACCAAGAGCGAATTAGATGTGTCGTTCTCTTGTGATTCTTTAAACATCAGAGTGAACCCGAATAAGCATGGTAGTACAAATCGTGATTGTATTATTTTTGTTACAAGATCTGATTTTATTTCTAGTGGGATTAGTTCACTGTTACAAGTATTTATATAAAGATCTCACCTGACTATTATAATCGGATCAAGCCGATTATCAGAGATTGCCATCGGAAAAGCAACTCAACGAGAATTCGATCATGGGGATCGTTGTTCGGTACAAGAAACTTGAGAAAACTGAATCGAATTGTACCGACTGTGCTATATGTTTGGAAGAATTTGAAGAAGGAGATTCTTGTAGGCTTCTTACGAACTGCAAACATCTCTATCATCAACGTTGTATAGATCAATGGTTTCTTGATGATATATTTTGCCCGATTTTTCGTGTTCGAGTCTTCCGTTCGAGATTCATCATATGCTGAGAAGAAGAAGAAGAAGAAGAAGAAGAAGAAGAAGAAGAAGAAGAAGAAGAAGAAGAAGAAGATTGTTCGTACATATGCAATGGTTCCATGATTGCCTGCTTTATTTGTTTCTTTATTTGCATCATTCTGATGTTCTAAATTGTTCGTCGTATATCGCATATCGCATATTCTAATATTCAAGTATAAAAATGAAACAAATTCAACAAGCCCATCTCCCAAGTGTGTTTAGAATAGAGATGAACAAAAAAACATTTAATATTATTAATTTCTCTTGAGTTTAACATCAACAAAATTCACTTGTTTACATAGTGGAAATCCAATTCTTAATGTACAACTCACATCCAAAGTGCTATTTACCAAATCCTGAATCCCAAAAGTCCCTTTCCCTGTGCTTCTTCAAACTGCTGCAGACTTTTGTGCCAATGATTTTGCATGCTGCTTTAGGTCCCTAATGAATTTAAATGAAAATAAAATAATCAATTTTCAGGGGGAAGGCTTTTAGATTTGTTTAAATTTTCGAAAAGGTTGTATAGTTGTGATTTGTGCCATACCTGCACCGCGGTACGACGCAGTCGGATTCTTTGCAATTTCTGGTGTGCATAATCAGTATGAGCCATGCCTTCTTACAGTGTCTACAACCACCAGAAGACCTAACAGTGCACGCTTTTGAATGGGAGAATAGCTTCTTCATGAGATGGCAATGCGGGTCGGAGCATCGAGAGCAACATCGAGCGGAATGCAGCAGCACTTCCAGCACTTTCTGTAACTTTTATAGATTCTTTAAATAAAATAAAAATTTTCTAAAAATATCAAGTGAAAACACTGTGAGATGACGCGTTACACCAACATATCTAAAAAAACTATCAAGATTTAATGGTCAAAATTGATCAAAGGGCTTAATTGATTAAATTTTTTGGTTCAAGGGCTTAATTGATTAAATTTTTTAGTTCAAGGGTTTAATTGAGTGCAAAAAAGTCTATGGCTTATTTGATTTTCTTCCCAAAAGTTTAAGGGCTCCTTACACCCTTAAGCCTTTAAAAATCATAGAAAAGAGATTTTTGATGAATTTTTAAAATATATATATATAGGGACTTGATTAAAAATATTCAAAAAAATAAAATTTAATAAGAATCTTAAATCATTTGAAGGACCAAATTATTTTTTTTACAAATTTGTGAGACGAAATAATAATATTTAAAAATCTTGAGAGAGTGAAGCCACGGTCTTTTTTTACTCTTATTTAGGTCCAACCCTATCCATTGCTCAAATATAGATGAGATGATAAGAGTTTTATTACCAACCATTGGTTAGTTAATGTTTCATATACGTCAAACACGAACAATTAATCACTCGACTTATTACGATAGATACCTTAAAATTACGCGACTCGTAAGTCATCAAAAGATGATCAGCATTCAAATGTGCTTGATCACATGTCTTCTTGTACGTTTTAATAACAATTTATCCACTATAATTAGCTTCCATACATACATACATTACTAAAAAAATTAATTAGTTGTCAAATATATTTGAACAAACATCTTAGATTAATGTTGTTTTATTTCACGTAAAACAGTAAAAAAGTTATTATTAAGGTTGTTTCCTTTTTTGTTATGTGTTGCTTTTTATTACTCATTTCGTTGTGTCACTAGTTTAACTTAATTTTTAGTAAATTATGGTGGTAGTAAGCATGTATTTCGGATATCGGATCGGATGCGATCTGAAAAATTGAATATATGAAATTTAAAATCAGTAAAATAACGATTCGTATTCGATCCGAAAGAAATCAAATATCTAGATATTAGAATATCCGAATATTCGAATTTGGAGGTCGTATCTATGAAAATTTTGAATTTTCATATATAGTAAACAACAAATATAACAAGATTCACGTATATGGAAATTTCAATTATTTGAATTTTCGAATATAACAAGCACCAAAAGGCTAAATATAACAATTTTCATATTCATGAAATTTTAAATTTTCGGATAATCTGAAACTTGAAATGTAGTGATCTATATCCGATTCAAAAAATAAAAAAATTGGACCGGATCAACGGATAATCGAATCATATATTTTTGCACCGAGTCGAGTTAAAAATTCGAGTTAGTCGAGTTATATTCTATAATTCAAAATTTATTTGAAATTTTTTCGAGTCAAGTCAAATCGAATTGTTTGAATTTTTATTAAATTAAATTATAAATATTTACAATATTAAGATACTAACTATTCTAATTCTCTTTTACTTAGGTGATTAAAGTGAAATACTATCACAACTCAAACTTTATCCAATCACAGAAACGGTATCATAAGTTTTTTTTTAATATACTGGTGTGATATAAGAGTAGCATCTATTCAATTTTCTTAGTCCTTTTTAATAAGACACACACACACGGTAGAATTAGTGCTCGAACCCGGATCACCTGGATGAATCACAGAAACTTTATCTAATTCTGTTTTTTTATGTAATCATACATTTCGTCCTCTTATCTTTTCAAGATAAATCATTATATAACTTATATTTTTTTTGCTCTCGAATTTTTATTTATTTTAAGGTAAAGTTCACAAATGGTCAAGTTTGATAAATTATTCAATATGGTAATTAAAATTGTTTCAATTTTACCATTAAACTTTTAATTTTGCTCTAATTTAGTCATTAGCTCCTTAATTGTCGTTAAAAGGATGACGTGACAGTTACATTTAGTCCTCCAAATTTGCACAATCAATTAATTTAGTCCTAATTCAAAAAGAAATAATAAATTTAACCCTCATTATTTACACACTATTTCAATTTGATAATATATTTATAGTTAGAAATAATTTAATACATTTTTCATCCGAAAAGATGTACACGTATCATAAACCACTAGGCCAAATTTCATTTTGTTTTAAATTCCTACAAGTTATATATCATTTGGGAGCTAAGTTGGGAAATTTTGGATGAGATTTAATTTTTTATTTATTTCCCTATTAAAACTTTGATATATGTAAAATACAGATCAAGGATGGGGAGAAGACAATGGGAACAACAAGAACATACGTTATAAATAACTTGTAGGAACTTTGGCCCAGTGGTTTATTGTGCCTTATTCCATTTTTCTTTCTCAAGTTTGAGTCTCCTATTTCCTAACTCAACTCTCTCATTTATTTTCCTTCCAACGATGACACGTGTCATTATTTTTTAAGAACAAAATTATTAAATTATTTCAAATTTAAAATATAAGATCAAATTGAAATAGTGTGTTAATAATGAGGGTTAAATTATTTTCCTTTTTTGTTATGTGTTGCATTTTATTACTCATTTCGTTGTGTCACTAGTTTAACTTAATTTTTAGTAAATTATGGTGGTAGTAAGCGTGTATTTCGGATATTGGATCGGATGCGATCTAAAAAATTGAATATATGAAATTTAAAATCATTAAAATAGCAATTCGTATTCGATTCGAAAGAAATCGAATATCTAGATATTAGAATATTCGATTATCCGAATATATATTTTGATTTAAGTGTTTTTCGAATTTGGCGGTCGTATCTATGAAAATTTAGAATTTTCATATATAATAAACAACAAATATAACAAGATTCATGTATATGGAAATTTCAATTCTTTGAATTTTCGAATATAACAAGCACCAAAAGGCTAAATATAACAATTTTCATATTCATGAGATTTTAAATTTTCGGATAATCTGAAACTTGAAATGTAGTGATCTATATCCGATTCAAAAAATAAAAAATTGGACCGGATCAACGGATAATCGAATCATATATTTTTGCACCGAGTCGAGTTAAAAATTCGAGTTAGTCGAGTTATATTCTATAATTCAAAATTTATTTGAAATTTTTTCGAGTCAAGTCAAATCGAATTGTTTAAATTTTTATTAAATTAAATTATAAATATTTACAATATTAAGATACTAACGATTCTAATTCTCTTTTTACTTAGGTGATTAAAGTGAAATACTATCACAACTCAAACTTTATCCAATCACAGAAACGGTATCATAAGTTTTTTTTTGAATATACTGGTGTGATATAAGAGTAGCATCTATTCAATTTTCTTAGTCCTTTTTAATAAGACACACACACGGTAGAATTAGTGCTCGAACCCGGATCACCTGGATGAATCACATAAACTTTATCTAATTCTGTTTTTTTATGTAATCATACATTTCGTCCTCTTATCTTTTCAAGATAAATCATTATATAACTTATATTTGTTTTGCTCTCGAATTTTTATTTATTTTAAGGTAAAGTTCACAAATGGTCAAGTTTGATAAATTATTCAATATGGTAATTAAAATTGTTTCAATTTTACCATTAAACTTTTAATTTTGCTCTAATTTAGTCATTAGCTCGTTAATTGTAGTTAAAAGGATGACGTGACAGTTACATTTAGTCCTCCAAATTTGCACAATCAATTAATTTAGTCCTAATTCAAAAAGAAATAATAAATTTAACCCTCATTATTTGTAAACTATTTGAATTTGATAATCGAATCATATATTCGATTCGATTCGAAAAATAAAAAAATTGGATCAGATCAACGGATAATCGAATCATATATTTTTTTCACCGAGTCGAGTTAAAATTCGAGTTAGTCGAGTTATATTCTATAATTCAAAATTTATTTAAAATATTTTTCGAGTCGAGTCAAATCAAATTGTTTAAATTTTTATTAATTTTAATTATAAATATTTACAATATTAATATTAAGATACTAACGATTCTAATTCTCTTTTTACTTAGGTGATTAAAGCGAAATATTATCACAACTCAAAATTTATCCAATCACAAAAATTGTATAGTAAGTTTTTTTAATATACTGGTGTGATATAAGGGTAGCATCTATTCAACTTTTTTAGTCTTTTTTAATAAGGCACACACACGGTACAAAATTAGTGCTTGAACCAGGGTCGCCTGGATGAATCACATAAACCTTATCTAATTCTCTTTTTTTTTATGTAATTATACATTTCGTCCTCTTATCTTTTCAAGATAAATCATTATATAACTTATATTTTTTTACTCTCGAATTTTTATTTATTTTAAGCTAAAGTTCACAAATGGTCAAGTTTGATAAATTATTCAATATGGTAATTAAAATTGTTTCAATTTTACCATTAAATTTTTAATTTTTCTCTAATTTAGTCATTAGCTCGTTAGTTGTCGTTAAAAGGATGACGTAACAGTTACATTTAGTCCTCCAAATTTGCACAATCAATTAATTTAGTCCTAATTTAAAAGGAAATAATAAATTTAACCCTTATTATTTACACACTATTTTAATTTATAATATATTTATGGACGAGTCTACCACGTGCGACGAACATTGATGAACACCACTAATGATGAACATCGATGAACATTATTAAATTAATTAATAAAGGTTAAAAATTTTAAAAACTCAACGTACAATTAATAGTTATTTAAAATAAATTTTCAATTAAATTATTTTTTCATACATAATCTATTTTTAATCTTTATTTTAAAACAATTGGATCTAATATAACCCCTAAATTAAAAACCGTAATTCCTTTTTTCCTCAATGCCATTCCAGCCCCCGCCAGCCACCGTCCGCTGGCGAGATTGTCGCCGCCGCGCCTCCGTCCCTGCTTCAGCCTGACCCTCGTTCCCCGCCGTTCGCGCAACAAATTGATGCTTACGGAAAGTGTGGCTCCTTGGAGGATTCCTGGAAGGTGTTTGACAAAATGCCTCAACGAAACATTTTTTCTTGGAACTCGATCATATCTGTATTGACGAAGTTGAGCTATGTTGATGATGCAGCGAAGACTTTTTACTCGATGCCTGAGGGTGATCAATGCTCTTGGAATTTGATAATTTCCAGGTTTGCTCAACAAGATAAATTCGATGAAGCTCTTCACTATTTTGTTAGGATGCATAGAGAGAACTTTGTGCTTAACGAGTACTCATTTTGTAGTGTTCTCAGCGCTTGTTATGGGTTGAAAGACATTAAACTCGGTGCTCAAGTCCATGCTTTAATATCAAAAACTAGGTTCTTTTCCAATGTTTATACGGGCTTGGCTCTTGTTGATATGTATGAGAAATGTGGTAATGTCAGTTGTGGGCAAAAAGCTTTCGATTATACGAGTGAGAGGAATAGAGTTTCTTGGAATAGTTTGATAACTTGTTATGAGCAAAATGATTCGGCTAGTGCGGCTCTTCAGGTTTTCTTGAGTATGATGGATTGTGGGATTGAACCAGATGAGATCACATTTTCCAGCATGGTTAGTGCTTGTGTTAGCTTGTCAGCGATCAAGGAAGGCAAGCAGATTCATGCTCGTGTTGTGAAATACAATAAGTTGAGGGATGACCTTGTCTTGGGCAATGCATTGGTTGATATGTATGCAAAATGCAATAAAATCAAAAGCTAGATGTCTCTTCGATAGGATGCTAGTTATGAATATAATGTCTGAAACCTTAATGATAAGTGATTATACGAAGGTAGCAAGTGTTAGAACTGCGAGAATAATGTTTGCAAAGATGATGGAGAGGAAATAGTATCCTTGGACTGACTCCTAACTACTTCCATGTCCTCTATTATTTTATATCTGTAAGTTTCTATTTAATGTTTCTTGACCTTTTCGGCTTACGTTGCCTAATCAATCTTTAAGCATTGTACAATGGACATATGATCCAACCCTTTTCAACTGGCAAAGTTCAAGCTTTAGTTTAGTTTTGACTTTTGTCTACTAAATCTGCAATAGCAAGAATTTGGCCATGCTAATGACAGTAATTGTCACTATGAGTCTTCATGGTTAATCGACATACTACCACAGTTAACATGTAGGTTCTTTTAATGTCTAAATATAATATGTTCATCTCATTATAGTTAACCAACATACTATAACCGATAAACCATGAATGCTCTTGATTGTCACTACTATATGAACTTATAGAATTTCAACCTACTAAGTTTTGTAATTTGTATGTGATCATCAGCTGGGAATGGCTTCTGCATTGGAAAGGTTGTGTGGACAGGTTTATGGAGCTCAACAATACGAAAAAAGTGGGAATCCATACATACACTACTATATTTTGTTTGACCTTAGTATGCTTCCCCCTATCGCTTGTGTGGCTATACATGGGAAGGCTACTTGTTTTCATTGGTCAAGATCCCTTGATTTCACACGAAGCCAGTAAATTCGTTCTGTGGCTCATTCCGACATTGTTTGCCTACGCTACGTATCATCCGCTTGTTCGCTACTTTCAAACACAAAGTTTGATCACTCCCTTGCTCCTATACTCTTGTTTGTGCCAGTCTTTTAGTACATATACCTCTATGTTGGGCTTTGGTGTTCAAGTTTGGATTAGGAAATATAGGAGGAGCTTTAGCAATTAGTATCTCAAATTGGGTGAATACGGTTTTCCTTGCACTTTACATGTGGTACTCTCCCACCTATACAAAAACTCGCATCCCCGTTACGATGGAATTATTCCATAGGATTAAAGAGTTCTTCCGCTTTGCTATCCCTTCTGTTGTTATGATTTGGTATGTTATCTCTTCTTTCACCTGAATATGTATGCCTAAGTTGTTGAAGCTCCGTAATGTGTTCCTTATTCAAACAATTGCAGCCTTGAATGGTGGTCATTTGAGCTACTCATCATGCTTTCTCGACTTTTACCAAATCCACAGTTGGAAACATCTGTTTTATCTGTGTGGTATGTTTATTCGCTATTGTTTTGGATCGATGCATCTTGTATGCTCCAAAGCTTAATCGATTTTTCAATTGCATCATATTGTAATTATTCTACGAACATAAGTTTCTCTTTTTTTCCAAGCAGTTTCAACACCATTTTCAACACTTTATGCAATACCATATGGACTTGGTGCTGCAGCAAGGTTTGTCATGTTATCCATGCACATACATGTACTGTGGTTCTTCAAAGTTAAACCCATTATCTTTTTCGTGAAAATTTGATATATTTCCAAGGAGATGAATGTTATAGTGGTAGTCTTACAAATGTTTGCATGCTTGGATCAGGTGTTGCAAGGGGATGCAGATGGCAGCATATATGAGCTTATGTTAACATGGGAGCATTTTATCTTGTTGGAATCCTTGCCGCTGTCACCCTTGCCTTCTGGCTACAGTTGAAAGGAGTTGATCTGTGGGTCGGTATACAGTGCGGTGCTTTAACCCAAACAATTCTGCTCGTCATCTTTACAAGTTGCATAAACTAGGAAAACCAGGTTTCTCATCCATTCTCTAAATATTTTATACTACTGCAACTTAGCTTGATTGTTTATCTTCGTCGAGTGGACTAATCTTAAGAACTTCAACTACTATTATTTGCTTCTCTTCATTTTTATAGTGGAACATCCACCTTCTAGTAGATTTTTAACACTGAATTTTGCTTGCTTGGTTTAGTCTTCTTCATCTCTTATATTTAATTTTCTGGATTGTGCTAAAACTGCAAGCAAGTCAAGCAAGAAAAATGCTATTCCAAAGAAGCTCTTCAATAGAGTATGAAACCATGTAAAAAAGCAGAATCAATGAGAGTTTGTTTTGAAACACACAAATTCTATTACCATTAAGATGTGTATTATCAGTACTACTGTTGTTGTAATAGAAATTTCTTGTTTAAAAATTTTAGTTTTTAGTCGTCCTTTTGCTTTTTTGTCAGAATGAAAACTGAACCATGACTTCATTTTGTTTGAAATTCCAACAAAAAATGTTTTGCATTCATGATTTTTATTAGATGCCAAATATTATTAGATTTAGGCTAAAGGGGCACTTTTAACCCTGAGTTCGACCCAAAAATGCAATTTTGCCCCTCGCCGAAAAGTGCACTCAATGTGGCCCTCGAGTCCATGAAATCAATCAAATTGACCCTTTGACCGACGTTGACCGTTATGGTGTTGGCGTGGCAGTTAATGGTGATGACATGACAATCCATGATGCTGACGTGGTGGTCAACAGTGCTGACGTGGTAGTACACGTGGGATGATGACATGGCAGGAGAGGCTGAATTGATTATTTTAACTGAATTTGAGGGCATAATTGATTTTTTTCTGAGTTTAGGGGCATAATTAATTTTAATTAAAAATTTGATAACTTATTTAATATTTAAGTTTAAAATTAAGAATTTATAAAATTATTAAAATTTTAAAATATTAAAAGTAGATAAATAATTTTATTAAGTTGGGATATTTAAAAAAAATAAAGTGAAGACTCTCACAGACGATCAGAATATTCTTTAATTTATTTTATAAAAATCTATAAAGTTAATAAAAATAAATAAAATATTCTAAAATTTACTAAAAATAAAAATTATATAAAAAATTAAAATACATTATAAATTAAAAAATGATAAAATTTAATGTAAAAACTTAATAAAAGTTTTTTTTATAAAGTATTAAAAATTAAACACTTTTATAGAAAAAAAATTCGACTTCGTCACTTTGAGTATTACTATTCGTTAAAAAAAATTAGTGGAATCAACATTGTACTAGAGTAACAATAGAATTCAATTTTTTTCCCGCTTTTTTACATCAAATTAATGCTCATTAATATTTTATGTAGAGAAATAAAAGAGAATTTTGGCTTTATTAATACTTTAATACAAGGATGTCTCAATTGAAAATATGTTCAAGGAACATTAGTACGCGTAGCATAACGAGAAACAATCGAAAGATTCTCTAATGGTTTATAAATATTTTTTAATTTTTTATATTTATAACTTTAATTTTTACTTATATTTAATTCATTACGAAGTTTTTATATTTTTTAATATTTTATAATTATTTAAATATTATTTAAATATTAATAGTTTTTTTAGCTTAAAGATTTAATAAGTTATTGAACTTTTAATTACGCCCCTAAACTCGAGAAAAAAAATCAATTATGCCCTCAAATTCAGTTAAAATAATCAATTCAGCCCCTCCTGCCACATCATGATCCCACGTGTACTGCCACATCAGCACCGTTGACCACCACGTCAGCATCATGGACTGCCACGTCATCATCATTAACTGCCACGTCATCACTGTAACGGTCAAAGGGTCAATTTGATCGATTTCATGGACTGGAGGGCCACATTGAGTGCACTTTTCGACGATGGGTGAAATTGCATTTTGGGGTCGAACTCGAGGGCAAAAGTAACCCTTTAGCCTTAGATTTATAAATTATTGAGTAGGAATACATATACATTTGCACAACATAGTATGATTGAAACAATTGCCTAACTTATTAAAAAAGGACTGCTATCAAAAGAATTAGAATTTGAAGGAGGCAAATACTATTATTATAACTAAAAAGCTATGCCACTTTAACACCACCGGGGAGTTTTTCTTCCATGACATCCTTTTTATTGCGACCGACATAGAGGAAGGGCTCTTGACATGGCTTTGAACTGGTTGACAATATGGAGCTTGCATGAACCGAAATGCCTTCTTTCAGAGCGAGGTCCGCTTGGCATACACCGCATGTGAATATACCTGATGTTGTTTGCCCCGTCCACTCATCATTTCCTAATCTGCAATAATACGTGAAAACGATGCATTATTTACTTTCTAAATATTTGAATCCGACACTCGCATCTGAGAAATTATAGGTATTTGTTTGATCATTTGATGTCTAGTGCTAAGTGCTAACCTTTCAGCAAGCATTGTTGAGCCTTATTCAAACAACTCTTCCACTATACCAACAGCTGACAGCTTCTTCGCTAATTTATTGGCGAAATCACGAGACTTGCTCCGGGATAAAAAAGATCTCAGTTTATTCGGCTTTTTGGGAAGAGGAGGGGAATTATATTGACAACGATGCATGTCGTGTCATCCTTTAACCCTCGTGTCCTTAATGCTTCCTTAACAACTTGTCTAGCTGGAAGTTCAGCTGGCAATCCATGACAAGATTTAGCAGCCATTTTCGATGATAAGGCATCCCAAATGCAACCCGGAGCAATTATAAGCCTCCCGTCCTTAATGCGCATTTTCGATGATAATGCGCATTTGAGAGCTTTAACAAACAACAAGAAACATCAGCCATTTCATTTACAAACTTTAAATGTGTGCACATGAGCTTCAGTTTCAAATGAGAAAGTGACCATAACATTGATAGCAACGTAGCAAAAGGTCCAAGAAGCTTACCTTTACTTGCTTCATATATGGTACGGGAACTATAAACTCTCCAACATCCATATCTCTATTGACTTAGAAAGGCATAAACCTCCCGGCCAACATCCAAGAGGACCAATTTGTCACGATCCAAAAAAAAGTTGCATAAACATATGTTACATGTTACTAGAAGAGGAAAAACAAAGTTAAAGCGCTCTAAAAACACCAACCTCAGAACCGCCAGCAATGTTAAGCCTTCCAACTTCACCCCCGCTAGCAGTTACATGTTCCCTCCTGCAATAATGAAAGTCCAACACCAATTAAGAATTCTGTTCACGGAATTAGAAGAAAGGAGATCTATTGAGATAGAGACACACTCTTTCATGTTCTCTTCAAGTCTGTGATCAACGGTTTAGGTGGAGATTCCACCACCTTGGGTATCTAAAATACAACGAGAATCCCTAACGAAAGCAATAGTCATCGTCCACGCATCAACTATAACGAATGTAGCAGCAGTACTCGATGTTTCACCTGTAGACAATTCAATAAGGAGAGAGAACACCAATGTTATATGAAATTGGTCTGTGTATGAATTGGAAAACAACACAAAGATCGAAGAAGGCCAAAGTTCCATGCCTCTACTCCGGAATTCCTTGTCGATCTTCAAAAATCCAGCAACTAACGCTCGTGGTAAAGCTTGAAAGCACTCCTCCTGCCCAAGGCCACGAGGAACAACACTCAATACATGACTCAAAAGATGCTCCCTCGTATAAATAGCTGCATCATTACCGTTGTGCCCATCGAAGATCTGACGGCAGAAGACAATAATTAATACATTTCATTTGAAAATGTATAATGCTACTCTTGTTTATAATCTCTATATGTATCAAGTATCAACCCCAAGGAAGGAACCTCAGTGATATATGTATCATCCTCAAGCATGAATTTTCTCCTAAGTCGAACCAATTCCTAAGCTAATCAACACTACATATCATCTAAGAACATCAGCATCGACGGGACTCAAAATTCGCAAAAAGAAACGATCACTTATCGGAAAAACAGAGAAGGTAGAGGACGGATTGTTAGGTACTCGGTGACAATCTGTTTTAACAAGAAATAATCTTCTTCTTTCCTAGACTGAGCGGCGTGGCCGTATTGTACACTCCGCTTCTCCATCTTTTCATTCTTCATCTCTCTGCTTATCAATGCTGCCAGAGGCACCAGTTCATGACCAGGGTGCTTATGCCTTCTCTAGATGCCATATCCCACCGCTCCAAGGTTAATGTTCCCCAAATTCAACAACACATTATTTCCACCCAAATCACAAATTCACAAGGAAAAAAATCCCTACAAATATCAAAACAACAAGCCCCCATTCGTCCAACTCACTTAATTATTTGGCAAATCAAAATCTAAAAGAAGAAAGAACAAAAGAAAATGTCAGCATGAGATCCAGTGAAAGCAACAACGCCACACCCAAATTGTATATTATTAAGCAGAAACAAAGACAATTTTCCTAAATAAAAGATACAAAAATCTTACCGGATTTACATCGCAAACGGTTGGGAACAACGACCAAGCTCGAACGACGATCAGGATGCAGCAGGGACAGAGGCGCGGTGGCAACAATCTCGCCGACGGACTGTGGCTAACGGCAGCGGCGGCTGAAATAGCAATGAGGAGAAAATGATTTAGTTTTTTTTTTTAATTTAGGGATTGATATTGAATCCAATTATTTTGAAAATAAAAATTTAAAAAATAAAATATATATGAAAAATAATTATATTAAAATTTTATTTTAAATAATTACTAATTGTATGTTGAGTAGGGATGTAAAAACAGGTAATCGGATAGGTTTCAGGTCGGGTTCTGTCAGGTCCAGGTCATTTCAGGTAAAAAAAGATTGACTCGACTCGGGTCGGGTGCGGGTCCATTGCAGTCGGGTAATTTGCAAGTCGGGTCCATTTCAGGTCGGGTCAATTTTCAGGTCGGGTCAATTTCAGGTCAAACTCATTGCAGATCGGGTAAAATCAGTTAATTGGCAGGTAAATTACAGGTCGGGTAAATTTCAGGTCGGGTTCATTTCAGTTCGGGTAATTGTAGGTCGCCGGGTTCATTTCAGTTCGGGTTAATTCAGGTTCACCAGAAATGAACAATTTTGAATAAAAACAAAGTTTTATGGACTATAGTGAGAAAAAAAATAAATAAGAGCTAATTTGGATTAAAATAAAGTTTTATTGACTATAATAGGCTCAATTTTGAATAAAAACAAAGTTTTATGGACTATAGTGAAATAATAATAAATAAGAGTTAATTTGAAGTAAAAATAAAGTTTTAAGGACTCAATTGAATTGAATTAAAACTTAAAGGATTTGAATAAAAAACTTATATAATATAAAGGGCTTTATTTATAATTTACCCCAAATTGAATTTCAATTTTGGAATTGTGCGGTTTCAAAATAAATTTTCCCACCCATATATATTATAATTTAATATTATTTATTAATTATAATAATATAATATAACTTATTAATTATTATAATAACTTTATAAGTATAAATATATGTGATTATGTGTATATATGTATTTTTATGTATTCACATGTATATAAATTACAATATATAATTATATATTATACAAACATGTATGTATTTATGTATATGTAATGTATTATACATAAATACACGTATATGTATATACATAATACATACTATGGTACTAACAACATACATGTATATATACATGTATATATATATATATATATTATACAAACATATGTATATATTAAATTATTAATACATTATACATATAACATATCATACATAATAATGAATACATATTATACAAATATATGTATGTTAATATATAATATATAATGTACATGTATAAATATATATGTATATATGTGTGTATATATGTATATAAATACATAAATATACATATAAAATATATGTAAATATATATGTATTTATAAAATTATAAAATATATGTAATTATATATGTATTTAAATACATAAATTGAATTGAACTCAATTGAATTGAACTAAAACTTAAAGGACTTAAATGAAAAATGTAACCCCTCGTCCCGGTCTGGTCGGATGACCGGTCCGAGTGGGCCACACGGGAAAAACTGAAGCGAAACTCGTTAAGGCTTCCCCTCGGTTAGCGACCCGGAAAATTCCTTTTTACATTAATCTTATCTAGATGCAATTATAATCCTATGTGAAGCACAACAGCGGAAGAACCAAACAACGCATCACTCACCGACCAAACAAACATAAAACAGTCCATTTTACTTCATTCCAGCAGACCATTTCGAAACACCTATAGGGTGTTCCGAAACGTCCTGACCTGGTCAACGGGCCTGGGTCAACCACAAGGTGACCGTTCCGAAACAGGGGTGACCCGTATCGGAACGACCTTGACGGTCAATATCTCGTGGTCAACGAGATTTGACCGTTTCGGAACTTCAAAGGCCCGTTTCGGAACAGCTTCATCTCGCCAATTTCTCAAAATTACAGTGGCGAAAACGTTCCGGAACGACCCTCATCCGTTTCGAAACGGCAGGTCATTTACGCAGGGCCGTTTCGGAACATGGGGACCCGTTCCGAAACGCCCCCTGTCTGCAGACTTTTCTGGGCTATTTTGAGGCACAAGGATGCCTCAAAACATCCCCAAGACACCAAACTACTTCAAGGCAAGACATCCTAAAGTATAGCAACCATACAAGCATGCTTCAACAAGGCTTAAACATGTATAATACAAAGGCAACAATCCACATCATGCATTCATTCAAACCACATTCAACACATGTAAAAACTCTTAAGGCATAAGCTAACATTCAAGCAAGCAAATAGGCAAGAGTTAACATCCATCATGGCAACACAACCATGCAAAAGCAACATGTATAAAGGAGTCTACACATACTCCTATCAACCAACAATAACCACAAAACATTCATATCCCATTGCTCAACCATTACATGTCTAGTATTTTAAACCCATACTTGGTGAATTCAATCCAAACCACACTTGGAGGCCCTCCTCTTGCCCGAGCAACCCACGAACTAAGGATCTGCAATGTTGAACAAAGAGAGCGTAAGCAAGAATGCTTAGTGAGGGCAAGCTCTAAAAACAAACCTCAACATTGCAGGGTCCGAGCACGATCTAGCCAAAGCAACACACGTATAACAAGAGTCCACAAGATATAGATGCATGAGCAATTATCTCACGTATATGTCATAATCATGAGCTTAACACAACCATACATGTAATCACATTTAACATCCAACAGCTCATATATCTCAACACATTGTTGCATATATCAATCAACATTGGCACCTAGATATCGCTCAAATACGCGGATAGACACGTTGGAAACTCATATCCAACAACCACATTACCTCGGTGGGATTCCACTCATCACCGGTCTCGCGGAGGGGATTCCACTCATCCTCACGCCCCGTCGATGGGATTCCACTCATCACCGACTATATTTAAATACCATTTCCGGGCGTACCCGTACTCCTCCTTGGTGACTCAACGCCACCAAGGCCACGCGCGACTTTTGACTCATGTGTACACACTAACATCCTAATGATCGATCATTTGTATTTAAGTATACTAGTGCCAATATTTTACTCATTCCACAACACACATTTCAATCATTTCCGTGCTTAGCACGTACTCACCATGGACACAACCATAAACCATCACCATGCATGCTTTAAGCAATACAACCCATGCCTCAATTCACATGTATAGAACAATATACATAAGCATTCATATCACAAGACATACGAGGCATATACATTCATACATTCAAGTTCATCCAAAGGCTTAGATCTAGTTTAGGATTAGGCTACCACCCTAATCCTAACTCTAGGTGGGTCTACCAAGCCCAACCTAGTCCATATACTCGAACCAACTAATTTAAAACCTTTAAAAGCTAACAACCACTCACCTAAGCTCCCAAGCTCCAAGACCAAGCAAGCGACCGTTCTTCAAATTCCCGGATTCGATCCCGAAGCTTCTTCTACGTTTCCCCTTGCTTCTAGCCAAACAAAACACATTCATCACTTCCCAAATCAATGCTAATTCAATCATCAATCCACATTGCAAAACACAACTCAATTTCCACAAATTCCAAATCACATAGCATCCCCAAAACCCAATTTTCGGACTCCCACAAACAAGGGCTGAAATACCCAATTCCAAGCATCCAAATGACTTCCAAAATATCCCAAATCACCCTCCTAACATAGGTAGACCATCAGCCCTTCAATTCCCACACAAATCCTCTCAAAAACCCAATTTTCAAACCCTAAAATTGGCCCTAAAGACCCCCTACGAAAATTCATCCAAAATTGACCAAATTCATATATGTTTTATACTTTAGCATGATTAACAAAAACCCCAACACAATTCCTTAAGACCAATTGAAAAACCCCATTAAAACCCAATTTTCATCTTAAACCCTAATTTCTCAAAACCCATATTTTTGAAATTTAAGACAATAAGTAAGTAGAGGATGGAGAGGAGGTTAAGAAAATACAATTACCTCTTAAAATGGTGTGGAAATCGGTTGCTAAAATTGATGGAATAGTAACTCCAAGCTTGGGAGGTTTTAGAAATGGTGGGGGTTTTCAAAATGGGAAAAGGAGGAAGAATGAGGGAGGAAGACAACTTTACAATAAAGTGGTCTTCCTTTATTTAAAACTTGGGTAAATAGCAACATAGGTCCTTCCCAACTTAATAAAACTCATTTAGACCATTATTTGAAATTGAATTGTTTTAATTAAGTTTTATTTAACTCGAACTAATACCCGACTAACTCCTAGGCCCAAAACACGGGTGTTACAAAAAACATCTAAAATTTAAAGGGCCACAAAATATTTAGCCCATCTAAAATTTTTAGCCCAAAGCCCAACAATTAATAATTATTATATTTAGCCCATATAAAATATTTAGTCCAAAGCCCAACAATTAATAATTATTATTTATTATTGATATTAGTAATTATTATAAATGGGTGGTGGGATATGAGCCTAAACGCCCAAAGCTCAATATATATATTATACATTATAGGTTTTAGGGGCAATCTAAAATAAATGGGAGGTGGGATATGAGCCTAAATGCCCAAAGCCCAAACTATTACTAATTATTATTTATTATTATTTATTATATTATAAATACATTATATAAATTATAAGTTATAAGTTTATATATATATATTTATATATATATATTATATTTATACATTATAGGTTTTAGGGTCAATCTCAAATAAATGGGTGGTGGGATACAAGCTCAAAGGCCCAAGGCCCAAACTATTACTAATTATTATTTTTATTAATTATTATATTATAAATACATTATATAAATTATAAGCTATAAGTTTATACATATATATTATATTTATACATTATAGGATTTAGGGGCCCATCTAAAATAAATGGGTGGTGGGATAAGAGCCCAAAGGCCCAAGGCCCAAACTATTACTAATTAATATTTATTATTAATTATTATATTATAAATACATTATATAACTTATAACTTATAAGTTATAAGTTTATATATATATATATATATATATATATATATATATATATATATATTATATTTATACATTATAGATTTTAAGGGCCCATTTCAAATAAATGGGTGGTGGGATATGAGCCCAAAGGCCCAATGCCCAACTATTACTAATTATTATTTTTATTAATTATTATATTATAAATACATTATATAAATTATAAGTTATAAGTTTATATATAACATATATATATATATTTAGGATTAATATCCTATACACTGGCGGCGGAAATTTTTTGTTTCCACAAGCGCCTCAATTATAGGGTTTAGGGTTAGGGGTTAGGGTTTAGAGTTTATGGGTTTTAGTGTAAGTGTTTAGAATTTAGGGTTAATGTTTAGAATTTAGGGTCTAAGGTTTAGGGTTTAGGGTTAGGGTTTAGTTTTAGGGTAATATGGGTAGGGATTTAGGTTTTAACCTATAAACCCTAAATTTTAACCCCAAATCCAAAATTCTATCAACAATCCCTAAATTCAAAACTACTACACTTATACCCCTAAATTTTAAACCCTAAACGGAGTCCCTAACCCCTAAAATTAAGACGCTTGTGTAAAAAAGTTTCCACAAGCGTTTGTGTATAGAAGAATTACTCATATATTTATACATTATAGGTTTTAGGGGCTCATCTCAGATAAATGGGTGGTGGGAAATGAGCCCAAAGGCCCAAGGCCCAAACTATTACTAATTATTATTTATTATTAATTATTATATTATAAATACATTATATAACTTATAAAGTTTATATATATATATTATATATATTATAGGTTTTAGGGGCCTATCTCAAATAAATGGGTGGTGAGATATGAGCCCAAGGCCCAAGGCCCAAACTATTACTAATTATTACTCCCTCCGTCCCACTAAAACTGTCACATGTTGACATTTTTCTGGTCAAAATTTTTCAACTTTGACTATAATTTATTTAAATATTTTAATTAATTAAAAAATATAAAAAATATATTTAAAAACTAGTTGATTCAAAGTTTTTAAAATATATTTTTTCATATTTTTATCAATAATAAATTTTAAATTATAAGAGGTCAAAGTTGAAAAAGTTTGACAAAAAAAAGTCAACATGTGACAATTTTAGTGGGACAGAGGGAGTATTTATTATTAATTATTATATTATAAATACATTATATAAATTATAAGTTATAAGTTTATATATATATATATATATATATTATATTTATACATTATAGGTTTTAGGGGTTCATCTCAAATAAATGGGTGGTGGGATATGAGCTTAAAAGCCCAATGCCCAAACTATTACTAATTATCATTTATTATTAATTATTATATTATAAATACATTATATAAATTATAAGTTCTAAGTTTATATATATATATAGATATATATATTATATTTATACATTATAAGTTTTAGGGGCCATTTCAAATAAATGGGTGGTGGGATATGAGCCCAAAGGCCCAAGGCACAAACTATTACTAATTATTATTTATTATTAATTATTATATTATAAATACATTATATAAATTATAAAGTTTATATATATATTATAGGTTTTAGGGGCCTATCTCAAATAAATGGGTGGTGGGATATGAGCCCAAAGGCCCAAGGCCCAAACTATTACTAATTATTATTTATTATTAATTATTATGTTATAAATACATTATATAAATTATAATTTATAAGTTTTATATATATATATATATACATTATAGGTTTTAGGGGCCCATCTCAAATAAATGGGTGGTGGGATATGAGCCCAAAAGGCCAAGGCCCAAACTATTACTAATTATCATTTATTATTAATTATTATATTATAAATACATTATATAAATTATAAGTTCTAAGTTTATATATATATATAGATATATATATTATATTTATACATTATAAGTTTTAGGGGCCATTTCAAATAAATGGGTGGTGGGATATGAGCCCAAAGGCCCAAGGCACAAACTATTACTAATTATTATTTATTATTAATTATTATATTATAAATACATTATATAAATTATAAAGTTTATATATATATTATAGGTTTTAGGGGCCTATCTCAAATAAATGGGTGGTGGGATATGAGCCCAAAGGCCCAAGGCCCAAACTATTACTAATTATTATTTATTATTAATTATTATGTTATAAATACATTATATAAATTATAATTTATAAGTTTTATATATATATATATACATTATAGGTTTTAGGGGCCCATCTCAAATAAATGGGTGGTGGGATATGAGCCCAAAAGGTCAAGGCCCAAACTATTACTAATTATCATTTATTATTAATTATTATATTATAAATACATTATATAAATTATAAGTTCTAAGTTTATATATATATATTATATAAATATACATTATAAGTTTTAGGGGCCATCTCAAATAAATGGGTGGTGGGATATGAGCCCAAAGGCCCAAGGCCCAAACTATTACTAATTATTATTTATTATTAATTATTATTTTAGAAATAAATTATATAAATTATAAGTTATAAGTTTATATATATATTTATACATTATTGGTTTTAGGGGCCCATATCAAATAAATGGGTGGTGGGAAATGAGCCCAAAGGCCCAAGGCCCAAACTATTACTAATTATTATTTATTATTAATTGTTATATTATAAATACATTATATAACTTATAAGTTTATATATATATATATATATATATATATATATATATATATTATTTATACATTATAGGTTTTAGGGGCCCATCTCAAATAAATGGATGGTGGGATATGAGCCCAAAGGCCCAAGGCCCAAACTATTACTAATTATTATTTATTATTAATTATTATATTATAAATACATTATATAAATTATAAGTTATAAGTTTTTATATAATATATATATATATATATATATATTTATACACTATAGATTTTAGGGGCTCATCTCAAATAAATGTGTGGTGGGAAATGAGCCCAAAGGCCCAAGGCCTAAACTATTACTAATTATTATATTATAAATACATTATATAACTTATAATTTATTACTTATAAGTTTATATATATATATATATATATATATATATTATAGGTTTTAGGGGCTCATCTCAAATAAATGGGTGGTGGGATATGAGCCCAAAGGCCCAAGGGCCAAACTATTACTAATTATTATTTATTTTTAATTATTATATTTTAAATACATTATATAACTTATAAGTTATAAGGTTATATATATATATATATGGGTTATTGTTCTATACACAAGCGCTTGTGGAAACTTTTTTACACAAGCGCCTAGGTTTTAGGGGTTAGAGACTTCGTTTAGGGTTTAAAATTTTGGATTATAAGTGTAGTAGTTTTGAATTTAGGGATTGTTGATAAAATTTTGGGTTTAGGGTTAAAATTTAGGGTTTATAGGTTAAAACCTAAATCCTCACCCATATTACCCTAAACCCTAAATTTTAAACATGAACCCTAAATTCTAAACCTTTACACTAAAACCCCTAAACTCTAAACCCTAAACACTAACCCTAAACCCTATAATTGAGGCGCTTGTGGAAATAAAAACTTTCCACCGCCAGTGTATAGGATATTAATCCTATATATATATATATTATATTTATACATTATATGTTTTAGGGCCCATCTCAAATAAATGGGTGGTGGTTTATGAGCCCAAAGGCCCAAGACCCAAACTATTACTAATTATTATTTATTATTTATTATTGTATTATAAATACATTATATAAGTTATAAGTTTATATATATATATATATATATATTATTTATACATTATAGGTTTTAGGGGCCCATCTAAAATAATTGAAAGACAATTGTTTCACATGTTATATAAGTATAATAACATTAAATTTATGTTAAACATAATACTAACTTATATTTTGTATTTATTTAAATTTTATGAACATAATAAAGTTAACATAATATATATTATATAATAAATCATAATAAGTTTAATATATTATATTATCTATATATTACTAATATATTATATACTTTGTAAAAATTATGACAAATCTTTTAAGTATGTAACTTTATTACACATAATATATATTTTTATACTCAAACAAATTTCTAGGTATATAATTTTATTATACATAATGTAGTTACAAATTAAGACAAATTTCTAAGTATAATGGAAGATAAAAATTTTCTAAGTAATAAAATTAACATAATCTACTAAAAAATTATTAAGTTTATAATGAGCAGTTTACACTTTAAATTATTTAACATTTTTAGCCAGGTCTACATTAGTTCAGGTCAACAACAGTTCAAGTTCAAAACAGGTCGGGTAAAATCGGATATCAGGTCGATTCAGTCGGATAATATCAAGTAATTTGTCAGGTCGGTCTCGGGTTCGGGTTCGTTTCAGTCGGATGCAGGTCGGATTTTAGGTCAAAATTCACAGGTCAGATTCGGGTTCGGGTCGTTTTCAGTCGGACGCAGATCGAGTTCGGTTGCTACAGTAACAAGTTCAACTCGGGTTTGGGTCAACAACAATCAGTTACAGTTCGGGTTCAGATCATCGAATTCTCGGGTCAAATCAAGTTCTGACTCGAGCAGGTTTCAGGCAGGTTTTCAGGTCCTGACTTGTTTTTACAACCCTAATGTTGAGTCCTTGAGGTTTTTAATTTTTATTAATTAATTTAATAGTGTTCATCGTTAGTGGTGTTCATTAATATTCGTCGCCCGTTGTAGAATTTTCCTATACTTATAGTTAGAAATAATTTAATACATTTTTCATCCGAAGAGATGGACACATATCATAAACCACTAGGCCAAAGTTCATTTTGTTTTAATTTCCTACAAGTTATATATCATTTGGGAGCTAAGTTGGGAAATTTTGGCTGGGATTTACATTTTTATTTCTTTTCTTATTAAAACTCTGATATATGTAAAACACAGATCAAGGATAGGGAGAAGACAATGGGAATAATTAGACTTGGTAAACTTGGTCCGAGACTCGAAACTTGAATCGAATTACGCGAATCGAAACTCGATTTTGACTCGAACATAATGCTTCAAAGTTGACTCGAAACCCGAAATAAATCGAACCGAACTGAATTTTTTATTGAACCGAAATGGACCCGAACCGAATGCTACCCGAACCGAAAGCTGAACCGAATATCAACCTGATTTTAACCCGAAAATTAAGGTAAAATAAATGAACAATTTATTTTTAATATTATATATTTTTAACAATATAATAAATAATAAAATGAAGTATGTTTTATTATCTTTTTGTACTATACAATGAAAGAGACTGTTGCTCTTGTCAAAGTTGTGGTATAATAACATTTTATGTCATTTTACATTTAAATATTAATTAAATAAAACTTTTGTCCCTACTAATTTTTAAATTTAGAATTTTAATTTATTATTTTCTCTCCCAATATTTAATCTTAAGACATAAATCCTAAACAATAAACCTTAAGCCATAGAAATTAATCTCATGAAGCAATAACCTTAAACTAAACCATAAACCCTAAATCATTAACACTAAGCCTTAATAACCTAAACTGTTAACCTTTAAGCCATAAAAATTAATCTAAAATCAATAACCCTAAACCATTAACACTAAGGCCTAAACCATAAACTGAAATTAGAGATAATTTTTACAATATTACCATAAAATAAAGTTAAAACTGGAATTAGAGACCATCTTGACAATTTGAAAACAGAGAAATTTGAGAGCTTGATGACTAATTTTATAATTTCATCATAAAATATAGCATAAAACTGAAATTGTGGACTAAATTGACAATTTGGAAGTGGAGAAATTTGAGAGTCCAATGATCAATTTCATAATTATATCATATAAATAAATATGGGTCAATTTTGGCTAGAAATTAAATCTTAGAAATTAAAATGAGCAAAAATATCATTATATTAAATTAATAGACTAAATTACAAAGATTGGTTAATTTTGACTAAAAGTAAATTTTCAGAGACTAAATATCACTACGGGGAGGGGGTTTCTATATCCAAAGTCTAAACCGTTGGGATACTTGTGACTAAATTAAATTAAACTAAAACTTAAAGTTGAATATTAGTACTAAAATGTAACATTTTAAATGCAACACGACTTAAAAAGTAATTAATCTCCAGCTTAAATAATTGGTGGCTTATTTCCCTACAAAATTTTGTCTTTTCACTCTCTATTTTACCAATTGTCTTTTTTTTCAATCTAGCTTAAAAATTGATGGCTTATTTCCCTCCAAAATTTTGACTTTCTCTCTCTATTTTTACCAATTGTTTTTCTCTTTTTCTTAATTTAATTGAGTTTCAATTTAAATTAATTTAATTGAAATTACACATTTAGTTTTAGAATTATTTTAATTATGTCCGTGATTTATGCTTCTAGATTTTTGTTAGCTCAATTAGATCCTAAGTTTAATAAATTAATTCATTTCAGACATTATTATTATTACATATAATAAACTTTGATTTAATATAATTATACACAAAATTTTGATATGGATACATGAAGCTTTGATTTAAATATTTAATCAAATTCAAATGCATAGATTAACAAGTTGAATCAGAATTAATCTCATACACCAATAACTCTAAACTAAACCATAAATACTAAATCTCAAACCCTAAACCCAACTCAAACCAAATTGACCCGAACCGAAATCGACCCGAATGACCCGATTTTGACCTAAACCAAAAGCGTTCCGAATGACCCAATTTTGACCCGAACCGAAAGCGACCGATTCGATATTGACCCGACCCAAAAACAACTGATCCGATTTTGATCCGATCCAATACCCGAACCGAATCAAACTCATCATATACCCGAACTCGAACCGAACCGACCCGATCCGAATCTAAACCGATTTTAGATAAACCCAAAACGACCTGAACCGAATCCGAACCGGACGACCCGATTGCCACCTCTAGTAACAACAAGAACATTAGTATAAATAACTTGTAGGAACTTTGGCCCAGTGGTTTATTGTGCCTTATTCTATTTTCTTTTCCAAGTTTGAGTCTCCTATTTCCTAACTCAACTCTCTCATTTATTTTCCTTCAAACGATGACATGTGTCACAATTTTTTAAGGAAAAAATTATTAAATTATTTCAAATTTAAAATATAAGATCAAATTGAAATAGTGTGTAATAATGAGGGTTAAATGTATTGTTTCTTTTTAAATTAGGGCTAATTAATTGAATGTACAAATTTGGGACTAAATGTGCTATTATACACATTTTATTAATTGTCATTTCACTCTTTTAACTGCGGTTAACAAGACAGTGATTAATTTGTAGCAAAATTAAAAGTTTAATGGTAACATCGAAATCATTAAAAATTTAATTATCAAATTAAATAATTTATCAAAGTTTAGTCGGTTGAATAAGGTGATAATTATGTAAGTTTCTGATTGAAATATTTGCCTAATTGATTCATTTTATTATTAAATTTTTATTTCTTCTTTAATATTTTGGTTTTGCAACTTAAAATCATATTTTTCTATAAAATTAATAAATTTTAATTGATATCATATTTAATGATATAATTATATTTTAGGGTAAACTACTTGGGTAACTACTCAACTATTGAATCTGATCTATTTTGACCACCGAACTACAAAAATTTAAAATTCGACCATCTAACTATTTAATTAGACCTATTTTGACCACCAGCCGTTAAAATTTAACAGAGAGATGACATGATTGTTAATAGAAATTTGTATAACTACACATTTGATCCTTGTTAATTTTAGTTTAATTAAAAACAAGATGTGCTCATCTTCTTTGTCTTCCCCTATTTTTTTTTACCGTTCAGCTTTATTGTCTGATTTTCTTCCATCATGAGTATCTGCTGGCCTAAACTTGCAAAGTGTGCTCATGCTTCTTCCACTAATTTTTCAGGTTAGTCCAGAACTATTATGGGATTCTTTTGAGTCTAAATTTAAAATTTTCAATTGTATATATGGTCTAGGTTTTGAGTTTTGATTCTTCTAAAACAAAATTCTACCACATTTATAGTTGTAAATCTTAAATTTAGACCTCCAAAAGAATTCCATAATAATTTTTGACTAACCTGAAAAATTAGTGCAAGAAACATGAGCACACTTTGCAGGTTTAGCACACTCTGAAAAATTGTTAACTTCAATGACAAGTCCAACACTACCACACTTGACGAAAAGCTCTATCTTTCTCTTTTGTTAATCAAACCTCTCTTCTATAGGGTCTATAGTTCTTGGGAAACAAACACCCACTTTGGGTATTTTTTTTCATAGAATTGTGTGAGAGAAAAAAAAGAAATACGAGTTGATTTTGTCACAAATAATTGTTATTTTATGAAGAAGAAACAACGTTTTAATTTGAAACTTCTTACTTTTGAAAAAAAACCTGATTTGCTTTCCTGGTGAAGTAAACATTGGATAACAGATTTACTTTACTCGAGAGAATTATTTCAGGCTAACTAGAGGAAATTGTAGATGTTGTGTTTTCACTATTATAAATTAGGATCAAATTAATAAAATATGTAACTAACAGGGATCAAATGTATAATTATACAAATTTACATTAACAGTCCTGTCATCTTTCCGTTAGATTTTAATGGCTAGTGGTCAAAATATGTCCAATTAAATAGTTAGGTAGTCGAATTTTAAATTTTTGTAGTTCGGTGGTAAAAAAAATCAGACCCAATAATTAGGTGATCACCCAAGTAATTTATTCTATATTTTATAAGATTTTATAATTTAATTTTGTATACCATTTGACCTCATGATGTGTGTGAATATAGGTGGACGGTAAAGAGACATAGGGATTATGTCCTCCCAAGATTTTGGAAATTTATAATTTGACCTCTCATTTGTTTAAAAGAATGTAATTCGATCCCTCAAAAATTTAAAATTCTCATTAAGCTTTATTTTTTTGAATATTTTTACTTCTCCCTTTTAAATATTTTAAAAATTCTTACTAAGTCTCAAAATTTAAAATAAATAAATTAGTTGATCCCCAAAATTGGTTTTTATTAAAATATGCCGTTGTGTAAACTTGAAAAGCTCTATTAAAAAGATGATAAATCTTTTACTTTTTAAAGGGTCAAAGTGAAACATTATCATCATATTAACTTATAATATCATAATTAAGTAAGAGATGGGTTAAGACCATCCCCTAATTTTTAGTTTTGTCCCTACCACTACCTTAAAATATTATAAAAATAACAACATCAACTGTATTAAATTCAATCAAAAATAATATTAGTTTAATTCAAGTTGATTATACATGTCACATGTTTAAAAAATGCAATTACATGCATGTACAATAACGTGTATACGTAAGTGACGAAACATAAAAATTAGTAATTTGAAGTTAGTTTTAAGATATATATATATATATATATATATATATATATATATATATATATATATATATATATATATATATATATAAGTTTATCACTAAAAAGACATTAAAAATATTAATCTCATTTTTTTTCTTCGAATATTGTATTAACAAATCAATACAAATAATTTTGAAAATTTTAAAACTTAAAAGTACATAATACAAACATAGAAAGAATTTAGAGGGGTAAAAATATTAAGGAACCTACAATAAAAATACAATTTAAAACTTAAAAATAAATATATTAGAAGTATCGGGTCATGTTCCATTTTCCTGGTATTTAGGATATTATATGTTTTGAGTTTAGCTTGTTAGCATTAATGTTAATTTTGTTGTAGTTGGTTTGAACAAATATCAAGAATTTGGGAAATTTAGATGAGATTTTGGTATTTATGTTTGTTCTCTCATCTCATTTCTCCAATTTCATATGTTTCTCCTCTCTTTTCCTCAATTTCCCTCTAAATTCTGTTTTCCCCACCCTTCCCATCCCTGTGCATCACTTTGCTTAAAGATGTCTTATCTGTTACTAAGATGCATGGATATGCATAGTCAAATTACTTTATGATTTCAAATTCTATAATTTTCAAGCTTCAATTTAGATACATCTGAATTAGTCAACCGATTCCGAAACCCGAAAAAACCGAACCGAAAAATTGGTTAACCGAACCGAAAAATTCGGTTTCGGTTCGGGTTTTTATTTTTTTAAAAGAAACCGGTTCGATTACGGTTTACGGTTTTGGGATAAACCGGGTAACCGAACCGACCGATTATATAATATATATTATTATATTATATGTTATTTTATTATTTTATATTAAAAAAATTAAATTAAATTTTATTTTCTCATTCCCCAAAAGTAAAACCATAATTTTATTTTATCAAGTTTAAGTGTTTAACTTGCTAGTATTAGAAAAGATAATAATATCATGTGTCGATTTTAAAAAGTATGTACTTTTTTCTAACATATTATTAAAATTTATATTTTTAATAAACAAAATAAAAAACCGTTACCCGAACCGAACCGAACCGAACCGAATTTTTCGGTTAACCGACTAAACGGTTAACCGGTTGAATGGATACGGTTTAGGGTCGAGAATTTAGTGACCCGAACTTATCGGTTAACCGAAATAATTAGCTAATGGTTAACCGAACCCGGTTTTGCACACCCCTAATCCAGCAGCTTGCCTTCTTCTGGTTCAGGATGTATACAAGATCCAGGTTCCCAAACTTGGTCTATAGGACTCACAAGCTTCAATTTAGATACATCTGAATTAGTCAACTTGTGTGACGCCTTTCTTCTGCAGTCTCACTATCCCCAGTCAACAATTGCATCCAGCAGCTTGCCTTCTCCTGGTTCAGGATGTATACAAGATCCAGGTTCCCAAACTTGGTCTATAGGACTCACAAGGCCTACATTTCATTATATCAAGCTGGTGCAAGTTTAGGACCATCAACTGCCCCAAATATAAATAATGGGGTTTCCATGCCAATGTACTGGCAAGGTTACTACGGGTCTGCAAATGGTCTTCCTCCACAGCCGCAACCTGGCTTATCAATGCCATCTTCCATGCAATATCCAGCTATGAATGCGTCTTTACCTACTGCAGCTTCTCAGTTACCTGAAAGCACTCCGCTTTTGCTGCCACCCTTTGGTACTGGCACCATGAATTTGCAATCTAATGTAGCTTCAGACTCATTAACTAGTTTGAATCAAGATAGGGCTTCTTCTTTAACTCTTCCAAGTAGTAGCTTGCCATTGCTGTCTTTTTCTGAAAAACCAAAGACGGTCCCTGATCCCATGATGCCATTCAAAGGCATGCCTGATTCTGCTTCCTCCCCCGCAGGAGTTTTAAATGATGGAATGCTTCCTTCTTTAGTAACCCCAGGCCAGCTTTTACAACCTGGATCTTTGTCTATGTCTTCACAAACAGCACAAAAGGATGTGGAGGTTGTTCACGTGTCATCTCCAGAATTGGCATCACCCCCTGCAAAAACATCACAACCTGTGTTAGGACAAGCACCACAATCATTGTCAGCACCATTAATAGCACAAACACCACAACAACCACCGAAAACACAAGGACAGGAACCTATATTGCCTTCACCTTTCGCTGTGCTTCTTCAAACTGCTGCAAGCTTCTGTGCCAATGATTTTGCATGCTGCTTTAGGTCCCTAATGAATTTAAATGAAAAAAATAATCAATTTTCAGGGGAAAGGGTTTTAGATTTGTTTAAGTTTTCGAAAAGGTTGTATGGTTGTGACTCGTGCCATACCTGCACCGCGGTACGACGCAGTCGGATTCTTTGCAATTTCTGGCGTGCATAATCAGTATGAGCCATGCCTTCTTACAGTGTCTACAACCACCAGAAGACCTAACAGTGCACGCTTTTGAATGGGAGAATAGCTTCTTCATGAGATGGCAATGCGGGTCGGAGCATCGAGAGCGACATCGAGCGGAATGCAGCAGCACTTCCAGCACTTTCTGTTCAATCAAATAACATTCCAAGTTATTAACATGATGCATTTGGATCAAATGTTTTAAAATGGACAATATCTACATACCGATAATTTCTTCATCATACTAGTTTCTCTGTGAAGGTAATATAAGATCATCATCGAGGAATGCTTGGCCCGACGAAGTGTGTCAAACTGATAGTTGTTCTTCTGGCAGAACAACAAAAAATTGTACCGATTCTCAAATAAATCATTATCTATGTCTGCATCAGTATCAGAACGATCGTCATCCACCATAATCTGGAAAAAAGAAAGATATGCATAAATACTCCAAGCCCTTCGTAATAAAGGTAATGAAAAGGTTAAAACCGCGAGCACTAGGTACTTACCCTATGGAGTGAATGTTTTTCGCCATTCCATAAAGTGTGAGTGGAATCCTTGTAGGTACTTCGTTTTGCATCATGGCACCTGGAAGACGACATGAAGTGTAAAGCGCAATGAATAACTCGAAGCTCCAAGGGGGAAATATAGTGCCAACCGAAGACAACTAGGAAAAATGCATGAACACTGAAAAATTACCTTCCACAAAGCTGAAAGCTTTTACACAGACGGCAAGACCATCGGCATCCGTTTAATATTGCTCTATGGCAGCATTCGCAAACAAACTGCAGGTGGGCAATGATGAAATCCTCCTTCATAGGTAAAATATTTTGGCCCAGCTACAAAAGCAGGAAGAAATGGAATCAAATATTTATAGACCATCATAGTTTCATACAAAAAGAATTCAATAGAAAGCCATACTAAACAGATTTAAAATAGAATGGTTTGTAAATTTTTACCTTTTGCATCAGCAGAATATCCTTAATGGCGTGACCAGATGGATTTGTGTGTCCCATGGCTTGCAATGTTCTCTTTGACACAGTTTTCATGCTCATATTTTTTGAGTATTCTCCACTTGATTTCTTGATTTGTTTTATCACATCCTCGGAAGCACCGGACCAATAGTCACCATCAAAATATGGCAAATGAGCTGCTGTCACCTTGGTGTTGTATTTCCCGGTGGAAAAAAATTGATCGTATAAGTTTGTCAAATCAACCACTATGCCTGCTTTAGCAGCCTTTTGTAACATGGTCTTATGCCTGCACTTGCAAAAAGGATGCTAGTCAGTAGTCAAGACATATGCAAACAAGGATACATATACAAACAGACACAATGCAGGCATGACGCATACATGTATACGAGATATGTGTGTGTGTGTGAGAGAGAGAGAGATACCATTGCCGCAGCTTATCAGGCTTCGGTATTTTCTGAACCTCTGGGTGGCAATACAAGATATAATCGTCTCCTTTAGTAGGTGGACAGGCCCATATGTAGCAGGTTGTGAATCCCCGTTTCTTGCAGTATTCAAGGTATCCTACCTAAAAATGGAAATAGAAGACACAATCTCAGTGATCCAACTATAACAAGCAATGAACTTTGAAAAGCTATAAAAATTGGAGCAGGAAATTATATGATATACCAAGATTTCATGGTAAACAACAGTTCGGAGAGCTTCTCCATTAGCAGCAGTTTCTGTTTCAGGCCTAAAATACTTGACGGAATCGAGATATGAGATATAAACGCAGCGTTGATTTGGTTGGCCGCATTCTGCTCCAAACTCTTGGACATACATGATAAAAAGGCATACATCTGCCCCTTCAATATTCTGGAACAAAAGAATCACCTAAAAATTGAAAACCAATTTCCATGGTTAGTGACATCAGTCTAGAGATTGATCCCCAAAGAGGCATGTTACAATATGGGAATACCAAATTACCTTCAAAACATTTAATAATTTTCAAATATATCTTACCTTTGACTTGTATGGAAATTCAGAAGGGTAATTCTCATGCTGAAGTACATCTAAAAGCTGCTTATTCACTTTTACAAGTTTCTGAACGGATAAAACCTCTCTGACAACAAGACCTTCTGCTTTAGGAACCTAGTGAACAATAAAACATTATACCGTCAATGAAACAGCTAATCTAAGTAAAAATAACATTGTGAAGCATAGAAAATATGTAGCAGTCAAATATATATATATATATATATATATATATATATATATGTGTGTGTGTGTGTGTGTGTGTGTATTCTTCAAGTTGATTCTACAGCAATAAGATAGGCTAAGCAACTCCAGGAGCAACTGCTACCTTCTAATGTTAATGCAAACTTTAAAATGGGCATCCACCAACCTTCAAACCAATTAGCTAAAGGAGGATCTTACCAACGTTCCAATATTAACAGAAATCCAACTCTTTGATTCAAGACCTTTCCGGTCCTTATTCCATTTAACTACTAAATTATTATACTCTATATCTCGTATTAAGTTATGACTGATAACGAAAGAACAATTGTAGGTACATTATTCTCAAACAATGTTGCTACAAAAATGAGTACAGTACACTAGACTTGCCATCATACCTCATCAATGCTGATTCCTGAAGCCCTTGCCTTCTCTTTTCTGTTTTTCTGAAGACACCTAAACAGTCTTTGCTCTAAGTGGTCACTGAGCCTGGTCCGTGGCAAATCTTTTGCACCAAAAACAGTCCTCCGTGGTGGGGGCATCCGTTCTCCATTTTCAATTTCTTCTAGGTAGCATTTTGGGCAGATGTAATCTTTTTCTTTCTGATTCCTTTTCTCATTAAAGAGAGCACATATCTGGTGTTGCCAACATTTACATTTATCACACTGAACCCACTGCAAGAAAACAACATTAAGAAGTGAGTTGTTGAGTATGAAATTTCAGGAATACGAGAAATAGTAAATACTCTGGATTAGCCTACCGATTCTTCTGGTTCATCGTTGTTCTTCATTTTAATCAGCTTTGCCTTGGAAACAGATTTCCCAGAAGTTGTGATACCATGAGACCGAGATGCGTTATAGCATGAGGAGCATAGACAATCTCCGATGCCATTTACTTCAGGTATGCTGTAATATGCTGCACTGCGTCTGATACGAGCACAACATGATGAACAATATATTGGTGCAGGAGCAAGTGAAAGCTTAGCTGCTCCACACAACTGGCAGGAGTCCTTACTGTCAACATCGACTATTCCTTCTCCTCCTTCTTTCTTTCCACGATCCTATTTTAATAAGAGAAGACCGTGTCAATGCACCCTCACGAACAAATGGAGAGTCTATGCTTTTGTAAAAATGGTATCAGCAGCAATTATAATAAAGATAGCTAACTTTAGGAAGATAAAATACCCCGAACAATATTAACACAACAAAAACCAGCAACTGCCAAAATGATTCGACAGATTCGTGCAGCTCTTACGTAGCTTTGTTAAAGGAAAGGATTTGATTATTTAAAAGTTACCTACTTCATTGCATACAATATATATGCAGCGATGTGATATGGAAAATTGAGGGAAACCACTATGAAGCGAGAAAAGCAAAGTCCAAGTTCCAGTGAGACGTTAAGAAAACAATGTTTATGATCTTATCTATCATAGATGTTTGAATGTGTGCAATTATGCATATCCTTCTAGCACTAAGTTCTACCCCATCCATACTTAGTCAAGTTAAAGCATGCTAAAAGCAATTTTTAAAGTATAATATCTACTAATCAAGACAGCACAATATGGAAAATAAAAGCAATAAACAAAATGAAAGCACAAACCTGATCACTGCACTCCCTGAGACTTGATATATGCTCCTTTATTTGCTGTGCTGTGAAATTTTCTATCAAGGACACACCTCCTTGTTTTTGACTCTCCAATTTTATTTCCTTTCCGCAATTTAATTCTTGCGCAATGAGCTCAGTCTTTGTTTCTAGCTTTTCCCGGTTGGATTCCAATTTGTTAAAGTGATCTCTTGCATTATCTGTACCATATATTAACTCAATATCCTCTTCTTTATGACTGCCAACAGCATTAGTTTCTGCTACTTTATAACTAGCGATAACTGCCTCTGGAATACCAGGAAAACTATCTGCCACATCCTCTTCAGCACTTGAAGAATCTCCTATAAGCTCTGTTAACAATTCGGTGTCCACCTCCATAGTCGTAGCCGTCTCTTTAGCACTTGTAGAATCTTCTATAAGCTTTGGTAGCGATTCAATTTCCACCTCTATATTCTTACCCATCCCTTTAGCAACTGTAGAATCTTTTAAAAGCTTTGGCAGCAATTCAATGTTTGCCTCCATAACCTCAGAATTAGAAGATACAGGAAAGTCAGGCAACTGCACCAAGGGTGGAAGATTAGTAAAACTCTTCGATGGAGCCATTCCCTTCCCTTTAGCAATTGTAGAATCTTCTAAAAACATGCCATTATTAGGCAAGCAGTGGGAAGTAGGATTTTCCAGCTTCAAACGCTTTGGCAAAGGTTGCATGGCTTCTGAACTACGAAATCTGGGCTGACCAGAATCTCCTTTACCCGAAACTCTTTGAAGACCTCTTTTTGCATTTTCAAGGTTAGGAAGAAATCTATCGGTGCAGGGACTACGCCTAACAGGACCGCAGATTTTACATTTTGCATCATGACAGCCATCATAATGTGATGCAAGTGAGATAAACTGTGGGCATAGACAGGTCTTAAAGCAACAGACTGTTGAATGCATATGGCTCACAAAAGACCCTGGAGCATGATTCCTCACTGTCTTCTTATACTGGATATAAGCAAGCAAAACCTTCTTGATAGCCCGATTCACAGAATTTGCCTGTGATTCTTCATAAGGGAGCTGCGGAAGATGATCATGAATTGCTGCAGCTTGTTCATTTACGAGACAGGAAGATTGGTTTTGTCCGGTGAAAGGGAGCTGAGGACGATGACCATGAGTCGTAGCTTGTTCATTTCTGGGACAGAAAGATCGCCTTTTCCCAGTGAAAGGGAGCCGAGGAAGATGAGCATTACTCGCAGCTTGTTCATTTACAGGACGGAAAGACTGCTTTTTCCCAGTGAAAGTACATCTAGCTTCAGCTTCAAATGGCCTTTGAAACTGCAATTTTGGAACAATAGTTGAAGGGGCCATTGTCGACTTGCACCGTAACCGAGTTGTAGTACTCCTTAACCCACACAGAATTCTACACAAGAACATTATCATCAAAGTATCAGACACGCATTCATTCAATTTCAGATCATCACAAACAAAACTAATTGCTTATTCAACACACAGTTAACAACTTCATGAAAAAGACAACCCCATAACTGGCATATCAAAATTGATTGATACAATGAGACAAAACCGAAACAAAACAACACAAAACCCTAATCAACATATAGTGTAAAAAAGAAAAGAAAAAACAAAACCCTAGAAACGCCAAGAACAATCACTCAATCAGGGTTACAAAACCCCAACTCCGCTAAACAGATTTACCTTTGAAAAAAGAGTAGGAAACGAACAGAGTAACAAGGAATAGAATCGAAGAACAGAAAATCAAATATGGAAAGAATTTCAAAATCTCGTTACTGAAGTTCAAATCTTTACGTTGAGTTCAGGTTTTCAAACGTTACCTTATTTGATTTACGGCAATATGGGAAACTTGGAACGCAAGAAAGACGAGGTGCGGACGAATATTGAGTAGTGATTAGGGCAATAGAATTTTGTTTTCTTGATATTTATGTTCAAATGTTCCTAAAACCTTATTGTTATGTTATACACCGCGTTTTTATAAATTATACTTATACCTAATAAACCCAACGCTATTCCCGCGCGAATCATAGTATAGATAATTTTAGGGGTTTACTTAATTCTTTAAAAATGGTTTAAGGGTATAAGAACCACTTGAATTATTTGAAGAAAAAAAATTAATTAAGTCTTTTAATTTTTTTTTCAACTTTGAACCGATAAATTAAATTAATTAAGCCCTTTGACTAATTTTGAATTAATTAAATCTTGATTTTTTTTCTTTATATATTATTGGCACATAATACACTATAGTTCTATCATGTTGCATGTACAAATTTTTTTTTCAGAAAATATTTTTTGTAAATAAAAAAAAATACGCTACAATTCTATAAGTTACACTACAGTCTTTTAGAATTTCTATAACTTTTATAGATTCTTTAAATAAAATAAAAAATTCTAAAAATATCAAGTGAAAACATTGTGAGACGACGCGTTACACCAACATATCTAAAAAACTATCAAGATTTAATGGTCAAAATTGGTCAAATGGTTGATTAAATTTTTTGGTTCAAGGGCTTAATTGATTAAATTTTTTGGTTTAAGGGTTTAATTGAGTGCAAAAAAATCCTAGTCTTATTTGATTTTTTCCCCAAAATTTTAAGGGCTTCTTATACCCTTAAGCCATTAAAAATCATAGAAAGGAGAATTTTGATGAATTTTTAAAATATATATAGGGTAAAGTACACAGACGGTCACTAAACTATACCCGAAAAAACAAAATGGTAACCAAACTTTCAAAAATCACAAAATGGCAATTAAACTTTATGTTTTATAACAAAACGGTAACTAGACGTTAAATTCCGTTAAGTTTCTGTTAAAACTTTGGTATAATAACACATTTAGTCCTTCATATTTATACAGTCAATAAATTTAGTCCTAATTCGAAATAATTTACTAAATTTAGCCCTTGTTATTTATGCATTCTTTCAATTTGGCCCTTAAAGCAAAATTTCAAAGTATGGTAACATGATAAATAATTACAATTAAATTTTATAGGAACTTGAAAACTCGACTCGACTCGAATCGAAAAAAATTCAAATAAAGTTTGAGTTGTAAAATATGACGTGTCAACTTGAATAACTCGAAATTTTTTACTCGACTCGATCGAACGCTCACCTCTATCTTAAGATATGACGTGTTAACTCGAATAACTCGAAATATTCGAATATTTTAAATTATTTTTTCTTTTAAATCGAATATTTTTAAAATAGAGCATTTAATGTTTCATATTTAAATCACATAGAATATTTAATAACTACTTTAAATATTCGATTTAATTTAAAAACATTCAATTTAAAAGAAAAAAATTGATTTAAAATATTCGAATAATTAATTAAATTTTTATAGAAACTCGAAAACTCGACTTGACTCGATTCGAATCGAAAAAATTTCAAATAAGGTTTGAGTTGTAAAATATGACGCGTCAACTCGAATAACTCGAATTTTTTTTACTCAACTCGATCGAACGCTCACTTCTATCTTAAGATATGACGCATCAACTTGAATAACTCGAAATATTCGAATATTTTAAATCATTTTTTCTTTTAAATTGAATATTTTTTAAAATAGAATATTTAATATTTTCATATTTAAATCACATCGAATATTTAATAACTTCTTTAAATATTCGATTTAAAAAACAATAGATTTAAAATATTCGAATATTTAATAACTACATTAAATATTTTTCTTTTAAATATTCCAATATTTAATAACTACTTTAAATATTAGAATATTTTAAACTATTTTTTCTTTTAAATCGAATATTTTTAAATTAAATCAAATATTTAAAGTATTTATTAAATATTCAATGTGATTTAAAAGAAAAAAATGATTTAAAATATTCGAATATTCGAGTTGATGCGTCATATCTTAAGATAGAGGTGAGCGTTCGATCGAGTTGAGTACAAAATTTTCGAGTTATTCGAGTTGAAGCATCATATTTTACAACTCAAACTTTATTTGAAATTTTTTATTCGAATCGAATCAAGTCGAGTCAAGTTTTCGAGTTCCTATAAAAATTTAATTAAATATTCGAATATTTTAAATCATTTTTTTCTTTTCAATCAAATATTTTTAAATTAAATCAAATATTTAAAGTAGTTATTAAATATTCGATGTGATTTAAATATGAAAATATTAAATATTATATTTTAAAAAATATTCGATTAAAAGAAAAAATGATTTAAAATATAAGAATATTTCGAGTTATTCAAGTTGACACGTCATATCTTAAGATAGAGGTGGGCGTTTGATCGAGTAGAGTCAAAAAATTTCAAGTTATTCGAGTTCATGCGTCATATTTTACAACTCAAACTTTATTTGAATTTTTTCGATTCGAGCCAAGTCGAGTCGAATTTTCGAGTTCCTATAAGAATTTAATTGTAATTATTTATCATGTTACCATACTTTGAAATTTTGCTTTAATGACCAATTTGAAAGAATGCTTAAATAAAAAGGGCTAAATTTAGTGAATTGTTTCAAATTAGGACTAAATTAATTGACTGTATAAAGTTGAAGGACTAAATATGTTATTATACCAAAGTTTTAACAGAAACTTAACGGAATTTAACGTCGAGTTACCGTTTTGTTATAAAACATAAAGTTTAATTGCCATTTTGTGATTTTTGAAAGTTTGGTTACCATTTTGTTTTTTCGGGTATAGTTTAGTGACCGTCTGTGTACTTTACCCATATATATATAGAGCCTTGATTAAAAATATTCAAAAAATAAAATTTAATAAGAATCTTAAATCATTTGAAGGACCAAATTATTTTTTTTATAAATTTGTGAGACAAAATAATAATATTCAAAAATCTTGAGAGCGAAGCCACGACCTTCTTTGAATCTTATTTAGATGAGATGATAAGAGTCTTTTTTTACCAACCATTGGTTAATTAATGTTTCATATACGTCAATAAAACACGAATAATTAATCACTCGACTTATTACGATGGATACCTTAAAATTACGCGACTCGTAAGTCATCAAAAGATGATGAGCATTCCAATGTGCTTGATCACATGTTTTCTTGTACGTTTTAATAACAATTTATCCACTATAATTAGCTTCCATACATACATACATTACTAAAAATATTAATTAGTTGTCAAATGTATTTGAACAAACATCTTAGATTAAGGTTGTTTTATTTCACGTAAAACAGTAAAGAAGTTATTATTAAGGTTGTTTCCTTTTTTGTTATGTGTTGCTTTTTATTACTCATTTCGTTGTATCACCAGTTTAACTTAATTTTTAGTAAATTATGGTGGTAGTAAGCGTGTATTTCGGATATCGGATCGGATGCGATCTGAAAAATTGAATATATAAAATTTAAAATCAGTAAAATAGCGATTTGTATTCGATCCGAAAGAAATCAAATATCTAGATATTAGAATATTTGATTATCTGAATATATATTTTGATTTAAGTGTTTTTCGAATTTGACGGTCGTATCTATGAAAATTTTGAATTTTCATATATAATAAACAATAAATATAACAAGATTCACGTATATGGAAATTTCAATTCTTTGAATTTTCGAATATAACAAGCACCAAAAGGTTAAATATAACAATTTTCATATTCATGAGATTTTAAATTTATCCGATTCAAAAAATAAAAAATTGGATCGGATCAACGGATAATCGAATCATATATTTTTTCACCGAGTCGAGTTAAAAATTCCAGTTAGTCGAGTTATATTCTATAATTCAAAATTTATTTGAAATTTTTTCGAGTCAAGTCAAATCGAATTGTTTAAATTTTTATTAAATTAAATTATAAATATTTACAATATTAAGATACTAACTATTCTAATTCTCTTTTTACTTAGGTGATTAAAGCGAAATACTATCACAACTCAAACTTTATCCAATCACAGAAACGGTATCATAAGTTTTTTTTAATATACTGGTGTGATATAATGGTAGCATCTATTCAAATTTCTTAGTCTTTTTTAATAAGACACACACACGGTACAGAATTAGTGCTCGAACTCGGATCACCTGGATGAATCACAGAAACTTTATCTAATTCTCTTTTTTTATGTAATCATACATTTCGTCCTCTTATCTTTTCAAGATAAATCATTATATAACTTATATTTTTTTTACTCTCGAAATTTTATTTATTTTAAGGTAAAGTTCGCAAATGGACAAGTTTGATAAATTATTCAATATGGTAATTAAATTTTTTTCAATTTTACTATTAACTTTTAATTTTGCTCTAATTTAGTCATTAGCTCGTTAGTTGTCGTTAAAAGGATGACGTGACAGTTACATTTAGTCCACCAAGTTTGCACAATCAATTAATCTAGTCTTAATTCAAAAAGAAATAATAAATTTAACACTCGTTATTTACACACTATTTGAATTTGATAATATATTTATAGTTAAAAATAATTTAATATATTTTTCATCCGAAAAGATGGACACGTATCATATACCACTAGGCAAAAGTTCATTTTGTTTTAAATTCCTACTAGTTATATATCATTTGGGAGCTGAGTTGGAAATTTTTGGCTGGAATTTAAATTTTTATTTCTTTTCTTATTAAAACTCTGATATATGTAAACCACGGATCAAGGATAGGGAGAAGACAATGGGAACAACAAGAACATTAGTTATAAATAACTTGTAGGAACTTTGGCCCAGTGGTTTATTGTGCCTTATTTCATTTTTCTTTCCCAAGTTTGAGTCTCCTATTTCCTAACTCAACTCTCTCATTTATTTTACTTCCAACGATGACACGTGTTATTGTTTTTTAAGAAAAAAATTATTTAATTATTTCAAATTTAAAACATAAGATCAAATTGAAATAGTGTGTTAATAATGAGGGTTAAATGTATTGTTTCTTTTTAAATTAGGGCTAAATTAATTAAATGTACAAATTTGAAGACTAAATGTGCTATTATGCACATTTTATTAATTGTCACTTCACTCTTTTAACTGCGGTTAACGAGACAGTGATCAACTTGTAGCAAAATTAAAATTTTAATGGTAACATTAAAACAATTAAAAGTTTAATTATCAAATTGAATAATTTATTAAAATTTAGTAACCATTCATGAACTTTACCCTTTATTTTATTAAGTTGAACTAGCGGACAAAAAATAACAAATTCATTATCAAGTAGGGTTAGATGTAATGCCAAGACACATTACTTTCTAAAAAAATAATTTTAATTTTAATTTTGAAGGCGACTTTATTTAGAGAGAAAACTACAAATTTCGAACAATATAATACACATATGCTTTACCAAAACGAAATAACGAACTCATTAGCTATACTAAATTATTATTTTTCAATATGTACTTTACTATTATACTTTGCGTAAAAATTAAAAATATTTAAAATTATATAATTTGAAGTTAGGTATTTTTGACCGCGTCTGTATATAGAGATAATTATTTGATGTATTATGAGTGGAAATATTTTTATTTCAACTAACGAGTTTTTTAAGTTAACACATATCATTATAAGGACCCTAAATTTTAATTTCTAAAATTTAAAACATAAAATATAACTTAACCACAAATACTGAGTCTCTAAACATTGATCTCTAAATCCTAAAAACTAAACGATTATAAAAAATAAAATTTTTACTGTCTATGGAATATTATCCCATTATATATATGTATGTATATATATATAATCTTCCCTGTCTTCCTAATAAGCATGGGGATAATGGCAACTAATGCTATGCTCTCTCTCTCCAAATTCCTTGTCTCTTTCCTCTTTCTCCCCATCCAAACAGTACTTTCTTCATCAACAGATTCATTCGTCTTTGGAGGGTGCAGTCAACCGCAATACACACCTAACTCACCCTTCGAGTCCAACCTCAACTCGCTACTCACTTCCCTTGTCAACTCAGCCACTTACTCCTCCTACAACAGCTACACCATCATGGGCTCAACTCCCCAGGACGTCGTCTACGGCCTCTATCAATGCCGCGGCGACCTCTCCATGCCCGACTGCGCCACCTGCGTCGCTCGCGCCGCCACCAGGGTCGGCTCTTACTGCCCCACCGCGTGCGGCGGCGCGGTGCAGCTGCAGGGCTGCTACGTCAAGTACGACAACGCCACGTTCCTCGGGGCCGTGGACAAGAACGTAGTGTACAAGAAGTGCGGGACGTCGGTGGAGTACGCGAAAGAGGACGAGATCGTCGGCCGTCGCGACGCGGTGATGAGCGGGTTGATGAGCGGAGGCGGGATGTTCAGGGTGGGCGGGTCGGGCGAAGTCCAGGGTTTGGCTCAATGCATGGGGGATATGGGCGTCGGTGAATGCCGGGATTGTTTGTCGGAGGCAATCGGACGGCTGAAAAGCGAGTGCGGGGCGGCGGCTTACGGTGATTTGTACTTGGGGAAGTGCTACGCCAGGTTCTCCACCGTCGGGGCTTGGGGCGGTGTAGCTAAACGGCATTCTCCATTGTCGTTGGATTATTTTCTGGTAATGGGATTGTTGTCATCTTCCTTTCTCATGCTTTCCTAAAGAAAGGTGGCGGGTTGAAATGGTAAAATACTAAACTTTTTGTCTTTGGGTAAAATATTAGAAATCACTTCAATTTTATTACTTTATTCAAATCAGTCCTTATACTTATTTTTATACCACTTAACTAATATATCCTTTGATTGACATTTAACGAAGTCTTTAGTTCAAATGAAATGTTGGTTATTGTTAATTTATTTAAGGTCCTTAAACTATGTACTTTGTTTGCTTTTAGTCTTTAAATTATTTTTAATCAAAATAAGTATCTAATTATTATCTACGGTCACTTTGAGTACCTAAACTATGTCATTTTTTGTTTTTAGTCCCTAAACTATCTATTGGTCAATTTTTTTGTGATGTGTCAACATTTTATTGGCCGAAATAATTTTGACTTAGGTAACTAAAATACCTAAAATGATCAGAAATAATAGTTTAGATACTTATTTTGAGAAGAAAAAAAGTGTGAAGGCTAAAAGCAATCAATGGATTAAGCCTTTATTTAAATATAAATTTGACAGGGACTTTCTTGACAAAATTTTTACATTAAGCAACTTGCTATCTAAGGTCAAATTATGATTTCAATCCCTCTACTTTGCTTCGATCCGAGATTTAGTCTCTATACTTTACTTTCCTCCAATTCTACCTAACATGTTGGTCACAGTGGCGTGGCTTTGAGACCCAGATTAACATGGTTTTTTCCCCTCAAAACACCTCTTTCGATACATATAATCCATGACAACAACTCACACAAACATTTTAAAATACAGGGACAAAATCTTGAATCGGAGCAAAGTAGAGGGACCATAACCAGAATTCAGGTTCGAATAAACAATTTAATCATTGTTCCAATGTAATGCAGGTAAATAAAAGGCGGGATTGAAGTACTTTTGGTTGATCTTTCTTTTGCTTCTCCTTCATGAAATGTTGCTTTCTACCAAAAGGAAAAATGGGAAGTTGTGCATTGCCCATTATAAAAGAAGCTTATAAAGGAGGGAAAAGGAACGCTTTCCCCTCCACTTACCAAAGTTGGGTTTGTCTTAATGTGATAAATAAAAAACAATGGTGTTTCTTTTTTCCATTTCATTTGTGACATGTTATTTTATATTTTCCTTATACTCTAAGTTTACTTTCTTAATCATTGGTATTTATTGTTTCGACTCGAAATAATTCATCGTTATACACTCACACATTATAAAAATAAATAAATATTATGATTCGAACTTATAACGTGAATTGCATGATGAACACAATTAAAAAATTTTGGTAAAAAGAAATCAAAACTTTTAGCAGGAACAAATCATTGTTATACACTCGCGTCATAAATAAATAAATTTTATTATTGGAATCTACGACATGAATAGAATGACAATCACCTTTAATTACTACGTCAAACATCGAGTTCAATAATGTCTCTTTAGATTATTTAGTGATGGTCAAATCAAGGTTTTTTTTTTTGTCTCTATGCTATGTTTAAATTTAAAATTTAATTCGACGTAATTTAATTTTGTACTTCTATAATATTTATTATTTAGTTCAAATAATTAACAATTGTTTTCATTAATTTCATCCTTATTTATTCCAGATATATTAGTTTCATTAATTAAAGTAAAAAAACAAAAATTATTTATCCAAAAACTAAACCCTAAATCCTATATCATAAAATACTAAACTCTAAATAAGACCCAAACAACATTAGAATCTCACTTTGTAAAATATTTTTCACTATCAGTACATAAAATAATAGCTTATAATATTGTGTAAAATTATAAATTTAATTTTTACGTAATATAAAAAAATAAAATATATTAAGAACTTACAAAACAAAGCAAACCAGGCTCAAACCTTCATGCTGAAACTCAAGCTCGGTCCATATTTTAAATGAGTATAATATTTTTATCCAAATCCTCCTAAATTTCAAGTACTTTGTACTAGGGGTGGGCAAAAAACCCGATTATCCGGTCCCAGTCTCGGACCCGGTCAGACCCGGTGGATTTTTACCCGGTACTAGTTCCGGTGGGACCGGGACTGGATCCAAAATTTAAGTCCCGATTGCAATTGGGACCGGGACTGGATCCTGCTTTTTTGGACCTGGTACCCGGTGGGTACCCGGTATTGGTCTGGTACCTAATGGCGTTGAAAGGTTGAAAGCAACTGAAGGCGCTCCTTTATTTCTCTTTGTGTATGAATATTATGAGTATGACTCGTTTTAAGACTTCAACCTTCAAGCCTACAATATTCTGACTTTGTTATTTAATATTATTATTGATGGTTAGAATTTTTTCCCCTGCTGCTCAAATTTTATTAATAATAGACTAATTGACCGGGTACCCGGTATTGGTACCGGTTCCCACCGGTACCGGGACCGGTTCCTGAAATCTTATACCCGGTCTAACCGGGACCGGGACTGGTTCTAATTTTCAGGAACCGGTAGTTACCGGGACCGAGACCAATTCTAGGCAAATTGGTCGGGTACCCGGTCTTGCCCACCCCTACTTTGTACCATGTCCCACCACTAAAAAATTAAATCATAAATCATAAACTCTACAAAATACAACCAACACCCTAACCCTAATTATAAACCATAATCTTAAATTTTAATCTTAAATCCTAAACTTAACTTTTTTTAATATTAAAAAATAGAAACCCTAAACTTAACTTTTTTTTAATATTAAAAAAAATAAAAACACTAAAAAGGAGTAGCGGATTCCTATTCAATAACCCAAGCCTTGAGTAGGTAAACCATAGTTATTTCCAAAATATTCTCTAGAATCAATATACCTAAAAATACACCAAACAAACCAACCAACTAAAAAAATTTAATGTCTCAAGATTCCATTGCAGGATACCTGGAAAACTGTTCCAACTGGTATATTCCAAAACCCCAATCTTAACAGCATAATCAAACACCCAACTTTAATATTCATGACTACCATCAACATGGAAGTTACAATCTTTCTCGGACTTTCTGATTTTCTTGAAATAATCATGTTCGACACACATATCCAGCATGTTTTTGCACACGAGTACGAGAGTATCATCTTCGAAATACATTAAAGAAGATTAATGCCCCTACATATTCTGGTAAAAGCAAAGGGGCATTAATCAACAGTTCCAATGCTATATACAACAGGATTTGTTGGAGCTAGGCCTAAATTCTTTCGAGCGGTTCACAAAGATCTTATTTGGATCACACAACATTAATTCTAAGGAAATTTAATGAAAAATTTTACCACAATTTCAACTTGTACACATGAGTCCTTTGTCCTTCCTTCACCCGCAAACACCGCTGCTTATTTGGCGGATTTCGAGTGCTTGATCAGCCAATCGATGACGACATCTATATTTACGGAGTCTTTGCATGAAATCATGTAGCAGCATACCTCTCTATCATTGATCGATTCGAGACCTCTATGAAACAAATATTGAATGAAATAATCACATGTTTTTAGATTCTCGAAAAGAGAAGAAAAACGAGTTTTCTCGAGGTAAACCGTCAAAGAAGAGAAGACAAATACAACTTATCATAAAGCTTGTAAAACTTACAGCTGATCGACCAAAGCTTGCTTCGAAAGAGCTTCCGACTTGTCAATTTTGTTGCCAAGAACAAGTAAAGGAATTCCACTCAAGGAAGGTTTTGTCAAGAGGTCGTGCAACTCAGTTCGGGATATCGGAACACTGTCTCTATCGGCAGCATCAACTACATATCTGCCATTATATTATATTAAACAGTAAATAAAGATGACAAAAACTAATTGATATATTACGAACATAATAGATTATGGGAATGAAAGCATTACACAATAGCGGAGACACCGCGACAGTAACGTTCCCACATGGTACGGAACCTCCGTTGCCCTCCAAGATCCCATAGCTTTATTGTCACGTTTCCCTTTGTAACTTTTCTCATGTTAAATCCAACCTGGATTCCACATTCGACGATTTTCTTTTACGATATCCTCATGGAGAATCATTATATCTGATTTGTTCAAATAAAAAGGTACCTACGGTGGGAATCATGTCTTCGCTATAGCCCCCTGTCTGGTAAACATAAGAATACCAAATATCAGATAAAGCCATTAAAGATATTTATTACAAAACAGCAGTAAGAAAGAAGAAAGAAATTCCGCGTTACTCACAGCAATGGCATTGACAAGAGATGTTTTTCCGGCATTCTGAAGTCCAACAAGGGATAGTTCCATTTCCTGCTTAAAGAATAAGCTGCAATGCAGATACTCGGGAATAAGCACGGAAGTGCTTAAAGACACATCTTCACACTAACTATTACCTCAGATTCTCAGAACAAACAACACAATAAAATTCGGTTTTTAGATGACTTTACAAATCGACTACCCGGATGAGAGAAGGAAGCTAGATAGCATTGCCTATATTTCGGGCATAAGGATGAGTGAATGACCAAAACTTGAAGTACATATGACTATTAAAACCCAGAGAAGAAAAGAGAACAGTTTAGTACTATATCGGTTTACAGTCAGCATTTACATCACTACTCGATTTCAATTTCCAAATGAGCTGATCCAGAAAACATCAAACCACGCAATATCCTGGTCACAAATGTCCGTAGCGTCTAGTTGTACCGATTGTTAAAAAAGATAAACAACTATTTTGTGTACACTTACAATGTTAGTAAAAAAGTAACAAATTAAAGCCAAAACATGACAAAACAGTTGATTTAACAAAGAAACCTATCACCTCGACTCTCTTTGACTAACAAGTATATAACATACCTCTAAAACAACGGAACTCCGCTGAATGAAACTCAAATAAACCGAATACAGAATCTCAATGAACAGATGAACTCGTGCCATTTCCCACTAAAAACACTAGGATTTTATGATTATATCGTCACGAACAAAGGATATTCGATACGAACATCGAACGTGTCCCAGCAGTTTGAAGATGAAGCTAGTCAAAACCATTAGAGTAGTTGATATTTCTAACAATATTTATGGTGTATCGGGCTGTCAATGTGTTCAAACCTTACAAAGGTCACAAATTTCCCAGCAAGCCAATCACAGCAAAACAAAATCAAAACCCATCTTACATAGTCTTACAGAATTAATATTGAGATTTTCCCAACAGAGCCGGAGCCAAGATCGAACATTTGGACGGGCCAAAATTACTGAACTTTAAAAACAAGGCTTATCAAGTATTTAAACTCAAAATTGTGAGGGAAAGCCTAATTTATCTGATATTTAAACTTATAAACCTAATTTTAGAAAGAAAAAAATTAATATTTAACATGAATTCCTAAATAAAATTAAGCCGCCAAATTAAACTTTAAAAAACAAAACTAAAGTGGCTTATCATGAATTCTCCAAATTCGTGGAGCCAAGTGGTGTAAGCAAAGTATATTAATTTGATAACTCATACTAAAAAAAAACTAAAAATTTTATCAATCAAAACCATATTTGATAAGTTTTTCAAAGAAACCAGCAATTTCTCCAATACCCAATCTCTATTCCGTTCCTAAAATTCCTTTGCACAAACTGTCAGCAATGAACATAACTTTTTTTACGAATTTTGATGGAAGAAATGAATATTACCTGCGGAGCCAATTGAGGAGTGAATCAAACAAACCCATTTTTAGACAATCGCGACGGAGAGAAAGGAAGTACTAAAAAGATAGGTAAGGAAACTTCGCCGACCAAAACGTATCGTCTTCCTTTTTGTTTGGGTGTGTGTTTCCCTCGGTTTTCTCTTGTTTGTCTCTGTCCTTGTAATACTTAAGCTTACGTGTGGATGTGGTTTCCGCTATAAATGACACAAAAATTTATTTTAATATATTTTGTCATGAAAGAAAAAAAAAAGGTAAAAGTATGTAAAAATATCGGCAATTTTGAATGAATAATCCTTTTTAAATTATTATTTAGAAAAATAGCTCTCAAAAAATATTATTTGGCAAAATGACCCTAAATTTGCCACGTCGGTGAACCTCGCGTTGTGTAGGACGCGAGGTTTGATATCGCGTTCTACACAACGCGATTTTAGTCTACATAGTCTTGTTGTTTGTGTTAACATGCATTTAATTTTTAAAAAACCACATGACCTCGCGTCTTGTAGAACGTGATATCAAACCTCGCGTCCTACACAACGCAAGGTCCACCGACGTGGCAAATTTGGGGGTCATTTTGCCAAATATTATTTTTTGGGAGCCATTTTCCCAAATAATAATTTAAAAGGAGTTTTTCACCTAAAATTGCCAAACATATCTTTTGTGGTGCATTGAAATTTTGAGAATTATAAAATAATTATTAAATTTACCGATGTGTTATAAAATGGTAATTTAATTTTATCAAATTATTACAACATGAGTTAAAATTTATCAAAATATTATAAAATAATTTTTAAATTTATCAATGTTTTTTTTAACTTGTAGTGACAATTTTGTAACAATTTGATGAGTTCTATGAATTTTTTATTTTTAAAATTTCAATGAGCGAAAAGATCAATTTTGCTTAATTTAACTGCTATTTGTGTATTTTATCTAAAAATTAAGTAAAAAGTCCTTATCGACATTATTGGTGGGAAGATAAAAAAATTTAATTATGAGTACAGTCTTTGAAAGTGTGGTTTTTATTTATTTATGATTGTATAAGAATATAAAAAAAACAAATTATAATTTAAATTAAAATGATTTAATAATTTTAAATTGAATTATAAGTTATAAAGAGTTCAAATTTAAAATTTTCAAATGAAATTTCATGTCCATAATAATTTTCTCCTAAATTGATTCTAGACTTCTTTTAAGTTAATGTGTACAAACAAGATATTAAAGCTCTCCGCAACGACGAGCAAGAGGATCATTTCAGAATCGAATTCATTAAAGAAACAACTAGAAGATATTCCAGAGTTCTAGGGTGCGGCTACATTAAAGCTATCTTTAATTTAGATTCTTATTTAATTGCTACGAATTTAACTTTAATTTAAAGCAGAATCCAACTTAAAATGTTATTTAATTAATAAAAATTTCAATTTGTAATCTAAAATATTATGAACAAAAATGTTATCTAGTTGGTAATTTTAGTTACAAACTTAAAAGGTCACATATTTGATAAAAATTTTGAGTTAGAAATTTAAAACCTCTGTTTTTTAACTGCCACGCAAAATTCCTTTTGTTTTACGAAAATTATCCTTTATTTATTGACTTTTAAAAGTAAATTTTTATATTTTAACTATAATTACATCATATATTTTAAATAATTAAATTTTATAAAATATATATTTAAAAATTACATGATTAGATATTTTTAATATACATTTTTTATATTTTTATCAATAATAAATTTTAAATAATTATAAACCAAAATTAAAAAAAAATAGTCAAGAATTGATCTTGTAACATAGGATGGTATATTATATTTAAGTAGTCAGAAAGTCTGTAAATGTAGGTAAATTTATTCAGATTTAAAATCTAATACAAACGCTACAAAAAGAAGAAACAACTAGAAAAGGGCAGCCCCATTTCAATATCACACAGATACATTTATTCAATACACAATTATTTATATATAAATGAAAAAACAAAATCAAAAGACAAATATTAAAACTTCAGTTCATCATACTTATCCTTCTGGTCCTTCCTTTGTAAAGCCTCAATCAACTGCAATTCTCTTTATTTTTTCAGAAACAGATTGAATCCAAAGCTATAAAGCACTCAAATGGTACGGAACAGGCCTCACCCCACCACTTTGCTTATCCTCGTCCTCATCTTCACTCCACCTGCACCATTTCTGAATTGACCTAGGAGATACGCACATATCGGCAACGACAAAGCTGTAGTAAATGACCGCACCACCATTGCCGAGCAGCTCAAAGCTCCTTTTCTCACAACAGTATCTGTTCAAAGAACATGGGATTCTAGACTCAAGGCTATCTCCACCCATATTAACATGTAAAGACATAGAGAACTCGGTCGGTTTGAAACAAGCCAAAACCCTCTCAATCAGTTCATTCGAATTCAGAGCCTTGAAATCATAGCCGGATGCCTCGAAACTAGCATAACTGAAACCATCTTCCGGAGTGACGTGAATCGTTGAAATTGCATCCTTTTCGGTTGAATTCATGGAGTAACCGCAAGGGTCGAACTTGAAATCACATATCTGAGACTGTGGGAGAATCTTTCGAATACCTGAATGCTCGGTCATCGAAGCTGCTGAACTTGAATGAGTTTTGTAGAAGATAGAAGCTTTCTTCCTGTCCAAACCGGTCATGCACATTTCTAAAGTATACACTGGTTTTGAATGACTACTCATTTGTGCAGAAGCTGAATAAACATGCCATTTCTGTGTTTTATCAGAACCACCCATAATATAAGCCTTTCTACGAGGACGAAGCTTAGGAAAATAGCAATCGAGGATCGCAACTTCCTCAGAGAAGTTACGGTGTGGAAATGGTTGAGCCTTGGGAAATATGAAGCTCCCCCGTGTGTACCTCACAGATTGTACAGAAAGAGAAAGGCTGTCGGCCAATTTCAGAATAGCAGGGATCGCAAAGAGCAATTTTGTAGTGCCACAAGTCTTTATGATGATTTTGTAATGGTAGACAAAGAGGCTCGATTCAGAAAGAACATAAGAATCAACATGATCGTTTGACAGTGAAGAAACGATCGCGCATTCAGCCGGTTTTAGGAATTCATCCAGTTGTAATTTGGATAAGGCACGGAGGCCCATCCCTTGAGGATCAACAGAGAAACCAGGGTCAAAAAATGAAACCTCGAGTCTTTTTTCGTAGCCTTCAAATCCAATAGCAGAGACAGGGAAGGCCATCTTGGATTAAAGTAAACACGCGTAGAAAGAAGTACTAGAGAAAAAGGATGAAAGCAAGTAAAACAAACTAGATACGATTGCAGTGAGATTGAGGCTTTGGGACTATCTAGGAACTTGGCGAAAGTCAGGATGGTTTTCGAGCACACTGCAAAGAGAGAGAGAAAAATGAAAATGTCAATTAAAAGATTCTATCAGTATTTTTATGATGAAATAAAACCACACAAAATCGTCAGCAAAGACTCACGTTGGAGTAAGCAGCAGATCGGAACTTCTTGATTCCACCGTGAGGTCGGACGTCTTCAATGCTGTAACCTAGAGGAGCTTCATAGAACAAGCATCTACTACTACTACTGGACATAATCTTTTTACCACCCTTGGTCTCCATTAGATCATTCAATCTTTCCTGATAGAGCCACCCAAATAAAAACTAAGCAGTAAGCACTAAAACAACTTCAAAATAATCAAGGTCCACCCGAATGTATAATTCACAAATGATGAAACAATACAATACTTCAGAGAAATTCAAATAATTAAGATTCAAGATGCACCGACCGACATTTCACAAGGTGGTGAAACAAACAAAAAAGACCCTCAAACATCAGCTAAATTTCCAAATCTCTATAATAATAGTCATAAGTCATAACTCTGCATTCCCAAACCCCGCCTTTTCAATGAACAAGATAATTAACATGTTAACACTCTGTTTCCTAGTTGGCTGTTTAATGATTAATCAGTTCGCATTGAAAACACGGATCAATACTCCTATGCTTTTGGTCATATAAGTTGAAAATAAACTTATTCACTATCATTGCAAACTGCAAAGTCAACTGAAAGGCATCACAACTGCAAAGCTCAATACTCACAAGATGGGAAGTTTTAATCTCTCCCACAGGTCTGTTTGAAAGTATTATTATTTTTCTGGACTTCGAGATTATAAATATACAAGATTATGATCCACTTACACGGTGTAAAAAACTAAAAAGAATTACTCTGATTTTAGAGCATTGGATGAGTGTAAATTTATGGTTGAGATTATCCACTTATATTATTTTTCCCTTAAAATTGTTTTCAACTTTCAATTTACACTTTTCCAAATTCCAATGGTACAAAATCAATGTAAAACTAAAAAGTTTAATTTTGTGTAACTAGATTCTATATATATGTATATAATCTTCCACAACTTCTATCATTCAAAGACTTGTATAAACTCTATTGTAAAAAATCCCAGGCTCTTCAGTTGAATAACATAATATACAAACATACCCAAATCAACAATGAATAATCCATCAAAACAATCGAAACATAAAGAAAAAAATACAAAATTAAAGGCTTAAAAGAACACAGTAATCTCAATAGATAAATGAAATAAAAAAAACAATAATGAAATAAAAAGGTAATACTCACAACGTAACACTAATCAAAATCTTGAAATAGTTAGCACTCAAAGAAAAAAAAATCCTCTTTTCGAGCTCTTTCAGATCAACACCTGAAACTCCAAAAAGAAATTCCAAATCAATCAAAATAATCTAGCAAAACAAAAATCAAACATAATCCCCATTAGCTTACCGGTTCAAATTCAATACAGCGAACGTAGAAGAAACCCAGAAAGAATCAAATAAAGACCCAAAGTGGAGCTGAGAAATTTTTGTTTTTGATTTTCCTAATTTACGAAGAAAACGTTGGGGGCTTTTATTGTGCCTTTCCGAAGAACAAACTTCAATGGTTTGTTTTGCATAATTAACCTAAGTTTTGCTATAAATAACGGTCGTACCTTTAGCCTTATGCATAAAATATTATAGGCTTAGGTCCTTGAACTTTTGGGGGGTGAATCTATTAAGCTTTTAATTTTTTTTCATGCAATTAAGTCATTAGATTAAGAAATTAAATAATTTTTTGATCAATTTTAACCATTTAGTCTTAATAGTTTTTTTAATTTGTTAGTGTAGTGCGGCGTATTATAGTGTTTCTACTTAACGTTTTTAGAATTTTTTTATTTATTAAAAAATTCTTTAAAAGTTCTAAAAATTCTAAAAAATTATTTTTGAAAAATTTGTAGATGCAACACAATAAAATTGTAGCGTATCAGGTGCTGATATTTTCTAAAGAATAAAATTGTCAAGATTTAATGGTCAAAATTGGTCAAAGAGTTTAATTAATTTAATTTCTTGGTTCAATGTCCTTAATTGGAAGTAAAAAATTATAAGCTTATTTATTTTTTTTCCAAAAATTCAAGGACTTCTTAGGCGAGCTGATGATTAGCATACAATATTTTATATGCCATAAACTTTAAAATATATTGTTTTTTAAAAATATTCTTTAACCCTTTAAAAACTATACATATTATGTAGATAGACTGTTCGAATATAAATTTTTTAATAATAACAATACTCTATTTTTTATTAGAATCACTCAATAAATTTTAAAATAAAATAATTTATATAAGTTTTTAACCAGTTTTTATATATCAAATAATTTTTCATAAAGAATTTATTAAAGCATTCATCAATATTATTAGTATTAAAGCTTACATAAAACTTAAGTATATTAATATTAAGGGATAATAACACAATGGCCCTTGAAATATAATAGGTCTTTCAATGTGTACCTATCATTAATGGGCATATCAAACAATTTTTTCATAAAGTGTAGGGTGGGGCTAAAAGACAACATTTTTCAAAATTTGTCTAAGAACTTAAAATATTAAACTTTTTTATAACATTTATGTTTTTTGACAAGGTTTGATACTTAATTTTTTTAAGATTTTAAGTTTTTGACAAATATCGATAATTATAAAATAAGTTTTGACACTTGTAAAAAAACATGAAAACGCCAACTAAAATATTATCAAAAGTCTAATATTTTAAATTTTTAAACATATATCGAAACTTCCCATCTTTTAGTCGTATCTTAAATTTGTTGTACATTAGACTTGACTATCATTAACGCCATTGAGCATGAACTAATGTGGCACACCTCTCTTATCAAAACTTGTCCTCTTTTAGTCGTATCTTAAATTTATTGTACATTAGACTCGAATATCATTAAAGTGGTTGAGCATGAACTAATGCGGCACGCCTCTCTTATCGTAGTTTAACATGTGATGTCATATAATGATACCAAACGTTCTTAATAAGTAATTGCTTCTTTTTAAATATTACAATAAAAACAATTAATGTTGGCAATATGTTGTAACGCCACGTGTTGAAATAATGTTGCATCATAGTATTGTGTAATTTCCACATGTCATACAAGTAAAAGCTTAAATGGATACTATGAAGTATTGACACGTGTTAATTTAATTGTTAAATAAAAAAGTTAATTGTGTCACGTATTAAGTTGGGATTGACTATGTGTCATGTCACCTTCTGTCTAATGGTGTCAGTGACAAGTATTATAGAATTGTATTATGAGATAATCTTCTCAATTTAATTTATTATATTCATAATGTTAAGATTTAAATTATTGACTTTACTTAAGTAGGGACAGATTTTAGTGTGATAATTTAGGGGAGGTTAATAAAATTTTTTAACAATTTTGGATTTCTAATCAAAATTTTCAAAATTGTAAGGATTTTTTTATTGAGAGTCTAATTAAAATTTTCAAAAAAAAAGACTTAATGAAAATTTTAACAATTTGAGAAATTTGATTAAAAATATTTTAAAAAATTAGAATTTAATGAGAATTTCTAACAAATTTGAGGGAGCTTAATTAAAAAATTTAAAATACTTGAGGGGAATAATTTAAATTTATTCAAACTTTGGGTGCCAAGGCTCCCTCATGCTATAGTAAAGATCCGCCTATGTGCTTAAGAAGTTTAATGTTTCATTCCATCATACCAATCAGTTGTTAGTAGTAGATTCAACATTTTGAAAATATAAGTATCATATTGAAAGATTTGTTATAGTTAAGGGCAGACTCGTGCAATTATTCCTAATATATATATATATAAAAGAATATGATATGGATGGTTGAGCTGTTTCCCTTGATTGTCTTTCGTTGCTTCGGTTCTCTTCTTTTGTTTTGTTTTAATGTTGAATTTGTTGGTCCTCATATGAAAGTGACACGTGACTTATTTAAATATTCACAATCACAATGACAATACACGGTTGTCCTTTCTACTCCCAATCTTCCAAAAATAGATGATCCTAGGGATAAGCAAATAAGCAATACTGAATTTTCAATATCATTAAAAAGTTTATATTTGTTTTGTTTTCTTCATTAAAACGTTTAGATAAACTTATACAATTAGTCACTAAACTTTTAATCATTTTTGTTTTGATTGTTAACCTATGAAAAGTTAAAATTATAACTGTTGATGCCTAAGTCAGTAAACACCGAATAGGGTGGCAATCGAGTAGAAAACAATCGAAAATTATAGAGATCCAAACTGACAGATAAGAAGAATAACTGAAATTTTTACTTACGGAGACAGAGATGAGTAAAATTTTATCACCGAAGCTTAAATGTGGACGGGAATTGCTACATCTGAATCGTGGGGATAACTGAACCATACTTGTATAAATTATCGTGGGATCTTCGAAAAACATCCGGAGGAATTCCTAATATTTTACAAAGTTAGATGGCCATAAGGGTAATTTACCCATTTTCAATAAAAATCTAATCTCTCATAACCTGGGTATGGTTGGCTGGAGTAGGTTTGAAAATTCTCCGTAAATTCCAAAAAATAATTAGAAAGTGGTCTATACATCGTTGTAAACATGATTCAGTCTAGTTTTGTTTAAAATACACGACGATCAATTTTGATATGTATTTTAAAATATAAATATTTGAATGTTGAAATGTCATAAAAATTGACAACAAATTTCTTAGAAAACAATTTTAGCATACTTTGAAAAATCACCAAAAATTGTACAAGATAAATCACGAAGGCGAGCTTTATATTTCTATATCAATAAGGAAGTCTAGATTCGTTTAAAACAAATGGTTCTTAATTTCGAGTTATATAGTAGGAGTTAATTTTTGAGTTACTTCAGAAATTTGTCATAAATCGTACAAGTAAAATTAAATGATGTAATTTATATGGTTGGAAATATTATCGAATCTATTTTTTTTTAGAACAAACATATTATGATTTGGAACTGTATATTATTAGTTACATATTTTCTTTTAAAAGGTAGTACAAGCTGACATGTTTCAATAGTTAATATTTTAGTCATGTTTTATAGTTTTGAAATGATTTGTTTGTTGTTGTTAATATTAAGTTTTGTTTATTTTTTATGGTACATGAATTAACCGAAAACCGCGAGGATCTGTAAAGAATGGGTATGAGGATAAAAAAAAATCCTCGAAACATTTAATGAAGATTCCTCAAAACCGTACCCGCAAGTGTTTGGGATGGAGTAAAGAATGCAAAATCGTCCCTGCCCCATCCTAACACCGAACAAGAAAACTGAAAAATAAAAATAAAGTGACTAGTAATGATTCAATTCAGTAAATATAAATAGAAAGTCGCAGATAATATAGTAATCAGTGTAAATAAGGAGCAAAAAAAAAGAGATGAGAAAGTAGAAGGGAAGGTATCCCATGTTGTTCCTCATGTCCAGTTATTTACGGTTGCATGGCTATTTATAGCATGTGATATAATTGATGATGGGATGTTGTCAGGCTTAGTGTATGAGCATGTCGGCAGAGATGAGTCTAACTTTTAATTATTAGGCTTTATAATTCGGTCACGTGGGTAGAGCGTTGTAGCTTCTGATAGTGTTTGATTTTTTTTACTCGGTAAAGTAAATTTTATATTTATTAGAAACCACAAGAGTCGTTGTAACGACTCTAGTCCAAGTTGAGTGTCTCGTTAAAAACCTTCCTAACTCTAAATGGAGAAAAATAATACACCCAACATGGAGATATACGAGATAACAAACCACCTCTAACAGTCAAAATACAAGAAACGAACAACACTAACACCCCACCACGAAACCTCCTCGAAATGAAAATCGATGCGAATTAAAACCCAACACATAGTCGAGAACGAACGACACTAACTAACTCCCACAACCACAACGAAAAGAAAAAATATATAGAGAAAAATCCATCACCAATAAAAATTAGGAGTGTTCAAAACTAGCCTAATGAGTATCCATTAACCCAATAAGCTCATAATGCAAATTAAAAGAGTGAAAGGGAAGATGAAACTTAATAATAATATAGCAGTGATATCGAATGTATTAGACCTTTGGGTAACAATTAGGTCGGATTTGAACACCCTTAATAAAAACACACAAACCTAGCTAGATGTCAAGACCCAGCACCCTTCTTGTGAGTTTACTCTAGGTAACCATCTTACCGCTACAACCAACAAAGACCTAGTAATACATCTCAATCCAAACTAAAACAAACCCAAATATAACAGCCCAGAATAACCCTATATATAGCCGATACACACGGAGAGTTGCAAGCCTTGTTGGAGGTTAACCGATGTGAAACCCTATCGAAAGCATCACCCAACAAAACTAAAATGATGGCATTGGAATCAGTCCATAGAATGAAAAAACCCCAAAACAGACCCGAGCAAAATATTAACTCAAATAGCCTTGTTTGATTATGAGCATGTTTTAATACTTCTCTACAACCAATAATATCCATTTCTCCAACACTCCTTCCCTCCTCAAAATTTGTAGCGCCAACGCCATTAAGCTTATCATTAAAGACACCATTGAAATTTTCTATCGGCTCCCCAGAAATATCGCCATTGAATTCGCTCAACTTTCCCAAGATCATGTAATCCTCCGATATTATCTGAAGGAGCTACTATCACGGGATCATTAGACGAGGTGACTCACTACAACAAATTTATCAATTTATGACGTTGAAAATATTGTCACTAAAACTTACATTTACGTCACTATTTCTATTTTACGACATAAAATTTAACGTCACAACGATCGTCACGTTAGGTGTGTCACTAAATGTCTAACGTGACGATGTATCTTTTTTCGTCACATATTGTCAAACATCTATTGACATTTATGTGAAACGTCCCCTGATATTTTGTATTCAATGACAATTAAATACGTCACTATATAATATAAAATTTTATCACTTATTATTTATATTGTCACAAATAATATAACAAATTCATTGTATAGTGACAAAAATATAGCGTCACAATTCTTTATTGAAAATTTTAGAACTTCTCAATTAAAATTTATAAAATTAAAATAAAAAATAAATTTTATATAAATAACAATAAAAGTCATTTTTTATAAATTATATAAAAGCCAAAATTATTTTAAATTACAATAAAAGCCCAAAAGTGTATACAAATCACATTAAAAGCAAAAAAAATCTAAAATTTACATTGAAGGCCAATATTTTTTATAACTTTCACTAAAGGCCCATAATTTTACAATTTACACCAAAGGCCTAATTTTTTTACAGAAATTACATTTTGATCCCTTGCCTCTAAAATGAAAATTACAGAAAATTAAAACATTGGTCGATAGCTAAGGTCTTGATGACGTCAAAATCACTGGCAGCGTCTCCAACATCCCGACACCACACCTACATTGATCGACCATTAAACCTACTGCACCTAGCCATTACCCACTTGCATTCATCACCGACCACCCTCAAAACAACCACTTACCACCACTATGGCAACTTGCTCTTCACTTTCAGCTTTTAGAAGATGAGTTTTGGGTGTGGCATCTAAGTTCTTGTTGGCTTGTTTCGAAGCAAATTCACTACAACAAAATAGTTCTTTAGCGGCTTTTTTAACCCTATAGTGGTGTTTTTTAGCGCCGCTAAAAACCTTCCTGGCGCTTAAGAAAGCGCCGCAAGAAATGCCGCTTAAAGCAGCGCCGCAATAGTTTGTGGCGTTTTTAGGTAAAAAAACGCCGCAAGAAATCAAGATCTATAGCGGCGTTTGTATTTACAAACGCCGCAAATAAGTGTTCTTTAGTAGTGTTTTAATTTACAAACGCCGCGATAGCCTGACCTATAGTGGCGTTTTATTTTACAAACGCCGCGATAGCCTGACTTTTAGTGGCGTTTTATTTTTCAGATGGTGCTAAATTTGATTTTAGTGACTTTTAGTGGCGTTTTATTTTAAAAAGTTAGATATGAAGTTAATAACAATTTCAGATGATTAAAACAATCAATATGCCTTCTACCATAAGTAATGTCATCAAGGAGTCAATTACTTACATGCAGATTTCTCTCCACTTTAATGTACTTCTTAATATCAATTACTTGCAGCCCTTGGCCAAAGTCAACTCCAATTGTACTCACATAAAACAGATTTTAACTTAACTATTGTACTCACATTTAGCGTAGATCTCATTTACTTTCTTGAAGTCTTTCAAGTCAGCTAGCCTGCACGAAGGAACCCCGAGAAACAATAAAGATTTTATTGATTTTAAGCTATCCAACCTTGTCAAAATAACAAACAGAAATGATACAGAAAAATCATGCATAATTGTTGTCTTAACCACCGAGGAATAGTCAACTCCACCAGCTTTCAGTATTTCTCCCATATTTTTAGTACCTACAGAATCGCATTAGAAAATTCAGTTACAAGCATGTCTTTGGCTACAAAAATTTGAAACATTAGTTCATATATTACTAAATAAATAAACTTAAATCAATGAAACCTAGTCTCATAATCCAAGGGGTACATATCATCACAGGATATGAAAATCTTAAATCTTTGGACAAACTTAATGAACTTTAATAAATAAATAAACTATAACTATTGCAACTTCGAGTTGATTATTGCCAGTTTCGAGTCTATGATTTATAAGTCACAAAATGCATGCCAAAATTCAAATAAATTGAAATGGCAAAGAGGCAAGCAAAATGATTTCAGAACAATACATGAACAAAAGACACCAGGTTATTTAACAGAGAAGGGAAAAGCAAGATGGTGGAAGCCATCGCCTTGTGCTGGAGATGTAGGTGTTAAGCCTGGATATTATCCTCTTCTTATTTATGTTTTCTAACCATCTATCCTCCAAATATCAATCCTACCTTATATTACTGTGGTGGCTTCCTAGGGCAGCCTGTTGATTTTTCACCATCAAAATGGAGCCTTTCCTTTCTAAACCAGCAAACATAAATTATTTTCAATTATCAAATTAAACCCTATAGCTACAGGTTCTTGCCAAGCATATATCCAGATTTATCTCGATATAGTATTTTCTGGACCGAATCAAAAGGAAACAGTCAACAAGTACAATAACTGAAACTTATGATATTGTACCAAAATATCCTGTTCCAGCGGTACCAAAAGAAGGCCTTAATGAATTAATCAACTTGTATAAAAAGGATCTCTCATTGGGAAACTGCCAAATGCAAATAAAAGCACAATAAGAGACCTGAGTGTAGTTCAAAGGATTCTTCTGCAGCTCAGTTATGATCAACTCAATGTCCTTCTTAGAATCACGAATCAATTGAGCCTTAGCCTTCTCTCCCAGAATTACATATTTTGTTTCTTTTTCAGGGCCTGTGGAGATAAAGGAATTTAACTCATAAGAAGTCCCAAGAGGACATCAACTAAGAACACACACAAAAGCATAAAATATTAAGTTGCTTTGGATATATACCAGAGTTAATTCCACCACAAAGACCTTTGTCAGAAGAGATGGTTACAACAACACTCTTCTTGACATCAACACCTACCATTTTGACAAGATATATTAATAAAGTGAGGCTGAAAAAGATACATTTTATATGCGTAAAACTGTAAAAGATTATCAAACAATATAGTAAACAGGCCAAGACTCTATACCTTAAAATTCAAAAGCATGTTATTCATGGTTAATTAACAAGTCAAAGCTAAAACACTTCCCATTCTATGTGGCTTCAACTCTTCATTTTCCTTTAAGTCCCAAGTCCAACACTTGTGTCCAACAAATTTTAAGACATGGGCAATGGGATATGACACTCCAAGATGCTTCGAAATACAAGGAAACTCTTTTTAAAAAAATTGAACATACCAAATTCAATTGAAATTGCAAAAGAAAAATCCTGAGCAGATTTGCATAGCTTCTAATGACACTAACTAGTTTTACCTATTTGATCACAATAAAAATATTAACAGATGAGAGGCTAACACGAATGAGTTGCTTTGGCTGGCTTGTGTTTCACTTACTCATCAGTTTGTGCACCAGAGGCTAACAGATGAGAGGTATGAATATTAACAGTTTAGGGAATCTTGATGCTGTTACTTGGGTGACTCTTAAAGACCTGATTCCTCAAGAATTGCCTATGAAGATGAAACAAGACTTATGTTGTTTATTTGATTCAATGTTGTGCTCCACATACATTTGAAGACCTGGAGTGATAATGGTATGAAAAAGCTTAAGCTTCTTCTTGTGGATTGCCAGTACATGAATCATGAAGATGAAAGATCAGTTCCAACAAATTTTGCCTTAATGATTTCTACTACAAAAGTTTACTTCAAGGGTTTCTGCAGCAGATATGGTATATGGGGTTACTGCACTGCTTGAATCATTTATGCAATCGGATGGCACTGTCCCTAAGTAATCTTGATAAGCTGAAATCTGGAATGCAACAAGCAATCAAGATACAAAGAGCTATTCTTAGGCAAGGGAGTGCTGCACCTGCAATAACGAAGAGTGGGTGAAGCTTGAAGATTCGATAGACACAAAGCTGTTGGGTCACCCCCAGGCTCTGATTAAGTTCTGTTACTTTCTAATGGATGCCTTGAAGGAGAAGGGAGCAAAGTTGAAGCCTTTGCTTTGTGCCTGCATATTGCAAGAGCCATCTAAGGTGTTGATTGTTGGGGTCTGTGGGAAGCCTCGTCTCGGAAATGCATTCAGGCACGCGCGCGGCTGAGGAAACCGGAGCTGAATTCTTCCATGAACTGTTTGAATCTTCATGGATTGTGTTGGATGCAGGTGTTGTTAATTCCTTCATGCTCAAACTAACCGAAAAGCTTTGATGTAAAGCTTCCAACATTAGAGCAATTTTAACTTCTTTGTTAAAACAAAAACATGTGTTTATTACTTTTAACCAATTTTTTAGCTTGTTTGAAATTATTCATTAATAAAAACTCAGTTTACTGCATATGCAACTGATATGATAATTCTGGATGATCATTAGCATTTCTGATTATGAGGAATTGTTATGTTTATTTAAGAATTTTCTTTTACTCAGGCTTGCAGATGTTTGAATATTTGTTTCTTGGGTTTCAAGTTTCATCTTTAACACTGCTGTTCATTCATATTGCGACCCTTTTTCGGGGGAAATAACGAAACCAACTTACAAGCAAGTACAAGTTGTACAAGAAACAGAAACACAAAGAATTGTTATCTATCTAATCGGTGGGCATCTGAAACCGACAAATAGGGCAGTAATGGCTCTGCTTCAACCATCTTTGGATGCAACCGCCATGAAAGACATGAGAACATGGCATCTGAGATGCTTCAAATCCAACTCTGAGTTCTTCTAAGCACACCATGCAGTCTCCTTTCTCCCCATCTTCTACTTTGACCCTCTTCACCATCTTTTTAACAGACGACTCTGCCGCTGCCACCATGCCATAGTTGTTGTTTTCGAATTCCCTCCTCGATTCCGCTAAAGCTCTGGTCATCGAGGTCTCCTGGTTGGTGGTCATGGCCATGGCCATGGGTGCCACATACATATCCGAACGCAATTGCAAGGCTCGACAGTAATGTCCCTGGTCCCGCATCCTACGCACAGTTCCAATCCCACATTGCATAATATCTTGAAGGACCCCTTCATACTCATCGGAGGACATGTCGACTCTGAGCTCCTCAAGCTTTGGAGCAAGAACCTGGTGAAGGAGGCGGGGGCTTTGCAGGAGGTTCAAACGGAAACAAACAGTTCGTTGGGAGAAGAAAGGGTTGGCGTTGGCGGCGGTGATGTACCCAACATTAACGCTTAGTACAATCTGGATTGAACCCGGAGGTATTTGACGGTGGTGGGGCGTGATTTGCACAACCTGAGAATTCTGCCATACAATCTTGAATGCCATTGAGTTTAATGTTTGAAACTGAAATTATATCTGCCGCTACTATTTATAAAGCAGAGCAGTGGTAATGGCGGCTTAAAGAACAACAAGATTACCGTTATAAAAAAGTTGTAAAATTCTCCGCGTAATTTTTTTAGGGTAAACTATCTATTTGACCACCAATCTATTGGTGAATTTTAAAATGACCACCATAGAAAAAAATGCGTCATTTGACTACCCAAACTATTAAAATGGGATCAATTTGGCCACCTGCCGTTAAGAGGCTAACGGAAGCTGACGTGGCAGTTAAAAAATTAAAGGTATAATTACACATTTCGTACTTACTATTTACACATTCTTTTAATTTAGTCCTAATTTTAATCTAATAAAATAAATTAATTAGGTGGTGACACGTGTCAACACCTTATTGGAGGAATTTAATTATTTATATTTAATTTAATAAATGAAAATAAATGAAACTTTTACACCCAGCGTGAATCGAACCTGGGTGGCTGGGTAACCTAGGCAAGACGCACATGGCAAAGCCACTGGGCTAAAGCCATTTTTTGTGATAAAAAGTGCAAATAATTAATACAAAGTGCAAATTATCTGTAAATTAATATAATTCATCAAACTTCGACTGCCTCCCAGATGCTCTTCTTCTTCTCATCTTCAACAAACTGCACGACCTCAAATCTCTCACCAAACGCCTTTCAGTCTCAAAGCGTTTCAATTCCCTCCTTCCTTTAATCGACGCCGCTTTCATCTCAATCCCACCGCTCAAACACCCCAACTCCTCCACTGCAACTTCATATGTCAACACTGCTTTCAGACTTTTGATCTTTCAGACTTTGAGAATAATTTGATTATTTCTGGGGTTTAACATTTAATTGTTAAGCATCTTTTGTTCTCTTTCATATTGGCAATTAGAGTTAATAATTTCCTCTTTCGTATTTGATTTTCTGGAGTTATTGAATGTCTCAAATAGATGTTCCCCAAATCCTCTTTATCATATTCGTATTCATATGCATAATTTATTTATTTAGGGTTTTCTTTGAATTCTACTTCTCTGTTTTATTCAACCTGTGACGATTTTATTAGGATTTGGATTTGTTTCAGTACCATCCAATCTAATTCTGAAGCAGAAGAAACTGTTTTCTGTGCAAGTTTTGTTTTGTGCATAATAGGGAAAGTCATATGGAAGACAATCTTTGCTACTTTTGATGGTAATGAAGAATTTTAGGACTAAGAATAGGTCCACCATGAACACTAGAGACAAGTTAACAGTGAGCTCCAAATTGGACCATTTCTTGCTTGATTGCGACGTCGTTTGAAAGAGTCGCCATTTCTGATGCGAACAGGCATGGGGTGTTTTGTGTGGGAAAAGAGGAGCTTGTTGACATGAGTAACTCCATGAACACGTTCGAATCGTCGTCGCCGCCAATTGAGAGGAGTCCGGTTCCGGAATTGAACATGAAACTGTGGTATTCGCCGGTGCTGGAGTTGCCGGAGTCCGGGTATGTGATGGAAGGGGCAACGCTTGTGCTTATCAGGCCTGTTGCCGATGGGATGATTGAAAACGACGGCGGTGATTCACTGGTCGGAGATGAGATACCGTTTAGTGAAGCTGTAAGGGAGATGAACAAAGTGAAGAAGAGTTATTTGATGATGATGAGTAAATAATAAATAATTAATTTATTTTATTAGATTAAAATTAGGACTAAATTGAAAGAATGTGTAAATAGTAAGGACGAAATGTGTAATTATACCTTTAATTTTTTAACTGCCACGTTAGCTTTCGTTAGCCTCTTAACGACAGGTGGCCAAATTGATCCCATTTTAATAGTTTGGGTAGTCAAATGACGCGTTTTTTCTATGATGGTCATTTTAAAACTTTTCTAATAGATTGGTGGTCAAACAGATAGTTTACCCTTTTTTATGCTTTAAGGGTTAGTTTGTGGATTTAGTTGGTAGGATTTTAAATTTATATTTTAAGTTTTTTAGGTTAAAAAATAGTAGATTTAAAATTTTAAAGAATGGCCTGACACATTAACTAAATGGATAATACAAATTTAGTTCCTCAATTGTAACTAAAATTTTATTTTAGTACTTTCTCAATATTTTAAAAAATATTTTAAAAAATATAAAAACATTAGAAAAACTTTTATAATATATGAAAATTCATAACTTATTTTAAAAATATATATATTTGAAAATTATAATTATATGTAAAAATTAAAATCATACAACTTTTAAAAGGATTTTAAATTTTCAAGAAAACCTAAATGACAATAACATCAATCATCATAATTCAATCCAAATCAATAATATTAAACCCTATATTAATAAATTAATACTCATTAAATTTTAAATTTTGTAGAAAAATAAATAAATTTAAATTTTTTAATAAATTTAATATATATATATATAATCTAAAAATGTCATGCGACGTCACTAGAGCATGTCGCATGACACATTATGATGATACCACATGGTAGACATGGGTGTATCCACATTAGTATTTGAGGGGTCAATTGACACCCCTTAATTTGTCGGGTATGGAGTTTTCAAAGAGTTAGTATAAATTTTTTTTATAGAAAATGTTAGAATTGACCTATTTAATATGTTGAGGTACGGGGTCAACAATAGTTAATGTAGTTGTATGAGAATTCTCCATTCCTCATGCTTTACAGTGACCTCACTATATGAAATTTTTGGCTCTGCCACGGATGGTAAATAGTCTAAAAATATTAAAATTTACCGATCGAAATAGTAAAAATGTTTAATTGATGTAATTTTATAATAAAATAACTTAATACGTTTAATTTCTCAATAAAATAGCTTAATTATAGGGCAAAAAAGTCATATGTTGACCTTTTTTTTAAGTTTAGTGGGGGGTTAACCATTAAACCAAATATGTATTAACAAAAAAAATCTTAAATATAAATACATATAAAATATTTATAGAACACATTCAACATGTAAATTAAAATTGTACCACCATTTTTATGTTAATTTTTTTTGTCAAACATTAAGTGACATATTGGTATGATGTATTTTAAAATCATTATATAAAAGACAATAGATATAATAATAAGTGAAAATATCTATTTTTTCATCACGTTAACCATATTTTAGTGGCACGAAAAAAACGTCACCTTTTATATCTTATAAATATGATGAATTAAATTGTCACGAATAAATTTTATAGGTGATAAATTTGTAACGCCATTGATTCAAATCAAATAATAATAATAATAATAAATCGTCACTATACTTCCATTTCATCAGAGACGATTTTACAATGTCACTATTTTAACTAAACATCATTGAAAGGTTTCTCACCAATTTTTTGGAGGTAAATTTTGGCTCCAAACATATGGTGACGAAAAATAATGACATTTTTTAAAATTGTCATAAAAGATATACTATTAATCACAAAATATGACGAAAACAAAAAATCGTCATATTTATAGTACATTTTGTGACGTTATACACAACGTCATATAGAATTTTTGTCATAAATTGGTAAATTTGTTGTAGTGTATATGGAGGTCATTTTTGACCCGCGTCGCACACCTGATTTTGGTAGATGAGTTTTCTAGTAAGAATCTTTTACATACACAATATTTCGAACTCAAGATTTGCTTAAGCGATACCAAGCTGCTTATCACTTGAAAGTATCCTCTCCTTTTGTTCTCATAGAGCTGTGTCGATTTTCGAATTTTTTAGATATGCATGTGGATGTTTCCTAAAATGATGGTTATTGTCAATTGTGGGTTCTTTTTATCGTTGTTTATTTGGTGCGAGTTGTCAAGGTGCCTATGTAATACTCAGCTGTTGATTGTTTTTGGTGCATGGCTTACTTTTATGCTGTCATTTACATTTTTTTGTTCAGAAAATAACTTGCACTTCATTAATTTAAAGAAAAGGGGAAACGGGCTTCGAAGAAGCTTACAGTCCTATATCCGCAAAAAAGAAAACAAGCATCACAACAACGAAAGCCAAAGGCATTGAACCAAGGCATAAGCCTAATAACCGAAACAAGATGAAAAGCTCCTTGGTCGCAAGGAGAGAGAGGTTGTATCCACCATTGACCTTGGGGATTCATCGGCAAAGTAGAGTAGCCATGGAAATCCACCGCAGGGAACAAACATGTTCTCCATCTTACCAAACAAGCTAGACCCTCCGCGCCTTCGCCTGAGAGCTCTATCCAGAGGCAGGCTTCCGTTACACCGGTAACGATCCTTATCAAGGCAAACGACACAAAGAATATTATTCGAACAAACATGGAGAACCAGGCTCCCTGACCTTCCCTAGCAAAAAAACACGAAAACAAAGGCAGGCTCGTTGCAGGCTCCAAGGCCTTTCATCGGATCAGAGAGGGCAAAAACGTAAGTCCTGCTCGTCTGGGAGAGCTCCATTCGGAGGCAGGCTCCCAATTTCGTCGTAGAAAAGGGCCTTGTCACCAAAACCGCAGGAGAACATACACCTATCTGATCTGATTCAACAACTCGTCCAAGCAATCTTAAAACAGTCATTCTCAGAGATGACGCATGATCGACCAAATACCAAGACCTTATCGAACTGATCTCAACCGGAGGAAAAGAACCGCCCGGATCCCATCCAAAACATCCCACCTTCAACTCTCGGGGCTCGACATCCATCCATGACCCTCTTAAATTTCTTATCCCATAAAAAAATACTAGTCCTATAATAATAATCTTGATAAGAAAAACTCCAGGGGAGTAGCCAGATTTCAAGTGAACCGAGAGCCAACGGACGAAGCTTTTTTCCATACGCAAGGACCAGTTTAACAGCAAACAGGATAACAAATAATTTACTCGGGCTTACCAAGATGATGAAAGAGGGGCTTTGAAAACCGGAGTAAAACCGGGCAAAGAGGAACATGATCCCATAATATCCGGGAAGATGCAGGTTCTGCAGATGAACCATCCACCATTTCCTTTTTGAAAAGTCAAAAACCACTAAAAAGGAAAGTGGCTCATGTCTTTTTCCAACTCAGCAAATGAAAACAATGGACCCCATTCTCTCTTCCCAGCAAATGCAAATGATGGACCCCACCAGATCCCAAAGAGGATACCGGTCAGCAAAGCAAGGTACCAGTCTCCTGGGACACAGCAACCCAGGTACGAGGGGGCCGGTTAACATACCATTTTCCGGGGGTAAGAGCATTTTCTGGCGCAACGGCGGCTTTCCAGGACTGGTGGTCATTCCCTGTGTCATCGTCAACGCCATTCTCCGACGCAGTGGCGTACAGAGAAATGTTCGAAGAGAGGAGCACCATCGCAAAGGTGAGACATTCCCGGGGGGTCTGAGTCGTGAGAGATTTCCTACCGGTGATGAGGTCCGCCGATTGCCGTCACCATCGCCCATCGGGACGAGTCTCCTCCACCGGCCGATTCGCAGAAACATGGATGCCCTCGTCCAAGACCGTTCAGTCGCACACCCCGGCGTCGTCTCCCGGAAAGAGGAGACGAGAACAGAGTGGCACACCACCACCGGTGTTGATGGAAACCTCGCGGCCAAGAGACCGTCTTCCAAACCAGCCACGAGAACAGTCCCTTGGGAAACCACTATTTCAAGGGAAATTGAGTTCAGCATCGTCACCGTCGAAGGACCAAAACGCCGGCGAGACCAGAAAACGCCCGACGCTCCTCCGATCAACTACCGATCGGCCGCACTAAACGCCCTAAAACAAGCCTAGGGTTACTCTTCGGGAGGGAATTAGGTTTTGGCGCGTTCGGCGCGTTCTATGAGAAGGAACTTTACTAGAACCCCTTATTTACAAAGCACATCATTTTGTTCACTTTTTTGATGAGCTTATGCTGTCATTTGCATTCTACATCAGGATTTATGTATTATGAATTTATAGTTTTGTGTTTCAGTTTAATAGCATTTTGGTGATCTCTTTTTCTCTTTTTGCTATGGGAATTGTTTTTTTTTTGTGTGATCTAGTTATGAAGGATTTTTTGAATAAGATACAATATTATCTTTTAAAAAAATTGTTGTTGAAAATGTCGTTCAATGATGTCTTCTTTAATCATTCTAGACGTTGATGAACTTATTTAGTCTTCTCTATCACTATAAGTTTAGATTTATCCAAGAAAAAGAACAATATATCTTAAAATAATTCTTATTGAGCGGACACCAACTTAACTTAGATAATGAGAGATGAATCTTTGTCTTAATTTTTGTCAATTTTGAACAAAACTAACCCAGAAAGGAGAAATGTTAGTGCCAATTTTGACGATGATTGATGGGAGATTAGGGTTTTTTTAAAGGGTTAACTACTAGATTGTCACTTATGTTTTTCCCCGGTACAGAGTTGGTCATCGATTTTCAAAAACGATTATTAAGGTTACTTATGTTTTCGGTTTTTAAATTTTTTCTCAAAAGGATAAATTACCTAGATAGTCCCTAAACTATTACTTCACTTTTATTTTGACCACCGAAATAAAAATAATTTGTATAATTTTACATTTAATAATCCATATTTATATTTTTTTTATTTTTTCTCTTCCACCATCTTTCATATTCTTCTCCGTCTAACTGAAATAAAAATAATGCGAAAATAAGGGAACACTCTAGATTTATTTCTAAGGGTAAAAGAAAGAGCATTAGAATGCTATAAGGTAAAAAATTATTCTAAAATAAATTGAAAATTAAAAAAGGAAAAAGGATTACCCTACTACAACAATCAACACAATGTAAATTACAGTGTTCTTGACAGCTTCCACGACATCTGACTGTTGTTCAGGTGTACCTATGTCTTTTGAAACAATGTCTATTATCATTCCACCATATTTAGGCTGCAATATAGACATTTTACGTTATGCAAAAATGAGGAAACGAACGAGTAATGGAAGGATAGAAACTTATTTCAAAGTTACATTTTGAAATGGTATCATATGAACATTTTCAGTTGAGCTTGCTGAAAAATAGAGTTTAAAGTGCAAGAATTTTTTTCTCTGTGCAATTTATGCTTGCATAAAATTTGGCAGAATAGATAAAAAAAACTCGCATATATTATGATAACTCAAGAAATGATCTCATTTGTATCTATGGCCCACCACATCACCGGATAACGGTATTAGCGTCGGGAGTATTTTAGACGACGAAAATAAATTACATGGGGCACATTAAACACGTCCAAAGTTTAGGCACCGCATTGAAGTTTCTATCAAAGTACAGGGAGCATTGGTGCCAATATCCCAAAAAATAAACTGTCAATTCATAATGACATTAAAAGATGGTAATATATGTTCGTAAATATTTTTAACTATTTGACTTGACAATGCACATACCCTTTGCAACACATTGTGATTGAATCAAGATCCTTTAGGATGAACATCATCCACTTTTGTACTAATACTATTCATTAGGTTTGATATAATTCTTACTTTTACAATTCAGCGACTAAAACAAAAATATTGTCAAGATTATAACTGGTATAATTCAATCTAATAATCTGTAATTTAGAATTTAATATATTGTAGTGTAAAAAATAACAATAACTTATGCAATTAATTATTATTGATTCATTCCGAATATACTGACATAAATAGCTCACATATATTAATTATTATGAGAATTTCTTAATAGAATCATTCTGAACATACGAACATAAAAAAAATCTCATATATTATGAGAACTCAAGAAATGATCTCATTTGTATCTATTTTAATTTTTTGATAATACTTTTAAAGTGATTATAAGGTTGTATTTGTTTATACTTTTAGTTAACTCTTCAATAAATTAAACATTGCAAGTAAAGATGCTCAAATTCGAGTTTTTTAATAGTCTTAAAGTGATTGCAATGCACACACACCTAACAAACATTATGAATAAACTCGAGTTTTTTAGGATGAACAACATCCATTTTTCACTAAAATCACTGGTTAAATTCTCAAATTCGTATTTTCTATGATAAAAGTTATTGTCTTTTTCACTCCAACCACTATTGAGTTGGTTTCTATCTCAAATTTAATCTGTGGGCATTTCAAACCGACAAATAGGACAGTAATGGCTTTGCCTTAGCCATTTTTGAATGCAGTCGCCATGAAAACCATGAGAACAAGGCATCCGGCAAGCTTCGAAACCAACCTCTAGTTCATTCAAACATATCACGCAGGTTTCATCTCCGGCTTCCACTTCAACCCTCTCCAGCATCTGTTCGATGGACGCCTCTCTAGCCGCCACCATGCCGTAGTTATTCACCTCAAACTCCGATTCCGATTCAGCCAGAGCAGTCGTCAACAAAGTGTCTCCGTCGATATCGGTATCCGTGAGCACTGCCTGTATACAGCAAATTAAACACAGGGCTCCGCAATCACTTTCCCCCGCGTCCACACTCGTCCGTGCAGCTCTGATCCCGCATTCGGCGATATCTTCAACGAGGGCGTCGTAGAGAATAGACGCCGTGTTGAGCCCAACTCTCGCAAACCACGGGTCGAGAAGTTGACGAAGCTGGTCGAGGTTTTGCAGGATGCTGAGACCGAAACTGACGAGTTCGAATGGAGAGAAAGGGGTGATGGTGTTAGGAGGGATGGAATGGGAATAGCCGGTTACGGGGTCGATACGACGGAGATCAGTGGCGATGCTTAGCTTGACTTGGATGTCGTCGACAGGTAGAGGATGATATTCACGCAGGAGGCCGAGAAAAGAAACTTGGACGGAAATCGGAACCAACGCCATTAAAGAAACTCGGATGAGAACACTAGCTCTAACTTGATAACTAGTGTTGATTCTCAGAGTTTGTGATTCTTGGTGTGTATTTAAGTATTTATAAGAGGGAAACATGGCGCCACAAGGATTCTAACTTCTACTCGGATTAAGAAACCTATGTCTCAAAGGAATAAACACTCGGTTTTTTTTTTTCATTCTTAGGACACCTAATTGTAATGTATGAATCTTTCGACGAATATTTTCTACATATACAAGACATCAAATTCGAAACATACTTAAGCGATACTAAATTACTTATTACTTGGACTAACTCTCATTGGTTAATAAATAATGCGTTATTAACTAGCCATTTGGACATTGACTTATCAGCTCCCTTTTTATGCTTTTATATATGTCCCAATACTAAAAATTAGGTTTAAGATTTAAAATTATAATTTAGGGTTTAATGTGGAATGTTTTAAGTTTATAGTTTAGGGTTAGAGTGTAAGGTTTAATTTTTTTAATGTTGAAACATATATAAAGACACCAAAAAGGAAAATATAATTTTTTCACCAGCTTACTCAAAAATTGTAAAAGATTATGGAGGAGTTTGAAATAAAAAATAAGGTATAATGTAGAAAAATGCTTCTAACGTTTGATTGGATAGTTACTTTGGCTTATATTATTTTTTAAAAGTAATTTAACCCTTAACGTTTCATTCCAGACTAAATTTGTTCTTCCGTAGATAAAAACTATAAGTCAACTAACTGTGAACACTTTGAGATGACCTGACATAATGACACGTCAGCAAAAATAATTTTATAAAATTTTATTTGGTTGATGTATTATTATGTCAAGTACATTTGTCTAAATGATATTGTCTTGTTAACGTGCAATACCATGTTGGTTTGCCATGTCATTTTAAGACGTTAAATGTTAGTTGACTAACGATTTTCATTCACGGATTAATTATTTTTTTTTCAAAATAAAACATTAAGAGTTAATGCTCTTTAAAAAGGAATATGAACAAAAATAACTATCCAGTTAAATTTTAGAGATAATTTTTTGACATTATAACTAAAAGTGTATATTGTGGCTCACGCAAGCACAACGTTATAAACAATTGAGCAAAACATAAATGACTACCCATATGTAACAGTTTTTGCAGTTTTTTTTGGATAAATCATATAACACATATCTAAAAAAAATAAAGGGTTTAAGTATGTTTAAGTGTTGAATATAAAAGTTAAAAAATGATTTTTATTCATTTTATTTGATGTGACATTTTTATAATTACTTTTTCTCTAAGAATTCAATAATTTTTTTTATTTCAAACTACGATGGGCCATGTTGCTGGAAAATATTCCTATGATGATGGTTGTTGTTAATTGTTGTTTATCTGTTGCGAGTTGTCGAGGGGCCTGTGTGATACTCAATTGTTGATTGTTTTTGTTGTATGATTTATTTTTATCCTCTCATTTGCTTTGTATTTATTTTTCGTTGTTTGAATTGTATTTCGATATGATTTAGTTATGAAAGATTTCTTAGTGAAGCTCAGTGTTATCTGTAAAAAAAAAATTGTTGTTAGAGTAGTCGTTTTTCGATGTCTTTTTTAGTCAAATTTAGACATTGATGAATTTGTCTCGTCTTCTCTACTATTTTATAAGTTTATATTTTTCCAAAATGTCATTAAAAGTCACAAAATTTCAATGCAAAAATCAACGGTTGTTGGAGGGTTTGGAGCTTCTTCAGATTTTGGACGGGTTTGGGGTGTTTGTCCAAAATAATTAACGGTGAGAAGCATTTTCCAAGAACAACATATTTTGAAATCATTCTCATTGAGTAACCACCGACGTAATTTAGATCAAGAGTGCTGGAACTTTAATTTTATTTTTGCCTATTTTGAGTAAGTTTTGACTTTTGAGGACAATTAACCTGAGAATAAGAAAGAAGAGAAATAATAAAAAAATTTTGATACTAATTTTATCGTTGACAAAGACAGAAAGGAGATTAATTTTTTTAAAATAAATAAAAAATTATCACATCATCATGGCATTAAAGATATAACGGTTAAGTGATTAAAAAAACGAAATCAACAGGTCTAGTGCTTTCATTCTAACTTTTATAATTTCGTAACTAAAACAAAAATATTGTCAAAACTTAATGATCGGTATAATTTACCTTGAAGTTAAATATAATGGTCGGTTAGTAAGTACATTTGATAATGAAGCGAGTTTTTTTGCATGTTTCTCTCTGCATTTTTGCACGCCTCTTTTCTTCCTTCTGCATCTTTGCACGTTTCTTTGCTGGAAAAATCTCCTCTCTTTGATTGTTCTTTATGGCTGATATGGCTGATGAACTGGCTGGTTTATCTCTAGAATCCGGTGAGGATGATCTCTTCGAAGTAGATCTGCCTGAAACAGAGCAAAAGGTTGACTATAATTTCTGTTTGGTGGGTATTTTCCTTACCACAAGTGTTGTTAACTTTCCCTCTATGAGATCTACTTTGGCAAATCTTTGGCGCCCAGTAGGGGGTATTTCCATTATGGAATTGGGCGATGGTCGTTTCCTGTTCCGCTTCTATAATGAGGTGGATGTTGATCGTGTAGACTCGGGTGGTCCCTGGAATTTCAACAATCATCTGCTTGTTCATTATCGGTTAAAATATGGGGAGGATCCGATGCTTGTTGCTCTAACCCATCTCTGCTTTTGGGTTTTTGTCCATGATATTCCTCACGGGTTCATGCTTGAAAAGGTTGCGCGTTCACTGGGAGATTTCATTGGGAGATTTATCGAGTATGACTGTCGGGATGTTTCTCTCAGTTACAAAGGAATCATGAGAATCCGTGTCCATATGGATGTTCGAATGCCCTTGAAACGCCGGAAAAAACTCTTGTTGCGCAACGGTAAACACCATTTTGTGCGATTTTCTTATGAAAAACTCACCCTCTTCTGTTTTATTTGTGGCCGTTTAGGGCATGGTGAATTATTTTGCCCGGTTCGTGTGACCAAAGGTCCTGATAATGTTGAACGTGGCTAGGACCTCTTGCTGAAAGCACCTAGTCGGAGAGTTGTAACTCCGTCGAGTATCTGGCTCCGGGAGCCTATTGAATTTGGTAAGCATGGTTTGGGGGATGTCACTGGCGGAAGTTTAGGAAAGGAGAATTGTGCTCATTTATTCTCGCCCACAAATAATCACCTATCTGGGGATATTAATCTGGCCCCGATTACAGCTGACCATTTAAAGCATTTTGCTGGCGCCACTATTCCTTTGGGCAGTAATAATGTAATTGTAACTAGCGGCTTGTCGGTTAACATGGACGTATCTATGGACCCTGTTGGGGAAGACAACGCTCTTGATCTTGTCGAGAGTTCAAAACGACAGCGTGTGATGGCTTCTACTTCATCAGTTTCTAACTCTATGGATTCTGCTGGAGTAACTACAATTATATCGGCAGACCTGATTGGACAGGTCAGCCGGTCGCAATGAAGATCATAAGCTGGAATGTCCGTGGTCTGGGGAAGCTACGGGCATTTAGACGTCTTAGAAATAAACTAAGAGAAATTAATCCCCAGATTGTTTTCTTAATGGAAACAAAATTAGATTCTAAGCGTATGGAAAATGTTAGGAGGAAATGTGGTTTTGTTAATGGCATTGATATTTCTGTAAATGGTTCCCGAGGGGGTTTGTCCCTTGGTTGGAAATCGGATATTCAAATAAATTTGCGTTCGTTTTCAGATTCGTATATTGATGTTGAGGTTGTTGATTCTGATAACTCGTCTATTTGGAGACTTACTGGCTTTTATGGTAATCCTGTTACTAGTCTACGACATACCTCTTGGGATACATTGCGCTCTTTGGGTGTTGATCGATCTTTACCTTGATTATCTATTGGCGACTATAATGAAATTTTTATGGCTGCTGAAAAAAAGGGGGCTTGGTCCGTTCTGCTAGACAAATGAATGATTTCCGCTCTGCTGTGCAGGATTGTGATCTCTCTGATTTGGGATATAAAGGGCGTTGGTACACCTGGGAGAAGGGTAAATTTGTGGCAACCAATGTGCGTGATAGACTCGATAGAGGTTTAGCTAATCCGGCATGGTGGAACCTCTACCCAAATTTTCATGTTTCTCACCTCTCCCACTCAATATCTGATCATTGCCCGGTCTTTGTTGATACTGTTGGATGTATTCCTTCTAATCCGACAACCAACATGAACTACTTTAGTTTCGATGCAAATTGGGTTTTGGAGGAGGATTTTGAACAGCTTGTTTCTAGCTCTTGGAATGGTGACCACAATCCAGTTCCGGTAAAATTAGAACGTTTAGCGCTGACTATAAAAACTTGGTGCCATGCCCTTCGATCTAGGCGCTCCCAGCTTAATAAGTCTTTGAAAGAGTGTCTGGAAAATTTAGCTTCAGTTGACCCCGATGATGATGTCCTTGAAGAGCTCACTGAGATAAAATTGGCTCTTAACTTGGAGGCGGACAAGGATGAAATCTACTGGGAACAACGGGCGCGTGTTAACTGGTTGCAACATGGGGATCGAAATACTACTTTTTGTAACACCCGGGTTTAGGGTTAGGTGAAAATAATATTTTAATATTATTTTGGGCTTGGTTTATAATTTAAATAATATTAAGGGTTTTGTGTTTAAATTAATTAATTTGGGTTGACCATGTTTTAAGACTAAAACTCCATTTAGCCATGGATTTACCTTCCTTGTAAATGTCCCCTTTCATTAAGGGTAAACAAGTCTTTTGAGCCTTAAAATAGATCACATGTGAAATAAAACACCTATTTTCTACTATTCACCTCCTTCTTCAAAATACACCAACGGGAAACAAGAGCTCTCTACCCAAATCTACTATTTCATTCAAAAGCTCCCTCATTTCAACTCCGTTTTGAAAGGTAATGGTATTTTTGACTTCCCCCCATCTCCCTCTCCATGAAAGTACCTTTTATTTTCGTTTTCATGAAGTTTTTAGAAAATGGAATTTTTGAAAGTTTTGATTAAAAATGAAATCTTTATGTGGTTAAGTGAAGTATTTTGATTTGTTATGCTTAGTTAAGGTATATAGAAGTCAAAGGGTGTATCATATGTGAATTTTAAATGATTTTGAATAATTTTCGGATTTGGGCAAACTTGGGGTTTTTGGAGGGCTTTGAGTGAGTTTTGGGGGTTGTTTTAGGTGGGTTTTGATAGGCTTTTGATAGTACTATGGATAGGGGTTGAATTAGGATCATTGGTGGGTGCAATGGAAGTTGAAAACATGGTTTTTAGACATGGTCTTGGGGCCATCCGAATTGGTGAAAAATGGAAATTGTTCATGCTTGCAACATAGTAGTTTGTGGTTGAAATGCATTCCGGGTTAATTCCAACGATGAATTATTGATGGTGAATGTTTGTTTGTGTTTGGGTTTGATTAGAATCGAGTTTGGGCATCGGTGAAGCATCGGAAGTAAATCTGGGAATTTGAAGGTGGTTGCTCGCTTGGTCTTTGAGCGTGGAAGCTTAGGTGAGTGGTTAATTGTTTTAAATGGTTTTAAAATGGTCGGTTCGAGTATATGGACTAGGTTGGGCTTGGTAGACCCACTTAGAGTTAGGATTAGGGTGGTAGCCTAATCCTAAGCTTGATCTAGAGCCTTTGGATGAACTCATTTATGTGGTTGTGTATGTCTCGTATGAAATGTGATATGAATGCTTATGTATATTGTATTATACATGTGAGATGAGATATGGCTTGTGATGCTTGAGACATGCATGATGATGGTTATTGGTGAGTACGTGCTAAGCACGAAATTGATTGAAATAGGTAATGTGAAATGAGTAAATGTTGGCACAAGTATACTTGAATACAAATGATCGATCATTAGGATGTTAGTGTGTACACATGAGTCAAAAGTCGCGCGTGGCCTTGGTGGCGTTGAGTCACCAAGGAGGAGTACGGGTTCGCCCGGAAATTGTATTTAAATAGAGTCGGTGATGAGTGGAATCCCATCGACGGGGCGTGAGGATGAGTGGAATCCCCTCCGTGAGACCGGTGATGAGTGAAATCCCACCGTGAGGTAATGTGGTTGTTGGATGTGAGTTCCAACATGTCTATCCGCGTATTCGGGTCATAGCCAGGTGCCAATGTTGTTTGATAAGTATATCAATGTGTTGAGGTTTATGATCTTTGATGGGATGCTTGAATGTGCTTACATGTATTATGGAGTTAAGCTTATGATCATGGCATTTATAATGTACATTGCTCATGCATCTTATTCTCATGACTCTTGTGGATCCTTGGTATGTTTGTGAAATGCCTTGGCTAGATCGTGCTCGGACCCTGCAATGTTGAGGTTTGTTTTTAGAGCTTACCCTCACTAAGCATCATTGCTTACGCTCTCCTTGTTCAACATTGCAGATCCTTAGTTCGCGGGTTGCTCGAGCAAGTGGAGGGCCTCCAAGTGTGGTTGTTAGCCTTGAGTGCTTCAAGTATGGGTTTTTAATGTTGGACATGTAATAGTTTGAGCAATGGGACATGTATTGTTTTGTTGGATAGTTGTTGGTTGTTAGGAGCATGTTTAGACTCCTTGATACCTTGCTTTTGTATGGTTTGTGTTGCCATGTTAAATTGTAACTCATGCCTAAATTGCTCATTTTGAATGTTAGCCATGTGCCTTAGATGTTGTCTTTATGTTTGAATGATGTTGAATGAATGCATGTCTTGTGAGGTCTTGCCTTAGTGTTAGACTTGTCTTAATCTTGTTGAAGCATGCTAATATAGTTGGGTTGCCTTAGGTTTAATTGTTATGTTGTTGTAGGGTGTTTTGGGGCACCATTATGCCTTAAAACAGCCAAAACGAGTCTGCAGCCAAAACGAGTCTGCAGACAGGGGGCATTTCGGAACGGGTCACCCGGTTCCGATACGGTTCCTTTGCAAATGGCCTGCCGTTTCGAAACGGATGGAGGTCGTTTCGGAACATTTTTGCTACTGGAATTTTGAGAAATTGACGAGATAAAGGCGTTCCGAAACGGGCCTTTGATGTTTCGAAACGGCCAAATCTCGTTGACTACGAGAAATTGACCGTCAAGGTCGTTTCGATACGGGTCACCCCTGTTTCGAAACGGTCACCCTATGGTTGACCCTGGCCTGTTGACTAAGTCAAGGCGTTTCGGAACACCCTAAGAGCGTTTCGAAACGGCCTGCTGTAAAGGACTAAAATGAGCTGTTTAAGGTTTGGTTGGTCGGAGTATGTTACATTGTTTGTATTTTCCGCTGCTGTGCTTCACATAGGTTTTAATTATGCCTATAGACAAGATAAAATAAAAAGAAATTTTCTGGGTCGTTAACCGAGGGGAAACCTTAACGGGTTTCGCTTCGGTTTTCCCCATGTGGCCCACTCGGATCGATCATCCGACCAGACCGGGACGAGGGGGTTACACTTTCTTCCACAAATGGGCAACTTTTCGGAAAAAGAAAAATAGTCAGAATGCTGAGACGAGATGATGGTATTTGGGAGGAAGATGAGTCAGCTATGGCCAATATGGCCAAAGATTATTTCGGCAATTTATTCACTAGTGAAACCGTGGACAATCCTGATAGTGTTCTTGAGCTTATTCCTCAGTCAGTTACTAGAGCACATAATGATCGTCTTTTGGCCCCTTTTTTGAAAGAAGAGTTTCACCAAGCTGTGCAGCAAATGGCCCCCCTTAAGGCGTCCGGATTAGATGGTTTCCCCGCTCTTTTTTACCAACAATATTGGCATATTGTAGGAGAAGACATTTCGACATACTGCAATATGGTTCTTTGTGGGGATGTGGCACTCGATAATGTAAACCTAACAAGCATTGTTATGGTCCCAAAAGTTGAACAGCCAGTTACAATTGACCAATTCCGTCCAATCAGTCTATGTTTTGTTCTCTATAAAATAATGGCTAAGGCTTTAGCTAACCGGATTCGGCCATTACTAGATAAGTGATTGATCCTACACAGAGTGCTTTTGTTCCGGGGAGGGCGATCACCGATAATATTTTGATCGCTTATGAATTAATGCATTCTATGAAGATTAAGAAGCATGACAATGTTGGCTCTTTTGCTTTAAAACTTGATATGGCTAAGGCCTATGATAGAGTGAGCTGGTGTTTTCTGGAGAAGGTTATGCTGGCGATAGGCTTTGATAGGCATTGGGTAGACATGATAATACGGTGTATCAGTTCGGTCAAATACAAAGTCAATTTTAATGGTACTTTTAGTGACTCTTTTGTTCCTTCAAGAGGTATCCGGCAAGGAGATCTGTTAAGCCCCTACCTCTTTTTGATGTGTGCTGAAGCTTTTTCGGCTATTATTAATCATGCAAAGAACACTGGAGGTATTCGTGGAGCTAAAGCTGGAAGGTATGGTTATCCCATCTCTCATCCTTTTTTCGCTGATGATTGCATCCTATTTGGTGCTAGCAATTTTGATGAGGCAGCTGTGATTAAGGATTTAATCTCGAAGTATGAGTCGATTTCGGGCCAATTGGTTAATTTTAGCAGATCCTCAATCTTTTTTAGTGGTAACGTACCTCATTCGACTAAAGTGTCTATTGGTCGTTTCTTTGGGGTTCGACTCTCTAGTAGCCCAGAGAAGTACTTGGGGTTGTCGAATATGGTGGGAAGGAATAAAAAGAAGGCCTTCGCCTCTTTATGCGACAAGCTTATTAAACGTATTGAAGGGTGGAGTATGCGGTTCTTGTCGATAGGTGGTATGGAGGTTTTTGTTAAGGCAGTGTTGCAATCGATTCCTATTTTCCCTATGCAATGCTTTCTTTTTCCTAAGGTCTTATGTTCTAGGCTGGAAAGTATTATGAATAAGTTATGGTGGCGTAATTGTGGTTCTGGGAAAGGTATCCATTGGTCTAAATGGGATGATATCGCCATTCCGAAACATTTGGGAGGCATGGGATTCCGTAATCTGGGACAATTTAACATTGCGATGCTTGCAAAACAAGGCTGTAAACTCCAAACAAATGCGGAAAATCTTCTGACTAAGGTTCTTAAAGCAAAATACTTCCGTAATGGTGATTTTTTGTTGGCTGAATTAGGTTCGTCTCCCTCGTATACGTGGAAGAGTATATGGTGCTCACGGGGGTTATTAGAGAAAGGCATGGGGTAGACTGTTGGTAATGGGGAATCTATTGACATATGGCAAGACGCTTGGATTGAAGGGTCGACAAATGGTCGGGTCAATAATCAAGCTCCCAATCTTAATTTTAATAAGGTTGCCGATCTCATTGATCACACCTCTCGCTCTTGGAAAACTGACGTTATCTACTCCATTTTTGATCTACCTACTGCTATTCAGATATTATGCATTCCTATTTCTAGTAATGGTGACCATGATAGCAGGATTTGGAGGGGAGATAACTCGGGGGTGTACAGTGTAAAGAGTGGTTACAAATGGCTTGTAAACCTTAATCTTGGGGCTTCAGGGGCTCCCCCGATTGTTGCAACGGACTAGTATACCGTTTTTTGCAGCTTCATATGGTCATTGAAGTTGCAAGAAAAAATTAAGATCTTTTTCTGGCGCTTAGTGCATAATTATCTACCCTTACAAGCGAACCTAATTGCTAGAAAGCTCAGTATCCAACCTCTATGCGTTTTATGTGGCACGGGGTGTGAATCCCTACATCATATGGTATGTGATTGCAAATTTATTAAACAAGTCTTGAACGAGATTGGCATCAGTGTAGGGGTTTTTCCCACCGGGGAAATAATTATCAAGTGGTTTAACTACTTCTTTGAAACTCTACAACGAGAACAGAAAGAGCTACTTATCGTATCTTTATGGGCATGCTGGTTTGCGCGAAATAAAAAAATTCATGAGAATGCTACTTACTTTGTTTCGCAGATTGCTAATATCTGTCGCAGCACATATCTAGAGGCTTCCAGTATTGTGTCGCGGTTGAATGCTACACCACCTCCCCGTACCTTAAGATGGTTACCTCCTAAATTGAATATAGTGAAAATCAATTATGATGCAAGTTTCTCAGACTCAGATAGAAAATCAAATTTAGGGATTGTAATCCGAAATGAGAATGGCGAAATTATGGCTGCAGCAACTTATCTTAAATACCAGTAGCTAATCCGGAACATGCAGAAGCTCTGGCTTGCGAACAAGCTCTTATTCTGGCTCAAGAGTTAGGGTTCCGGCGAGTTGAGGTTGAAGGCGACTCTCTCGGTGTGGTCACTAAACTGAAAAGTTGGGAAGCATACAATGGATTTCCCAGTGTTCTCTATCGGAATATTCAGCGAAGGGGAAATAGTTTCGATTACCTCCGATTCTCGTACGCTTGCCGGGAAAAGAATGGTGTAACTCATACCCTAACCCGAATTGCACTGCCGTCGGCTGGCCCCATGGTATGGATCGAGGAGGTCCCCCAATCGGTGCTTCATCTGGTTCGACAGGATCAATCTGGGGTTAATCAAACCCCCTGACTTCACGATGGCTTTCTCCTTGGTCTCCGAAGTATTCTTATCCTCTCCGCCGTGGCTGTTGCCATGGTTACCCTCAAATTTTCCTAATCGTTTCCAATTCCCAAGTTTGGCTTGGCGATGGGGTTTTTTTCAGAAGCTGCGTGTCTTTTTCTTTCCCTTTACTATACTTTACTTGAGCAGATGTAATAAATATGGTCGGTTTGTCTTCCTTTAAAGTCACAATAATAAAAGCAGCTTCTTTTTGTTCAAAAAAAAAACATAACCCGATCATAATATTTTAATAAAAAAACTTGATTAAACCCGACCAATTTCATAAAAAAGTAATAAAAAATTAAATATAATATATAATAAATGTAATAAATATATCAGGTCAGTTGAAAAAATTTCACCTTAAACCCGAATTCTCCCCAACTTTATTTTTTTTTGTAACCCACCCCACCCCAAACCCAAATTTTTAATAATAAAAACCCACCTCTATTGCGCCAGGTCCCAACAGGGACGAGTTATTTTGTCACCTATCTTTGTTCATTTATATTCTCTCAGGTCATGAGTTTTAGGCACAGTAGGAGCACCACCTTCCTTTCCCTAGAGTCTTCTTTTCCCCTTCTCTCTAGATAGGATTATGATTAGAATTAAGATTTGTCAAAAAAATATAATGATTGGTGTAATGTACTTTGAGCTTAGTTCGATTGTCATTATCACTGGTACAATATATAAGATCACATGATATCAAACATACATAAATACTAATATTTTTTTTTTGAAATAAATACTAAATATATACATAGTCTTTGTACCAGAACAATCGACATTATGAGAACTAAATTTAATTGGTCGGCATCTCAAACCGACAAATAGGACAATAATGACTTTGTCTTAGCCATTTTTCAATACAATCAGCATGGAAACCATGAGAACAAGGCATCCGACAAGCTTCAAAACCAACCTCCACTTCATTCAAACATATCACGCATGTTTCATCTCCACCTTCTACTTCAACCCTCTTCAACATCTCTCCGATCGACGCCTCTCTAGCCATAACCATGCCGTAGTTATCTCTCTCGAACTCCGTTGCCGACAACGAAGTGTCCCGGTTGATATCGGTTTCCGTGAGTTCTGCCTCTATCCAGCAACGTAAACACAAGGTTCCGCAAAGACTTTCCCCCGCATCCACCCTCGTCCGTGCAGCTCCGACCCCACATTTGACGATTTCTTCGACGATGTCGTCGTAAGGAGCCGAGGACGTGTCGATCCCGACTCTCGCAAACCTCGGATCGAGAACTTGGCGGAGCTGGTCGATGTTTTGCAAGAGTCCGAGACCGAAAGTAACCAGTTCGAATGAAGAGAAAGGGTTGGTGGAATATCCGGTTACGGGGTCGATACGGCGGAGAGCAATGGCGACGATTAGCTTGAGTTGGATGTGGTGGTGAGGTGTAAGATGATCTTCACGCAAGACCCCGAGTTCGTGAAGGAGGATTGAAATCGGAACCAACGCCATTGAAGAAGCTTGGATGGGAAAAGTAGCTCTAACTTGATACTAACCGGTATCGATTATGAGAGTTTGTGATTGTTGTTGTGGTATTTAAGTATGTATAAAACTGCAACATGCCGGCACCAGGATTCTCACATGTACTAGGATTCAGAAAACCAAGTCTCACAACACACAATAATTGTGAAATTTGAAATAAAACAAGACATGAGGTATTTTAATACGGAGAATACTTTCATATACAATTTAGTCTAAACTTTGAGTTTAGAGATTTAAATTGTCAGAGTTTTTAAGTTATAGTGGATTTTATACTTTAAATATAAAGAATTATGTAATTCTTTTACATAACTTGTATCAAAATACAACCCTCTTAATATTTTCTTTAACATTATAGTGTGATTAAAGGTAGGAATAGAAAGCATAGAAAATTTATTCTATGCACTAGTGGTGAAAAAAAATAATTACAAGCACCTTAGTTTTAGGGTTTAATGGTTTAATTTAGGATGTATGGGTTTACGTCATGGATTTAGATTATAAGGGTTGTGGTTAGAATTTAAAGTTTAGGGGTTAGAATTTAGGATAATATGTTAGGGATTTAAGTTTTAACCTATAAACTCTAAATTCTAACCACATCCCTTAAATTCTAAATCCATAAACCTAAACTCTTAAACCCTAAACTAAATCTCTAAACTCTAAACTAAGATGATTGTAAAAATTATTTGTTTTCCCTGCCAATGCATAGTATAATTACCCATAGAAACTAGATGTACCTTTTTGATGTCCCTATTTATGCTCAACACTAGAAAAAAAATAAGTTTAGAATTAGGGTTTATGATTAGAGTGTAGGTTGTATTTTTAGTGTTTAGAGTCCATAATTTAGGGTTATGACTTTTGATTTAATTTTTACTATTAAGACATAAAAAGTTACAAAAAAAGAGTATAATATTTTTGTTCAAGTAGAATATGTTCTTTCTTTTCGCACATCTTAATGCATTTGTTCGTCTGTCACTATGATACGGTTTTGTCTATTTTATGGTAGTTTGACATTCATGTAGCGATCATTATTGTGCGCTCAATGATTAGGGAAGAGTGGTAGTCTAATATGGTTAAATCCCTTTCTATAGTAGTTTATCGATGCAATCAAAATTATTAGCGGAACAATCTGTAAGATTAAATTTTTTTAATCTTTATTCATACATTAATATAGTCTTTAGTTAAAAGAGAAACATTTTCATGATGGTCGATGTGTTTTTTTATAAAAAAATGAATGACGTATTCATGGGAAGGTTCAATCTTTTTTTTTTCTTCATGCTCCTTGAGTTTACATACTTTCTTGGTAGACTTTGGTCTCCTATGATTTGAGTGCATTGTATTTGTTGTAGATTTTTATTTTATTTTTATGAAATTCAATTTTTTACATTGTTTTAAAAAATACCACATCCTAAATTTTAAAATATAAATTCTCAATCCATAAATCTTAAATATCATATCCCATTCATTTAATTTTGTTTGTGGAGTTTTTTTAACTCCACTGTCATGGAAAAATTTTACTAAATTATTTTTGCGGAAAACAAATTGTTGATATATACGTGAAGAATAAAGATTACGAATTAATTACTAAAAAAACTTGGAGACTAAAAACAAATAAAACTTTACAATAAATTTATTCACACACACAAAAAAAAACTTTACATGAAATTTAGTTGGACTAAGAGCCCAAAAATCCTTTGGGATCGGGTTAACTCTGTCAAAAAATGTATATAAATTACAAAAAAGAATATTAAAAAAAGAAGACTACATAAAAACATAAAATTACCAATTGTTTTTTATTAATTAATTTGTATTTCACATTTTACCAATATATGAATATAAATTAATGTAAATCCAATAACATTTTTCTTGTTTGATAAATCCATTAATGCTGATAGCATATTTCTACAAAGCAAAGAAACCATGAAATATTACAAGTCTATTGACATCTTTGAGCCTTCTTTTTTACTAATATTCCAAACACATCCAATCCCATTTCCCTTTTCCCTCAAATGATCTCATGAATTTGATGCAACACTCCTCAGCCTTTGGATCAACATTTCCCTCTTCCGTTAGCTTTTCGTCGTACAATTAACGAGATCGTTAGTATTCGATAACGATCAACGGAAAAATTACGTATACGAGTAGGCATTAACTTTCTTTGATTCATTCCTTTTTAGACTTTATGGTTTTGAAATTAAGTAAATTAGACTCCACTTTTCACTTTTGAGTTCATTTACCTTTTAAATCTTTGTTGGCTTGAAGTTGGATAAATTAAATCTTGACAAAATCATTTTACAGTCCAAATAATTTTAAGTCGTTTAAAAAATACAAATGTAAGATCATCCGTCAAGGTGCAACCTTTTAAGAAATTATATTAAAAATTTAAGGATGAAATTGCAGAATTTTAAGGGTACAATCTCCCCTGATCCATCCTAAAATTAAGTAAATCAAACCTTAACCCCATTTTTATTTAAATGCTTCTCAAGTCATGTTCAATTTTGAAATTAGACAAATTAAACCCTAACTCATAATTTTTAAAGTTTTAAACGGATTGTTTAACAATTAGACTATAATTATTATTATTATTTGATCCCTTAATGTTTCATCTGATTTTGTCCTGGGAATAACACACCCCAATGGTTGAGTGACTAATCAGGTAATTTTCCTCAAAATAAATAAATAACCTCTAAAATGTCGCATAATATTGGATTTGTTGACATATTTATGCATATAATCTCATGAAAATAAAGCTAAGAAAAGAAAAGCAGCATATTGAGGATAATTGGTAGACCATGAGAAAGGAACTAGAAGTTTGCATTTGGCATATGCTTTCTTTAACACAATCAAAGCAAAACAACAGTGGGAATAAGAATGTACAGGAAGAGTGGTTGCTTCAATGCACTTGTTTATGCTTCGATTCTTTCCTTCGCCTTTCCATGTTTCTTCTCGTACTTTATTTTCGATTCTGATAAGCTCCGGGATACCTGATCACCACTCAAACATAAATATATTCTCATTGATGATAATTGAAATTCATTACTATTTTCTCAACGTAACTCGAAAAGATTTATGTCACTTGTTTTTACTGCAATAAACCATTAGCAGGGTTCTCATTTTTACACCATTTGGTTAAACAAGATACCCTTGAGCAAATTCAATACAATATGTATTCATTAAGAGATGCTATGTAAAACAACATTACTAATTCGTATAAACGTTCATTGCTAAACGCCGAGAGAAGAAAGAGATCACTGTGGCACAAGAAAGATGAATGCAGATCTTAAAAATGAATGGAATAGAGAAATTTGAAGTACTTAATGCCATAAACATTTGTGTTTGAGAGAGAGACGGAACCTTGATCGAATAAGCCATGGGCAGCAATATATCTGGGTTCATTGCATCCTCTGGGAAGTTACGCAAAGCATAAATGAGTTTCTCAAAGGATAAATGTACCTGATGAACAATGTACATTGTAGCAATGTCAGAGAAATGATCTGATTAGTTGGATCTCGAGAAAATAAGAGTTCTTTAACTACTTACCAAATCATCATGGCAGTATTTCAAAAGGGCCAAACCGACTTTAAAGACAATCTTGATGCCCTGCAAAATAAAAAGATGAAAATTATTTTCTTTTACTAAAAAGAACAATTTTCAGGCCATGTAATTTATTCAGCAGCTTGAACCTATATCATATTTCCCATCACTAACCTCAAAGAGGAATACATCCCAAATTCGAAGAGCCAAAGGAAACGGGAAAGAGTACGAGAATACAGTTATGAACCACTGGCTAGCATACATGCTTGGATTTATCATCTCCCGGCTAAAATGCTCACCCAGCTTTGGCAAGTGCTCCCTCACCAAGTGCTCAAACTGAAACAAGTATTGCTGTACAAGCGGCAGCCCGACCTACCAAGTGCATACAAGTTTTCAGGGAACTGACAAATTATATAATGATCGGATGCTAATTAAATAAAAATCTCTGCTCAACAGAAAAATGCACCAAATGTCAGTGGCAAGAGAAAGTTCAACAAAAAATTCCAGTCATATTAATATGATAAACCAAAGGGCCTACTGATTCCTAATTGAACCAGCCGTTGTTGCCTGATTCTATGATCTAAGTTCTCATGACTCAGTGCTGCAGAACCAAGGTTACTTGTGCATTTTAGAAATTATATCTCTACTATGGGCAATGTTCTTAACTTTGTAGTTGTATTGGGTTTCTCTACTAATATAAACCATTAACAACATAAAATGGCGCATCCAGCTTCGTAGATAGCAAAAAATGGGTTTAAAATACAATAAGTACCTGATATAATCCTTCCATAGGAGCATGAACAGCTCCTTTCAGTAAGGCAACCAATAACCAAAATGCATCCTCTTCACTCATATAAAGAAGCAAAAGACCTGCTAAAAAACCCATTCCCTGCATTTTCAACAGAAACCAATATCGTTATCTACCTAGACATATATGAATATGCGGGGCTCCAAACATGAGACAAACCTGGACATAGCCGACAGCTCTATCGAAGACAGAGTATGCCTTCAAAACATTGTAAAGGGACCTTTGGCCAGGTCCATGTCTCTGCTGAAAGAAAACATGTGTGGGGAAGGTGCGAGATATATCCCGAATTATATCTAGTTCTGAAGCAGATGTCTCATAAATTACAAGTTGCTGCAACAGCATAAGGTTTCATCAGTGAAGAATATGTGCAACAAGGAAGCACATTTTCATTATAAAAGAACCTACAAGAAATTGAAGAAATACCTCATAAACCCCTGGGTTCATCAGCAAAAGGTCCCGACTTCCAGAGATCAACTGCCAAACAAGACCCCTTAAACAATCAGGAATACCTTTCCTTATACGCCTTTTAACGACATGAGGCTTTCTCCTTACATAATGTTTCCAATCACTCCCACCAACCCCAATCATTTTCCTCCATTTTCTAACTCTTCTAGCTTCCCTGGAAAATTTTAATCACCATAAATCACAATTAAAATTAATGTTCATTAGCACAAACTATACAATCCTAATGACAGCATCACTCATGTCAACTTATAGAACTTGACACAACAATTAAAGGAAAGATATGCTACTAACCTACTCCTCGGTAAACTGTCTTTAGCGCTACTGCTATTAACACTCTGCTTTATAAAACCGTATCTGTCTACGGGTCTTTCTGGAGGAACTGGTTCTGGGTCAAAGTCATCAAATCCTCTACCCCTTTCCATTTCACTAATTCAAAGAAGCAGCATGCCAAGAGGCAAACCGACTATGTTCCTTCTAACCTTTACGACAAAAAACACCGGGAATGTGTTTGATCACGTATGCAAGCAGAACCTGATAGCAGCAAAGAAATCAACAAAGAATCTTACAGCCACAATAACCAAGACCAGAATAAGTTAACTTCGAAAGGGCAACTCTATTTATCACAAAAGATTCAATCTAAAGTGATTTAAGTATCGAAATCACATCCCTTGCTGCAGGCTGGAGACATTAAAAAAATGATATTTACAGCATAATATGATAGCTTTGGTTTTTGAAAGATTATGAGCATATTCCATGACCATATACCCTATAATCACAACTCACAATCAATAAGAAAACATGCCAAATTTACTATTAGAATACCAACAATTATAGAAAACAAGAGGAAAAGTAAAACCCATCAAAGGAAAAAGCTAAAAGAAACAAGATTGAACCCCTTTTTCAGCATCAACGCGAATTAACCATTATACTTCTGAACTAAGAAACACATACAACAAGAATCAAACGACAAGATCAAGAAGAGAAACTTAAAACCCACCAAGATTTCACAATAATACGAAATGGGTATTCCAGAAATGCCAATCAAACAATGAATAATTACTGAAAATTAAAATGAAAACCCCATGCAAGGAGTTATAAGAAAGAAAAAAAAAGAAGCAACAAACCTGGGAACTTGTTGAGGAAATTGAGGGTTTGCTTTCTGTTAAGCGCTACTTTCTGTTGCCATTGTTTCACCAAAGACGGAGCTGAACGGGCTTATCATCCTCCAAGCTTTGATTTTTGAACCCACTTTCCGTAAATCAGAGTGTTTTGATTTGAGTTGGTTAAATGGATCTGGATATATATATATATAGGAAAAGCCGTAGCATTAAAGGCCAGTAAAATTCTTAATGGCATAACGACAAATTTAGTACTTGATTTTTCACTTCTTGTTAATTTGATCCTTATTTGGCATTCTCTTTTATTCATTGCTGGCGTGGAACAATTTACATCAGTAAATGAATTTAAAATTACTATATTTTATATTTTTTAATTTCTATACTGTAAAATTATGTAAGGAGCACAAGTTACCGTGGTAATAAAATAGTGTCATGCTAATAATGAAATACACGCGGACTATCATATCGGTTGTTCGTAAAAAAGTTAATGGTGTAATCATTTATTTCATTAAAATCAGAGTAATTTGACTAAAAATAAAAAAGGTAAATGGTTAACTTTAACTACAAAAATCATACATACATGACCTAAAAATATGGGATGGTATCTCCTCCGGAAAATCAGGAGAATTCAGAAAACCAAAGCCTTAATGTCGGTAAGGGTGGTTCCGCTGGGGTTTAAGGCCTTGGTGGCGAGGCTTCTACGGTGGGACGACATGGGATACCGCTGCAGGATAGGTTGAAGGCAGGGATGACGACGGGTTTATCAGTGTTGCAGGCCGTTGGCACAGGAGCAGGTGTGGGTGGTTCGCTTGGATCATCGCATGAGAATACTTTATTGGGCAGTATGGATTTAAATGAAATTGGGCAGACCTCGTCTCCTTTGACAATTGTTGGTGAGACTGCTCACTCTGTCGGGGACAATGGGATGCAGATAAGGGTTGTGGGCAATCCTATTTTTGAAGGTGTTGTTGATTTCGACGTTAACATGAAGACAGGGGATGATCCGGTGACTGCAGCCGGGGCTACTCGTACCTATGCTAACCTACTTGCGTGTACGAATGATGGAAAAGGATCAGAATTCTCTAGTGTATCGGGTGAGGACATAGTTTTTAGTGATGATGATGTTACGGTTAATACTGGTGGCCCGTATCCTGTGATCAAATTCTCTGAACGGGTGCATGAGTTGTTTGATCGTAGCATGGATAAGGCTCTTATTGTTCGTTTGCTTGGTCGCTCGATTACTTATCGTGTCTTATGGAACCGTATTCAAGCACTATGGAAATTGGTAGGCCAATTCTAATTGATTGACCTTGAAAATGACTATTTCTTAGTCAAGCTTGAGAGTGTTGAGGATTATGTTCGTGTTTTAACTGCTGGGCCATGGACTATCTTTGGTAGTTATCTTACGGTTCAGTCGTGGAGCAGAGAATTTTCTACGTCGCAAGCTCATCCTTCACACGTTGTGGTTTGGATTCAGCTTCCAGGGCTGCCCTTCTGTTACTATTCCAAAAGTTTGTTTCATCGCATTGCTTCGATTATCGGTAAGGTCGTGAAGGTGGATTACAATATTGTTGTTGGTGAACGCGGTAAGTTTGCTCGTCTTACTGTTTTGGTTGACCTCTCTAAACCCTTATTGCCATGTATTGGTATTGATAATTTCCTACAGAAAATAGAATATGAGGGCTTGCAGCTCATCTGTTATCATTGTGGCATTTATGGGCATACTATGGATTTTTGTGCAAGTAAGGTTAAGAAGGTTTCGAATGATGTTTCGAAGGAGACTGTTGACACTACGAAATCTCCAGATCATGAGAGTGATCGTGCTGAATTTTATGGACCTTGGATGGTGGCGGATAACAGAAGGCGACGGCCACGGAAGTCGGGGGATAATGGAATTTCGAATAAGAAGGGTCACGAGGGTGTTGGAGCGTCAAGGTACCAAGTGCTACAGGATCTTGAAAATAGTGAATTACCTAAGAAGAATGGTACTAAGGACAAACATATCACTCTTGCTAACCAGACGGGTGTAGATAAGGGTAAGCAAGCTGTTGTTGCCGAGGATACTGGGGGTGAAAGGGTTGACAAATTGCTGGTGCGCAAGGAAGGTACTAGCGAAGTTAAATCACAGACACCAGCTGCAACTTTACAATCGGGAAAATTTGGAGGTGAGGCGATGAGGTGGAATGTTGTTCCAACTATTCCAGGGGCGACTCCGGTAGTGGTTGAACATAAGGAGAATATGGCTGGTCCCAACCATGTGGCGATATCAATTGTTGATGATGGTCGTAAGGTCCATTCGTCACAAAAGAGTAATAACAAAGTTAAGGTCCAAGGGGTTCATAAGAGTAGCAAGGGTTTGGTGAAACCGCAAGTGTGAGGGAAAAAGAAAGCGGATCGTTTTCTGACTATGCCACGGTTGTCGGAATGGGTACAGTCGGCTTCCGCGCGTCTTGATGACTTGTAGTTGGCGAACATTAGGAATGGTGCTACGCTGAGTGGCGATGCTGTGAGTGCGCAAGCGAATGACCCGGAGTTGCATGGTCTAGTGGTGAGCCTACCCACAGCGCCGGTGAACAAGGTTACTGACTTTGAGGAGAATTCGGTTGGTTCTCCGAGCATAATGGTTGTGGATTAGGGTATGTTCTCTTGTTTGTGTGTTTTTTAATGATTAATTTTCTAATGTGGAATATTCAGGGAGCGGCTAGCTCCTCGTTTCGAGATCATATTCGTAGGATTTGTGCTTCTGTTAATCCTTCGATTGTGGCGGTTATGGAAACTCGTATGGGAGGTACGCGAGCTGATCGTATTATTAGTAGGCTGGGTTTTCAGTCTTCTTTCAGGGTGGAAGCGCAGGGGTTTAGTGGTAGTATCTGGTTATTGTGGAATGGTGATTTACGGATTCAAATTTTGTCTGTTTCCAATCAGTTCATTCATATGAGTGTGTAGAGTATTATTCTTCCGTGTCCGTTATTTTTTACTGTAGTGTATGCGAGCCCTCAAGTGCAGTATAGAAGACATCTCTGGAATCAGTTGGATGAGGTCAATCCTGGTTTTGATCATCCTTGGCTTCTTGGGGGTGATTTCGATGCCATTCTACATCTGGATGATCGCGGGGTGGTCAGGTTCGTCGTCTTTGTGTTAGTCGTGATTTCTAGAATTTTGTTTTCTCTAATGCTTTGCAGGAGGTTAATTTTAGAGGATCGCGTTTTACCTGGGCCCGTGGGGATCTTTATGAACGTCTTGATCGCTGTATTGTGAATTTGAAATGGATGGATCATTTCCCGAATAGTTTTGTTCAGCACCTTGACCGAATTGGGTCTGATCATCGGCCTATTTTAATGTGTACGGACCTTTATCGTTTGCATCCAGTGGCGAAGCCTTTCCGGTTTGTTCTAACTTGGCAGGATTCGGTGGACTTTCCTACCTTTTTGAAGCTTTCGTGAGATAATCATCTTTCTTATGATGATAATATTAGAAATTTGCAACGGGACTTGCCGCGATGGAAGGCCGAGTGTATTGGGTCTTTGGGGTTGAGAAAGAAGCGTCTTCTTGCTCGTTTGAAGGGTATAGACAAGGCCTTGGGGAGGCGCTATTCTAGATCACTTAGTGATCTTGAAAAGGTGCTTAAAGGGGAATTAGATGATATTCTTGACATGGAGGAGAGTGAGTGGCGGCAAAAAGCAATGTGTGATTGGATTGGTGATGGTGATCGCAATACGAAGTACTACCACGCGATTGCCAATGGTAGACGTAAACGTAATGCTATTGTTTGCCTTAGAGATGATTCTGAAAACTGGGTGTCGGATACGGCGGTTTTGCCACAATCTGCGCTAGATTTTTATACCAATTTGTTTTTTTCTGAGGGCTCTAATGGCTATGCTTATAATTGTCGTGGGTATTTCTGCGGCATTGATCATGGGCGGATGATGACTAATGCTGAGCGTGTTAGACGGTACCTTGCCGATGATGCTAGTTGCGTCGTATGTGGTGCTATGATTGAGGATATTTCTCACATTCTACGGGATTGTCTTGCGGTGAAAACTATGTGGCTCCAGCTTATCAAACTGAGTATGGCTGCTGAGTTTTTTGGTTTACCAATGGTGTGTTGGATCCATTCGAATATTACGGATATGCACAAATATCCTAGAAATGTAGCGAATTGGGATATTCTTTTTGGCACTCTGATTTGGTTGGCGTGGATGCAGCGCAATGCTGCTATTTTCGGCTCGTTGTTCGGCTGCCATGAACCGTTGCTGCAGCGTGCTCGACGCTGCTGTGAGGAGGCGTTGCGGGCGAATGAGCGGCGCGATCAATTTGTAGTTGGGAGGTCGACCACTGGCCCTTTGACACGTTGGTTACAACCACCATTGGAATGGATTAAATTAAATGTGGATGGGGCACGAAACACAACTTCTGGAGCTGCGTTTTGTGGAGGTGTTGGTTGAGATAGCTTGGGGCGTTGGCGATTTGGGTTTTCAAAGAAAATTGGCATATGCTCTGTATTGGATGCTGAATTATGGGCAGTGTATGAGGGGCTTTCGACGGCTTGGTCTCTTGGTTTTAACAAAATTATTGTTGAAACGGATAATAGAGCTGTTTATGAAGGTTTCGCTTTGGATGATCCGCTAAGATTTTCTTCGAGTCTTCGGGCACATCTTAAGGAAATAGTGGGGCGGGATTAGACTATCCAATTTTCTTGGGTCAAGCGTGAGGTTAATATGGTGGCGGATACTCTTGCGAAATTGGCGAAGGAACTCCCATTGACTTATTATCGATTCCTTGATCCCCCGCTGGTTGTCCATGATCATTTGCTTAAGGACCGCTTGGATTGTGAAATCGAGGAGTGCATTGGCTAGCTAACAGTACCTGCTATGCTCGGGTGTTGCTAGAGGAAACTGTGTGTCACTCTCTATGGCTGCTGATGGTGATGGTTTACCGTTGTTTGCTACTTTGGTTGGCAGTTTGCGGAAGTTGGGTGGCCTCTGGTTGAGGCTTAGAAGTGTTTTGGTATATGTGTGATGTTATGTTTTCTTGTACATTTTGCTTCATTACACATACTCTTTTTCCTCCATTAGGATTAGAGAGGTTTTTTAATGAGGTGTGTAGTGGATGTCCCCTATCTTTCGAAAAAAAACTTTAACTACAAAAATCAAACTATTAAATTGTATAAATATCAAGGGCTAAATTTTTTATTTTATTTTAAAATTATATATTAATATTACCTAAAAAAATAATGATGTAATTGCTAATTTAATTTTTGAATTTCATAAATATGAAGTTAAACTAGTATTATATGATCTAGTGTTGGGTGAAGATCTATTAGAGATCCTTGGGAAATTTTCATTTTAGTCCTTTTATTAAAAAATGTTGAAATCGACCTGACCTTTATATTGTAAGCGACGTATAAGTGTAATGTTTTTTAATAGTTTTAAGGTAATTATAAGGTAGTATATGTTCATATTTTTAGGGTAAAGTTCACAAATAGTCACTAAATTTTAGTTAATTATTTAATTTGGTAACTAAACTTTCAATTGCTTCAATGTTACAATTACAATTTTGTGTTTTGCTTCAATTTGGTCACTGAAGTCTTAACGGACGTTAAGTAAGTGACGTAGCTATTAACAAATTTTGTATAATAACATATTTAGTCATCTATATTTATATTTTCAAATAATTTACTCCTAATTCAAAAAAATTGTAATAATGTTAAATCGAATGCGAACATTTGTGAGTGATTAAGACATTGTCTGCGAGTGAAGCCATGGCAAGTAAATCTGCCGGTTAAGGGGAGGGGTATCCATATCATATTCTTCTTGCTCTAGGGGCTCTTAATAATAATAATAATAATAATAATAATAATAATAATTTAATATTTAGATTTAAATTTCTGACTATTATCTTTTAAACATTTATAACTATTATTTAGATTTACATACATACATAACAATTTTTTAAATATCAAATAAACAAAATACATGTAAATTAAAAAGCATAGCAAATTAGGGTAAAATCTTCTGCCCCTAACCATGTCTCCTTCTATGCCCCTTGCCTAAAAATATTTAAAAATTAAATCTTGTCCTATAACCTAAATTTTCATATCCTAAACCCTAAAAAATACACTCTAGCCCTAATTCCATATGCCCTAACCATAAGCCCTAACCTTAAACCTCAAACCCTAAACTCACTATTTTAAAGTGGGGGCACAAATGAGGACATACTTTGAGGGCAGATGATTTCCATCCAGCAAATTATTATTAACTAAGTTTAATAAACCTAGTTTGTATTTCCACAATCAAACGGAAGCAACAAGCGACTAGAGTATTACAATGTTCTCAACTATGCAATTATAATAATAAAAGGTTAAATTACCTCTTTAATATTTATAAGCACTATACTTATTTTTAACATCTAAATAAGTTTGTATCTTTTGATTTGTATCCAAGTTACAAGCTCTAAACATCGGTCAAAATGTAAAATTGATGTAATTTACGAGTTCGAGACTAAAATTACCATCTTAATTCATATAAATTAATAGTTAAAACGTATTGGAGAATCTAAGTTGAAGGTTAAAGCTTATTAAAATCCATCTTCAAAATCAATTTTCAATTTGTCTAGCAGAATGAGGCGTTACGTCTTTTATGCAAGATTAAAAGTTTGAATCTAACATTATGAACGATGCAAACTAGAATAAGAGTGTCGTCTCATAATAAACATTTTTATAATCCAAATCAAATTAATTGACAATGACTCGGATACATGTACTTATACCAAAGGAATCCATTTTCCAATTGGTTAAAAGCTTGTATACATGAGATAGATTAAATAAAATAGTAAAAATGAAATTAATTCATATAGTCCATTGCCAAAAGGTTGCAAACATGTGCTGAAAACATCTAAAGACTAAAATGGCCATCCCCTGAATTCATAAAGCCATGGCTTTCAGTTCCACCACCAGTTCATTGTGTGCCTATTTCTACCTTCATGCAACTCGGAGACCTCATCTTTGGCCTTACCAAATTGCAGGCTCTTGGCCCTTCTCTTCAACTCTTTCCTGCAAACAAATTCGATTGCCGAAAACCGAAAATAATATATCAGAACATAAAACAGACACGAAAGATATCGTAAAAAGAAAACCCTTGAAGAGTTTACTATACCCCATTAAAACTCTATCCACATTTGAAGTAGATAGCAATCCTCTATTCTCTTCAGCTCTCCTCAAAAGATATGGCATTACCATATCTACAGGTCCATAGGGTAAGTACTTGCTCACTTGAAACCCTGCATTTCTCAAACCAAAGGACAAAGCTTCCGACATTCCGTATAACTGAGCGAATTCTAGCTTCGGGTTCCCCCTTCGAATCCCCAGGTTTCGTGCTTTTAATGCCGTCACTTTCCCTGTCGATATAATCATCGGTATCAAATTCATTGATTCTCGAAACTCATGTCTTAGAATCACAACATCAACAATAGAATGTAATGTTTCATTTATAATACGAGAACGAGAGTGTCAAACTTGACATTTTGGACAAGAAATTGAAGTTGTTTTCTAAATCAAGTTTGACACATATCATCAACGCATCACTTTACCTGACTGAAGATTATGAGTTGCAAGCACAACCGCGTCGTTGCCATCAGCGATCCTCTCGAGCATGAAGGAGGCGCAGTCGTCGTAACACGAATGCGTCTCCTCGATGCTGTCGTGGATCGGAGAGTCATACCCCAACTCCGAAGCCGCTCTCGTCTCGCTCGACATATAGGCGCCCCTCACCAGCTTAAACCCCATCGGAATCCCGAGGTTCTCAGCCGTTTTAGACGCCATGAACAGCCTCTCCATCGCGTCTTTCAAGTAGGCTTGGATGGTGCCGTAAACGATGGCGTTATCGTCCTTGTTGTACATGATCGCCGACGAGTAGGTGAAGTAATCAATAGCGGGTTGCAACGACGTGTCCTCGGCGTCAATCGTCAACGGAACGTTGAGGTCTACGCATTTCTGGCAGAGCTTCTGGAGTCTCCTGTGGGCTAATTCGAGGTCTTGTTCCTCTTCCGGTGTCAATGGCTCGGGTTTTTCGAGTGTGTGGTAAAGAGGGCTTGTGTTGGTGAAGATTGGAAGAGTGTTGAGCTTCCATGGGAGAGTGAAGGATGGATCTTTGTATTGCCATCGGAGCAAGTCGCTGACTCGTCGGAGGAGGCTAAAGGGACATATTGCTGTAATCTTTGCAATCACAAAGCCTACCTGTGGAACAATGGGAAGAAAAGAAAAAGTCACGAATTTAGGGGTAAATAATGAATTTATGAATTTTTAGAATGTCAAAAGTATAATTTTATGTTTTTTCAAAGGACTAAAGGATATTTTTCCCTTTTAAGGATGCCAAGGAAAAAAATATAGGATGTTCTAATCATAATTTTGATTGAAGGTAAGATATTCAATTCACTACAAACATAACTAATTATTGACTTAATTGCACTTTGCGTCCTCAAACTATAACTTTCATTTTAAATTGATTCTTAAATTTTTGAAGATTCTAATTTCATACTCAAATTATAAGTTTTTTTTTCTAAATAGCTTCCAAACTTTTAAAATTTTCAATTTCATCTCAAACTAGTACTCTCTATAATGTTAAAGCAAAGAATAAAAAAATTGATGAATAACTTACGGAAGAAGGTGGAAGGGACTTGGAGAATTCTACGTTGCGAATGAAGCGTTCTAAATTCCGATCACAGCCATGATTGTCGCTCGAATGCTCGACGGCGTAAGCAAGCATCGCTCGCAAACCGGACTCGTGTATCTTCCTCACGCACTCCCCGGCCTCCTCGGTTGTCTCTCCGGCACAAAATTGCTCGAACATTGTATGTTTAACGGTCTTCAATATAACATCACGTACCAAAGCTGTTCCCATGAGCCTGGAATCCATAATCCACATCCCAAAGTCAACAAACGTCTCGTTTGCAACTAACCCTAGGTTGACCGATGAACGTAAAAGCTTCGGTGTCGAAACCAAAGCAAAAAGCTTCCGATGATCATCGAGATCGACGATTGTCGGTGCAGCCGGTTCGAGTTTTAAGGGCTGCGAACCGGCAGCAATAGAAGAGGAGAAGGCGGTATTGAGGCGTCGGCTGAAGAGGCGGAAGGCGGTGGTCGGTAGCCTTTTGGCCATAGAAGGGGGGAGATGGCTATTCTACTAAGAAAAAAAAAAGAAAAATTATATAATAAAATGTGAGAAACAAGACGGGGAATAAATCATATATATACATACATACATATACATATTTAGAGAGAGACTCCTATGATAACGTTGGATTCAGACATGTTGATGAATAGGGACCGTTGACTTTTGGTCGTGTCTTAATTAAGGTTTCCAAAACTTGTGGAGAATTTGTTTTCTTGTCTTGGGACCGTTGACTTTTGGTTTTTCCTAAACACATGTTGGAGGAACAATTATTACAAGAAATTTGAGTCAGTGATTCTTATTTAAGGCAACCGCCGAAATTGTAAAGTCAATGGTTCTTAAACACATCTTGGGAATATGTTTGATTTAGTGGATATACTTTGAGTTGTTACTTGATACTCAACTTAACATTACTTTTCAATCCCCATAATTAAGATTAGTGTGTAATTTGGTAGAATATATTTTAAATCTCTAATTTGACTCGAATTTATTTAATAAAATTTTAAGATTAAAGTTAAGTTTCAACTTAAAAAAAGTTCGGTTTATGATTTTTATTAAGATAACAATATTAATTTAGTACCTATATTTAGGTTTGATGATACATGACGTCACGAGATAATTGAAGTTGATGCGGATCTTCTAAAACGTTTTCGATTCTTTCAATCAAATTGTGCTTCCAACCCAATATATTTATTTACTATGCTCGAACTCAAATATTTGAAGTGTAAGTCCCAAACTAAAATCATAAATACACAATTATCTGGAAAAAAATACTTAATATAGTATTTCTGGTTATCTCTCTCCCTCTCTGAGTTTTTCCAAAATCATATGTTACAAATTATTCAGGAATGGTTGTAATATATTATAAAGATACTTTAAAAAGATTTTTCCTTGAATTAGGAGTAAAAAATAATGATAAAAATAATAGAATCCTAACTTGAGACCAAATACTCTACGTGTAGAAATTAAAATTTTAAAAAATTAATTTAAAGTATACAAGAATTTGAAACTTTTAGGATATGAATGCTTTCTGCAACACCCTTTTGGTACCAAAAAGAGTTGAAATGCGGTCTTTTGCGGGTTAATTTTGAGGAGAAAATCGTGAAATTTTGATTTTTTTTTCAAACTTAGATTATTTTAATCGTTGTCTTGAATTTGATAAATTTGGTCAAATTTGTCCTTAAATATTTTTAGATTAAATTAATACCTAAATTTAACAAGTTTGATTAAATTGATCTTTAAACTTATAAATTTGATCATATTAGTCTCTAAATTTAATAAGTAATTATAAAAAGTTCAAATATCAATTTGATCAAGTTTGTCCAGTTTAAGTGCCAAATTGATCCAAAAAAGACTCAGATCAATTTGATCAAACTTACCAAGCTGAGGAACCATTTTTGTATTTTAAACTTGTATATTTTATTTTAATGAGGATTATGTATTGCCTTTTCGAGAAAAAAAAACTTGTATATTATAGTTTTTTTTCTTCCTTGCCTTTGTTATCCAGTAAAAAAAAACATTGTTATTCACAGATGATCTAGTTCGTGGTTCAAGCAACTTGTCAGTACGGTTTATACCTTATTAAAACTGCTAGAATTAATGAACACATCGAGAAAGAGCAAAACATTAAATTTGATATTTTTAATATATTTTGTACAATATTACAAAGCCAAAAGGAAAAGACAAGTAGAGTTGTATAAGAACAAAACTCTTGCAGTCTGAATTCCTAACCGGATACAATATATTTGGGGTCAATCTGCTACTTAAGTTGTAAACTTATATATGACCCTATGAATTTTTAAGCTGGCTAAGCTCCAAAGAAAAGGCTTCTAAACACCATCGGTCGAGCGATGAAAGACCGGGATAAAACTATAACCACCCTCTCTGTATGTAAAGCAATCAATCATAAAGGGAAAGGCTACAAACAGGCGTTGACACCTATACATCGTACATACATACATACATACATACATTTGAATGTTGAGGACCATTATAATCTGTCAAAACTATTTATCGATTCTAAGATTATTACAGAGATGTCCTAGCTCTGGCCTTGCATCCATCCAAGTCGTGAATTTTGTCTTAGTTGGAGATGTACTGTATAGGTACGATCGGAATGTGATGAGGAAAAAGTACCGCCTGAAAATATAAACAGATACAAGTTTACGGATAACGAAAACAACCCCTATTATGTTTCAAATCTTAGCAGCAGCAACCTAACCTCAATCTAGAACAGGAGCTATTTAACTGTGAGAGAATTAAAAAAAAAAAAAGAGAAAGTCTGACTAAAAGCAGGACCATGGCCTTGAAGTTAGTTTTAGTCGAACCCATCAATTGAAACGCAAACACTAATGGGCAAGGTACTTGATGAAGGCAGTGAAATTGAATTTTGCTTAGATGCAACTATGCAAGAACTAACCTAATAGCCTTAATTCCCATATCCATGACGTATGCTCGATGCTCATCATCATCATTGCGGACCTCCTCAAGTGCCTTACTGTAATGAAGGATATCGTCTCGTAAATGCCCTGCACCAGCACACCTTCACAAAAAAATAGAAGAAATTCAGCACCATTTAAGGGTTAAAAAAGCCGATAAGCGGGATATTCAACTGATTCCAGGAAGAAAAAAATTAAAGAAAGAAAAAAATCATTGCAGTAATCCATCCTTTTGCAGTAATCATTGCTAGTATGGTAAAAGAGTGCAGAGATAAACTTCATTTGATTATTTACTATCTAAATAAAGGGGGAAAAGAAAAAAGAGAAAAAAATGAGGCAGACCTTTCAATAATGATATCGACATCTGCTTTGCTTTTGGGACCATCACTGAGAACTCTTGTAAGGCTTAGTATATCACGATAATCACCCATCCTTCGTGCTTCTTCATCAGAAGTCCAGGATAGCACGTTTTCTTCAGAATGTAGATGTGAATCACCCGATGATTGTGCACTGGATGTTCCAACATTCGCCTCCGCATCAAGTCTGCAGCAAATGATTGCCATTGCATATGCAACTCCTCCAAACCCAGTGTGTGATACATAAAGGTAACACCCTGAGGAGCTGTAGAAGACAATGATTTAATTTGAAGGAACAAGTTTAGAACATATCCACAATCACGGTTCCCTTTCGGGAAAAATGTCTTTTAACTCAAAGTCCCCTTAAGCAATAACAAATGATAATACTTCAAATTCTTGGTATCATAACCAAAATGATCCTGATGTTAATAAATGCTGTCTTGATAAAAATTGATATTAAATAAATGCTGTTGCTTTTTAAAAACTTCAATAGACTGTTGAACGAAGCAATAGCTAGAGACCCGTGTACTTACTCATCTCGACAGTTCTGGATTTCATCCACATCAGCAGCTAAAGCCCCCCTCTCTCTAGTTAATGGAATCCTCCTATATTCAATATTATAACCCTCATCTTTTAGAGCAGCATATACTTCGGCAGCTGTCTTCACATCGTCAGCAAAGATGTTTTCCCAGTATCCTACAACACTGGACTGATTTGTTGATGGACTAAATTCTTCACGATGTAAAAGCATTCGACCACCAGACTGTCTAACCTCGGACAATATATCTTCCTTTAGCCGTGCTTCCATGTGTTCCACCTGCATCATTTTTCACAATTCAAGAAGTTGGCTGAAGAAATGGTGCTAAATGACTTTCCAAAAAAAGTAGATCAAATGTTAAGACAACATACCACTGGCCCAGTAATTCCGACATGCTTTAGGGTATCAACAGGCTTACTTAATTCCCTCAGTACAAATGGCGTGCCATTAATGTACACCACTGCCTCTTCTCTAAGATCAGTTACCACCACTTTCTTACCATCAACTCCTGGAACGGATTTGGCACCTAGATATGCTAGCATCTCGTTGGCACCAGTAATTGTTGGCGTTGCCATGCTATAAACAGGATATCCATCCACCTGAATATACAGGTTTGAATGGTTTAAAATAAGGGTTTGCAAATGTTTAATCATTATATATAACTTAGGACCAAGAAGATGCATGTTAATTGTATAAGTTCGACACCTAGAAATTCAAGATAGGATGAGAGGCACTGAACTATACTAACATTGGGGAATGAACTCTTTAAAAAAGGAAATATACACACATGTTTTACTGTAATACACGAGATAGATTTAACAATAAATTTCATATCATATGAATAATGATTACTATAAAAAATAACTATTAAATGACCTTGTGGCATACCAATCTGAAGATAGTTATTTTTCTTTTGAACAAACCTTAAAAACATGTGGTGCACCATGAATTTGGATGTGACTCGAAGTTCTCTGACCAGGAAAGAAGTACATTTTAAGTATAGAGCCTTTCCCCAAAACAGAACCATTCCGTGTCTTTACAATGGCTTCCATAACAGCATCTCCATGTTGCGATTCATGGGGTGCTCTTAACTCCTCCTGCATTCAGAAAACAAAATTTGTTAAACAAGCATATTAAAAAAAAGGATAAAAATATCAAAATGTGGCAATCTTAGGAACATGGTATAGATTAAGCTTTTCACTTAGTTCTAGAGAGAGGAAGATTTACAGGAACAGTGAAAAATCTCCCAGGCCTTAATCTTATACTCCATTTCATTGCTTGAACCTCTGGTCTTTGATGCAACCAATTCTTAAATGTCATCATACATTCTCCTTGTCCGCAGAACCTATCAAACGCTTCACTTCCAAGATATGCAGCAAAAGCAATTAAACGAAAGTACCGCTCCAAGTACTCAGCTCCACGGTTCAGAGCTACTCTCCTCACCCTCGGCTCGAAATGCTGTTGGTTGAACACCTTCCTGTAGTGCAGAACTGCTTGCCGTATGTTCTGTAGTGCTGAACATCTATCAATAATAGCATCTAAGACCTCACGGCACTCCACCCCATTATCAAATAATCTTGTTATCTTCCACAGAAGGAGGATATCATCAATGCCAAATGCACGTCCTTGCTCATTTTTAGGTCTCACTTTAACAGTGCTAGAGGTTAATCTAGTTGCATCACTTCCACTTTCTTCACCACTAGAGGAGCTCCCATCTGCCTGTTCATGGTTAACCTCATCATGCAGAACTTTAATCGGTCTCCCGTAATTAATACGAAGCTTCACAAGGCAAGCTATTACAGTACCAGTTGTTGTCCTCCCTCTTCCCATCTATGAAAAGAAACGGAACAATCACATTTAGGTGAGAGCGGGAAAAAGAGCAAAAAGAAAAACATAATAAGCACATGAAGACATTTTCAAAATGAAATACCTGGCAATTGAATACAAAAGCAGTATCCTTCGAAGCAGAAGCAATATTTGCAGCAAGTCTATCAAAGTCGGAACTTTTGGGAGCTTTTCCATCAGTAATGGGCACACGAGCATATTTAATGGGAAAACCATCATCCTCTAAGCTTTTAAAAACCTCCAGTGGAGTTTGTATAGAATCAGAGTTAACATGTTCCCAAGCATCAAATATTTGACCATCCTCTGTTTCATGAATGACCATTATAGCACCATCGTAGCGTTCAGCTTCTCGCACGATATCTTCCTTCAACCGAGCTTCCATTCTCTGCACTCTCTCACGATCGATCCCCTGAATGCAGAAACCAACTTAGACTCCAGTACCAGTTCACGCTTTGCTTCCCAAGTAGATGGGGCAGAGGGATTCAAAAACAATTTGCACAAATAAAAGAAACGGGAAATAGAGCCGTGTTAATTTCTGTCGGAGATTGTTTCCTAAAGTTCAGAAGATCTGTAAATATTTTGTTATCTATTAGAATCCCTATTTATAAGCGATTGTATTTCTTTACTAGAATTAGTTTCTTTCCTAGTTAGGAGTTTCCTTAGCTAAGGCATAAGTCTATATATTTAGTTTGTAAATCAGTAGCAATTTAAGAGTCGAAATATAATAAAAAGATCAGTTTTTGATCAGCTTTTCGACATGGTATCGGAGCCTCTTTTTCTTTAGGCTTTAACTGTTTTGTTAGACAGTATTTGTTCGATTTCTCGTTCCCTTAGAGAAGTAATGATGATTGGAAATAATCAAGTAGAAAGCTCGGCTCTAGTGACTCAAATAGTTTCTGAAAAGCCAACACGTTTGGAAAGTTTTTGAAAGAAAATCAGAAACAACAAGGGCAGTGAACCGAGATTCCATGTGGTGTACGTATTGCAAAAAACCTCGACACACTAGAGAGAGGTGTTGGAAGTTACATGGGAAGCCACAGTCCACAAACAAAAACTTCATAGAAAGGGAAGGATCAACGAGGGGGCAGAGCAGAGCCCATGCAACTAGAGAAGTAACCAAGGAATCCACTGAACAATCTGGAGAGTTCAATCAAGAGGAAGTAGAGAAGTTGAAGACTCTACTGGAGTCCTTAGGAAAATCATCAATTGCTGGTACAGGTAATCTGGTTTTCTCAGGTATATCCTCTTCCTCTTCTCAAAACTCTAATGCCTTGGAATCCTCCATACCTAATCAAACCTCCTGGGTAATAGACTCAGGAGCAACTGATCACATGACCAATTCCCCTCTCAACTTTCTCAATTATACACCATGCCCTAGCAATAGGAAAATTACAGTTGCTGATGGTACCATGATAACAGTTGCTGGTGAAGGAGATGTTGCCATTAGTAAAAAAATTCTGCTTAGAAAAGTTCTACATGTTCCAAAATTATTTACCAGCCTTATCTCAATACCAAAACTTGTCAGGGATATTAATTGCAGTGTTTTGTTTCATTCTACACACTGTTTTTTCCAGGAGCAGGAAACGAAGAAGATGATTGGGCGTGCTAAGGAGATCAATGGACTCTATTATCTTGAGAATCTTGGAGGACAAGTTAGAATCTTGAACACTCCACCCTCATCTTTTTTATCTAATTCTACAAATAATAAAGACCAAATCTGGCTCCAGCATCTTCGCCTTGGTCATCCACCTTTTAAACTTCTAAAGACTATGTTTCCTTCTTTATGTAAAACCTTAGATGTTGAGGAATTACATTGTGATGTGTGTGAACTTGCTAAACACAAACGCTCCTCTTTTCCAGCAAGTAATAATAGAACCAATATTCCTTTTAGTCTTATTCATAGTGATGTATGGGGACCTTCTTCTGTTCCTAACATAACTGGGGCAAGGTGGTTTGTATCTTTTATAGATGATCACACTAGGGTTACTTGGATTTATTTGTTAAAACAGAAATCTGATGTTGCATCGACCTTTCAAAACTTTTACACCATGATAAAAACCCAGTTTGGAGCCGAGATTAAAAGAATTAGATCAGATAATGCCAAGGATTATTTTAATCAAATCTTGTCTCCTTTTCTCTTAGAAAAAGGTATTTTACATGAATCATCATGTGTAAACACTCCCCAGCAGAATGGAATTTCAGAAAGGAAGAATGGACATATTCTTGCTATAACCAGAGCCCTTTTATTTCAGAATAATGTCCCAAAAAAATACTGGGGGGAAGCTGTCTTAACAGCTACATTTATGATGAACAGACTACCCACTAAAGTCCTTGGATCCCAAAGTCCTATTCAAACCCTTACAAAATTTTTCCCACATTTGAACCTATCTCTTAACCTTCAGCCAAGAGTGTTTGGGTGTGTTGCCTTTGTTCATCTTCATTCTCCAAACCGAGGTAAGCTTGATCCTAGGGCAGTAAAGTGCATTTTTCTTGGGTATTCCTCTACTCAAAAAGGCTACAAATGCTATCATCCACCTACTAGAAAGGTCTATGTCACTGCTGATGTTACTTTTGTTGAAAGAGAGAGTTACTTCACTGCTCCTTATCTTCAGGGGGAGATGTCTTTTAGGGAAGATAAGGATGCAGATCTGTTTTTACTTCAGCAACCTTTGTCCCTCATTGATCTACCTCCTTCTCATTCTGCAAAAATCCAGCCTTCTCATTTTGCAAAAATCCAGCCTTCTCATTTTGCAGAAATCCAGCCTCCTCATTCTTCAGAAATCCAACCTTCTCCTTCTCATTCTGCAGAAATCCAGCCTTCTCATTCTACAAAAATCCAGCCGCCTTCACAGTCCTTACAAACAGAACCCAATAGTCCTCAAACTCCTCAACCAAACAGAAATATTTCTCAGCCCAATGTTCAAGAAACTGCTGGTCCTCTAAAGACATATTCGAGAAGGAAGATACCTATGCAGACTCAATCATCTCCTGCTCCTGCTCTTGCTCCCATTCCCATAAATTTTGAGGTACATTCTGAAACTGATCCTGATCATAATGATATGAATTCTAATTCTGAGTTTGAATTTCCTATTGCTATTAGAAAGGGAAAAAGAACCTGCACCACTAAACACCCTTCATATTTGTTTATGACCTATAATAATTTGTCCCTAAATCACAAAACCTTTCTTACTAGCTTAAACAATATTGTCATCCCTAAAACAGTAGCCGAGGCATTAGATAATGAGAATTGGAAAAAGGCTATGCAGGAGGAAATGGATGCACTGGAAAAGAATAAGACATGGGATTTAGTAAAGCTGCCAGGAGACAAAAAAACAGTGGGATGTAGATGGGTGTACACTGTAAAATACAAATCAGATGGCTCCTTGGAAAGATACAAAGCAAGGTTGGTGGCAAAGGGGTACTCGCAAACCTATGGGATAGATTATCTAGAGACGTTTGCACCTGTTGCAAAGATGAACACAGTGAGGGTTCTACTCTCCTTAGCAGCTAACCAGGGATGGAATTTACTGCAGTTTGATATTAAAAATGCATTTTTGCATGGAGATCTCGAAGAAGAGGTATACATGGATGTTCCACCAGGGTTTAATTCGACTGTTGGACAGGTAGTTTGCAAGTTAAAAAAGGCTCTATATGGATTAAAACAGTCCCCAAGAGCTTGGTTTGGAAGATTTGCTAAGGTAATGTTAGGGCAGGGTTTCAAACAGAGTCAAGGTGACCATACCTTATTTGTGAAGCATTCATCTTCAGGGGGAGTAACCATACTACTGGTTTATGTGGACGACATCATAGTTACAGGTAATGATTCAGAAGGAATCATCAATCTGAAAAAGTGTCTTGTAAAAGAGTTTGAGGTGAAGGAACTTGGGAGATTAAAATATTTTCTGGGTATTGAGGTGGCACACTCACAACAGGGAATTTTTATATCACAGCAAAAATATACTCTGGATCTTTTAAAGGAAACTGGAAAGCTTGGATGTAAACCAGCAGAAACGCCCATAGAAGTTAACCACAAACTTGGAGATTCAGATGAAGATGATATGGCAGTTGATAGGGGTTCATTTCAGAGACTTGTGGGAAGACTTATTTATTTATCACATACCAGACCAGACATAGCATATGCTGTTGGAGTGGTAAGCCAATTCATGCACAATCCTAAGGAGTCACACCTAAGAGCTGTAATGCGAATCTTGCAATACTTGAAAGGTACACCAGGTAAAGGAATCATGTTTAGAAGAGGAGGAAACCTGACTCTGGAAGCCTACACAGATGCAGACTATGCAGGTTCTAGAATGGACAGAAGATCAACTTCAGGCTACTGCACCTTTTTTGGAGGAAATTTGGTTATTTGGAGAAGCAAAAAACAGAACGTGGTAGCTAGATCCAGTGCAGAAGCTGAATTTCGAGCTATGGCTTTAGGAATCTGTGAGTTACTATGGCTGAAGATCATTCTAGAAGATTTGAAAGTAGAATGGAATGGACCAATGATGTTGTACTGTGATAACAAATCAGCAATCAATATTGCTCATAATCCAGTTCAACATGACAGAACAAAGCATGTTGAAGTGGACAGACATTTTATAAAAGAGAAACTCGACAGTGGTTTGATTTGTACTCCTTATGTGACTACTGGTAATCAAATTGCAGATATTCTCACCAAGGGTTTACTTGGCAAGGATTTTCAGAAGTTAACAAGCAAGCTGAGGATGGAGGACATCCATGCCCCAGCTTGAGGGGGAGTGTCGGAGATTGTTTCCTAAAGTTCAGAAGATCTGTAAATATTTTGTTATCTATTAGAATCCCTATTTATAAGCGATTGTATTTCTTTACTAGAATTAGTTTCTTTCCTAGTTAGGAGTTTCCTTAGCTAAGGCATAAGTCTATATATTTAGTTTGTAAATCAGTAGCAATTTAAGAGTCGAAATATAATAAAAAGATCAGTTTTTGATCAGCTTTTCGACAATTTCAGGTATAAATATAAATATTTAAATTATTTACCAACAAAAATTGACTACATTCGTTTTAACACATAATATGATGAAAATGAGCAAAGAATTAGTAGCTATGTTACTGCAAGCAAAAGTCATACTACAATGATCTGAAACATCTTAACTAGAGGTCCTTCTGAGCCCAAAGCTCCACCACACAGATCCTCAACAAAATTTTAACAGATAACAAGTAGAAATAATTTACCGTGTACTCCAACATGTTTTTATAGGGCCTTTCAACCTCACGGAGAACAAATGGCTTTCCATTAATGTAAACGACAGGTTCTTCACGCATATTGTGCCAAAAAACTGGACGACCACCTTTGGAGCTACCAATCCTTTGAAGGACAGATTGAATTCCATCGATAGTTGGATTTGCAACTCCATAAACAGGAAACCCAGGAACCTGTCTGAAGTTAGGAGCACCCTCTACTCTCTCTGGTAAGCTTACATTTTGACAACCAGGACAGTGGTCACTTTTTAGGACAGTCTGGCTCCCAAGAACCTCTCCGTTCCTCAGAGCTGCAACTACACCCACTTCATGAGGGCGATGATCAGCAGATTCAACACTCTTCGTCAAAGATGGTTTTAGACTTGCATATCCGAGTGCACCCATCGGATCCCTCCTAAGCAACCTGAAACAGAACATTGCCAGTTAATGCATGCACTGAGAAAAAATTAATTGATAAAAAAGTTAGCATCCACTAAGGGTAAGAAAAAGAACTTCAACTATGCAGCCCAAGATAATTTTATAATCATATTGAGTTCTTATATGTGTATTTGCCCTTTCCTTTTTTTTACTAAAAAAATCCCTTAAAAAACTGACAAATAAATGGGGTAAGGGTGAAACTTGTAGCTGGCTAATCCAAATCAACTCAACATCAAATGGCTGAATTAGAATCAGTCTTGCAGTTTAACTTGCAAACCAACATCTACTCAACAGGCTCTAGTGCAATCAAGCAACCAAACATTTAGAAGCCAAGGACATGAACTGTCAGAAGCAACCATCCCAATATTCATAGTGTTTATCAGTATCAGGAAACTTCATATAACAATTCCATCCATATCTATTATACCTGCGAATAATGCTATATAGCTCTGGCCTTGCCTTCATCCAGTCAGCAAAACTTGTATGATCAAAGGAACTAGAACGGAGAGATGCACACTCTGAATGGATATATACAGCAAAGCATATTAGAAAGTAATATCTCTCCAAATACTCCACAAAAAATGAAAGTGCTGCTTCCCTCTTCATCTCATCCGGCTGACGAAGGATACTATTACGATAAGTGGCAATTGCTTCTCTTAAGTTCTGTATCAGCATTTAAAGCAAAACATCAGTGAGTTGTATGCACCTGTGAAAAAAAACTTAATAGGCATTGCAGATAAAGACCATAAAATATCAACTTGGAAGGAATTATGACAATAATCTGCTCAGCTGAAGTTTTATTACAAATAAGGCTTTAAGTTTAGAGCAAGACTGAATAGAATGGGATGCAAAGAAAGACATACCTGCATGGAAGCACATTTGTCAATGACCTTGTCCACTTGTCTTTTCCCTTCAACACCACCCTAAAGGAATTTCACTATTTTATAAGAAAAAAAGACCAAAAGAGAATATTAAAAATCAACCAAGAAGAAGTAATGGTATTCAGTACCTCTAGGACCCGAATCAGGCTTCTAATGACGGCATATTCTCCTCTACGAATTGCCTCCTCAGAATTGGGTAGATTGTCTGTGACATTAGGACCAGAGTTAAAAACTCTCCCTATTGAATTGCTTCTTGGAATGCCTGTGTCATTAGATATAAAATCATTAGAAATCAGAATAAGTTGCACTGCAAGCAGTTATAGATTTACATTATACACATGAAGCAGTTCAATGAATATAAGTAAGAAATTTGATGTATAGCAGGTTATGATTTTAAAGTGGTTCCTAGAAACTTCTCTATAATCCAGAGGACCATCATCCATGTTTTTCTTCCACAAATTTAATCGAAAGGATTTCATGTCCCCCTGTTGCAGTTTCATTCTAAACTCTTTAATCAAGGACACAACATAGACTCATGCAAGACCGTTCCACAGAGGAGAAGATAGTTACTAAATGGTTCCAATGTACTTAGCCTCACCCTTAACTCCTAATAATGGTAACCTTTTTGATCCAAAAGAGTTTAAAAGTAGGAGCAGAAACCATCATCCTTGAAATCAAACAAACAAGTTTTGTTTCATAATAGATAATATATATAATTTCCAGAAGGCACATGGCAGAAAAAAGATAAGAAAACACATAGCTATATAACAAGTCCAATCAAGTTCATAAATTGCCAATCTTTACTGCACCTTTGGCAATTTGTATAACTTTTTAATGTATGAGAATTCTACTACTAGTCATAAATTGTTAAAAAGTTTCAATCTAACACAGAATATTCTGAGGAGAGAAGGCTCAACAATTTCTCTCAAGGAATCATGATATACTAAATTAAGGAGTAAAAAATATTTTATACAAGGAAGCTTTTCCTGTCTCTGTACACATTCAAGGTCAATTTATGCTCGGGTTAGATTTCATTTGAGCAAAATGCAAAATCTTAAGAAATCCTCTACGAATTGGTAAAGATATTTATGTAAAGAACTGGACTAGATTAAGATAATGGCCTATGAATGAAACATAGTAAATGAGAAAACTCAAGCAAAAAAAGATCCAAATATCCTGATAGAGTAATGTAATGAAATTTATGTTGATAACAGGAACAGCATAAATAGTAGGAAAATGTGTAGCTTGTTTGCGTTGAACATAAATTACGAAGAGACAACAATACCAGAAGCTCCAATTCTGTTGAGATAGACCAAAGTCGCAATCACCATGCCAGTAGTCGTTCTTCCCCGTCCCATTTGACAATTAAAAACAACATCTGTGCTTATGTCAGCTTGAGAAATTTTATTAACCTGGACACGGAAAGGAATAAAGAGATAATGTAATACATTATTAGCACAGTGCAAGTTCGGGATGTTAATGCTACATATAATAATCATAAAACAACAAGATTGACTTCATGCAGAAAATTGAGATACAACCATCAAACTAATTTTTAGAATTTTACCAAATAGACGCATAATGTCATAGCCATTTAAAGCTTCCATCTCTGAGCACCAAATGTGGGCACTTCTATGATAATATTTTGTTTAAAATTAAAAAGCAAGACTTTGAATCACCATGACATCATGCAAAAACACATAATTGGTAAGCTTCTCTCTTTTATTATACTTCTTTAGCTAGAAATTTATTTAGCTATATAAATACTTTTTTGCAGCAATTCAATGTGTTTTTTTAGATAAGTAACTGAGCTAAAAAGAGATAAATAGTATCCACTAATATGTGTTTTTTATACAAGTCACTGAGCGAAAAAGAGATAAATAGTATCCACTAATTTCCAAGCAGTCTGTCCAAGAGCAAAACTGACAGAAAATAGAGATGTCCATATTACCTTAAGTTTATGAAGAAAAACTAGGTCGTAAAAATTTGGAAGGAGGATGACTCAAAAAAAAACAAAAACTTAATTATTCAAATCGATATGCAGAATAAATGCCAATAACATGGAACTCACCAGAATATCAAAATCCAGCTCCTTAGGTGATTTTTCATCTGTTATTGGCACACGCTCATAGTCAACCAAGTATCCTTCGACTTGCAATTCTTCATACACCTACACCAGTGGAACACCCAAAAATGAGTTTGATATAGTAATTCAAACTTAGGCAGATCAGTCACATAAACATTTCCTTATTTCCAAAGCTAATACCTCTAAAGGTGTCTTCACAGAATCACAGGATACCCGTTCCCACTGGTCCACCATCTGACCATCTGGCAGTTCATCAGTGACAAGTATCTTATTTCCATATCTGCTATGTCATATTTCCAAATAAAATTTTCCATCATACAAGGTGGGACAACCATTCGTAAAGACAGCAAACGAACATTTACATGTCACATTAAACAAAATGTGCAACCAAAGGAAATACCTAGAAGCTTCCAACAGAATATCTTCCTTTAATCGAGCTTCCATTTGCTCAACTCTGTCCCTGTTGATTCCCTATTAAATAAACATAAAAGGTAAATTTCAGTCAGCCTATAGCATGCACACTCATATGCACAGTGCATTATGAGTAGATATTGTAATTTTAGTCACAGTTTCTCTTCACAGTGCAAACATACCGTATATTCAAGGTTGGAGAAGGGCCTTTCCACATCACGTAAAACAAAGGGACGTCCGTTAATATACACAACCTATTAAGCAATAAAGAATAAGCAAATTAGGCAATTCATGAACTCTTGAAATGTCTGTGTAAAACAATATTCGCAGCACAATCAAGTTCTTCTTCATTGGTTTTCTAGCGAATAATGAGTGCATGTATTTTATTTCTATTTTATCATCATCAACAACATACAAAATAAGCAACAATATATGTTTTCCTATTGGAAAAGAAACCTTTTTTAAGTGGATAGGGGCATGGAGTAGTAGAGACCTCAGTTCCAAGTCGATTTATCAAATATATGTAAAAGAAAATCTTGTTTGGTATGGATCGAAGGCAATTGTTTTGAGATGACATATTACAGCCTTGAATTTACTAGTTCCCCTAACATCTATGACAACTGGTGTCAACAGAATGCATAAGAGAATAATTGTTTACAAGATGAAGCAGGTACAACTGATTTTCTTTACTTTTTTCGGTTACCCAGTGGGCATTGTTTTTCGTATTAGGCTTTCTACTTGTTTCAAGTGATTGACTATATATTATGCTTCCATATCATCTTATCTTCAGTGCATGTGTAGTCCACACACTAATTAACAAACAGAAATCAATTGATGAGACATCATTTTACCGGTTCCTCCCGAAGATTAACCCAAAGAGCATGTGCTTTCTTCCCATCCTTTTGTGCTCCAATATGCTTCAGAACGTTATGAATCCCAACAATGGTTGGAATTGCCACACCATGAACATGCAATGAATCTGCCTGTTATCAGCAGATCAAAATATAAAGGCAAAGAAAATTGGTTAAAAAGAACATGAAATTTAACAACAAAAAAAAAGATCATGCCACAAAATAAGAGTTATCAATTCAATATGCTAATCAATTAAGTAACCAAAGCATCATCTGCATCATAACTGAAGCTTGAAAAACATGTATAAACTATAACAGTTTAAGAACTAAGGGCACAGTAAACTGTGAACCATGAAATTTACTAGCACCTATCAGATAACCACCCCGTTTGTAAATCTAAGCAATATTCAACACGAGCAATTCAGTAAGGAGTAAGCACATGAACCTATTCACGATTACAACTAGAGAGCCAATTCGAGGTGAAACACAAATCTTATGTAATTCTCCATTGCCTAATCATTATTTTTCTTTAAACAATAAGCAGATATCTTGCAACCCCTCATTTATATAGATAAGATTAATGAATGAAATCCAGCTGAAAGGCAAGAGTTCAATTAGATGCCATTTCCTATTAATTCCCTAAAAACAATATATACATACATCCACTTATATACACACACACACACACACACACACACACACACACACATATATATATATATGAAGAGTTAAGGTAAAGAACCTGACGGTAATTGGGGGCACCATCGATCTGGGGAGACAATCGCTTGTTTTGGCATCCAGGGAAATGGTCGCTCTTGAGAATGGTCTTTTTACCCAACACCGAACCCCCTCTCATTTTCATCACTTGCTCTAATTCCTTTGGTATCGACATCTTCTGATGCAAAACACTTCAATTCACCTCGATATTCCAGCTAAACCCTTTTCCTTCAAAATTCTAAGGAACCCAATACCAGAAAATAAAGGGAAATCCACTTTTTCCCTTGAAAAAACAATGCAAATAGAGCAAATTCAATATTCTAACTACACCCTTTTTCCTTTTTGATAATTCCAGAGAACCCAATGCCAGAAAACAAAAGATGCAGATTTTCCCTTGAGAAGTCAATGCAAACACAACGAAATTCACATTAATCCCTCCCGAGATTCCGAGAAAACCCTTTTTTTCTTGACAATTATAAGGAGGTCAATGCCAGAAAACAAATAATCGAGACAATGCAATGAAAAAGCGGAAGCAATCCCAGAACTCACCTTCAATTTCAATCCTTTTGGAGATTGGAAATTGACCCTTTTCCTAAGGAACAAACGACATAAAAAGAATAGACAATTACTTTGTGAAATGAGATTGAGAGGAGGGGAAAATGGAACGAAAGCAAAGGGATTGTAGCTAAAGAGAAAGATGTCGAGGAGAAAAAATGGAAAATTTCATTGGTCCACTCAATGTTAGCACCTAAACAAAAATTAAGAAAGAGAAAGGGTAGACTTTTTGTATCGTTTTTTTTTTATCAAAGGGTAGACTTTTTGTATTGTTTTTTTTTTGCTCAAAGGATAACTTCATTTCCACTTAAGAAGATTGCAAAGTCGTCAAAAAGACGGATAAAACGTCAAGGTTCCATAAGGTATGCTCCTGACATCTTTTGGCATATTTGGCAAGCCGATCGGCTGCCTGATTACAGGACCGCGGAACATAAGAAAATATACAAGACTTGAAAGATCTAGAGGACAATTTGATATCCTCCTCCACAGCCGCTGTGGCCCAATCTGACAACGATCCTCCATTAAGTCTACACACAACAACTTTACAATCAGCTTCTATGATTATGTTGTCGTAGCCATTCCTGCCAGCCATCGACATGCCCAAACGAATGGCTAAAGCTTCAGCTACTGCCGCAGAGGTGGCCAAGCAAGATTCAGAGATTCCTTGTAAAAACGACCCAGAGCTATCTTACGCAATGGCCACAGCTGACATTGTTCCTGATAGTGGATCGAAAGCAGCATCACAGTTAATCTTGGTCGACCCCGGAGGTGGAGGTGTCCAAACATTCGATTCCGGGCGAGGGTGGGACTCCCCTGAATGAGGTGAGGAGTTTGAGTGATGGTATTCAAAGAAAGCTTGTTTCGCTCTTAGCCAAACATCCCAGGGGCTATCCTTCCTACTCTCGTAAACTCAAGCATTCCGTGACTTCCAAAGGGACCAGAGGAGGAATGCGATAAGAGCGCATCCATCATCAAAGCAACCAAGCTTACGAAATTCATTAATTTTGTACCACCATTTCGGAAAACCGAGGAAGCCTGTAGGAGTTGGAGAGTAGCTGAAACCTGATGCCTTCCAGACACCCTGAGCAAACGGAAAAAGGAAAAGGAGGTGCTCGATTGATTCTCCTTTCTCCCCACATCGAGGACAACAGTCCGAGTCTTTGAAATTATCATGAAAGCGTGATGCCAGAATACCTTTTGTAGGAACGATATTATGGCATAACTTCCACAGGAAAGCTCGAGTTTTTGTGGGAGCCATAAGGCTCCAAATAGAAGTCCAGAAGTCCTTTCTTAAACTTGGATCCTCGCTAGGAGAGGGAAAGTAGAGATCCTTGGAAGAAGCCTCAATAAACTTATAACCTGAACGGGCCGAGTATTCTCTATTCTTTGTACCATTCCAAATGAAGGTGTCCTTTATCTGGGGGCCCCAATCGAAATGGTAAAGATTGCCTTGGCTTCGATCGGATTAAAAAGGTCCTGAATCTTTGATACATTCCATGATCGGTCGTCTGCATTCATAAGACTGCTGACAGATGGGACATGAGAGTCTTGAGGGGTTGGAGTAGAGATTCTAAACTTCGGTAGTCCTGGGACCCAATTGTCCTTCCATGTGGAAATAAATATGTCATTCCCAACTCTCCACAAAGCTCCCTCTTTTATGATTTTAATTCCCTCCCTAATTCCTGTCCATGCCCAGGACGGATTGGAACACTTCGAGGCATCGAAAATATTTTCGTTTGGGAAATAAATACCCCTAAGGGTTTGGGCCAGGAGAGACTCCGGGTTCTTAATCACTCTCCAAGCAATTTTAGTAATGAGAGCTTTGTTAAAGGTTCTCAGATTTTTTAATCCCATTCCTCCTTGCTATTTTGGTCGACATAGGTCCTTCCAGCTCATCTAATGAATGCTTCTTTCCTTATCAGAGCAGTTATTCCACCAAAATTTTACAACCATTGAGCTTAAATCATCACAGAAAGTAACTGGGAGAAGGAAACACTGCATGACATATGTTGGGATGGCCTGTGCCACAGCCTTTATGAGTACTTCCTTTCCTGCAAGATTCAGAAACTTAGCTCTCCAGCCCGTCAATCTGTTCTGAACTCTCTCTCTAATGAATGACAAGGCTTCTCTCTTGCTTCTTCCCCAGAAAGATGGAAGGCCTAGATATTTGGCATCCTCCTCCATAGGTTTAAATCCCAGCACATTAGAGAGATGGTCTCTTAGATTGCCACTAATATTTGGAGAGAAATAAACAGAAGATTTCTGAAAGTTCACCGATTGTCCTGTGGCAGATTGGAACAATGAGTGGTAAACTACATAAGTTCACCGATTTGGAGTAGACTTTTTGTATCGTTGCTATGGCAGATGTTATGTTTTTAAATGAGTGGTAAACTACATAAATCACCACTCAACTCAATTTTATTTGTAAATTTATTTTGGTCACTTAACTTTTAAAATATAAAATTTACTCACTCAACTTTACATATTAAACATATTTGGTCACTTTTCCGTTAATTTGGTAACACCATTATGATATATATTATTTTATTATTATTTTTATTATGATATGATAAATTTATTAATATTTAATTAAAAATATAATTAAAATAAAAAAAATAAAATCTCTTAAAATACCTAAACCCAACCCTAATTCCCTCTCAACCCCATCGACATTATATGTCGCTGTCAAAATCTTCCTTAACATTTTCTACTCTACCGTCGGTTTCAGAGAAAGGGACCAACCATTCATAGCTTTTAAATCTTCAAAAATGAAAAAGAAGATGCAAATGAGGTTCTTTCGTTTCTCTTCTTTTCGTTGCTTGTACTGTTGCTGCTGGTGGCAGCGGCGGAAGTGGTAATGATTGAAAAACACTGACTTCCATGAAAGCCGAGGGCTCTAACACTTCAAGTGGTGCCACTAGTTCTGCCCAAGCCCCAACTGGGATTACATTTAGGGATGGGGTTATGGTTCAGGCTCCGAGTGGTTACCTAGTGGGTTCGGAAGGAGTTATCAATTTGAATTTGGGTCTGGTTTCGAGTATGGCTATGGGTTTATGTGAGAATGCAGCTATGGTGGCCGTGACAGGTGAATGATCGGCGATAAGAGAAGAGAAGAAAGTGAGACGGTGATTAGGGATTTAGGCAAATATTAGAGAGAAAGGAATCTGATTTCTTTTTTATTTAAACAATGACTAAAAGATGAATTTTATCCCAATACAATGAATTGGGTATTTATACCCAAACTCTAACAAATTCAAGTAGCAGCCCAACTAATTCTAATAACAAACTAATAACCAATTAACAGCTAATTAGTTATTAGTCTAACTTTCACCATACTTCTTCATCTTCTAAATTTCTTCTATATTCTTCAGTGAGCTGATTTCACAAGCCAATGACAATGAACTGATTCAATGAGCTAACTAGCTATGTACATCTGAATTTTTTTCAGTGTACTTGAAAGAAGCTTTGCTTTCGCCGATTTTCTTCCTTCTTTTCTTCTTCAGTCTTGAATGTAATTTTCTTTCATCTTCATTGTACTTCTTCTACATTTATTGGGACTTTCTTTTTGTTGGAAGCAAGACGGTTAAGCTACATGTTTCCGGGTGCAATCTGAAGTCTCTCTTGGACAAGAAAACACCCTCTTATGTCTAGTTAAGAAGGGCAAGGCTGCTAAACACTTAACTATCCCCAGATATTTTCTTCAATGGACACTTAGCTATGAAGCATTAAGTTCCAGGTTTACCATGGAGAAGCAGCAGACAACGAAGAGATAAAACACTGACTTAACTTAGAATAAAACTCTAGCACTCATCAGATTTCAATGACACCAATATTCGTAGCTTCTATCATTATCGGTCGTAACCAAACAATATTCAACAAAAACAGTCAATGACAAAATGAAACTCCAACTTATTCTTGAACAAGATCTCATGCATTCACCAGATTTCAGGAATCAAAACGACATCGGTTGAGATGAGCTTGCAATGAACATCAACAATGTGATCTCAAATGAAAAAAAATCAAATCTGACTGTAACGGATCAACACAACACTTTAACAATAGACACCAACGTTCAGTTTACTACAGCCAACTTAGACCAATTAGCCCTCAACTCAGCAGAACAAATATCAACACCAGTCAACATATTGCAATCACAACCAGAAGATATGGAGAGCGACAACCAAATTAGTGAAACTTTCACTATGCGCCAAAACTACCTGCAAAAAAAATGAACTAAATAGATTCTAGGCCACAATTCACAACCAGTGTGTTGACACTCAATATCTCTTCTTATGTGATTCAAGTATTCATAGGCAAATCACAACTATCAAATATTCACAATCACTGATTAAACTCAACAAATCACAACTCAGTTTTAATTGTAGACATTGACAAGATGTGAGCAGAGACAATTGCAGAAGAAAGAACTTGGAATTCAAGGTCGCTTAATAATTAAAGTAGTGGCAAAAAAAGCAAAAATGACAATGGTAACCGTTAGTCCTCTGTCAACAGAAACCGTAATCGTTCAAAATCACTAGAACTAACATCCCACCGGAATATGTATCTAATCGGAGTTACAAACTTTCTTTTCCCATTGAATATCACCCCCAATAAACACTGAAATACTTACTGTTGAAATCGGCAAATCTATGAAAACTCAAACTTCGAAAAGAAAGCGCTTCTGGTTGAAGCAAAACAACTTGGAATAGATGGGATGAGTCAAAACATGATATGTTTTTACGGGTTGAGGGGATTGGAATTTATTTTTTTATTTTAAATTATATTTATAATTAAATATTAATAAACTTATTGTCATAATAAAAATAATAATAAAATAATTTAAGTCATAACAACGTCATCAAGTTATCGGGAGAATGACCAAATATGTTTAATATGTAAATTTGAGTGAGTAAATTGCACATTTTGAAAGTTGAGTGACCAGAATAGGTTTATAAGCAAAGTTGAGTGATGATTTATATAGGTTATTTTTAGATCAATTACGAAAACGGGATAAGATATGAGATTATAAATCAAAGGGTAAACAACAATATTCATAAACTATTTTCGTTTTTCTATTTTGGTCACTAAACTATTATTTTTGGCAAAATCGTCATTAACGTTAATTTTTTCCTATTTTAGTTACCCGTCGTTAAAATTTTCATAAAAAATAATAGTTTGGTAACCAAACCAGGAGAGAAGCAATAGATTGGTGACTAAAGCAGGAAAAAAGTAATATTAATGACTAAAACAAGGGGAAAACATAACATTAGTGACGATTTTGCTCAAAATAATAGTTTGGTGACCAAAACAAGAAAGCACGAATAATTTAGTGACCAATGGTATTGTTTACCCTCAATAAAATAGGGTAAAATTTAATAAAAAAAATAATAAAATAGGGTAAAATGCTTCTTAGACCCTCTTAATTTGAAATTTGGACAAATTAGTCCCTCTAAAAAATAGCCAAACAATTTAACCCATATTAATTTCGGAAGTGAGCAACCAAGGAACATTAATTCCGAACTAATGTTTTCCACCATTTTTTATGATTTTAGTTGACAAATAACAATTTTTATCCTCAGTGTGCATATATTATGTCAATTTGTTCTTAATTCTAAAAATTAACAAATTTGGCCCTAGATATTTATAGAATGTGTAAATTTTGTACCCAATATTTTAGAATCAAGATTAAAATGACATAATATGTAAAGTTGAAAAGCTAAATTTATTATTACGTCAATTAAAATTATGTTATTGTATTTTTGGAGAGACCAGCTTTCCTAATTTTAAGATTAGAAGGGACCTAAGAGACCTTTACCAAATAAAAAATAATATACCTCCGAGCTTCAAGTCCTTGGTTTAATACTAAATAAATAAATAAAGTCTTGGCAGAGTGGACAAAAGTTGGAATGTTCCTGCCAAATAAATATATACTTATTAGTTAGGGTCAACTACTGCAGAAGTCACCTATGTTTATACTAAGTACAAAATTAATCACCAAATTTGAAAAATGACCAGTAAAGTTTCAAACGTTATCGGGTGTAAAGATTTGATCACTTTGCTGTTTAGAGCCGTTAACTCTTAACGGGTAGCTGATGTTGTTCTTGAAAAATTAAGGTTAATACCACGTTTATTTCCACGTGAATAAAACATAAAAAACGACGTCACTTCACCTACACTATGATTCCTTCTCCCCTCCCCTGACCCCTCCATATAAATACAACCTTCTTGTATTCAAACCCAAGCAAAACTTCTCTCTCCCGTTATCTGCAAAAGCAAAATTTTAATTAAAAAATGGCGAAAAAACTGCACATAACCGTATCGGGTGTTTTTTAGTGTCCGATTTTACTGCATAACCTTTTTAGACTATTGAAATTTTAACCTTCTATTTTTAATTTTGGTAAACTACATAAATGGTTCCCGTCTATGCTCTAAATTTTTTTGTTCCCTCGACTATCAAAAGTTATAAATTGGTCCTCCGACTTAAAAAAGTAACAAATTGGTTCGACGCCGTTAAAAATTTAACGGGTGATGATGTGACAGTTAATATAAATTGATATAATTACATAATTAACTCTCAACTTCTACACTTATTTTAATTTGACCATAATTCTAAAAAATTAACTCACATAATTTTAATAATCTATCAATTTAGTCCATCTTCATTTCTATTTTGACCATAGATTATTAAAATTATGTAGGTTAATTTTTTAGAATTAGGATCAAATTAAAATAAGTGTAGAACTTAAGGGCTAATTATGTAATTATATTAACTTATATTAACTGTCACGCCATCAGCCGTTAATTTTTTAACGGCATCGAACCAATTTGTTATTTTTTAAGTCGGAGGACCAGTTTATAACTTTTGATAATCGAGGGACTCAAAAAAGAATTAGAACGTAGTTGGGGGGACCACTTATATGTAGTTTACCCTTTTTTTTTAGTAAATGGGTGGCCTTGTTGAAAACCCCTCATATCGTTAGCCGCCGGAGCTAGCCAAACGGAAGCGGAAGGGGAAAAAGAGTGCCTACATATTCTAAATCCAAACTCCTAAAGCAAAAGATAATATGCGCTAAAGTCCATATTCTCTTGAATATTACAACAAACATACCAAAACTATTATGTTCACACTACTATACACATCTTAGTAACTACATATTCTTTAGGGAAAATAAAAAAGAATACATCAATTAACAACCAGCGGTGTCGAACTTGGTAATAAAGTTTGGGGCTAATTTAATTTTTTTGAAAAAAAAATAAAGGTTTGAATTGAAACTTTCAAAAAAAAATTTAAACGGAGTAATTTACTATTTTTTTAATTTGGGGTCTAACTAAATTTTTTGAAATTTTAACACTTAACGAGAACTTTTAAAAAATATAGGTGTGAATTGATTAAAATATTTAAAAATTTTAAAGTTTAATATGAATTTTTAAAATTTTGTGAATGCCAAATTATTTTTTTTAATTAAGAGATTAAATTCTAAATTTTAAAAATTTGAGAGAATATGGCCCCACATACCCGAATAGAAATTCTATGCTCTTCTCGGTGTACTTATTTATGTCACGCTCTAAAAATTAAATTTAAAGTTTTAAGATTAAGTGTTAGGGTTAGAATTTAGAAAATTAGAAGTAAAGTGTTTTTAAGGATGTATGATTTAAAAATTAAAAATTATAATTATAATTTAAAATTTAAATTTTAGTGTTAGGTTATAAAAATAGACACCTGAATAGTACAGCAGATATTTGTTCCTCATGCGCACCTCAAAATCAAATTACTGCCGGTAATGCAATGGCACCCAGATCTAGATCGTAGAGCACCAGGGGACTCCTAAGTCCTAACACATGCATGTTCCCACTCATGCAATAGTAATGGTACAACCCCACCCACTTGAGATTCTATTTTCCACTTATTTATTTACATAATGCTTACTACTAATATCCATCAATCACTCAATATATAGTCGTAACTACACAGGATTTGGTTCATGCCCTAATGTAGTATAGGTCTAGGTTTCTTTTTTATGAAGTGCACCACTCACAATGAGATGTTGACTTGTTTGTTTTATATCAGCATTTTTTTATCAAAAAAAATTAAGATTTATATCTAATACACTAGCGGCGGAAAAGTTTAGTTTCTGCAAGCGTCTTAATTTTAGTATTTAGAGACCCTCTTTAAGGTGTATGGTTTAAGAGTTTATGTGTAGGATTTAAAATTTAGAGGTAATTGTTAAAATTTAGGGGCTAGTGTTAGTATTTAAGGTTTAAAGGTTAGGGTAATATTTTGAGAATTTAAATTTTAACTTATAAACCCTAAATTCTAACCTCAAACCTTAAATTTTAAAATACTAAACATAAACCCTAAACTAAGGCACTTATAATTTCCACTACCAGTGTATCAAATAATTATAAAAAAAAATATCAACATTTGTCCATAACTAAACATTATTTTTTAACCGTTACTGTAATAATATGATATTCTCTAATTACACTTTCAAAAAGAAAACTCAAATTCGAACATCAAAAATACTCTTAAAATGAACAATTACGAATATCGAGAGGTGGTCTTCATTGGCCTTAAAAATGTTACTTTTGTACCATTGAAAGATTTTGATTTAGTAACTGTAAGGTAGAGACTGAGATGAAACCACTAAGGTACTGGAAGGGGTTGTGTCATCTCTAAAAAAAAATTGGCATAATAATATTTTATTTTTTTATTTAAATGTTGGTTACATTTGTCTTGTAATTTTAAATTAAATTAAATTTTAATGTAAAATAATTTAACCACTCCTGATGTTTTATTTAAATTCTGTGTTTGAAATAGAGAGTTAAGACTGCCCTAAAATTATCAGTTGCATAAAAACTTATGTAGAGATAAACTATTTGGGGTTGGAAGGGACAATTGTTCCTCACCCTCAAAAATACCTTTGTTTTTATGTATAATTTTTTTAATATGAGGTTATTTATAAAATTGTTATTCCACTTTTAAACGTTTATATTTTACTTTCTAAACTTTAAATTCTGACTTTGTCCCTAAGCGTAAGAAAGTTAAGTTAAATTTTATGGTTTTGTTTGGTAGAGAGGAAAAACGAAAGGGAGAAGAAGTGAAGAGAAAATTAAAAAAAAATTTAAAGTTGTTTGGTAGAGCCAAAAATTAGAAAGAAAAAAAATAAGAGGAGAAATAAGCTTTCTTGCTTCTATACAAATAGTTTTCTCTTCAAATTGGGTGGAAATTAGAAGAAAAAAAAGTGAAAGCTATCACAATTTAATTATAAAAATATGAAATAATGTTTAAAAATTTATAATTTTATTTTAAACATATTTATAATTAAATTTTATGATTTCATCGAATATTTTTTATGATTTTATTTTGTTCATTTAGTTCTAAAAATTTTATTTAATTTAAAATTTACTCTTATTTGTTTTTTATTTTATTATTAAATTCAATATTATTATATAATAATAATTTTGTTCACTTTAGTCCCTAAAATATTTATTTAATCTGAAATTGAATCCTATTCAATTCTATTTTTTATAATTTTATCTAATATTTTTACTATGATTTTATTTTTGTTCAATTTAATCTATAAAATTTTATTAAATTTGGAATTGACCTCTATTTTATAATTCAGTCAATTATCTTATAATAGCAAACTTTACATTTCAATCACTAATTTTATAATTGCAATTAAGGACGTGTTTTAGCTCAGATTAACCTGAAACTTGGTCTATGTGTCAATGATGATATTTATTTCATAAAGAAATTTTTAATTTTACTTTTTGAAAAACTAGCCCCTGTATTTTATGAATGTTTTTAAAATGGACCTAAAATTGAGTTTTTAACTTAAAAATCCAACTTATGAATTATTTATATTTTAGTCCCTAAATCCCAATTCGGTTAAATTTACTTCAATTTGAACTTTTTTTAGCAAAACAGAGGTATACAATGTTTCTACTTATATTAAACTTTTATTTAAGTTTTGAATGTTTTTTTGGTTCAAATCTTGTAAAATCACCAAAATATCTTTTTGTTAAATCGTTTATTTTCTAAAAAATTTAAAGGTTTATTTTCTCGCGTGACTTTAGTTAATTGTTTTTCATGTATATTCATGTTGGTTGTTTACTTTCATTTAATCAAATATGCTTTTTTTAATTTGTTTTAGGCCACAAATTGGCCATTTGTAGCATTTGACATTCAGATTAGATTCGTTTGTACCGTGTATTAGGTATTACATTTATAGTAAAACTCTCGGGGACTAATAGTTATGATTGGTTGAAGGCTTGAAGCTGGTGTCCTTGGCCTAGTAGGGTGGTGCCTTCAACTCTTTTGTTGATACTACAAGTCTCCAATATGACTTATGACAGGTACTATTGTCGGATTAATAGTTACTTATGACAAGTCTCCAATAGGTACTATTTTTCGGACTTGCATAAGCATAAACATCAGACCTAAAGATGAGGTTCGAACTCTTCGATTCAATCGAACCATCATATCTGTTGGAGTTCCATGACCGAAGACGGGGTTGAGAATGAGCCCTTACTCGAGTCTGCAAGCCAAGCATAGGGATATCGGGATCTACCGACGAGCCTTTCTTCGATAAGTCGACATGGGATATTGTTAACCTACAAGTGGCCAACATGGAATGATGAGGTCTTGTTTGTCACCACTGATCTCCATTTTCGTTTCCTGAATAGACCACTCCCCACTTCCATGACAAACCGAAAGATGCAATTCACACAAGCACGTGGATTGGTGCAAATCTATGAAACAAAGAACTAAGTGGTGACAATGATGGGGAATTGGGATGCTGATGAGCTCAACAGTGTTGAGATTCATATTCATTCAACTTAACCCCTCCACCCTGCAAATTGGATTCGATTTCGATATTCATATTCCCATGGAGGTTCAGCTCAGCCCTTTATTTATAGCGGTAGAAAACTGAGATTGTGCTTCAAAGCTCGAATTCGGTTCATAAATAGTGAGGGGAGATGAACTGGTGCGGGCAATGGAGCTTTGTTGTTGCCATGGTTGCTGTCAACTTTGCGTTTGCTGCAACCAATGCACTTTTCAAAATCATTCTTGACCGAGGAACCAGCCGTGTGATCATCTTAGTGTATCGTCAAGCCATTTCTACACTTTGTTTGACCCCAATTGCCTATGTTCGGGAGAGGTATGTATTCGGTATAAATATGTTCGATTTGTGTATGTTATTTTATAGATTTGATTTTATGTTGGTTGAGAGATCTTTTCTTTCTTTTAGAGAAGTGTTAGAAATATTATCCGTCGGACAGTCAGTTCATAAATTATAACAAAACATATAACTACATAACAAGTCGAAACAAGTTCATAAAATCACTAATTGATATTATATAAATTACTTCATATTTTATTTGAAAGATTGAATTTTATGCTTGTTGAGAAATCTTTTGATTTTTTTAGAGAAGTCTTTAAAAGTATTATTTATCGGACAATCAATTGGATCTCCAACAATTAATATTGTGTCTATGGATAGTGATGTAAAAACAGGTCAACAGTTGGGTTTCAGGTCGGGCTCTGTCAGGTCGGGTCAAATCGGTTACAGGTCATTTCGGGTCATTTTTTGTTTTGACTCGATTCAGTTCAGGTTCGGGTTCATTTCGGGTCGGGTTCATTTCAGGTCGGGTTCAATTCAGGTCGGTTCATTTCAGGTCGGGTCAAAACGGTTAATTGACAGGCTGATTTCAGGTCGGTTTCGTTTCAGGTCGGGTTCATTTCAGGTCGGTTTCGTTTCAGGTCGGGTTCATTTCAGGTCGGTTTCGTTTTAGGTCGGGTTCGTTTCAGGTCGGTTTCGTTTCAGGTCGGGTTCTTTTCAGGTCGGTTTTGTTTCAGGTCGGGTTCATTTCAGGTCGGTTTCGTTTCAGGTCGGGTTCCTTCGGGTTTATGGTTTATTGTGTTATGTGTATTATATATATTGACGGATTATGATTTTTATTTTTACAGTTTAGGGTTTAGTGTTTAGGGTTTAGGGTTAGGGGATTACGTATATGTGATATATATATATAGTTGGTACTATTGGATTTATTTTTAGGGTTTAGGGTTTGGGGTTTAGGGATCTTAAATTAATACAAACATACCTACATTAATTATATATATTGATGGATTATGGTTTTCAAGGTTTAGGGTTTACTGATCTTAAATTAATACAAACATGCCTACATTAATTATATATATTGATGGATTATGGTTTTTAGGGTTTAGGGTTTATGGTTTAGTGTTTAGGGTTTAGGGTTTAGGGTTTACTGATCTTAAATTAATACAAACATGCCTACATTAATTATATATATATATATATTGATGGATTATGGTTTTTAGGGTTTAGGGTTTATGGTTTATGGTTTATGGTTTATGGTTTAGGGTTTAGGGTTTAATGATCTTAAATTAATACAAACATGCCTACATTAATTATATATATATATTGATGGATTATGATTTTTAGGGTTTAGGGTTTAGGGTTTAGGGTTCTTATATTAGTTTAGTATACATATTTAGTTTAATAACTTCAAACTAATTTTAGTTAAGTATAAAAAAATTATTTCATACTGGTTATTCATTCAACTTATGTAATTAAGTAGTTTATCAGAATGCAACTTAAATTAATTTAATAACTAACTTAACTTAAAATGAATGCAAGTTAATTAAGTTTATTTTTAATCTTAAGTTAAGTTAATTTAATAACTAACTTAACTTCAATTAAAATGAATGCAAGTTAATTATTTAGCATTAATTTATTCTTATAATAAAAAATTTAAGTCATCTTATTTTAATTAAGAATATAGATTTAATTTAATAATTTTTACTCATTTAACTTAATTTGATTAAGTATAAAATTTTAATTTAATAATGGTTATTCATTCCACTTAAGTTAATTAAGTATAATAGTTTATCTTTGAAGTTATTTTAAAATAATAGTCAAGTTAATTAGAAATACAATTTATTAATACTTAGAATTATTATTAATTCACTTTATCTTTTAATTGAAGTTAAGTTAGTAATTTATTAATACTTGAAATTATTATTAATTTTATAATTTTTCAATACTTGACATTATTTTATATTCATTAAATATAACATATTTAAATGTCAGATAATTATCATTATTAGCAAATCAAATAATAGTATTAGTTCAGGTTAATATCAGTTCAGGTCAATATCAGTTCAGGTCAATATCAGTTCAGGTCAATAACAGTTCAGGTCAATAACAGTTCAGGTCAATATCAGTTCAGGTCAAGAACAGTTCAGGTCAAGAACAGTTCAGGTCAATAACAGTTCAGGTTCAAAACAGGTCGGGTCCAAACAGGTCGGGTTAAATCGGTTATCTGGCAGGTTAGTCTCGGGTTCGAGTTCGTTTCGGTCGGGTGCAGGTCGGGTTCGATTACTACAGTAACAGGTCAATTTTGGGTTCGGGTTCACTTCGGTCGGGTGCAGTTCGGGTTCGGTTTCTACAGTTACAGGTCAAATTCGGGTTCGGGTTCGTTTCGGTCGAGTGCAGGTCGGGTTCGGTCTTTGAATTCTCGGGTTAAACCAGGCAGGTTACCAGGTCGGGTCAATTTTTCACACCCCTATCCATGGAGTATGTTAGGAGCACCTCTATACTTCTCGTACTACAATAGAAGTATTGAAAGGGACCACCAAAAGAAATTAAATTGTTCACCCTTGATGTGATTCGAACCATATAAAGTCTTTTTTTACAGGTAGTATTTTTTGTTGTGAAATTTCTGATTCTGGAGGAAATTAGTGGGGTTATGGACTTATGGCCCCCAAAATTTGAGAAATTAAAATTTAACTTTTATAATTAAAAATAATAGTTTAATCCCTCAAGATTTTAAAAAAATTATATTAAACTTTAAGAATTTGAATGTTTTTGACCAAATCTTCTCTCATAATTTTTAGAAATTCTTTTAAGACTCTCAAAATTATTAAAAATTTTAGTATAAGTCTCCAGTTATTTTTTAAATTTACGTCAAACCCAAGTTCCGCTACTGTTATATTTATATCTTAAAATACATGTTAGGATATGATTAACAGAATAAGATGTTAATAAGTTTATTAGTTTCCTTGCAGAAAAGGTAGACCGAAGCTCACAGCCAGGGTCTTATGCCAGCTTTTCCTGAATGCTCTCATAGGGTTAGTCTTAAAATCCAAAATAGCATAATTATTTCTAATCCCTTGCATTTCAAAATGAGCATTTTCAATTTTAATGCCATTTTTATTACTTTTGACAAGTAATTTGTCGTGAATTATTTTCTAAAAACCTATGATGACGTCAAGGATGAAACTAGGACATACTATTAGGGGTCTAAACTGTCTAACTTCAAAATTAGTAAGGACCTGATAAGTATTTCAACTTAAAAAAATGGGGGCTACGCATAATCAAGGCATCAAAGATGAAACTAGGAGAAAACATTAGGGGTTCAAATTGTCTAACTTCAAAATTGATGGGGACCTAATAAGTATTTTAACTAAAAAAATATGGGGTTATGGATAGGGACATGAAAAGTAACTAAATCAGAAATTTTAGGGGGCAACATTTGAATAACTTTATAACAGATAGAAACCTAAAACTAATTAAAGGAGGGGAGGGCTTAATTTGATTAACTTAAAATTGATAGGGACCTAGAAGCTAATGAAACCAAAAAAAAAGAAATTGGGGTTGGGCATGCCCCTCCAACGTCCTACATAGTCCGTCCCTAGATAACATGACATACACTTTAGTATTTTGTGTATAGCTAGTTATACAAATTTTAATTTATTTAAAAAGTAAAAGAGATTCTATTATTTGTCCTAATGTATGAATAATGTCAAGATATGCAGTACATGGATTATAAATGATCAAATCATTATCAAAGTGACTAAATTTGGAGGCTTATAATAAAATGTTAGTCAACGATTGAATATACGAAAGATGTTAGTCAAAAATTGAAGGGTAAACTACAACAAAGATCACTCAATTATCAGTAAGGTTACATTTAGGTCATTTAATTATTAAAAATTACATTTGGGTCACTCAATTATGGGTAAGGTTACATTTTGGTCACCCAATTATTAAAGGTTACACTTGGATGTAAGGTTACATTTTGGATACCCTTCATATTTAAAAAAGTACATCAACTTAGTCATTTTCTCTTCCAAATCACTTGTAGACCCTCATTAACACTAGAGTACTTCATTTGAAATCATTAATTAATCTAATACACAAATTGATATATATTTTTTAAATATAAATGGTGAATCAAATATAACATTACCCAAAATGTAACCTTTAATAATTGGGTGGCCCAAATGTAACCTTACCTATAATTAAGTGACCTATATGTAACTTTTAATAATTAAGTGACCCAAACATAATCTTACCTACAATTGAGTGACCTCCATTGTAAATTACCCAAGATTGAATATACATATTTCAAAATGTAAAGGGATTAGAAATGATCAAATCGAAGTGACTAAATTCACTAAAGATGTATAGTGCAGGGACCTTGTATGAAATTTGACGTCTTACTATTATTCTAAGAACCTATAAACAAAACAAACCCCGCAGGACAACATTGGCACAGTATTTTTTCCTTCTTGGGCTCGAATATACTTCAGCTACGTTCTCATGTGCATTCTTAAACACAGTTCCTGCAATCACCTTGATTCTGGCTCTACCATTTGGGTAATAACCTTAAACACAAACCTCAACATCTCTATAAATTGAGTCATATCTCGAAATGAAACATACGTTTTCAGGCTCGAGAAAGTGAGTTTGAGAAGCAAGTCCGGGCAAGCAAAGGTCATCGGCACATTGGTTTGCATCTGTGGAGCAATGGTGTTGACACTATACAAAGGAAAGAAACTGGTGGGATCAGATTCAAGGGACGTGAAGTATCCTATCGTAAACTATCGAAGGAAAGAGAGATGGGGTATCGGTTCAATGTTTCCGGCTGCATGCGCAGTCTGCTGGTCATTGTGGTTCCTTCTGCAAGCCAGAATTGGAAAGGGGTATCCCTGCAAATATTCAAGCACTGCATTTTTGTCTCTCTTCAGTGCAATTCAGTCGGCCATTTTAGGGTTGATAACAGAGAGGGACTTTAACGAATGGATTTTGAGGGGAAAACTTGAACTAATAACAGTCACATTTGCTGTAAGTACACTTTGTTAAAAAAAATAATGGTGAAACCATTGTCTTGGCCATCCTAACATGATTAAATTTTGAATCTAATCTCTATTAGGGAATAGTGGCATCGGGCTTGTGCTATGTGGGAATGTCATGGTGTGTTGAACATAGGGGTCCGGTCTTCACATCAGCCTTCACTCCACTAGTGCAAATATTCGTAGCCATTTTCGATTTCTCCTTTCTACACGGAAAACTCTACCTTGGAAGGTTATCGATTTTAACCCTCGTTTCCTAAGATTAGCTGTTCCTCAACAGTCAAACATTCAAATGGGTTCTAACAATGCATTGCTGCCATGATGAACAGCATAGTCGGATCAATCTTAATCATAATCGGATTATATATTCTGCTATGGGGAAGAAACTCAGAGGCACAAGAAATGGAACATCACCAAGTGGAAGAGGAAGAAGGTGATTGTAATTCAAGGTCAAAAGTGTAACAACTCCCTAGTTTTGCAGGTATTTTGAGTTGTGCCCCCAAACAACTTTGAATTAGATATATAGTATGTTGAAAACGACTATAGCATACAAAAATGTACAAGGATTATCAAATCTAATCCAATAGAGGAATAGTAAAATGGAAAAAGGAATAAGTTGCCAGGCGCTAACAATTGAGAAGGAAGCATTCTATTCTACACATACCAAGCATCTTCATTGCCAGCAGTTAAAATGAAAAACATACAACAAACAATTGACAAAACATAGTAGGCATTTTACCAGAGGATATACATATTATCACAATCATGTGTACGAAAAGAATGATCCTCAAGATAAAAGGGCAGACCAGTGTCGGACACGTAAGTATAACCAATATTTAGAGCTACAGATCAAAACAACAAAATAAGCACCAAATCATGCATCACAATGAAATAACCAACATAAATTCAAAACTCGTGACAAAATGGCAAAAAAGGGTCTTAGAAGACTTGTATATATAAAAAAGAGGTTCAAACATACAAATCTTAAAGGATGATTACTCAAAAGAGACAAATACTAACACAGATAAAATTCAAAACAACTACTTTCAAAGCTTAAAGCAATAAACCAGTAATGTGTCCAAAACAGGAACTGAAAGGATCTTTCTAATCGAATAAACCAAATCCCATATCATCATCGCTCTCCTCCTCTGGCTCTTCCTGCAAAATTACCAACAATATACACATCAGAATAAATAGTGAAAAATAAAATGCATTTGATTATTCATTTGTAATATATAGTCCAACCTTCTTCTTTTCCTCAGCAGCAGCTGGAGCAGCAGCAGCAGCACCTCCACCAGTAGCAGCAACAGGTGCAGCAGCGGCAACCGGAGCACCGCCACCACCAGCACCAACATTGGTTATAAGATTCTCAATGTCACACTTCTCGAAAAGCTTAGCGAACAAACCCGGCCAATAAGATTCAATCGAAACATTTGCAGCTTTAACTAAAGTTGCAATCTTCTCAGCCTATTAGCGAAAGTTAAAGGAAACAAGAAAATCCCAAATTCCCAAATCTACGGGAAAACAAATATTTCAAAAACAATAATCAAAATCAGATTACAAATAAAATAAATAAATTTCGAATGATCGAATCATAAATCGTAGAATTATAAAACAAAAATTGCATAGAGGATACGGTAATGGGAATTCCATCGTCAAAGAGAATCAAAGCAGCGTAAGAGCAAGCAGCTTCACTAACCGAAGACATCGTTTCAACTGTTATTAAAAAGCCAGTCCGTATAACGATTAACATTGACATCAACAACACTATAAACGAAAATGAAACTCTGGGAAATCCGGGAATGTATATAGTTTACCTGAGAGAAAGGAATCTGGGAATAGGCAGATCTTAGCAGCCGCAGTTCAAGGTTTAAAGCAAAGTGTTGCTAGGGTTTCTGTTCTGGCTCTGAAAAGGGATTTTAAAGGAAGAAAAAGTAGTGTGAGTTGGGCCTCGTCAACCGGCCTCAAAAGGTTTCTTCGGTATTTCACATTTGGGCCTAAAATATTTATTAAAAAATCATTTCATATAAAATTTAAAATCTAAATTATTTACCGACTATTGTAAGAACATGTATCACTTACGTAAGATCGCAAGTTTAAATATTAATATTGTTAATGAAATAAATTATATTGAAAAGATTGCCTATATAATAAATTTTATTTAATATAATCATTTTTTATAAAAAAAATATAATAAATTTTACACTATTTAATTTAAATTAACCAATCAATAAATTAAGCATTAATTATTATAAAATTTAGTAGGTCTTGTTTGGATAGTAATTTTACCTATTTTTATTGGTTAAACTTATATAATCTTTTTCGTAAATGATCATTAAATTTTATCAAGTTGTTATAAAAAAATCATTAAATTGTTACATTATTTTTATAATTTATAGTGATCATTTTGTATCAGACTAAGTAATTTTAGTATTTATTTTATAACTTTTAAAATTTTAATAACTAAAATAATTATTTTTCATAGTTTACTGACATGATTGAAACAAAATTTGTACAATTTTAGTGAATCAAAAAATAACACATCATTGATAATAAAATTAATTTTAAAATTTTATGATGGTGTATTATTCAAGTAAGTTCAGTGATTATTTTTAATATTTTATTGATCAATCATACTTTTTAAAATTGTTCAAAGTCTAGAATGAGAATCGAAATTTCGATTAGTGAAAAAGGTAAGAAAAATCCTTAATATCTCTCCTAAACGTCACGATTAGATTAAATGCTATTTTTAATTAAATATTTTTTTGACCTATTCAGTTTGCATTAAAGATCCATTTCGTATAATTTTAACGCAACAAGTCTCAAGTTAATTAGTTGTTTATTTTGAATTCTAATATGAGTTTGTAAGTACCATTTGGTTTTGCATTTTGTATTATTGATTTGGATTGAATTATGATATTTAATGTTATTGTTATTTAGGTTTTCTGGAAAATTTAGAATTCTTTTGAAAATTTTATTATTTTACTTTGTTACACATAATTACAATTTTTCAAATAATATTTTTATGTTTGAAAAAATATATTATTTATTTTTAGGTGAAAAAGAGATTATTCACACGTACCTCTTAAAAAACTTCTCTAAACCTAAATAAAAAGAATACATAAAAATAATTATAATCAAATACAAGCGAATATAAAAAAAAAATAGATAGTGACATCCGCACTCAACATCCCCACAACCGCAGGAGGATGTGCAAGAAAATGTCGAAACCATTTTTAACCTGTGAAATAAATTAGATTGACGATTAATTTTTGAAATTTAAGTTTTTTTAATTTGATTTTAAAAATATTTTAGAGTTGCTACCGGTTATTTGGTAAATTGAACACCATAAAACAACCAGAGATTCGTTCTTTTAAAATTAAGGTTCATAAGTCGGTTAAGTGTGGAGAAAGATTAACACCCCACAAACGTCTGATATCAGTACATTTTAATTTTGTGTGCCATGATAGCCTTTGAGAATAACACTTTGAATTTAACTTGATCATTAATTATTATTTGAGTTTGTGTTCATTCTTTTTATATGAAAATATATTTTTGATTCGAATATAAATTAAAAACACCCTTATACGTTCAGGGCACCTCTATTCATATTCCAAAAATATATTTCATATAAAAAGTTTTAATGCTTGATCAATTATGTTTTTGTTTATTTTAAGTGCTAACCTAAAACGCTCTAATTAAATTTGTATTATTTAAATCTATGAATATTATTTAATTTAAAGGTTCACATGAGATAACACCCAATTATTTGGACCCCGTCTATATTAAAAACCTAAAATTATATATAATATTTCTTAGTTTAATTAATTAAACCAATTATTAAGCTCTAATTCTAGTTAAGGCTTTAATTATTTAATCTAATCATTTATTAATTTTTAGGGTTTTAATGAATATATTCTACTTAAAAATGAACAACACCCCATTTCATTGGGACATATTTAAATTTTAACTTCAAAGCTTCCCACTCCATTAGTTTGCTACAATCTTCCTAATTGAATTATTAAAAGCCTAATTAAACTCCTAAAAACTAAGGCTATAAAGTACTAATTAAATTAAACTAAGGAATTTAATTATCTAGCGATTATACTACATGAATCAATTAAATAACAATTAAATTGCATCTAATTAAATACTTAAAATTAAAAATAGGGATTAAATTGAAATAAATTGAAATTTTAACTTGATTTTATTTATAATAGGGCGCTAAATTGAAAAAATTTACAAAATAAAGGACAAAATAAAAAACACCCGTATAGAGGGGCACGACTCGTATACCCGAATCGTTTCAAGCTCACGGGTCAAGCTCGACTCGATGTCAAAACGGTACCATTTCATTACGGCTATATAAAACCCTTTCAATTAAAAAAGACCATCTTCCTTCTCATTTTTCATAGCCTATTCTCTATCTAGCTGATAACTCTCTCGATCTTCTCTCTAAAATCCTTATATTTCCCAAAATTTACCCCTTAAACGAATCAAACACTAACCTTTCAACTTAGTGTTCTTCACGTTTTGAAGAACATTTTTGAAAAACATGATGAACGCTAATGATAAAACGCCACATGCTTCGCAGTCTTAATTTTCATCCGCTAGGTTTCGGCCGATAATGGTTATTAGCTTACCGCCAAGAGTCGACTACCGGCCTTGACAGGCGACCCTGGTCACCACCACCTCACTTCTGATCATCCTTGTCTTCACTCTAGCGGCTGTAATGTAACCCTCTCGTCCCGGTTTGGACGACTGACCGGTCTGAGTAGGTCACACGGGGAAAACCGAAGTGAAACCCGTTAAGGCTCCTCTTCGGTTAGCAACCCTAGAAAATTTCTTTTAACATTATCTTGTCCAAAAGCTTTAATACTTCCTATGTGAAACACGACAGCGGAAACAAAACAATTTAATACAAACATACAAAGCAACAATTTAAAACAACCCATTTTAGTTTGTAAAGCAGGCTGTATCGATACACTAGAAGAGGGTATCGATACGCCTTGACTAGGTCAACTGCTCAAAGTCAAACTAGGTAGACTGTATCGGTACACTGGTTAATCGTACCGATACGCCCTCAACGGTCAACTTCTCACGGTCAACGATATGAAACAGTATCGATACATTCTAGACCAGTACCGATATGCCAAAATCTCGGCAAAATCTCAGATTTCCAGAGAGCCTTTGGCGTATCGATACACCCCCGTGTATCGGTACGCTAGGCTTAAACTGGGCCCCAAGGTGTAGGGCCGTATCGATACGCCCTGCACTGCAAGACTCGAATTAGCCGAAAAACAACCTAAGACCCAATTATAGATGCATTTTACGACTCACCTAGCCCCAAACAAACCTTCATTGTAACCCCCTCGTCCCGGTCCGGACGCTCGACCAATCCGAGTGGGCTACACGGGGATAACCGAGGTGAAACCCGTTAAGGCTTCACTTCGGTTATCGACCCAAGGAAAAACTTTTTCATTTATTAACTTGTCTAGATGCGTTAAATAACCCTATGCATGAAACGACATTGGAAACAAGGCTCACGAGAAGCCTAACAACAAACAGGGCCTAAGCCCAAACCTTGAGACCCTTTAGAGATGTCAAAAAGCCCATTTTCAGGCATGTGTTTCGAAACAGACATCGCCCGTTTTGAAACACGGGCTCCAGTTTAAAAAGCCAGACACCCGTACCGAAACGCATTCACCCCGTTTCGGAACAGGGTCCCATTTTGCCTAGGCATTCTGATACCCGTTTCGGAACAGGCAATTCCAGTAGCCAAAGTGTTTCGAAACAGGAGCTCACAGTAGCCAAACCATACAGAAACGCGTTTCAATACGGGGGCCCTAGAACCACACCCGTTCCGAAACATCACAACCCTTTTCGAAACACCTGCAATCTGTGAATTCCCAAAATCAGTTTTAAACATCTCTAAATGATCCCAAACGCCCTTAACGACCCCAAGAAGCATACACGACATACTAACACATTCTAGAGGCATGCACCGTATTGCAAACATACTCAAATTACATAAGGATATAAGATAGGGAAATCCATATAAAATATCATACATAGCATTCAAGGTTCATGCTTCACGAGAACATACACTTAGACATTAGGGTAGGCAAAATAGACATGGTTTACAAGCAATACAAGGCAACCACAAGCCAACCAACATAACATATAAAAGGAGTCTAGCATGCTCCTAAACAAACCAACAATAACCACACAAGTCCCCATTGCTTGACCATTACATCATTAACATAAAATCCATACTTGATAGATTCAAAAGTCCAACTAGCACACTTGGAGGCTCCTTCTTGCACTAGCAAACCCACGAACTACGGATCTTCATTGTCGAACAAAAGAGAGCGTAAGCATAAAGCTTAGTGAGGGTAAGCTCATTAAAACAAACCTCGACAATGCAGGGTCCAAGCACGAGCACAACCAAGGTAGAATGCATGATCTTACCTTCGATCCACATGAGCCAAATATACACATGATGCATGAACATATAATCAATATTATTCCATGCTCAACAAGCTCAAATCCACATCATATGTAAACACATATAATAGTCCATATAGGAATCACATTTCATATCATATTGATACACATATCAACTCATATTGGCACCTAGCTATGACTCGAATACGCGGATAAACACGTTGGAACTCACATCCAACACAACCATTACCTTACGGTGGGATTACACTCATCATCGTTCACGCGGAGGGGATTCCACTCATCCTCACGCCCCGTCGATAGGATTACACTCATCATCGACTAATATAAATATAAGAAGGTTTTCCAGGCGAACCCATACTCCATCTTGATGACTACCATCACCAAGACCATGCGCGCATTTGACTCACGTGTGCACACTAACATCCTAATGATCGATCATTTGTACATAAGTATACTAGTGCCAATATTAAACACAATCCACAACCTCATTTCATATCACTTTCGTGCTTAGCACGTACTCACCATGATTAACATCATGCACAATCCACATGCATATAACAATGCATCAATCCGAGCCTCAACATACATGTATAACATCATATACATAGCCAACACAATCACAATTAAACATGAGGCATACACATTCAAAGATCAACCATAGTCTCTAACTATAGCTTGGGATTAGACTACCAATCTAATCCCAACTCTAGGTGGGTCTACCAAGCCCAATCTAGTCCACATGCTTGAACCAAATACTCAAAACCATTTTAAAAACATCAAACCACTAACCTTCACTTCCAAGCTCAACAACCAAGCAACCAAGACCTTCAAGCTTCCGGATTCACTCCCGATGTCTCACCAACACAATTTTTTGCCTCTAATCATCCCAACACAATCAAAATAATCTCAAACCAGTCCACACAACAATGTAGCAAACCCGGAACACTATTCAAGCATCAAATACATGATTTTAAGCCAAGAACAACCCCCAAAACATCAAACTCGAGCAACCCTTAAACCCAATCCAAAACTTATGATTTCAACCTCTTTAACACTCTTAAATGATTCCAAAACAATCCCCAACTATCATACTAACCTTAGCCCTTAATTTCCAACATTAAACACACCCAAAACTCATCCTAAAACCCTTCAAAAACCACAACAAAACCCAAATCCGAGAAACTTAATAAAACACTTTAAAAATCATATATGTTGGACCTCATGGTTTATAAACAACTCATATATCATTAACAAATCAAAATCTTTAGTTAAAAACAATAAAGGTAACATTTTTAATCAAAACTCCAAAAAATTCAAATTCAAAAACATGGACAATAATGAAAACTAGTGGTACTTTCAAAGAGAGGAAGATGAGAGCAAGATGGGGATGTAATTACCTTTCAAAACCGACCAAAAATGAAGATGCTAGGTGATGGAATAGTGAAATGGAGAAAAGCTCTCCCCCTTGTCGTGAAAATGGAGAAATGAAGAGGGAAGAAGATGACAATTTGTGTTTTAAACAAAAAGGGGTTTTTAATTTGGAAGACCATTTTATTACCCTTTTGCCATTAATGAGGATAGCCAATTAAAATTTCCCAATTCCATGGAATTTAGTTTCAAATAAATTTTAATCCAACATAAATGTTTGTTTAGAACGTTTGAAGCCCAAAGTAATATTTTATTATTTAAATTATAAAACCGAGACTCATAATATTATTTTAATATTATTTTCACCCGAGCCCCAAACCCGGGTGTTACATTCATACAACATCTAGCAACCATAAATAAGCATACGGATCAATTTAAAACAAACAACGAGGCATCAACACCAAGGCAACCATACTTAAGAGAAACTTGCATTCTAAACATGCATAAAGGGTCTAGTTAGCTAAAAGATACATGAATCCACTAGCAAGATTTACATACTCTCAAACAACACGTAGGCATTCATAGAAAAGGGTCTAAACCCTCAAACACAAGGCATTTAAGCAACATGGTAAACATGATTTACAAATCCATAACAAGGCATTAACAACAATCCAACATATATGAGTCCAACAATGCTCATACAACACATGTCACCAACAAACCAAACATGCTAGGACATCAAAAGCCAACAACGGAGTTTGAACTCCAACACCATATAAGTCTAATACCCCCAATGTCTAGGCATTATTACAATTACTTAAATCATACTTGAGCTACTTGAGAACTCCAAAAAGCTCCTCCCTTGCCCACTTTCCTTTCGAACTCTAACGATCTGCATGTTGGAAAAAGGAGAGCGTAAGCTTGATAGCTTAGTGAGCGAAGCTCTAAAACTCAACAATCATGCAGTTTTCAAAACACATTTCTTAAATGATAAATAAACCATTGAATGCACGAAAGGTATCACAACAAGACAACTACATGGTTTGCACATGCACAACCAACGCACACGGTGGGACCACACATCACCGTTCGACTAGTAGTTTTCCGATGGGACCATTCATCACCTTACTCTACTACTAGTCACTACCGGTGAGACCACTCATCACCGTAGTTATGACAACCATCACGTGAGGTTAGACACCAACAACGACTACACAACAACAACGGATGTAAAAGCAATCCACAATGCATATGATATCACAACAAATATTCATACACCATCACTTAACTATCAAGGTAGGATTAGTAAACTTACGCTTGGGTTTAGGTTAGCCCTCAAGGCTCCACCCAAACCCCCAAGAACCCATTTCCGAAAGAAAAACAAGTTCAAAACATTTTCACTCACCGTTGCAACCCAAACGGAAGCCGAACACCGATTTCAAGTCTCCAAATTCCCCGGATTCGTGCCCGAAGCCTCTCCAATGGTTTCCCTTGGTTCTATTCAATCAAAACAACAATGTACTCAATCATTCAACCCCAAAATCATTGTCACAAACATGATACAATTCCAAGACCCATTTACCACATTTCCAACCCATGAACCAACAAAACTTCTTCATTTCCGTACTCCCTAATAACCTAGCAGAAAAATACCAATTTCAATGCCCAAAGCACCTCTAAACACCTTCAAAATCACCTTCTAGTATCACTATAACCCCAACCCAACTCCCTTTCACAAAACCACACCAAAAACACAAAGTTTAACACTTTTAAAATACCCCCAAAACCCAATTTCGGGATTCTTAACAAAAATCAACCAAATTGAGATATAATGTACCTTAGGGCTAGGTTAACTCATAACTTAACTCTACACATCAAAACAAAACGAAAATCCACTAAAGTTTCATGCTTTTCTTTAAAAACTATGAAAACTCAAATTCCTCTACAATGGTGTTTTCTAAAACTTAAAACCATGAATGTGTTAGGAATTGAAAGGACAAGTAAAAAATGATCTTACCTCGTTGAAATCACTTGAATTTGATGGAGAAATGAATGGAATAGTGACAAGGGGGATAAGAGAGGTTTTTGGTCGTCAAAAACTTGGAAAGAAGAAGATTAGCATCTTTTTGAAATTAAACCCCATTTTGTTTATCTTATTTTCCCTTATTTTAAATTACTAAAATGCCATTAATGAATTCAAACCCTTTTAATTTAAACCAAAGTTTAATTAAATTTTAAAACGAACCCACGACTCGAACCCGATTTACTTCTGACCCCTAAACCCGAGGCGTTACAACTCTCCACCACTTAAGGAATTTCGTCCATGAAATTACCTGACTGAAAGAGATAAGGAAACTACCTTTCCATATCCTCCTTCCTCTCCCAAGTGGCCTCGTCCACCCCTCGATGTTGCCACCTCATCTTGACCAACTCAATTGATCTACCACGCAACACCTTGTTGTTTGAGGCTAAGATCTCCACTGGTTCCTCATCATATGTCAAATCTGGATTCAATTCAATCTCTTCTATGTGCATTACGTGAGACTGATCCGATCTATACTTTCGGAGCATCGACATGTGGAACACATCATGAATCTTCTCTAGATCGGTTGGGAGTCTCAATCTATATGCAACGAGGCCAATCCTCTCAACTACCTCATAAGGTCCAATGAATCTCGGACTCAACTTACCTTTCCTACCAAACCTCATCACCTTCTTCCAAGGTGAGACTTTCAAAAACATCTGCTCACCCATTGCATACTCTATCTCTTTTCTCTTCAAATCGGCATACGACTTATGTCGGTCTGAAGCTACCTTCAAACGATCACATATCAACTTTACCTTCTCGGTAGTGCCCTTAAGCAAATCGGGCATCAGTACAAGCTTCTGTCCGGCTTCGGCCCAACAAATTGGAGTCCTACACCTCCTACCATACAAAGCTTCATACGGTGCCATCTGAATACTAGCCTGATAACTGTTGTTGTATGCAAACTCTACTAATGGTAGATGTTTCTCCTACGACCCCTGAAAATTGATGATACAACATCTCAACATGTCTTCCAACGCTTGAATCACTCTCTCAGACTGACCATTTGACTGCGGATGATGCGAAGTACTGAAGTTCAACCAAGTACCCAAGGCACGATGCAAACACTCCCAAAATCTAACTGTAAACCTCAGATCTCAGTCTGACACAACTGATTTCGGTACCCCATGTAGTCTCACTATCTCACAGATGTACAGATCGGCCAACTTATCTAAAGTATATGTGGTATGAACAAGTATGAAGTGAGCACACTTAGTGAATCTATCAACTATCACCCACACTGAATTCTTCCTCGAAGGAGTCAACGGTAACCCTGACACAAAGTCCATGGTAATACGTTCCCACTTCCATTCCGGAATCTTCAACGACTGTAACAACCCTGAGGGAAACTGATGCTCGGCCTTGACTCGCTGACAAACCATACACTTACTCACAAACTCGGCCACATCCTTCTTCAACCCAACCTAATAGTACTCTTCCTTTAACCCACGATATATCTTCGTACTATCCGGATGCATCGCAAAAGGACTGTTATGAGCTTCATTCAAGATCGTACGTCTCAACTCGACATCTTCCGGAACCACTATCCTATCTTTGAAACATAGGATCCCATTCTCATCAAAACAGTAATCGGTAAGCCTATCTTCGGCTATATCTTGCACGTAAGGTGCCAAAGACTCGTCTCGCTACTGCTTCTCTCGAATCAACTGAGCTAACGAAGACTTAACCTGAAGTTCGGCTATCAACCCACCATCCTTGGACACACTCAATCTCGCAAACATAGCTCACAACTCAACTGCCACTTTTCTACTCAAAGCATCGGCCACTACGTTTGCCTTACCCGGATGGTATTCTATCGTAAGGTCATAGTCCTTAAGAAGTTCTAACCACCTACACCGCCTAAGGTTCAACTCCCTCTAAGACATCAAGTACTTCAAACTCTTATGGTCGGTATATACGGTACACTTCTCACCATAAAGATGTCGTCTCCAGATCTTCAAAGCGAACACCACGACGACTAACTCTATGTCATGAGTGGGATAATTCTTCTCGTGCACTTTTAGTTGTCTCGAAGCATAGGCTACCACCTTACCTCCTTGCATAAGCACACAACCTAAACCTACGTATGATGCATCATTGTTAACCATAAACTCTCTCCCCGGTTTAGGCTGAATCAAGATAGGAGCTTCGATCAAAGCTTTCTTCAACTTCTCAAACGCTTCTTGCCTTGCATTTGACCACTCATACAGAACATTCTTCTGAAGTAACTTAGTCAAAGAAGCTGCTATCCTAGAAAATCCCTCGACAAATCTTCTATAGTATCCCGCCAAACCTAGGAAATTGCGAATTTCTGTCACTGACTTCGGTTGTTTCCAATTCACTATAGCTTCTATCTTCTTGGGATCCACACTAATCCCATTAGCCGAGATCACGTGATCCAGGAAGACTACCTCCCTAATCCAAAACACACATTTGCTTAGCTTGGCATACAACTGGTTCTTAAGCAAGGTTTGAAGCACCAACCGTAAATGCTCATCATGCTCTTCTGCGGTCCTAGAGTACACTAGGATGTCATCTATGAACACTACCAAAAATCTGTCTAAGAACTCATGAAACACACGGTTCATCATAACCATGAAATCTATTAGAGCGTTAGTCAACCCAAAAGGCATCACCAAGAACTCATAGTGCCCATAACGTATACGAAAGGCTGTCTTCGGTATGTCCACATCCTTTACCTTCAACTGATAGTACCCGGATCTCAAGTCGATCTTCGAAAACACGGAAGCACCTCTCAACTGATCAAGCAAGTCATCTATCCTAGGCAAATGGTACTTGTTCTTCACTGTCACTTTGTTCAACTGCCTATAATCTATACACATCCTCATGCTACCGTCTTTCTTTTTCACAAACAAGACCGGAGCATCCTATGGAGAAATACTAGGTCTAATGAAACCTCTATCGGACAACTCTTGAAGCTGTGTCTTCAACTTTTTCAACTCCTTCGGTGCCATTCTATATGGAGCAATAAACACTAGTGCAGAATTAGAATACGTCTCAATAGCAAACTCAACTGCTCTATCCGGAGGCAAACCCGACAACTCTTCCGAAAAGACACTCGGAAAATCACATACTATCCTGATGTCTTGCGGTCTCACGTCACTCATATTCGGATTCATCATATAAGCCAAGTAAGTCTGACAACCCGAACTCAACAACTTCTGAGCTTCCAAAGCTGAAACAACATTGGACAAGAACCTAACGTTCTCACCAACTACCACAACTTTAAAGTCATCCGTAAGCCTCAAGGAGACTCTCTTGGTCTCAAATTCAACCCTAGCTCTATGCTATACGAGCCAATCCATGCCCAAAATTACGTTAAAGCCATAGAACGATAACTTCATCATATCAACTAGAAACACGTGGCCCTGAACCATCAAGGGACACCTCCTATGCATTTTCCTAACTACCATTGTATCACCAAAAGAGCTAGTAACATTTACACCTACCTCTAGCCATTCACATGGTAACCCTAATGACCTTGCGTGCTCACCCAAAATGTAAGAATGTGTCGACCCCGAATCTATCAAAGAAAGCAAACTCAAGGACTGTAACAAAAAATTACCTACGATGACATATGTGTCATTCCCAGCCTCTCGATGTGTGTATACCCTAGCTGGTCCTCCACCCTCGGGCTGAACTGCCACTACATGAGCTAAGTTCCTCTGACCCTCGTTCATCGACTAAAAGTTTCCACGACTGCGCCCACGGCCTCTCTGATGCTCAAAACCCCTAGCTGAAGCTGGTCCGCCCCTAGCCGAGTGTGTACAGTTACGCCTCATATGATCTCGGGAACCACAGTTCCAACATGGCCCAAAGGTACCCGTACACTCGCCCTGGTGGCGTCTCCCGCATCTAGTGCACTCCGGAGTGTGTACCACAGCTCCTTGGCCCTGATGGCCCCATCCATAGTTACCACCTCTATGTCTCGAATCAGGCCGATACCTTCTATCCCGATGCCTCTTGGCATGATCTCTGTCCCAATTTGCGTGTCTATTCCCGGAATCGGACCCACTAGCACGAGCACTAAAACTAAGTTCTGCTCAATATCCTTGGCCCTAGAGACTAAAACATCAAACTCAGTGTAGTGAGAGGCAAGCATATAGGTCTTCACATATCTAGTCAACCCATACCGGAAGCGCTCACACCGCTCCCTCTCGCTAGGAACCAACTCAAGTGCATATTGGCTCAATCTCACAAACTGAACCTCGTACTCAGACACGGTCCTGTTACCTTGAACCAAGGTCATAAACTCCCTCTTCTTCTCATCCAAGTATCGAACTCCGAGATACTTCCTCTTGAAGGCATTTCTGAAGAACTCCCACGTGATATCTGCTTCGACCATACCCGAAGTAACAATGGTCCACCAAGTATATGCGCCCCCTAAAGCAAGGAGACGATGCAACCCAAGTTACGAGCGTCTGAGCACTCCATCTGACCCAAGATACGTGTAGTACTCTCAAGCCACGCCTCTGAACCCTTGGGAGTCAACCCACGGAACTCAACTCTGCCAAAAGTACAGAGCCTCTCTAGGGGTAATCATGTCCCCGCACCTTGCACCTTGAGGTGGTGTTGCAGCTTGTACACCGGCCAAAGATATCTGAAAAGCTCCGGCTATGGTCTGAATTAAATGGGTCATGTCCACGCACGCTGGACCCTGACCCGCATGTGCTCCAACACCCCCAACATTAGCCCCGGCCTGAGGCCCATTACCATCATCTCCGACTTACGTACCAGCTTGAGGCACATTACCTTCGCCACCCACTCTATTACCACCAGGAGCAGGAGGAACATGAGGCTCACCCGCGAGTGCCTTGTCACCCGCTCTAGGTCACCCCCTCGGTCTCACCATATCGAGATAGAATCTAAAACAACAAACACACAACACAAAAGAAAAACGCTAGGTTAGCAAAAGGGCAAGGACTTAGGTTCTCAAGCTCGTTTAATCAAAACCATTTTTTGACAACAACACCTAACAATGAGAACATTTGACTAACTCTTAACCAAATCAAAGGCCATTAAAACATGCTTCCAAACACCGTACTAACAAGCAACTTCAAGAATACATGGTAAAACACTCATTGATACAAAGGAACAACATAACATATCAACCTTACCTCACTTACCTACCCGAGGTCTCGGAAACCTCAGGCTCTGATACCACCAAATGCAACCCCCTCGTCCCGGTCTAGACGACTGACCAGTTTGAGTGGGTCACACGGGGAAAACCGAAGTGAAAACCGTTAAGGCTCTCATTCGGTTAGCAACCCTAGAAAATTTCTTTTAGCATTATCTTGTCTAAATGCTTTAATACTTCCTATATGAAACACGACAGTGGAAACAAAACGAATTAGTACAAACATACAAAGCAACAATTTAAAACAACCCATTTTAGTTTGTACAGCAGGCCGTATCGATACACTAGAAGCGGGTATCGATACGCCTTGACTAGGTCCACTGCCCAAAGTCAAACTAGGGAGACCGTATTGGTACACTGGTTGACCGTACCGATACGCCCTCAATGGTCAACTTCTCACGGTCAACGATATGAAGCCATATCGATACACTCTAGACCAGTATCGATACGCCAAAATCTCGGCAAAATCTCATATTTCTAGAGAGCCTTTGGCGTATCGATACACCCCCGTGTATCGGTACACTAGGCTTAAACTGAGCCCCAAGGTGTAGGACCATATCGATACGGCCCTTGGCAGATAAATTTTGACGCATGTACCTTTGGTAAGAGAACAAACAAAGGTATGATGGTGAGAAGCGTTCATATAGTTTGATGCGCATTCTCATATGTCAACAGGACCCCAAGATGATCCAATTCTACCCGTAGAATATGATGAAACATACATCGAACCACATAGACCCGACTACTTTTGGCATCACTATAAATCAAATCCTTATAGAATCGTGTCGCCAATGTCGATAACTTATCCTGATCAGTACACCACACACATTCTCCAACATCAAGGTGGAAATATAGTTGGCATGTCTCCGAGCTTGCACCGAAGCATGGAAATACTTCATATTACGATCCCCGGTCAAAAACCATTTCGAACACGCCTTTTACCGCCATAGAATCCCTCATGTTCCAATACCACATCCAGCTCTGCGCACAACCTAGAAGCATGACATACTAGAGAGTTAGAATCCCAAGACCTAAGCGCACGATCAATCCCTTGAAGCCTCACCATTAATCTTCGCTTCTTTAATCTAATATGCCCAGAGACAACCACATTCCATTCCCCTACAATTGTACGGAATTTAGCTACATTTTCTTCCAATAAAATCCTATATTTCCATGTTGACCGCATAAACTCCTGAAACTTAAGGTGATCCTGCCAAGCCGCAATGAAACAAAATAATCTAGCATGAGGTAAATAGACATCATCGGATAACCAAAGCAAAAGAGGACAATGATTAGACCCGAGCCTAGCAAGATGTAACACATGACTATCAGGAAAGCATGGCACCCACCGTGGATTAACCAAGTAACAATCAAGCCTTAGGTACATGTCCCCGCGATTCCATGTAAATGGAATACACTGAAAACCCAAGACAATCAACCATGTACTTAAAAAGAAGTCAATGAACAATCGACTACCACCACCATGTTGAGAGGTCCCTCTGGCCGCTTGTTCGTAGATATAATAACATTGAAATCACTACCCAAGATCCATGGAATATCATCCCCGAGACTCAGATCTACTAGTTGTCTCCATACATGCTTCCTCTTCGACCCACAAGGACTGACATACACGATTGTAAACTGTACCCAAAAGTCACCATTCACATCTTGAACCCTCATATTGATAAATTGGTTTGATATATGTAAAACCTCCACAACAACATAATCTTCCCATATCAACTAGACACCACCACTGAAACCATATGACTCCACCCGCATTGAGTTAGAGAAACCCAACTTTGACATCACTCTGTCTGCAATACGACCACTAATCCACGGCTCAAACAAGGCAACCAAACATGGCTTATACTCCCTTCTGAAAGAGTGAAAAAACCTCATAAAATTAGAGCTTGATGTGCTCTGACAATTCTAAAATATGACGTTAATCATCACAAATAATTAAAAAGGAAAACACTACCTCATTGTGCTTGAGAGCGCTCTACCCCCAATTGCTTCGCATCGGTCATCACATCCTCGTGGTACATATCGAACATATCCTCCTCGTCTAATGATTGCACTACATAGCTAGATTTCATAGCCCGTAAAAGATCTTTTGTGTCCAAGAAATCCCGCACACTAGGGTCATAAGACTGATGTGACGTATCTTATCCCAACTCAGCCAAGATCGGGCGTAGCGTGGCTTGAAAATCTCACAATTTCCAAACCTCTAGTCCTTGACTAGAATTATCCTTATCATTCTTTCCCTTTGAACTTTGTAACTTATTCACCTTCACACCCTGACGTACGTCCCTACACACCTTGCTCAACAATGGTTATAACTGAATGGTTACCAGATTTAACCCCCATAGAATGAGCCACAACCTTGGCATTCTGGCTAGTAACTGTAGGAACAATATCCATATCATGCGACTTTTTGGAAGCCTCATTCAACCATATATCTAGATTTGACGCCATATAAGTCGCATTCTTATGCAAAATATGACCAGCACCCGCAACATTGCTCACCATTAGCACTTTTTGAGTACCCTCACGCCGAGGTTCTGAATCATTCCCTGAATTTTCAGCACCCACAACATCCTCATAAGGTACTCCCAACGCTGCATACCTTGAGCTGCTAGCTACAGTCGGCCTATTAGAACCTACATTTGTGGTTCTTGGAGAGGGTCGATGCCGACGAGTATCCACGACTATCCATGGTTCAAACAGTTTCAGTTCCTTCGTTTGATCATCTTGAGCAGAATGAACTACCTTTTTCGTACTAGTAGTTGTACCTCCCCCTCTACACGATCATGATGACTCACACATTGCTCTTTGGAGTGTCCATAGAAGCCACATCCAAAGCTTATCTGCTGTAGCTCCTCATACTCAAGCCATTACAACTTACTGTCAATCCAGATACTTGATAAACACGGTTTATTCAAATCTACCATCACCACCAACCTTGCAAACTTCCCTCGACCCCCTATTTGGGGTGTTATAAACGATTTTAACCACACGACCTAGTAGCGCTACAATACACCTAAACAAAGCTTTAATATAATACAGATACGATAAACTAGATAACATAACCCAAACAATGACATGAGACATGTGCTTTTCAGATGTAGAGAAATAATGATCCATGGTTGCACTATTAAGTAACTTCCATAAATAGTCCATGGACCATCCGTGAGAACCTTTGTATAGTCTTTAGTATGCGAGAACAGAACAATAAAATATTCATTATCTAACTCAATCAATTGGATTTCTCCAACAGGAACCCACATCACATGCATCCGGGTAAGCAATGCCTTATAACCAATCGTCATACCAAGGAGACGAACAATAATGGCATTGCACATGTTCCGATCAATCTGATCATGCACACGATCCGAGAACCAAATCGAAGGCACTGGAACCGACTGATCAATGATAACATCCTCATCTAAAACTACAACCTCCTCCTCTACATATTTGGCATCATGTTTCTTCGTTTTCGATTGATTATGAGGATTATTAACAACACTTGTATAAGAAACCCTACCCGAGTCATGTTCAGTTGCGTGAGGGCGCACCTCACTCTCTAGCGGCAGAACCCCAAGAACACCTTGGGTCCCACCATTTTTCATACCCCAACGATCGGGGCACCATCATTTTCCATATCATCATCAACAACGATCGACACATTTTTAGCACCATTTCGGCCTTTCTTGCTTGAACGTTGACCCTCCAACAGCGTTGGGGAAGCCGAACATTCCAGCGCCGTTGGAACCACTACCCAACGATCCTTCTCTGATGGCTGCCCACCAGAGTTTTCATACGGCAACGGGGAATCAGATACGATAGAGTTTTCAGACGGTAACATTAAGGTTTTTGTAAATTTGTTTTTTTATTATGAATTTTTTCTATTATAAAAGTTTCTTCATTTTTTTTATAAAATAGCGTTTAAGAATATTAAAAAGGTATTAAACTAAAATTATAGTTATAATTAAGGAGTTAAAACATGCCAAGTCATTTCTAGAACGATATGTAAATGTTGAGTGATAGAAACTAGAATGTAACTTTTTGATATTTTAAATGACTATTTTGTAACGGTTAAAAGTTTAGTGACTAAAGAGAAAATGTGAATATAGTTTCGTGACTAAATTTATAGTACATCTAATTTCAATGTTTTATCTAAATTAATCTATATATATATATATTCTAAAATTTCAATTAAAAATTCCCGATCTACTCTCAAAACTTTCTTCATTCATCACCGCCGCCAAAAAGCCTCGTCTTTCACATTAAGGTAATTTCTGAAACCCTAAATTTATCTTGAAGATTGATTTTTACTCGACTCATGATCTTTCGAGTTGTAATTTCTCTGCCTCTGCATCACTCTGCAGCGTATGGTTTTCTGTTTTGGATCATACTTCTTCGTGCTCTCTCTCTCCGATTACTTTGTTGTGGAGATCTATTTTCTTTTATAAAAACTATCGTGTTTAGCAGAAATAGCTGACTAACATCGCCGCTATTTTTCGTTACGCTGCTATTTGCGGCCTCGATCCGTTGCTATTTTGAGGTGAAATTTATTCGCACCGCTATTGAGATCTTTAGCTATGGCGGACGGCGCTGCTACCGGGAAATAGCGGCCGCGACACCACTTTTTTAAACCCTAATGATACTAGAAGATTTCCCCCTAATTTTAGGGTTTTAATAGTCTTTTATGTTTTTCTTTTCTTGATTAGGTATCTGCTGAGGGTAAGGTGCCGATATTTTGTTTTTTGGGGGAAATGAGACCAGTTTTTGTGGGGAATTTCGAGTTCGAGACTCGACAGTCAGAGCTGGAGCGTTTGTTTTCGAAGTATGGGAGGATCGAGCGGGTTGACATGAAGTCTGGTAAAATTATTATTAAAACCATGAATTCTAGCCTTTCTGAATTTAAAATGCATCTTGTGCATCTTCACATTTACATTTTGTTGATAGCTTGCTGATTGTAGTACATTTTCTTGAATTTAATCGATTGATAATGAGAACATAACAGTTAATATCATAGTTTTTCTTACTGTTCTGGAATCTGGATCACTTGCAAGTGGTGTGGTATCCTCAAATTTGTTCCCATTTAACACCAAGAGAATTTTTTTGATAACAAATACTCCATGCTCTTGGAGTTAGTATTTTTGTTTCTTTCCCCTTTCTTCACATTGCCAACTTTCATTATATCATTTTTATTCATGGTTAATGAACAACTCATGTGCTAGTTTTGTTCTTCGAATCTGTGACCTTGTTTTGCCTTAACTTACCTGAAGCTATTGTAATGTGGGGATTGGGGAATGTTAGGGGTTATTTCTTGAGCTCTAGTCTTGCTTATATCCTGGCTTGAGGTTGCACGTGACTTTGATTTTTGAATGAACGGAATTGTAAAACAGTCATTTACTTTGTTTTGGAATTGGATGTCAGATGTACATATACAGGGGTCTGTATATCTGATCACACTAACCAGGAGAAATTAAATGACACCTGAAGGGTTCCAGTTTACTGGAGAAAACCATTGTATATTAAGTGTTTGTTTTGGCGCAGGAACTTCTTCTGAAGGAAAATGAGCTTCTATATGGGCTCGCCAACTTTCTGCAAAAATTTCATGCTTGCCTGTCTACTCTCCTGCCACTCACAGATGGCATCATCCTGCATTTTCTTCACTCAATTATGTTACACACCAACCTCACTGGCTGGTGTTGACCTATCAAAACTATCATGTCATGCCTTGTACCACTGACTATAGAGGATCACTGAAATCTGTCATGCCATGCCTTCAATTTCTGAACTCCTGCTGTCTGAATGGCGAAACATGCTTTGCAATATTTGTCAGACCCTGAAAACTTGGATTTTAACTTTTAACATGCCACCATCTTGATTTAGTGCATCATGCAAAGCTTCTACATCCTTATGTGCATCAGCCCTTCCTTCACATACATGCAGGTGCTGTATATTTTCTTAGTTCTTGCAGGGAAAAGAAATCATGTTATTGGCTGATGTACCTGTAGCTGTGTGGGTATAGCACCAATTGTATAAACTGCCATTTCTGTTTCTGATTTTGCTTTATTTTATAGGGTTTGCTTTTGTTTACTTTGAGGATGAACGTGATGCCGAAGATGCTATTCGTGGACTTGACAATATACCCTTTGGATACGATCGCCGGCGACTGTCCGTGGAGTGGGCTAAGGTGTGTTATAGCTGTTTTTAGTTACTCCTTTCAACAGTTTCTGGTTTTGATTTTAATGTCTATGAAAACAAAAAAAGTGATTTTAAGGATAATTTTATTGTAAGGGTGAACGTGGTCGGCATCCCAGTGGTTCTAGGTCCACCACAAATCAAAGACCCACCAAAACCTTGTTTGTTATCAACTTTGATCCGGTTCGCACAAGGGAACGAGATATAACAAAGCACTTTGAGCCATATGGGAAGGTTCTTAATGTTCGCATTAGGCGGAACTTTGCATTTGTGCAATTTGCTACGCAAGAGGATGCTAGCAAAGCCCTTGAGGCTACACAGAGAAGGTGGGAATGTACCTTTTTTTTTGTTAATAGTTTCATTTGAGATGATATTGCTCATTATTTACTAATGTTTTTGCAAGTTACAGCAAGTTACTGGACAGAGTTGTGTCTGTTGAATATGCTTTAAGGGATGATGATGAGAGGGATGGCAGAAATGATAGTCCTAGAAGAGGTGGTAATGGTAGACATGGGGATAGTCCATATCGGAGGTCTCCAAGTCCTTATCGCAGGCGGCCGAGTCCTGATTATGGGAGGGCTCGGAGTCCTGTTTATGATCGCTATAATGGTCCTGCTTATGACAGGGACAAGAGTCCCGAGTATGGGAGATACCGCAGGTAATGTGATTGAAGCTAATTATTGTTTCTTGTTGTGCGTGTCAATTATAACATGCTTGAAAATATTTCCATAATTAATTTCATCCTTAATGTTCATTGAATTATAGCAGCCAATCGCCTGTTCGAAGGTCCCGGACATGAATGACTCTCAGATAGATGGAGAAAAACTTGTTGCTCTCTCTGCCTATCGTAGTTTGTGCTTCATCGGGAAGAATGCGTAGCTTTTTTCTTGTCTTTCCAGTTGAACTCTTTTAAGTAGGTGTATTCTCAGGTAAAAGGACAATTGATATACTGGCAATTTTCAGTCTGAATTGGGATTCATGGGCCGATTATTTTGGTATGCACTCTAGAACCTTTAATTCCTGTTAATATATAGATTGTTGCATGGTAAAAAAAGATGTTTGTCGGTTTCTTCGTACGCGCACACTTCTATTGAAATCCCGAGTGTCTGAAATGGTGAATGGCAAAAGCTCTGGTCTAGTCTACATTGTGGCAATGGATGGTAAGCTAAAAGCCTTTAATGTCTGAAATTGTTGTGCCTTCAAAGCAATTCAATGATATTAATTATTGGGATGTATATGGAAAAAGGTTAGCTCATTTGTTGAACAAACCACATGTCATCTTCAATTCTCATTTGTAACAGTTTGTCTCCAACCAAACAATAATAGCAAGCATGAGCACATGGAGGGGGAAACCAAATCAATTTATACCTGTTTAGTTATGAATCTTAGACCAAATCACTATAGTGCTGATTGTGTTCAGAATTAAGATCAACAATAGAAACAGAAAAATAAATAAGGGATAATGGCACAAATGCGCCTGCCAAAATTTTCAATGCGGTGTCTATAGTTTATAAATGTTCTATGTGCTTCTTTTTCTTTTATTTCCAGTCTCTCTCTCTATCTTGAAGTTTATTTCAAGAATCAAACTTTCACACGATATATTAGTGCACACATTAGCAGAAAAGGATGATAAAACAGAAGATGGATGAATAGTTTACTTGTGTAGCTTGATTCTTGAAACCGATTCATGAGATAACAATTGTAAGGACAACTCTTATTGTGTATCCCAAAAATACACTTCGAAAATCCCGGCTCTACTCTCTAGATGCATCAAATCTTAACGCTAGCGCTATAGAAATGCCTTCAGGAGAGAAATGAAAACATTCATTTACAATTTTTCTGTTTCGAAATTCAAGATCTTAGAATACTAATAATTGATGCAATTTTACTTTGTTTCAAAAGAAAGAAACATGATAAAAACAAAATGCTAGGAAACAGAAGAATAAAATAGGGAAATAATAAAAAAAAGGAAGTAAAAGATGGTGAACAAAGAAAGGACAATATTTTTATTTTTTCACTTCAAAAAATACATTGGTCAAAATGTTTAGATGTCCTTGAGAGTATACTTTTTTTGATTTTTTTTAACAAAAAATTCCATGTGGCAGTATAGAAGCGAGCCACGTGTTATGTCACGTCATCAATTAACGGTGTTAGATTAGAGGGGCATTTTGAAAGAAGGAAGTAAAGTACAGGAGGCACATTGAACATTTATAAACTATAGACACCACATTGAAAATTTTGACAAAGTACATAAGACATTTGTGCCATTATCCCAATAAATAAATTTTATTTCTCAGTATAAACAATTTCTTTAAACTCCAACTCATAGTTTTCGTAGTATTAATATACCTGAAATCCAAATAATAACATTTTTTTTCATTTATCTAAAATCCCTTTTGCGTTTAAGCATATACTATGGTTAGATGTAAGGAAACATGGCGATAATAATTTTATAACTAGAATAAGCATAATTTTAAATGCTTTTGGAAGTCATAGTTCATAACCGAAAGAGATTATGCTAGAGCAAAAATGTGTTTATCGGATAATCAGATATTCAATCCGATTAAAACCACTATCCGTATCCGATCCGAAATTTTTGGATATCCGATCAGAATTATCCGAAAAATAAAAAACGGATCGGATATCCGAAATTTCGGATCGGATCAACTGATAATCAAATCGGATCAATTAAATCGGATTTTTTTGAACACCCCTATCTATAGGAACACTCGTCTCAGTAAACAACTAATTAGAAGTTCAAGGAGTGATGAATAAGAGAAACAATAACAAATAAAATAGCAAATTCATTGTGTTTACCAAAAAACAATATGATCAATTTCGCCCAAATTTTATTTGTTGGGGCAACGATGGTGAAAAGGTTGCCAGCTTTCTTGTCGACGATGATCGTTACGGCTAGTGCCACTCTTCCAATATTTTTGCGAGGTGGTTCTTCTTTGGAGTAGTAGCTTTACTAAAAGTATCTGCGGGTTCTGAATACAAATGATAATGTGATATAGTGCAGCAAGTGGATTGTTTCAATAAATAAATTTCATTTCTCAATATGAACAATTTTCTTAGACTTCAACTCATAGTTTTCGTACTACCAATATACCTGAAATCAAAATAATAGCCATTTTTTTTTATCTAAAATCCCTCTTGCGTTTATGCATATTTTATGGTTAGATATAAGGATGCATGGCGATAATAATTTGATAACCAAAATAAGCATAATTTTATATGTTTTTGGAAGTCATAATTCATAAACGAAAGAGATTATGCCGAAGCAAAAATGTATTTATAAAGGGATACATAATAAAATGTATGAAAAAAATCAATATGGTGTCGTGGTGAAGTAGGTTATCACGTTAGTCTAACACGATGAAAGTCTCTGGTTTGAGTCCAAGTGATGCCATTTGTTTTACTCTTTTTGATATATTTTCTTTTATTTACACACTACATTTCCTTTTGTGTGAAAAAAGAGGAACGGAGTAGAAATAAAGGAAGAGAACAAGTGCACCAAAATTATGGATGAGTTTACAGTTGGAGAACTTACTTCCATCACTCCCATTTCTACCAATCATTCTTATCCTTACCGTTAGATTACATTCCCTTCTCGAAAACCGATGATCTCTCATCATCACCAATCGCCTTCCGGATCAAATCGATAACGAGATAAAGAACTATATGAACACTCGTCTCAGTAAACAACTAATTAGAAGTTCAAGGAGTGATGAATAAGAGAAACAACAACAACTAAAAGAGCAAATTCATTGTGCTTACCCATAAACAATACAAACAATCTCGCTCAGATTATATTTGTTGGGGGAACAACGGTGAAGAGGTGGCCAACTTTCTTGTCGACGATGATCGTGACGGCGAGTGCCACCCTTCCAATGTTCTTGCGAGGTGGTTCTTCTTCTTTGGAGTAGTAGCTTTACCAAGAGTATCTGCAGGTTCTGAAGACAAATGATAATGGTGATATAGTACAACAAGTGGATTGTTTCGATAAATAAATTTCATTTCTCAATATGAACAATTTTCTTAAACTCTAACTCATTGTTTTCGTACTATCAATATACCTGAAATCAAAATAATAACCATTTTTTCTTTTATCTAAAATCCCCCTTGCGTTTATGCATATTTTATGGTTAGATGTAAGGAAACATGGCGATGATAATTTGATAACCAGAATAAGCATAATTTTATATGTTTTTGGAAGTCATAATACATAATCGAAAGGGGTTATGTAGGAGCAAAAATGTGTTTATAAAGGGATATATAATACAATGTAATAAGGGGTCGTCTGCTGAAACGGACTATCCTCGTTTGTTACGGATCTAGGAGTGTTGTAGGCACGTTCCTGCAATAAAATCAACAAGGAGACAACAAAAATTATACGACATATTTATTTTAAAATAGGGACTTAAAGATGAAAAAAAAAATAGAGTAATATGATAATTTTGGCGTTTTGGAAAGAACTTCAACGATGGTGAAGAAGGCTTCAAAAACGACCGATGTTGGAAACGCTAAACTCGAAAGAACCTGCACAATCTATTGAGCAAACCCGAATCGAATCTGTTTAACGTCGAAAGGACTTGGACCCGCTAAATAGCAATTTAGGAACCCGAAGTATCAAAGACAAACAAACAAGTTTGAGTGTCGAATAGTTCTAAAAAGAACCGAAAAGAGAAAATTCTCTCAAATGTGATTTTTATTTCAAAGTTGGTAACCTTAGCAAGTACAAAGTTTACAATATTTATAGGCTTAATACATACATGAACCGCCCAAATGTGTGGCTGAAAATGATCTTAAAATTACAATCAAATTCAAGAATAACAATCTGCCAAACATTGAATTGTGCACATGCAAAATGTGCTTGGCAATTTGAAATTCAAACATGGAAAACTAATTGAAGTTATCCATTCTGCCGCACAAATAAAAGAAGTTGAATAATAATCCACGTGCTTTATTTTATGTTTGAAATTCAAACATGGAAAACAAATGCACCGGCTGCCTTGGCCATGCACACGCAAACATGTGCTGATTCACGTACGGGCTGCCTCAACTCTTTGATGGTCGAACGTGCATGGTTCATGCATTCCCTGAAACGTTGTTTTGATATGTGTTTGCTGGTGATAATGGGCTGCTATGTGATTTGTTCTCTTAAGTGGGCTGCACGCATATATATATATATATATAAAACATTATTCCAAACATACATACATATATATATATGTATCATATTATATACATATTTAAATATACTTAATAAGTAATATAACCTAAACATGTCACATATCAATATGCAATACATTAAAAGGCTTACTATCTAAGGCACAAACATTATCAAATGATTCTGAAATGTTAGCACAAGTAAGGAAAAGAACTTCCCTGAAACGTTGTGCCCTAGATCGCGTAATTGGTCCTAACGGCAAGACCTCCGGATCAACATCAAGTGTAGGTGAAGATGTGCTCACATCATCCCCCCCTTCTTGAAAAGGATTTGTCCTCAAATCTGTACAATCACCATAAGGGGTTAAGTCAGAAACATTAAATGTGGCACTTACATTGTATTCTCCGGGGAGATCTAACTTGTAGGCGTTGTCATTCACTTTCTCCAACACCTGAAAAGGACCATCTCCTCGCGGTAATAGTTTTGACCGCCTTTGGGCCGGAAATCGTTCCTTTCGGAAATGAACCCAAACCCAATCACCAACATCGAAGGTGACTCGCTTTCTTCCTTTGTTTGCATGCCTTTCGTACTGCTGAGTCCTTCGTTCAAGGTTCTCCTTCACCTGTTGATGCAATTTTTTTACGTATTCTGCTTTTGCTTGACCATCCCTGTTCGTCACCTGTTCCTGTGGCAAAGGCAACATATCTAGAGGCGTAATAGGATTAAAACCATAAACAACCTCAAAAGGTGACATTTTGGTAGCAGAATGTACAACATGATTATAAGCAAACTCAACATGTGGCAAACAATCTTCCCAAGTCTTAATATTCTTTTTAATGATGGAACGAAGTAAAGTAGATAAAACCCTGTTAACAACTTCAGTTTGTCCATCAGTATGGGGATGGCAAGTAGTAGAAAACATGAGTTTCGTACCTAATTTACTCCAAAGAGTCCTCCAGAAGTGACTCAAAAACTTCACATCCCTGTCAGAAACAATTGACCTAGGAATACCATGTAAACGTACAACATCCCTAAAGAATAAGTTAGCCACATTAACAGCATCATCAGTCTTATGGCAAGCAATAAAATGTGCCATTTTCGAGAACCTATCAACCACAACAAATATACTATCTCTACCTGTCCTAGTTCGAGGCAATCCCAAAACAAAATCCATCGATATATCAGTCCAAGGGGAATCAGGAATAGGTAAAGGTAAGTACATACCATGTGGTGAAACCTTCGATTTCACTTTTCTACAAGTCACACAACGTTCACAATACCTTTCAACATCTCTACGCATCTTCGGCCAAAACAAATGTTCTTTCAAGGTATGTAACGTCTTGGTGACTCCAAAATGACCCATCAATCCACCTTCGTGCGCCTCACGGATCAGAATATCACGCATCGAACCCTGGGGAATGCAAATCCTGTTTTCCTTGAAAAGATAGCCATCATGCCTATAAAACTTTCCATCTGCACCTTTCGAACAAGCATTAAACTTATCTCTAAAATCAGGATCATCAGGGTATAAATCACGAATATATGCAAAACCAATCAGATGTGAATCAAGATAACTCAAAAGTGCATACCTACGTGACAATGCATCAGCAACGACATTTTCTTTCCCTTTTTTGTAACGAATGACATAAGGAAAAGATTCTAAGAATTCAACCCACTTAGCATGTCGTTTATTCAATTTATGCTGACCTGTGATGTAACGTAAAGCCTCGTGGTCGGTGTGGATCACAAACTCCTTAGGCAACAAATAATGCTGCCATTAGGGGTGTTCAAAAATATCCGATACGACCGATCCGATCCGATTATTTGTTGATCTGATCCGAAAATTCGGATATCCGATCCGATTTTTATTTTTGGATCGGATATCCGATCCGATTATAGATTTTCCGGATCGGATACGGATCGCAATATTACAAGTTTCGGATTATCCGAAAACCCGAATATCTAATATTTTTTAAATATTAATCTTGTTATATTTAACAATTTGACGCTTGTTATGTTCGAAAATTTAAAAAATCGAATATTTCATAGATGTGAATCTTGTTATATTTAGCAATTTGTTGTTTGTTATATTCAAAATTCCGAAATTTTCATAAATACAACCTTCAAATTCGAAAAAATAGTTGAATCAAATTATATGTTCGGATAATCGGATATCCGAATATCCGATCCGGTTATCCGGTATCCGAAAAACCGGATATCCGATTTTTTCCGGATCGGATACGGATCACTATATTGCCGATCCGAAAACCCGGATATCCGAAAAAACCGGATCGGATCCGATATCCGACAATGAACACCCCTAGCTGCCATGTCTCCAATGCCCGAATCAGTGCATACATCTCTTTATCATAAACCGGATAGTTCAATGTAGCACCACTCAATTTCTCGCTAAAGTAAGCAACGAGCCTCTTTTCCTGCATCAAAACAGCACCTATACCAATTCCAGAAGCATCACATTCAATTTCAAACGTTTTATCAAAATCAGGTAATGCTAACACAGGTGCTCTAGTCAAACAATCTTTAATTTTCAAAAAGGCATCTTCTTGTTCTTTACCCCATGAGAAGACTGAATTCTTCTTTATAATCCCGGTTAAGGGGGCGGTAATAGAACTGAAGTTAGGAACAAACCGTCGATAAAAACTCGCTAAACCATGAAACGATCTAACCTGAGTAATCGATGTCGGTCGTGGCCATTCCTGAATTGCCTTTATCTTCTCAGGATCAACTTCAACTCCCTGAGAGCTAACAATGTAACCAAGAAATGTGAGTTTGTCAGTACAAAATACACACTTCTCCATGTTACCAAACAATCTTTCTTCTCGCAAAACCTGCAGAACAGCTCGCAAATGTCCTACGTGATCCTGTAAAGACTTGCTATAGATCAAGATATCATCAAAATATACAACACAAAATTTACCAATGAAGGATCGCAGAACATGATTCATCAAACGCATAAAAGTACTAGGTGCATTAGTTAAACCAAAAGGCATTACTAACCATTCGTACAAACCTAGCTTTGTTTTGAAGGCTGTTTTCCACTCATCGCCTTCTCGCATGCGAATCTGATGATAGCCGCTCCTTAAGTCAATTTTGGAGAAGATGACGGCTCCGCAAAGCTCGTCCAACATTTCATCAAGTCTTGGAATGGGATGACGATACTTAATTGTGATCTGGTTCACAGCTCGACAATCTACGCACATCCTCCAAGAACCATCTTTCTTCGGCACTAACAGCACCGGAACAGCACACGGACTCAAGCTCTCTCGAATGTAACCCTTGTCCATCAACTCGGTAATTTGTCTTTGAAGCTCTTTCGTCTCTTCAGGGTTGGTTCGATAAGCTGGCCGGTTCGGAATAGTAGCACCTGGAATGAAATCAATCTGGTGCTCAATGCCACGAAGAGGTGGCAATCCCTTCGGTGTTTCAGCTGGAAACACATCCTCAAACTCCTGCAAAAGTGTCAAAATCGGTGAAGGCAGATCAGTAGGAAAATCTGTCAATAAACAATAATCTTTAAACATCAAAATAAGAACAGATTGTTGAGAGGAAAGACATTTCCTGATTTCGCTACTGCTCGCATACACGGACATCTTCTTCTTCTCTTTTGTAGTTTCTTTACTCTTTTTCAAGCTTGCCTGATCTTCGAACACTTGACTCGGTGTCAAAGGAGCCAAAGTGATCTTCTTACCTGCATGCATAAAAGAGTAACGATTTGTATAACCATCATGCATTGCCCTTTTATCATATTGCCAAGGGCGTCCCAATAGTAGGTGAGTAGCATCCATGGAAAAAACATCACAAAGGACCTTGTCCTTGTAGTTTCCGATCGAAAATGGTATAATAGCCTGTTTGGTCACTTTAAGCTCGCCACCATCATTCAACCATTGTAACTTATATGGATGAGGTTGCTTTGTCGTTTTTAGACCTAACCTGTCAACCATCACTGAACTGGCAACATTAGTACAACTACCGCTATCAATAATCACAACACATACCTTGTCTTGCACCTTGCATCGTGTGTGAAAGATATTCTCACGCTGTATATCATCCGGTACCTGTTGCACATTCAGACTTCTTTTAATAACCAAAAGTTCCATTACCTTACCAGATTCAGGAACCTCTAGGTCGGTCTCGTCTTCCTCTTTAGTAGGGACATCATGCACTTCCTCCTCGGAATCTGACTCAATCTCACCATCATCTCGCATCAACATAGCCCTCCGGTTAGGACATTGACTAGCAACATGTCCTCTCCCAAGGCACTTGAAACACTGGATATCTCGTGCTCGCTCTTGCGCCACCACTTGATGCTTACCACGCCCATTATCAGCAACGGGGGCCTTTGGTTTGCTGGTTTCGCCTTGCTCACGAATCCGAAGTGGTTGTTGTGGTGCTTGCTTCCTGGAATTGTTAGGAGTATATAAAGGATTTGAAAAAGATTTAAAAGAAGGGTTACCTCGATTTGAAGACTTCCTGCGCTGTTGTCGTTCAATCTTTATTGCCATCTGCACCATGTCATCAACCTCGACATAATGCTGTAACTCAACAGCATTGGCAATCTCGGTGTTCAACCCTGCTAGAAATCGTGCCATGGTAGCTTCTCGATCTTCCTCGATATTCGCACGCATCATAGCCATTTCCATATCCTTGAAATAATCTTCAACACTCCTACTTCCCTGTTTCAAGTTTTGCAATTTTTGAAACAAATCACGATGATAATGAATAGGAACAAACCTTTTACGCATTAGTCGCTTCATCTCGATCCATGTTGCAACTGGATCATCACCAGTACGTCTACGACTAAGCAATAACTGATCCCACCATATCAAGGCATAATCAACAAACTCTGTTGCTGCTAATCGAACCTTCTTCTGTTCCGAGTAATTATAACACTCGAAAATGTGCTCCACTTTGCTTTCCCAAGCCAAGTATGCATCAGGATCTGAGCGTCCCTGAAAAGAAGGAATAGCAATCTTAATGTTAGTCAAATTATCGTCTACCTGTTGCACACGTCCTTGTCTAGGAATATGCTGCCTCGGTGACCGTTCGTCTTCATTTTCATTCATCACATCATTAACAGAGTTGGATCCTCCATCAAACCTATCCATCCTCGACTGTAATGGCTCTAAGGCGGTAGCCACTACTCGTTGCATCATTCTCTCTAAGGCTTGCATTTGAGGAATCAGTGGATCCTGTTCAACCGTGTGATCATCGGAACCTGCCATAATTAACAACAAAAAACACAAACAAAAGAAAACAATATTATAGGTTAGTAAAAAAATAAACAAAAAGGACCTCACAGCACACACAATCAAAGTCTCGCAGATGTCACTCCAAAGAACAGTGCACTCAAAAATTAACACTCAGCGCTCGTGTTTCACTCGGGAGAATACTTGAATGGCTCTTTTTGTCTCCCCTTCTGTTCTCACAACGCTCAATGCCTTTTTCCCTTACACTTTCTCGTAATCAGCTCTTTAAAGAACTAATCCAACGTCTCGAAACTTGTTACAATGGTGTTGGCTACAAGGAAACAACGGTTAAGGAAACAAAGAGAAGAAAAAAAAAAGTGACACAAAAAGAAAGGAAATAAGACTAAAAATTAAAGAAAAGATGGAAAGGATAATGACACGAAAAAAAAGGAACCAAAAGATGAAAAATGAAGAGTTTAGAGAACCTTACTGCGAAGACGTGCTTACAACCTTCCTATTACCGAACAAACAAGCATAGTTCACTTCGGTTGATTTCCGAGCACATCAAAGTTACATAACAAACTCGTACAAATTTCATCATTTACAATAGGAACACAACAATAATAATACATACATATATAAACACTTTCGAATCTAAAATGTTTTTTTTTTATATATTCGAATCTGTTTTTTTTGTTCGAATCTGTTTTTTTTTGTTTTTTTTTGAAATTCTATTTTTTTTAATATTCGAATGCTGAAATTTTTTTTGTTTAATTCGAATGCTTTTTTTTTCTTCTTTTTTTTGACTCGAATTTGCAGAAACTTACAACGAATCCAACAACCTAGGCTCTGATTACCACATAATAAGGGGTCGTCTGCCGAAACGGACTATCCTCGTTTGTTACGGATCTAGGAGTGTTGTAGGCACGTTCCTGCAATAAAATCAACAAGGAGACAACAAAAATTATACGACATATTTATTTTAAAATAGGGACTTAAAGATGAAAAAAAAATATAGAGTAATATGATAATTTTGGCGTTTTGGAAAGAACTTCAACGATGGTGAAGAAGGCTTCAAAAACGACCGATGTTGGAAACGCTAAACTCGAAAGAACCTGCACAATCTATTGAGCAAACCCGAATCGAATCTGTTTAACGTCGAAAGGACTTGGACCCGCTAAATAGCAATTTAGGAACCCGAAGTATCAAAGACAAACAAACAAGTTTGAGTGTCGAATAGTTCTAAAAAGAACCGAAAAGAGAAAATTCTCTCAAATGTGATTTTTATTTCAAAGTTGGTAACCTTAGCAAGTACAAAGTTTACAATATTTATAGGCTTAATACATACATGAACCGCCCAAATGTGTGGCTGAAAATGATCTTAAAATTACAATCAAATTCAAGAATAACAATCTGCCAAACGTTGAATTGTGCACATGCAAAATGTGCTTGGCAATTTGAAATTCAAACATGGAAAACTAATTGAAGTTATCCATTCTGCCGCACAAATAAAAGAAGTTGAATAATAATCCACGTGCTTTATTTTATGTTTGAAATTCAAACATGGAAAACAAATGCACCGGCTGCCTTGGCCATGCACACGCAAACATGTGCTGATTCACGTACGGGCTGCCTCAACTCTTTGATGGTCGAACGTGCATGGTTCATGCATTCCCTGAAACGTTGTTTTGATATGTGTTTGCTGGTGATAATGGGCTGCTATGTGATTTGTTCTCTTAAGTGGGCTGCACGCATATATATATATATATAAAAACATTATTCCAAACATACATATATATATATATATATGTATCATATTATATACATATTTAAATATACCTAATAAGTAATATAACCTAAACATGTCACATATCAATATGCAACACATTAAAAGGCTTACTATCTAAGGCACAAACATTATCAAATGATTCTGAAATGTTAGCACAAGTAAGGAAAAGAACTTCCCTAAAACGTTGCGCCCTAGATCGCGTAATTGGTCCTAACGGCAAGACCTCCGGATCAACATCAAGTGTAGGTGAAGATGTGCTCACATCACAATGTCTGAAAAAAGTAACATGGTGTTGTGGTGTAGTTGGCTATCACATTAGTCTAACACACTGAAGGTCATCGGTTTAAGTCTTGGTAACGCCAATTATGTTACTTTTTTTGATATATTTTCTTTCATTTTCACAACACCTTTCCTTTTGTGCGAAAATAGAGGAACAAAGTAGAAATAATGGAAGATTACAAGTGCACCAAAACTATGCCGCATTCCGGATCGAACCGATAACGAGATAATGAACTATAGGAACACTTGTCTAAGTAAACAACTAATTAGAAGTTCAAGGAGTGATGAATAAGAGAAATAAAAACAACTAAAAGAGCAAATTCGTTGTGTTTACCCATAAACAATACGATCAATCTCGCTCAAATTTTATTTGTTAGGGCAACGATGGTGAAAAGGTGGCCAGCTTTCTTATCGACGATGATCATGACGGCGAGTGCCACTCCTCCAATGTTCTTGCGAGGTGGTTCTTCTTCTTTGGAGTGGTAGCTTTACCAAGAGTATCTGCAGGTTCTGAAGATAAATGATAATGGTTATATAGTGCAACAGGTGGATTGTTTCGATAAATAAATTTCATTTCTGAATATGAACAATTTTCCTAAACTCCAACTCATAGTTTTCGTACTATCAATATACTTGAAATCAAAATAATAGCCATTTTTTCTTTTATCTAAAATTCCCTTGCGTTTATGCATATTCTATGGTTAGATGTAAGGAAATGTGGCGATAATAATTTGATAACCAAAATAAGCATAATTTTATATGTTTTTGGAAGTCATAATTCATAACCGAAAGGGATTATGCCGGAGAAAATATGTGTTTATAAAGGGATATATAATACAATGTTTGAAAAAAAATCAACATGGTGTTGTGGTGTAGTTTGTTATCACGTCAGTCTAACACACTGAAGGTCTTTGGTTTGAGTCGAGCGACACCAATTGTCTTACTCTTTTTGATATATTTTCTTTCATTTACACACCACCTTTCCTTTTGTGTGAAAAATAGAGGAATGAAGTAGAAATAAAGGAAGAGAACAAGTGCACCAAAACTATGAATGAGTTTACATTTGGAGAACTTACTTCTATCACTCCCATTTCTGCCCATCATCCTTTTCCTTACCGTTATATTACATTCCCTTCTCGGAAACTGATCGTCTCAGTAAACAACTAATTAGAAGTTCAAGGAGTGATGAATAAGAGAAACAACAACAACAACTAAAATAGCAAATTCATTGTTTTTACCCTAAAAAATACGATCAATCTCCCTTAGATTTTATTTGTTGGGGCAACGATGGTGAAAAGGTCGCCAACTTTCTTGTCGACGATGATCGTGATGGCGAGTTCCACTTCTCCAATGTTCTTGCGAGGTAGTTCTTCTACTTTGGAGTAGTAGATTTACCAAGCGTATCTGCATGTTCTGATGACAAATGATAATGGTGATATAGTGCAACAGGTGAATTGTTTCGCTAAATTAATTTCATTTCTCAATATGAACAATTTTCATAAACTCCAACTCATAGTTTTCGTACTATCAATATATACTTGAAATCAAAATAATAACCTTTTTTCTTTTATAAAACCCCCCTTGCGTTTATGCATATTTTATGGTTAGATGTAAGGAAACACGACAATAATAATTTGATAACCAGAATAAGCATAATTTTATATGTTTTTGGAAGTAATAATTCATAACCGAAAGGGATTATGCCGAAGCAAAAGCAAAAATGTGTTTATAAAGTGATATATAATACAGTGTCTAGAAAAAAATTAACATGGTGTTGTGGTGTAGTTGATTATCATGTCAATCTAACACACTGAAGGTCTCCAGTTCAAGTCCGGGCGACCCCAATTGTTTTAGTTTTTTTGATATATTTTCTTTCTTTTATACACCACCTTTGGTTTTGCGCGAAAACATAGGAGTTTACAGTTGGAGAACTTACTTCCATCACTCCCATTTCTGCCAATCATCCTTTTCCTTACCATTAAATTACATTCCCTTCTCAGAAACTGATGGTCTCTCATCATCACCGGCCCCCTTCCGGATCAAACTGATAACGAGATAAAGAACTATAGGAACACTCGTCTTAGTAAACAACTAATTAGAAGTTCAAGGAGTTGTGAATACGAGAAACAACAACTAAAAATAACTATAGGAACACTCGTATTGTTTCGATAAATAAATTTCATTTCTCAATATGAACAATTTTCCTAAACTCTAACTCATAGTTTTTGTACTATCAATATACATGAAGTAAAAATAATAGCCATTTTTTCTTTTATCTAAAATCTCCCTTGCGTTTGTGCATATTCTATGGTTAGATGTAAGGAAACATGGCGATAATAATTTGATATCTAGAATAAGTATAATTTTATATGTTTTTGGAAGTCATAATTCATAACCGAAAGGGATTATGCCGGAGCAAAAATGTGTTTATAAAGGGATATATTATACAATGTCTAAAAAAATCAACATGGTATTGTGGTGCAGTTGGGTATCACGTTAGTCTAACACATTGGAGGTCTCCGGTTCGAGTTTGGGCGACACCAATAGTTTTACTCTTTTTGATATATTTTCTTTCATTTACACACCACCTTTCCTTTTGTGCGAAAATAGAGGAACGAAGTAGAAATAAAGGAAAAGAACAAGTGCACCAAAACTATGGATGAGTTTACAGTTGGAGAACTTACTTCCATCACTCCCTTTTTTTCCAATCATCCTTTTCCTTACCGTTAGATTACATTCCCTTCTTAGAAACTGATGGTCTCTCATCATCATCGGCCGCCTTCCGGATCAAACCGATAACGAGATAAAAACTATAGGAACACTCGTCTCAGTAAACAACTAATTAGAAGTTCAAGGAGTTATGAATAAGAGAAACAACAACTAAAAGAGCAAATTCATTGTGTTTACCCAAAAACAATACGGTCAGTCGCTCAAATTTTATTTGTTGGGGCAACGATGGTGAAAAGGTGGCCAACATTTTTGTCGACGATGACCGTGATGGCGAGTGCCACTCCTCCAATGTTCTTGTGAGGTGTTTCTTCTTCTTTGGAGTAGTAGCTTTACCAAGAGTATCCACAGGTTCCAAAGACAAGTGATAATGGTGATATAGTGCAGCGAGTTGATTATTTCGATAAATAAATTTCATTTCTCAATATGAACAATTTCCCTAAACTCCAACTCATAGTTTTCATACTATCAATATACCTGAAATCTAAATAATAGCCATTTTTTTTCTTTTATCTAAAAACTCTCTTTCATTTATGCATATTCTATGGTTAGATGGAAGGAAACATGGCGATAATAATTTGATAACTAGAATAAGCATAATTTTATATGTTTTTGGAAGTCATAATTCATAACCTAAAGGGATTAAGCCGAAGATAAAATGTGTTTATAAAGGGGTATAAAATACAATGTCTGATTTAAAATCAACATGGTGTCGTGGTGTTTTTGGTTATCACGTCAGTTTAACACACTGAAGGTCTCCGGTTTGAGTCCGGCTAATTTCCAATTATCTTACTCTTTTTGATATATTTTCTTTCATTTACACACCACATTTCCTTTTGTGCGAAAACAGAGGAATGGAGTAGTGTTGAGTGAATCAAAAAATTGATCAACGCCAAGAGGGGGTGAATTGGGTTTTTAAAATTTTGGAAGTGAAGTGGAATGAATAATAATGAAGAACAAGACAATTATAGTGGTTCAAGTTCCAAATGAACTCTACATCCACTACCTTAGCTCCCACTAAGGATTTTCCAACAATTCCACTAATCGATCTTCTTCTTTTCTAGGCTTTGGAGGAAACCATTACAAAACATGTCAATTTTCTACCCAAAATTGACCAAACTCTCACTTGGTGTCAAAGAAGAAATTAAAGGCAATAAGAATATCTCTCAATACAAGTTTGCCCCTTTTAATACAAACACTCAACCCAAATTGAAATACAAGATAAGAATTTCACTCAATACAATTTAGGATTTTACAAGAAATGAGAATTTAGGCACTTGAGCTTGGATTTTTTGTATGAATGTTTCTCTAGGATTCAATAGTTGTTGCTGGTCTTCAATAGGCTTGTTTTTATACATTCTTCATTAATTCTAGTCGTTTGGGTGGTTAGGGAATTGATTATAGCCGTTGGAACCCTCTCTTTCCACCATAAATGCACTTATGCAGTCTACCGTATCGGTACTCGAGGAAGCGTATCGATACTTGTCTCAAAAAAGAAAGAGTCGTTGCAAAAATATAAGAGAAGCGTATCGATGCGCGTTCAGGCATATCGATACGGGTTAGTGAACTGTTTCGATACGGGTAAGACTGTATCGATGCAATTTTTCCAACATAGCTCACTAGAGGAATTCATATCGATACGAGTAAGAGCGTATCGATACTCATTAACCGCCTCTTTAAAAATTGGTTACCTACCAACTAACAAGCAACGATCGAAATATTTAAGGCTCTGATTTTTCAAAATCTTTTAAACCGTTTCGATACGGGTGAAATTGTATCGGTACACGATTCAAACTTCTTAGAATTTTATAGAGAGAACATATCGATACAGATGTAATCTATTTCGATACCCTATTTCGATACGGTAAAGAGCGTATCGAAATGTTTGTATCCAGTAGCTAAGTTTGTAAAAAAAGTATCGATACAGTAAGGGGCGTATCGATACGCATAGACGTTTTTGAGTAGTTTGGCCTTGGAATACTTAGAAAATATTTTGGAGTTTGAATTTTTCAAACTAGAGCAAAGCCTTGTTGATTTGAAAACATTTAAGGGACTTAAAAATTCATTTCAAGGTTTACAATTTAGTCCTTAAAACACTTTATTATATCAAAATCAAACAAAGGTTTTACAATCTCTCCCTTTTTGATATAACAAAACCAAAGCTTAAAATTTTTAAGTCTTTTGAAAAACTTTGGAGAACAACTCCCCCTTAATGTTAGCTAGGTAAAGTTTAAGTTTAAGTTAGCTTGTGAACTTCCCTCTCCCCCTTTTTGTTAGATAAAAAATAAGAGACATAGGCTATAAAGGCATAACAATTAACCAAGCAACATTTAATAGATAATCATAAAGTTCATAGATTAAAGAAACATCAAAATAAAATCCAAACAACATAAATCAAAGCATAGGTTTTAAATGACAAACTTAATCCTAAAAACATAAATCAAAGTGCATGAAAGGAAATCCTAAGATGACATGAATGAGATGCAAAGACTAATCTACTACTCGTCTTCATCACCATCATCTTCATTAGCATCATCGTTCTTCCTTGATTGACGCCACTCATCATGGAAGGCCGTAAGAGAGATATTCATCGAATTGTGCTCGGCCTCAATAGAAGAGATACGTTTCTCCACATTAGTCATGCGATCTTCTAAGCTTGTGAAGCATGTATCAATGGCGGCAAATCCCGAATTCATGACTTGACCCATAGAAGCAATTCCCGTACGTAAGCCTGTGAATTGTTCATTAAGGTAGGTCATGAGAGAATCCATGGATGGAGGAGGAGGAGGAGCTTGAGGAGCTACGATAGGATTTGCAATCTCTTCGGGTATAGCATCACTAGGAAGCTCGGAAAGGCGAAGCCAATTACCATTGAAATAATGAAACTTGCCCCGAGATAGAGACCTCCATCAATAGGATTGGTGAGACTTGTCGGATAGTCATGAGAGCAATCAATCTCCTTCTTAGTGAAAAAGTAGCTCAAAGCGGCGCCATAGGTGAATGAAGTAACAAGAGATGTGTGACGATGTTGAAAGAGAAAGACAATCTCCGCAAACATAATGCGAGCAAGGTTAAGTTGTTTCATCTCACGAAAACATCTAATCCAAAAGTCATCAACTTGGCGGATTGTTGAGTATTTTCCTCTGGAAGGCCTAAACCACCAAGTGATCATCAAGTGTAAGATGCGGTCTTGAGCATTTAGAACGGTCACGGATCCCCCCAAAACATGTCCAAGAGCATTTTCATCATCAATACCCTCATCCTCAAAGCCAAAACAGCACAAAGGGCTTGCACATCGACGATAATCTTCTTGCCCATGAGATAGGAATTAACGACAATGACATTACCCTCAGCATTGGTAACACACTTGGCATTGGCATAAAAGATCAAAACTAGATTGCGAAAGAAAAACCCCGAAATTTGTAGAAAATCCATGAACTTCCATTCTTGGAGCAAACGTAAACAAGCAAACTTGAAACGCTCCAAATTGAGAAAAGGAATGGAAATTACCCTCTCTGGTCGAATCTTGTAGTTTTGAAAGGATTGAAAATAATTGAGTTCATCGGGAGTTCTAAAGCACCTTTGATAAATTAGAGTCAAATTCGGACGAGTGCCATCACCGGGATTTGATCCTTCACCAACTTCGCTTGTAGTGCGTGCTCTCTTTTTAGGTGCCATAGTTTAGAAAAATTGATTGAAACAATGTGTGTATGCATTAATTTTGACATTCAATCCCATGGATAAACCAATAATCAAGGTAGAGAGAAATTTTTTGAAGGGTAAAGTACACAGACGGTCACTGAACTTTGGTAAAAAAAAAACAAAATGGTAACCAAACTTTCAAAAATCACAAAATGACAATTAAACATTATGTTTTATAACAAAATGGTAACTAGACGTTAAACCCCGTTAAGTGACTATTATAAAATTTGGTATAATAACACATTTAGTCCTTCATATTTATATATTCAATCAATTTAGTCCTAATTCGAAACAATTCACTAAATTTAGCCCTCATTATTTACGCATTCTTTTAATTTGGTCCTTAAAGCAAAATTTCAAAGTATGGTAACATGATAAATAATTACAATTAAATTTTATAAGAACTCGAAAACTCAACTCGACTTGACTCGAAATAATATTCTTTTAAAAAATACTCCTTTTTATCCTTTCGCATCTGCTGGTGAAACATTAAAATTCTAGGTAACTTAACCAATCTCTTAGTACAAATTTATAAACCTGGTTGAATTTTCTGATTGTTCCCTTCTTTGTAAAATTGTTCGACATTTATGTAGGTTGAAGTGCTAACAACTGTTAATTTTGAAGCCTAAAATGTAATATAGTATTTGCAGACGTATTGTGCACTCTTTTTTATGAAAAAATATTATGAAATTAGGAATCTTGACCATATTAGTTGGAACTATCTTGTAAGTTTTAGCTGTGGGCATACCATGCAGAAATGAAATTCAATCTAGGTTTTAAAGTTGTATTGTGCTTGGAAATGACAAATTTTTGTAGTAACATTTTTTCGTTTTGATTGTCGATGTCTCTAGAATCTCATCCGAGGTATGGCTGCACTTAATTGTTGAGGTAGTTTTCGTGTTGATCCTAATTTAAAGTAATCTAAATGTTTTCAGGGTCTATTGATATCATGTTGCTGTCAAGTAATACCACTACCCTATTTAAATCAAAAAACACAAATCCATGATCATGAATTATATTAGTTAGAAATTTATTTCTGGTTGTATCTGATGAATGTTGTGTTTCTTGACTTGTTTGGTAACAGATTAAGACAATGTTTTCAATTTTGATTAGGAAATACTAGAAAAGATTGGTCAAACTGTAAGAATTATCCTTTGGTGCAAATGAAAACATCGAGGCTTTCAATGAATTGAGAATTGAATACTACAAATATATTACATCTTGGATTCCCAATGAGCAGTTTATGAGACAAAAGGGATCATGTAGATCGTTTTGACGAATGATGCATCTTTGTTTAAGGAAAAAGAACATTGAGGCTTTCCATTAATGTTATTATTCGAGTTGACACATTATATTTTACAACTCAAACTTCATTTGAAATTTTTTATATTCGAGTTGAGTCGAGTTTTCAAGTCCTTATAAAAATTTAATTGTAATTATTTATTTTGTTACCATACTTTGGAATTTTGCTTTAAGGACCAAATTGAAAGAATGCGTAAATAACGAGGGCTAAATTTAGTGAATTGTTTCGAATTAGGACTAAATTGATTGAATATATAAATATGAAGAACTAAATATGTTATTATACCAAATTTTATAACAGACAGTTAACGAGGTTTAACGTCTAGTTACCATTTTGTTATAAAACATAAAGTTTAATTGTCATTTTGCGATTTTTGAAAGTTTGGTTACCATTTTGTTTTTTTACCAAAGTTCAGTGACCGTCTGTGTACTTTACCCTTTTTTGAAAGACAAAACAAAATAAAACAGTTTGATAAAATCTTTTGAAAGAACAAAACATGACAAAAACAACAAAAAATTTTAAAACAAAAATAATAAAGAAAATAGAAAGAAAAGGTGTTTTTGTACCTTGATATTGAGAGAGGGATGAATGTATGAAGATTTTGCACCAAGTTGATGGAGAGCCTTAAGACTTGGCTTGATTTTGAAAAACCCTCAATAAACTTTAAGTTTTGTGATGAAAATATGAAAGGTTGAGGGCCCTTTTATAGATAAAAATCGGCTAGAATTTTAAAAAAGAAATTTTGGTAAAAGTGAAAGTCTTTTAATGCCAATTAATAGATTCTGCGCAATCGAGTATCGATACGCCTAAAGGGTGTATCGATACGGGGGTACAATGGTAATTCCTTGGAACCACGTACCAAGGAACCGTATCGAAATGGAAGACATACGTATCGAAACGCTCACAACTCATATCGAAACAAATTTAACTGTATCGATACCCGCAAGAGAGAAAATGCAATCTGGAAAGCTAATGAAGTACTCGTATCGATACGCATAAGGCCGTATCGATACCCTATGCCCAGAAATGTATTTTTTTTGTCTTTAGAACAACAAAAGGCTCGACTTTAATGTCTTCTATATGTATGCATATGATGTATGAGCAGATCTAAGCATGTTCTAATAGAAGCATACTCCCCTAGCTACAAGCATGGTTACCATCAAGATCAACAACACATAAACATGAATTTCACAAGATCAAGCAAATTTAACCTCAAGAAGAGTCCTAAAGGGTGAAGATAGACTAGTTAAACCTAACTCTCTCCTAAAAAAGGTTTGTCTCCAGTAGCAAAGTTTGTAAAAAAGGTATCGATACGGTAAGGGGCGTATCGATATGCATAGACGTTTTTGAGTAGTTTGGCCTTGGAATACTTAGAAAATATTTTGGAGTTTGAGTTTTTCAAACTAGAGCAAAGCCTTGTTGATTTGAAAACATTTGAGGAACTTAAAAATTCATTTCAAGGTTTGCAATTTAGTCCATAAAACACTTTGTTATATCAAAATCAAACATAGGTTTTACAAGTAGAAATAAAGGAAGAGAACAAGTGCACCAAAACTATGGATGAGTTTACAGTTAGAGAACTTACTTCCATCACTCTCATTTCTGCCAATCATCCTTTCTTACCGTTAGATTTCATTCCCTCCTCGAAAACTGATGGTCTATCATCATCACTGGCTGCCTTCCGGATCAAACCGATAATGAGATAAAGAACTATAGGAATACTCGTCTCAGTAAACAACTAATTAGAAGTTCAAGGAGTGATGAATAAGAGAAACAACAACAACTAAAAGAGCAAATTCATTGTGTTTACCCAGAAACAATACGATCAATCTCGCTCAGATTTAATTTGTTGGGGCAACGATGGTGAAAAGGTGGCCATCTTTCTTGTCGACGATGATCGTGACGGTGAGTTCCACTCCTCCAATCAATTTTCTTGCGAGGTGGTTCTTCTTCTTTGGAGTAGTAGCTTTACCAAGAGTATGTGCAGGTTCTCAAGACAAATGATAATGGTGATATAATGCAGTAGGTGGATTGTTTTGATAAATAAATTTCATTTCTCAATATGAACAATTTTATTAAACACCAACTCATAGTTTTCGTACTATCAATATACCTGAAATCAAAATAATAGCCATTTTTTATTTTATATAAAATCCCCCTTGCGTTTATGTATATTCGATGGTTAGATGTAAGGAAACATGGCGATGATAATTTGATAACCAGAATAAGCATAATTTTATATGTTTTTGTAAGTCATAATTTATAACCGAAATGGATTATGCCGGAGCAAAAATGTGTTATAAAGGAATATATAATACAATGTCTGAATAAAAATTAACATGGTGTTGTGGTGTAGTTGGTTATCACGTTAGTCTAACACACTAAAGGTCTTCAGTTTGAGTCTAAGCGACGCCAATTATCTTACTATTTTTGATATATTTTCTTTCATTTACACACCACCTTTCTTTTTGTTACGAAAACAGAGGAACGAAGTAGAAATAAAGGAAGAGAACAAGTGCACCAAAACAATTGATGAGTTTATATTTGGAGAACTTACTTCCATCACTCCCATTTCTACCAATCATCCTTTTCCTTACTGTTAGATTACATTCCCTTCTCGGAAACTGATGGTCTCTCATCATCACCGGCCGCCTTTCGGATCAAACCGATAACGAGATAAAGAACTATAGGAACACTCGTCTTAGTAAACAACTAAGGGTTTTATTTTGATGCACAAGCTGTGTAAATTTTTTTTACACATTCCTTTTATAAAATTTAAAATCTAAATCACAAACCCTAGCAACCTAAAACCTAAGCCTTAAATCCTAAACTCTAAATTCTAAATTCTACCCATAAACCTTAAATTATATACCCTACATACTAAACCCCTAAACCCTAACTTAAAACCTTAAACCCTAAACCCTAAAATTAAAGGGCTTGTGTAAACTAAAGTTTACACAAGCTTGTGCATCAAAGTATTTTCCAACAACTAATTAGAAGTTCAAGGAGTGATGAATATGAGAAACAACAACAACTAAAATAGCAAATTCATTGTGTTTACCGAGAAACAATATGATCAATCTCGCTCAGATTTTAGTTGTTGGGGGCAACGATGGTGAAAAGGTGGCCAACTTTCTTGTCAACGATGATCGTGACGGCGAGTGCCACTCCTCCAATGTTCTTGCGAGGTGGTTCTTCTTCTTTGGAGTAGTAGCTTTACCAAGAGTATGTGCAGGTTCTGAAGACAAATTATAATGGTGATATAGTGTAGCAGGTGGATTGTTTCAATAAATAAATTTCATTTCTCAATATGAACAATTTTCTTAAACTCCAACTCATAGTTTTCGTACATTCAATATACCTGAAATCAAAATAATAACCATTTTTTTCTTTTATCTAAAATCCCCCTTGCGTTTATGCATATTCTATGGTTAGATGTAAGGAAACATGGTGATAATAATTTGATAACTAGAATAAACATAATTTTATATGTTTGGAAGTCATAATTCATAACCGAAAGGGATTATGCTAGAGCAAAAATGTGTTTATAAAGGGATATATACAATGTCTAAAAAAATCAACATGGTTTTATGTTGTAGTTGGTTATCACATCAGTATAACACACTATAGTTTTCTGGTTTGAGTTCGGGCGACGCCAATTGTCTTACTCTTTTGATATATTTTCTTTCATTTACACACCACATTTCCTTTTGTGCGAAAATAGAGGAACGAAGTAGAAATAAAGGAAGAGAACAAGTGCACCGAAACTATGGACGCGTTTACAGTTGGAGAACTTACTTCCATCACTCCCATTTCTGCCAATCATACTTTTCCTTACCGTTAGATTACATTCCCTTCTCAGAAACTGATGGTCTCTCATCATCACTGGCCGCCTTCCGGATCAAACCGATAACGAGATAAAGAACTATAGGAACACTCGCCTCAGTAAACAACTAATTAGAAGTTCAAGGAGTGATGAATAAGAGAAACTACAACAACTAAAAGAGCAAATTCATTGTGTTTATCAAGAAACAATACGATCAATCTCGCTCAGATTTTATTTGTTGGGGCAACGATGGTGAAAAAGGTGGCTATCTTTCTTGTCGACGGTGATCGTGACGACGAGTGCCACTCCTTCAATGTTCTTGTGAGGTGGTTTTTCTTCTTTGTAGTAGCTTTACCAATAGTATTTGCAGGTTCTCAAGACAAATGATAATGGTGATATAGTGCAGTAGGTGGACTGTTTCGATAAATAAATTTCATTTCTCAATATGAACAATTTTCTTAAACTCCAACTCATAGTTTTCGTACTATCAATATACCTGAAATCAAAATAATAGCCATTTTTTCTTTTATCTAAAATCCCACTTGTGTTCTATGAAGCACGGGGACGGCCCTAAGGTGGCGTCCCGCGTCCCCAATACGGGGACGGCTGGGGAACGTCCCGGGGACGTTCCAACTTTACCGGGGACGGTCAAACTTATATCAGGTACGGTCAACGCTTATTGGGACGTACCCGGGACGTATCCGAATATATTTACTTAAAAAAATGGAAAATAAAACCCCATCTTCTTTGTGAGCAAGGTTTTAAAAACCATTAAATTTATCCAAACTTAAAAAGCTCAAGGATAATTAAACTAAAAATTTATCATTAAAAACTACTAAATTAAACACTCCACCTAAAAACTATAAACTTAACACTTAATCTCAACCAAAAGGCCATGACTAGATTGCTTCCTTGTTCTATATGATAAATGCCTATTTATAGGCTGCTTTCTCTCCTTGCTTTATGTATCTTAAGGATGTAGGATATTAGTTGTGTATTGTATTTGTAACCTGTTTTAATGTTTAATCACTCAAGCTTTAAATAAGAATAGATAAATATATATTTCAGCCATGTCATCTTTTAATTTTATTATTTTAGTCATTTATTTTCTCTTTATTTAGAATGTAAAGTTAAATTTTCGTTCAATTTAGTCATTTAATTTTAGTGATCTCTTAATCTAAGTGTTAAAAAGTAATTTAAAATTATTAGAAGTAAATTTAAATAACTACAATTATAATTATTGTTTAATACAATTATAATTTTAGTCCATATTGTATTATAAATTTTAATATTTTTTATTATATATATTAAATTTTATTTTATATTTGATGTACCCTCGCCGTACCCGTACCCTCTAATTTTAAAAATTGCCGTTTTTTGTCCCCGCCCCCGTCCCCGTATCTGTCCTCGTATCTGTATCAGTGCAACTTAGCTTGTGTTTATGCATATTCGATGGTTAGATGTAAGGAAACATGGCGATAATAATTTGATAACCAGAATAAGCATAATTTTATATGTTTTTGGAAGTCATAATTCATAACCGAAAGGGATTATGCCGGAGCAAAAATGTGTTTATAAAGGAATATATAATACAATGTTTGAAAAAAAAACATGGTGTTGTGGTGTAGTTGGTTATCACGTCAGTCTAACACACTGAAGGTCTCCGGTTTGAGTTCGGGCAATGCCAATTATTTTAATTTTTTGATATATTTTCTTTCATTTACACACCACCTTTCCTTTTGTGCGAAAACAGAGGAACAAAGTAAAAATAAAGGAAGAGAACAAGTGCACCAAAACAATGGATGAGTTTACAGTTGGAGAACTTACTATCACTCCCATTTCCACCAATCATCTTTTTTCCTTACCGTTAGATAACATTCCCTTCTCAGAAATTGATGGTCTCTTTTCATCACCAGCCGCCTTCCGAATCAAACCGACAACGAGATAAAGAACTATAGGAACACTCGTCTCAGTAAACAACTAATTAGGAGTCCAAGAAGTGATGAATAAGAGAAACAACAACAACTAAAAGAGCAAATTTATTGTGTTTACCTAGAAACAATACGATCAGTCTCGCTCAGATTTTATTTGTTGGGCCAACGATGGTGAAAAGGTGGCCAGCTTTCTTGTCGACGATGATCGTGACGGCGAGTGCCACTCCTCCAATGTTCTTGCGAGGCGGTTCTTCTTCTTTTGAGTAGTAGCTTTACCAAGAGTATCTGTAGGTTCCGAAGTTAAATGATAATGGTGATATTGTGTAATAGGTTGATTGTTTCTATAAATAAATTTCATTTCTCAATATGAACAATTTTCTTAAACTCCATCTCATAGTTTTTTTACTATCAATATATCTGAAATCAAAATAATAGCCATTTTTTTTCTTTTATCTAAAATCCCCATTGCGTTTATGCATATTCTATTTTTAGATATAAAGAAACATGGCGATAATAATTTGATAACCAAAATAAGCATAATTTTATATGTTTTTAGAAGTCATAATTCATAACCGAAAGGGATTATGCCGGATAAAAAAGTGTTATAAAGGGATATATAATTCAATGTCTGAAAAAATCTACATAGTGTCGTGGTGTAGTTGGTTATTACGTCAGTCTAACACATTGAAGGTCTCTGGTTTGAGTTCGTGCGACGCCAATTGTCTTACTCTTTTTGATATATTTTCTTTCATTTACACACCTTTCCTTTTGTGCGAAAATAGAGGAACGAAATAGAAATAAAGGAAGAGAACAATTGTACCAAAACTATGGATAAGTTTACAATTGGATAACTTACTTCTATCACACCAATTTCTGCCAATCATCATTTTCCTTACTGTTAGATTACATTCCTTTCTCGAAAATTGATGGTCTCTCATCATCACAGGTCGCCTTCCGGATCAAATCGATAACGAGATAAAGAACTATAGAAACACTCGTCTCAATAAACAACTAATTAGAAGTTCAAAGATTGATGAATAAGAGAAACAACAACAACAACCAAAAAAGCAAATTCATTGTGTTTACCCAGAAACAATACGATCAGTCTCGCTCAGATTTTATTTGTTGGGGGCAACAATGGTGAAAAGGTGGCCAGCTTTCTTGTCGACGATGATTGTGACGATGAGTGCCACTTCTCCAATGTTCTTGCGAGTGAAGACTGAAGGTGGTTCTTCTTCTTTGGAGTAGTATCTGCTGGTTCTGAAGACAAATGATAATGGTGATCTAGAGTAGCAGGTGGCTTGTTTCGATGATTCATTGTTAATCTGGTTGAAAGGAGCAAAAAGAACTTGTGTGCGTGTGATGTGCAACCGATGAATAGGATATGAAATTGAACAAAATTAAATATAACACGTCAAGAATCTTGAGATCCACTAATTCATCGAGTGGTTAAGTACAATGGTGGAACTCAACTTAAAATTTAGAAGACTAATAATATAACATGTCTAAATTTAGGGATAATAATATAAATTTTATATTTTTAGTAGACTAAAATATAATCTTACCATTACCTTTACTTAATTTTTTTCTTCTATTTTCTAAATTTGTAGTATTTGTTCAATTTTAAAACATATATATATATATATATTTTAAAATTTTACCATTACACCAACTAAAATATATAATTTTTAATTATTTTTTGAAAATGTCTAAATTTAGCATATGTTCATACTTTTTCTTAACCATTTGACAACTCACACCTTGCACAAATTGGTGCTCGAACTCGTGTCTCCTAAGATGAACATCATCCTCCTTTTCTCTTGAGTCACTCTTTGGATTCCATGTTGAGTTTTTTAAACTCAAATAGGTCATTATAAATATGCTACATCGTATTATAAATTAATGTCATGTCATTTAATTAAGTCATTCTCGTAAATTTAACGATTCCCTTTCTAAATGTTAGAAAAACAATAATTTTACTCGTTTTTCTAACGTATATACTACAATTGTGCACACAAAAAACCAATAAACCGAAATCGGATCCAAAATTCGAAAAACCGATATGAAAATCTAGTTAAATGAACTGAAAATTTTAATTTAAATTCAATTATGGTTCACAGTTTTGGGCAAAATTGAGTAACCGATCCAATCAGTTATCTACAATATTTTTAAATATTTTGCATTAGAATATCCTATAGTTTAGTGATTTTGAATCCCCTCTCATTCTCCAGATACTTTTGGTCTTGAGTTTGATTACTAGGAAGTGTGAACTCTCAATTTTTTACATTTTAGTTGATTTTGCACTTTTACCATGATCGAATCGTTTTTGAATTTACTAGATTGTTAAATTTAATATAAGTTGACACAATTTAGGATCCAAACCTGAAGAACATGAATTTATTGGTTAAGCGAAATAATTTACTAACGGTTAACCATACCTAATTTTGCACACCCTTGATATATAGTCTTTTTTTACTCATTTTAAAAGTATAGTGACCAAAATGCACTATACGCTATAAATATAAGGATTTTTAGCGTACTTTTACCTCCGAAATGCTTTAAAAATGGCCGAATAGGGAGATCCATTAATTTAAGCCCGATCCACTATTCAAATTTCAGATCCGTTCCGTTTTTTTTCGTCCTTTTTGGAATTACTTTTGAATATGATGATTTGGCGCGTCGCTTCCTATATATACCAAGAGCTTGCGAGTGTTCTGCTTTCAAAATCAATTGAAAGAATGAGGAAGCGGTTGAAGAGAACGAAGGGAATTTGCAGTTGCTCCTCTCCTCGTTGCACCAATCACTCTACCTTCAATTGGTAGTCTCTCTCTGTCTTTCGCTCTTTTTTTTGAAGCTTCGTCAATTTGATTTCTCAATCTTTTCTTTCTTCCTTTTGAGATTTTGAGCTGGTTTAGTTAATTTCGATCTAATATCAGTTCGAAATTTAAGTTTAATGATGTCATATAAGTGATTATGAATGTTGAATTTGAAGAAATGAATGATGAATCGAAAAGAATTTGAGCTGATTCAGTAAATTCTGATGTAATATCAGTTCGAATTTGAGTTTAATAAGGTCATGTAAGTAACTATGGATGTTGAATCTGAAGAAACGAATGATGAATCAAAAATATTTTTGAGCCGATTACTTGAGTTTTAGCTGATTTTTCTTTCTAAGCTTCGTGCTTCTTCATGCATCGATCAGTGGTTTTAAAGAAGAAAAATGACTTCTCTGTTATTAAGAGATGGTTCAGTTACAGACTCTGTTATTTCTACAAGTTTCAGCATTGAAATGTTTTCCCCGATGGAATCTGTCTCGATTTGAATTGTTCGAATAGTTTCCATAATGGTCAACCGAGCTTCTTTAGTTTAAGGATTGCATGGTAGCTTAGAACTGGCGGGATCTAAACGTTCTCAGACTTTTGAAAAATCTTCGTCGTAATTTGAAAATCATTTTGCGTAATTTTCAAATTTCTTTATGCTTTTCGTATTCCTTTTTTCCCGGAAAGTATACGGTTCGGTTTCTATTATTCCACTAAATTTTCTTAGTTGCCAAACACATCTATGACATTAATCTCCTTTCAGTTAATTTTGTTACTCATTTGGTAAACCGGAAGTTAAATATTGCATCATTTGTAGTTTTTTACTTACAGAGTTTTGCTCAAATAAGCATTCACAGACTATTGAAAATCTTCTTCGTAATCTTCAAATTTCAAAATGTTTTTCACATTCCTTTTTTTTCAATTTTTTTTCGGAAAGTGGAAGGTTCGATTTCTGTTATTCCGCTAATTTTTCTTAGTTGCCAAACAGGTGCTTGACATTAATCTCCCTTCAGTGAATTCTGTTACTCATTCGTTATACTGGAGTCTGGAAGTTAAATATTGCAACGTTTCTAGTTTGCATTTAAAGATTTTTTTTCTCAAAACAGAAAACATCTCTCTTAAATTTTCAATTCTCACATACATTATTTTGTGCAAGTGATTGCTCTTAGTCAAGTTCATATGTCATTTGGTTTTGTTTTCTCAGCAACCAAACAATTATTATTTGTTAAATTTATAGCGTAAGGAGTTGGTTAAAGTAATAACCTCTTGTTCATATATTCTCAAAAAGGTATGAGCAAGATCTGTGGACATACATAGCCAGGTTTTTGGATGGACGGTCGTTGGTGATGCTGGCAGCTACGAATAAATGGTTCAACAATGTTATCATGCAAGAATGCATATGGAAGTTCACATGCTTGCGGGACCTTCAGGTTCATGATCCTGGTCACGTAGCATTCAATTGGTCCAAGCTCTATGGTTCAGTTGTTGGTAAATATCAAATCCCTTTAGATATCTTAACACATGTGCGCATTAACTGTTTGATATTGAAATTCCAATGGGTTCTGCAGATGGAAGTCACTCCTACATTTTCCGCCAGCAGGAGAAACATATTGGTTAGTCGTCTATGTTACTCGAATTTGGGTATAATTTCAGTCATGAATGTATATTTGACATGAGTAAATTCAGAATTTTCTTAGTTTTTGCACGTACTTGGAGGGTTTTTAGATGGTCATATTCCCGTAAGCTCATATCTGCTTTGTTAAAAGTGAGAAGTTTTAAGTTATGGGGTGCAATTTGTTGGATGCTTTTGAATTGATTATTAACTGCTGATCTTAATATAATGACGACTTGCTAGTGACTGTATTTTGTTTTTTCTTGGGGAATAATCAGATTGGATGCGGATCGGGGCGTTTTCGTTCGATTCAGAAGTGGCATTTCTTTGCGAAAGGATGGTGAATCCACCAGTGAAAATCCCAAAACAAGGAAACATAGATGATATGTTGCAGTCTTGCGGCTCATGTTTGCTAAGGAACATCAAGACCGGAATCTGGATAGCTGGTACAGTTCAAATCCGATAAATTTTGTCTCGTATTCGATTTAAGTTATGATCAAAATTCCAACTAAGCTCGAGACTGAACACGGTTAATTTTATTTTTATTTTTTCAGATTTACAACTTGTTCGATGCCCGGTATGTGACCAAGAAAAATGTGAAGGTGAGAAATGAAAATGACTTACTGCCCATGAAAAATGCAGAGTATACCATGAACATGCAATTAAAGGTTTAAAAATCTATGATATTCAACAATTGCATACCATCTCTGCAGATCTCTGTTCTCAACTACTTTCTTCTTGGATCATGGTTGCCAATTATGTTATTTGGACTCGTGTCTAACCGTTCGATATCGGTCTCCTCAATTTTCTTGATATTCTTCTTGGATTTGGAGGGTTCTTAGAGAGTCACATATGATGTTTGGATATGCATTGAACATAGCATTGAGTACAAATACTTTAAGAAAAACGAAGAATCCGAGTACTGTAAATCGCCAAACTAAACAGGGCCAGGAGTAAGAGCATTTGGTTGTTTATGCAGGAACAATGCAGATGTTAGATGCAAGGCATATTGAACTGTTCCTCAGCCAGGGGTACCAGGATGGGAGTTGGGACTATGAACTCATTGGATCTCATGAAATCAAAAAGACAGTACGAGGAGCTTATGGAGCCATTTTCGACTTCAAATACCTCACAAGCAAGTCAACAGCCGGTAATACTCGATTCTCCATTAATCAGCCTTTCTATCATACCTGAACTTGCGTGTGCGTCAAGTACGTGTATGTCCGACACGGATATCTTGATTTTTTTAAAAGTTCTTTCCTGTATTTAGAAGATTTCTGAAACTAAAATATCATGTTCGAAATTTGGAGCCTATGCTTCAGGATCTGATTTAGCTATGGCAATGAACTTAACAGGGATCTTCGATTACAAGTCATGGACAGGACAACCAAATGACTTTCAACCAAAAGCAATAATCGCTCTTCATGCAGTTGCAGTCAATACCAATTTACAAGAAAATCAAGGTAACAAGTCTACAATCTGCAATTCTTGTAATATATATGCATATATATACAGATATGATGATTCATGTATAATTTATATACTCTAAGAAGCAGGAGTTCTGATAAAGTACCATGCCATGAGAGCCGGAGCCGACGGAGAAGTTGTTTCGATCCGAATCTCACAACAGCTCCTTTGACACTGTCCGAACCTGAACCGTCATGCATTGCATTGGCATCGCACAAGCTTTGTTTCCCGTTTCATCGTTCGGAATCGGTTTGTTTCTTACTTCTAACCCTATCCCTTTCCCTTTTAATAGTGCTAAAAAGAGGCTCTCAAGCCATAGGATCTGCTTTGATTTTGGTTTTGGACTTCCACCACGTATAGCTGAATGGTACATTGCTCATCGAGTTTAAAGAGTATTTTGATATTTGTTTGTCCGAGACATGATTTTTTATTATAAAAAAGATTTTAACAAATTATTTTCATAATTAAATTCAAAAATACATATATTTAAATAATTAAACGTCACTTGTGAGGACAAAGTACATATAATACATATATTTTAAGGTCAATCTTTTAAGATGTAAGAGCTATTTAGGCCGTGGCATATTTCAAGCTTGAATGTGGCGATTGCTTGGCCTGTATATGTTTTCACGTAACTTCCACCACGAATTTTCTCATCTGGATGTTCTAATGTGCCACGAAACATAAAATCACGAGACTTGCATTGCAACAAACTAATAAAAAACTTGAATAATTTGTAATTATAGTCATTATTATTAGATTTCGTGTCATTCATTTCTTGAGTCAAAATAATATATTTTTTTAAAAGAATTAATGTAACGAAACTAGACAAGATAATAGTAAAAAAATACAAATCAAAAGAAGAAATCGAATCAATACTCATATATTACGTGACCCTAAACGGAAAAATACCACAGGTATGAGAGATGGGAAAAAACTACAGTCCTCGACCGTTGCTACCACCACAAACTCTTATTTTTCGTCCCAAAATAACTATTCACCAAACGAGGCCAAAACAAGATTTAGGTCATAATCTCTAACAATTAGAATTTGGATTTATATTCAATACACCGGAGTTAGAAACTTTTAGTTTCCACAAACGTTTTAATTTTAGGGACTCAATTTAAGGTGTAGGGTTTAGGGGTTTAGAATTTAGGGTTTATATGTTAGAATTTAGGTTTTAAAGTAATATGTTGATGATTTAGACTTTAACCTTAGACCCTAGATTCTATTCACAATCATTAAATTTCACACTATTAAACCTAAACCCCTAACCCTACAAGCTAAACTAATTCCTTAAACCCTAAAACTAAGGTGTTTATAGAAACCAAAAATTTCTACGACAATATATCAAATAATTATCCTTAGAATTTATTATAGCTATAAGATTACATTATGAATACAAGTATTTACTATGAATAGAACTATTTAATATATACGTCAAACTATAACACTTTTACAATAGTATCTATTTGATTTTAATCCATCCTAAAATTTATACATATCTTAAAATGAAATTGTTCGAACTCAAACCTTCAAAAAAAATAACATTTTTTTCCATCAACACCCTTCCTTGAATTCAACCTTATATTCTTCTTAACCAGGCTGTTTACCTATAACATATATTTTTAATTGAGTTAATAACTTTTTGACTCCAAACTTAATACTCAAACATCTAAAACATAAATTATTAAGTTGTCTAACACACAAACTAAATTAAACCTTTGGCAATAACAACCAAACACAATAACCTATATATATGAATAAGCTTAAAAGGAAACGACATTAGGATAAAAGGAATAAAAACTGATTGGCTTGCAACCATCAACCATGTATCGCTCAATCAAATTTCTGGCCATGCTCGTCTTTCTAGTCGCGTCGAGTTTTACAGAAGTTGCAGTTGCACCACCATGTGGTGATATTGTTTGGGCAATATTGCCCTGCGATGGCTTCCTGAACGGCAAATGTCCCTCTCCGGTCCAGAGATGTTGTTCCGGTATCGGCAATCTTGCTGCCCAATTAAAGACCAAACCAGATGAACAAGCAATGTGCCAGTGCCTTCAACAAGTGTTGCCACTAATAGGATATGACCCTAAACGACTTCCTATAATTGGTTCCAAATGCAATGTTAATGTTCATTTTCCTACCATTACCGAGACCACGGATTGTTCCAAGTAAAACCATTCTCTTCTCTTTCTTTTTTTTCCATCTTTCTTTTCATATAGCAGTCCGTTATCGCAGTAACGACTGTTATTTAGCGATAGCGGCACTATCCAAAATCGTTATTGCGGAAAATAGTGGTCCAACCACAATAACATTCGTTATGTTCGCAACCGCAATTTAAATCCATAATAATGACAAAATCATGATGAAATTTCGAGAGAGACTATAAATGATAATGAAATAAGGATTGCGGCCTAATTGTGTGTTTTTTTTTGAACAATTCCTATCTAGGGGAAGGGAAGGAAAATTTGCTCTTAATTAGTATCCAACTCATAACCTAGAGATGAGAGAGTGTCAACTGAAAACTTTTTCAAAATCAAATTGTCAATTGTTAAACTATCAATTTAAAATTAAACCGAAAAATTAAGAAGGAACAAGCTAGGCTTCATTTCCAACGACATGAAAAGCAATTTGACCTAAAAATTTAGTGAAGAATTACCAATTAAAGTTGTTGCATAATCTACTTATATGTGTGTGTATATTTCTGGCACATTCATTTGTTTTTGTTTTTGTTTTTGGCAGGCTGTGAAGAGTTGGGATTGGAAATGTCAAAATCAAGAGTATGCCGAATGAAGGAGAAACGCTAATGGATCTTAAGCTTTCATAAGATTATCTATTATTATTTAATCAACCACTTGTATTTATTTATACGAAATAAAATATAAAGTTGTATTCCATAATTATATCTGTCAATTATGTTTATAAATTTGGGAGTAAATCTAGGACATATATCTATAATTTATAAATTATTCGAAGATTTCTCTTTAAATTTATATTCATTTTTATCTACAAATTACCTGAGTATTGTTATCCGAATTAGCATTTGTTGAGAAGGGTAGAATGGTAATTGGAAAAATTAAATGATTCTTTCATATATTTTAATCAACTGTACAAATGTATCTTATATACATATAATAAGCTAGGCTAACAACCTAACTAACCTACTTAACAAAACTAACAGCATATCTAACTTCCTAACAACTCAACACTCCCCCTCAAGTTGGAGGGCTAAACACATCCTTAACCCCCAACTTGGATAGGAGATATTCATGCTGTGATACACCAAGGGCTTTGGTTAATAAGTCTGCTGGTTGTTCTGCTGTAGGCACATACTCAGTCCTTATTAACCCTTCTTGTAGCTTCTCTCTAATAAAGTGGCAGTCTATCTCTATGTGTTTGGTCCTCTCATGGAACACTGGGTTGGCTGCTATCTGCAATGCTGATTTGCTGTCACTGTACAACATTGCAGGTTGTTCATCTTTCACCCCAAGCTCCAACAAAAGTCCTTTCAACCAAACAATCTCTGAAGTAGCCATAGCCATGCTCCTATACTCTGCTTCTGCTGAAGAACGAGCTACTGTAGACTGTTTTTTTGACTTCCACGAAACTGGTGACTCTCCCAACTTGATGCAATAACCAGTCACCGATTTTCTGCTCATTGGACAAGTTGCCCAATCCGAATCACAGCTTGCAATTATTTGGCAACTACTTGAAGCCTTCAAAAAAATCCCTAGCCCAGGATTTTTCTTCAGATATCTAACTACCCTTAAAGCAGCTTCCATATGTCCTTTTTTCGGTTGATGCATAAATTGACTCAAATGCTAAATGGAGAAAGCAATGTCAGGCCTTGTGTGTGTGAGATACAAGAGCCTGCCTATGAGCCTTTGATAACTTGTCTTGTCAACCAACAGCTCACCATCATTTGTTTCTTGCTGAACAAACTGATCAAACTCTACTGTGGTAAGCTTACTATTTTGTTCCAATGGTGTCGAGGCATGCTGAGCTCCCCCTAAACCAGAATCTTGAATTAACTCAAGCGTATACTTTCGCTGATTCAAAATGATCCCTTCTTTTGACCTCAGCAACTCAAGCCCAAGAAAATACTTCAATTCCCCTAGGTCCTTCATTCTGAAATTCTTGTGTAAAACAGACTTGAGATCATCAATCATACCAGCATCATTCCCAGTGATCATAAGATCATCCACATAAACCAGAAGTACTACAATCTTTGATTCCTCCTTTTTTGTGAACAAAGAATAATCAAACTTGCTCTGTACAAAACCAGCAGTGAGCAAAGCTTCAGTCAACTTGGCATTCCACTGCCGAGACGCCTGCTTTAAACCATAGAGTGACTTTTGTAGTCGACAAACAAGATTCTCCCCCTGACTACAAAAGCCCTGAGGCAACTCCATGTACACTTCTTCAAGAAGGTCACCTTGGAGGAAAGCATTATGGACATCCATTTGCCAAAGAGGCCAAGAGAAAATGGATGCAAGAGCCAACACAAAACGCACAGTCGTGATCTTAACAACAGGAGAAAAGGTTTCCACAAAATCAACCCCTTCCTTTTGATTGTAACTGTAGAACTAATGTTTTGATATAATAATTGAAAAATGTTTTGGACTGATTTAAAAAAGTATTTAAAACATTTCCAAAGTCCAAACAACTTGAAATAATATTTAAGGAATCTTTCATAAAGGTTTTTCATGTTTTCAAAGGCCAATTTTAACAAAACTGACCAAGTGTTTCGAAACACCTTAGGGCATTTCGAAACAGGTGCCTCCAGTGGCCAAAACGTTTCGATACTTGTATCGAAACGGGGCCAGCGTTTCGAAACAGGCTAGGCCGTTTCGATACGCCCACGTGGCACTGACCACAACGGTCATAAACCCCAACGGCTCTTTCCCAACTAACTTTTAAATGCAGGTCGTTTCGATACGGGCTTATAGCGTTCCGATACGCGTTCCGAAACGGCAAGGGGGTGTTCCGAAACGGGTACCCTGACAGACTGCAACGGCTCTTTCTATATTGAGGGTGTTTCGAAACGGCTTCGAGCGTTTCGAAACGGGGAGCTGCAGAACTGCATTTATGGAGGGAATTAAAGGCTCCAACGACTCTATTTCAACCCCAACGGTCCTAAACGGCTATAAACTCAATTGGGAGTATAAAAGGGACCTCCAAGCATCAAGAGAAGACTAATGCTTCAATTGTCAATCAACAAATGATCAAGAAATTGTCTTAGTGCTAAAAGTGTCATTTCTTGTATAGACAAACACTAGTGAGCCAAAATTGTCAAATTTGCTCAAGTGTTTTAGGATTTGGGTGAGTGCTTCATTGTGCAAACAAACACCTATTAGAGGGTTTAAGTTTGCTTTCTTGTTTCTCTTTGTAAAAGAGGGTTTTGATCAAGGCTTTGGGTAGAAGCTTGATCGGTTGTAAGGGTTTCCTCCTAATCCTAGAAAAGGGGACGAATCAATTAGTGGATTGATTGTGAAATCCTTAGTGGGAAGCTAAGGTAGTGGATGTAGGTGCTTGTTAGAAGGCCGAACCACTATAAATCATTGTGTCTTTATTCTTTCTAGCTTCCACAACCCTTCCACCCAAAAATCCTTCTCTCCACCACTTGGTGAGCAATATTGGTTGATCGAATCGAGCCCCACACAACTCAACAATTGGTATCAGAGCTTGGCTCAATCGGTGAGGATTAACATCCTATTGAGAAGATCCGGCAAGCTCGATCACTTTTTTCATCAACCGGCTCAATGGCACAATCAATCGACAAACCGCCTTTCTTTGACGGAGCTCACTATGCCCATTGGAAGACAAAGATGAAGTTCTTCATCAAATCAAAAGATTACAAGCTATGGGATGTAGTTGAAGATGGCCCGTTCGTGCCTCAAAGAAGTAAAGCGGAGTGGAGTGCCGATGATCGCAAGAAGATGGAGCTAAATTGCAAAGCCTTGCACATTCTATTTTGTGCATTTGGTCCATCCATCTATGAGAAGATGTCTTCTTGTGAGAGTGCCAAGGAGGTATGGGACAAGCTTGAAGTCACATACGAGGGGACAAATGAAGTCAAGGAGACCAAGATTGGGCTCCTAACCTTGGAGTATGAGAACTTCAAAATGGATCCGGAAGAGAACATCGAGAAGATGTTTGATAGGTTCTCCACCATCACCAACGGTCTTAAAGGATATGGAGAAGCCATCCCGGAGGAGAAGCTTGTTCGAAAGCTCATCTACTCACTTCCCGAGTCTTGGGACTCAAAGAGGACCGCCATCATCGAAGCCAAAAATTTGAAGACTTTGAAGCTTGATGAACTCATGGGGTCACTCCTTACTCATCAAATCATGAAGAAGAATAAAGAGGATGAGAAGAAGAGGGAAGAAATTAGAGCTATGGGAGAGAAGAAAATCAAAGGGCTTGGCATCAATGCTAGTGCCATGGCTCTCAAATCCTCCACTTGCCATCATGTCTACACAAGTGAAGAGGAGGATGAAGATGAAGAGATAGTTCATCTCTTCAAGAAGTGTGCCCCTTTCATGAAGAAAGCTTTGAGAAAGCTTGAACGAGAACCTAAAAGAAAGGAGAGGGCAAGCACTTCGAGCCATAAGAAGAAGGCACATGTGGCTACTTGGAGTGATGAGGACTCCACCGACGATGAACAAGCACACCTTTGCCTTATGGTCATCGAAGAAGATTCAAGGGTAACTTCTAATTCATCTACTTCATGTTCTTACACTTTTGATGAATTACAAGATGCCTATGATGATTTGGTTTTAGATTTTAAAGACCACATTTTGAAAAACAATAAATTGATTTCAAAGTTAAAAATTCAAAATGATTTGCTTTCTAAAACCAAACTTGAACTTGAAGCAAAACTTGAAGAGTTTGAATTAAAATGTTTTGATTTACAAAAATTGCTTCAAAAAGTTCAAGAAGAAAAAGATTTGATTTCCAAGGAACTTGAAAAGAAAAACAATTTTGGAAAATCAAATTTTTATGTTAGACAATCTAGTGCCCCTAGATTTGTAAATGGAAAATGTTTTAGAAGTGTTTGGGTCCCAAAAGGACTTAATACTTCAACTAAAAGGGATGAAATTGAAAAATGGATTCCAAAGGGGACTAAATTTTGTGCAACTAACGTTTATGGATCCAAAGCAATTTGGATACCAAAAGTTACTTGATTGTCTATTGTAGGTGTGATGGAGATGTTCAACAAGTCAAACATTAAGGGGGAGCTCCATACACACAAGAACGAACACTTGAAGAAGGAAGGCTTCACATCCTCTCTTGGGTTCAAGTGTTGGTAAAATTTCTAGTTGTTTTGATTTTATTAGTCTTATTTTTATTTAATTCAACTAGATGATCATATATGTTGGACTAACATTTCAATGATGCCTTGAGTAAGGGGGAGCCATTTTAAAACCAAATTCTTACTTTTGTCATTTTTTTTACCTCTATTGTTATTTTTGAACTTAATGTTTTAAATCTTTTTGATATAACAAAAAGGGGGAGAAATGGTTTGAAAAATTGAATTTTCAAATGAATAAGGGGGAGCTTTATTTGAATTAAAATTTTAATCTCTTATTCACATTTTTAAAGTTAAAGGGGGAGACTAATGCTTCAATTGTCAATCAACAAGAGAAGACTAATGCTTCAATTGTCAAGAGAAGACTAATGCTTCAATTGTCAATCAACAAATGATCAAGAAATTGTCTTAGTGCTAAAAGTGTCATTTCTTGTATAGACAAACACTAGTGAGCCAAAATTGTCAAATTTGCTCAAGTGTTTTAGGATTTGGGTGAGTGCTTCATTGTGCAAACAAACACCTATTAGAGGGTTTAAGTTTGCTTTCTTGTTTCTCTTTGTAAAAGAGGGTTTTGATCAAGGCTTTGGGTAGAAGCTTGATCGGTTGTAAGGGTTTCCTCCTAATCCTAGAAAAGGGGACGAATCAATTAGTGGATTGATTGTGAAATCCTTAGTGGGAAGCTAAGGTAGTGGATGTAGGTGCTTGTTAGAAGGCCGAACCACTATAAATCATTGTGTCTTTATTCTTTCTAGCTTCCACAACCCTTCCACCCAAAAATCCATCTCTCCACCACTTGGTGAGCAATATTGGTTGATCGAATCGAGCCCCACACAACTCAACAGTAACCCTTGGCAACAAGCCGAGCCTTACACCTCTCAACTTCACCCGAGGCACGAAATTTGACTTTAAAGACCCATTTACAACCAATACAAGCCTTCCCAGGAGGTAGAGAAACAACAGACCAGGTCCTATTCAACTCTAGAGCATTGATTTCATCTTGCATGGCTTTTATCCAAACAGGGTCAGTTTTAGCTTCATCATAAGTACGAGGTTCAAAAACTTGAGAGGTAGAAAAAATAAAAGACTGGGTGGAAGGAGATAAATGAGAATAAGCAACAAAATTAGAAAGAGAATACGGACCTGGAAGGGAAGGTGATTGGCAGGAACAGGCAAAATCACTTAACCAACTAGGTGGTTTAGAGACACGAGAAGAGACACGTCGTGAAGGCGGAACAAAAGACTCAGAAGAAGGAAAAAAAGACTCAGAGGATGTAGTAGGTATCCCTGTTGAAGCAGGCACAGGATTAACAGAACCAGGGTCATCAGGTATAGAACCAATGTTATCAGAAGGTCGAGGAATGGAAGTTGGAGGAAGAACGGTAGTAGAAGATGGAACATGAGATGAAGAAGAAGGAGAAGCAGTAGGTGGAGAAGAAACTGAAGGATGAGAAGAAACTGAAGGTGGAAGAAGCAAAAAATCAGAAGTATGATCAAAAGATTGAGGAGGAAAAAAAGATGATGAAGAAGAAGAAACATCATGAAAAGGAAAGACGTCCTCATGGAATACAACATCACGATTAACAAAAAAACGTTTGAGGGCAATATCAAATAGTATATAACCTTTCTGTGTTGAAGAATAACAAAAAAAAACAGCAGGAATGGCTTTAGAAGCAAACTTGTCAGAAAAATTTGGGCGAGTGGCAAAACACAAGCAACCAAAGATTCGAAGATGAGACAAACTTGGTATTTTATTGTAAAGTAATTCAAATGGGGATTTCCAATTAAGAGCAGCAGTTGGCAAACGGTTTATGAGATAACATGCTGTAAGAACACACTCACCCCAGAACTTAAGGGGAACTTTAGAATGAAAATGCAGAGCACGGGCAACTTCTAAAATATGGCGATGCTTCCTCTCAGCAACACCATTTTGCTGAGGGGTATACACGCAGGAACTTTGATGAACAACTCCACAGGAAGCAAAGAAAGAATCACAGTCAGAATTAAAAAATTCTGACCCATTATCACTACGAACGACCTTAATTGAAGTAGAGAACTGATTTTGAACAAGGACAAAGAATTTTTTAAGAGAGGAAAGAACATCATGCTTGTGCTTCAACAGGTAAACCCAACAAACCCGAGAAAAATCATCAACTATCGTTAGAAAAAACCTACAACCAGAATGGGTAGAAACCCTATAAGGACCCCAAAGATCTAAGTGGACTAACTGAAAAGGAATAGTAGACCTAGAAGAACTAGAAGGGAAAAGCAAACGTGTCTGTTTAGCTAACGGACAAACAACACACTTAGAAACAGAATCGGAATCAAGTTTAACAGAAGACAAACAATCCAGTTTATTCAATTTGCCAAAAGAGGCATGCCCCAAACGAGCATGCCAAATACATGTAGAAGAAACAGAAGACATACAAGAACTAGAAACTTGAAAAGAAGAAAGCAAACGTGAAACAGAAGAAAAGAAACCAGACCTAAAATCAGACGACTCAAAGTAATATAAGCCCTTGGATACCCTACCAACCGCCTTCGTCCTTCCACTAGAGAGATCCTGTAGAAGACAGAAATCAGGAAAAAAGGTTAAAGAACAATGAAGGTCATGGGTTAACCTAGAAACTGAAATCAAATTATGCTTAAAGTTTGGAACAAAAAGAACGTTATGAAGTGTAAAAGAAGAACCAAGGTTAACAGAACCAACAAAGGTGACAGGAACGGTTTTACCATTAGGTAAATGGATTAATCGAGAAGGAGAAGAACAGGGTACAGGATGAATCAAACTCGAAAAGTCAGAAAGGATATGATCTGTCGCCCCTGTATCTACAATCCAAGTAAGAGAAGCATTAGAAGTAAAAGAATCATTATTAGTCATACCTGCAAGATTCACAGCGGAATCACCAGAAGGAGCAGATTTCAGAAGAGTCAAGATTTGTGAATATTGTTCACGGGTGAACGTCGGTGAAGAAGAAACCGAAACATCAGCCGGAGAGACCAAAACACCCTCAGACGCATCACCGGAGATGGGAGCAGAAGTAATAGCAGCAGCTTGAGAACCACGTCTCTTATTGAACTTGAAATCGGCCGGAAATCCGATTAAGCGATAGCACTGCTCTCGCTTGTGACCCTTGATCTTACAGTAGTCACAGGACCCCGAGAAACGCCGGCGAGCAGAAACGTCGGACTTGGAAAGCATCACCGAGGAGTCATGCCCAGAAATAAGAGAAAATTGGGACCGCTGAGATTCCTCTTGAAGAAGCATAGAATATGCTTGATTAACACTCGGCAACGGCTGCATAAGTAAAATCTGGCTCCGAACAGCAGCGTACGACTCGGCTAAACCCATAAGAAACTGAAAAAGTTTCTGACGAACAAGATGCTTCAAGTTTTGCTGAGAAACTTCGCATTCACAGGAAGTAAATGGAATCAGCGTTTCATACTCAGCCCAAAGTAATTTTAAACGGGAAAAATACTCAGAAATAGAAAACTCCCCTTGTGAAATCGTTGCAATCTCGCGATGAAGATAGAAAATCCTCGATCCATCGACTTTATCAAATCTCTCCTTCAAATCAGCCCACATCGACGCAGCACTTGAAGCAAAAACGATCCCGGCAGAGAGCTCACGGGAAACAGCATTCAGAATCCAAGACAACACAATCGCGTTGCACCGATCCCATTGAGGATGCAAGGCGGCCACATAATTGCTCCGAGGACAGGAATCATCGACAAGACCAAGCTTATTCTTGGCGAGCAAAGCAATCTGCATCGAACGACACCAAACGCCATAGTTCTCCAGGCTGCAACGGCTGTGAAACAAGCATCATCCCCGGAGTATCAGAAGGATGAAGATACAACGGATGATTGGAATCAATGGCTTCAATTGACGGAGGCATGGCAGGAAAAAACAGAGGAAATCGAAAAAGAATCGAAAAAATGAAAAGAGGGGAAAAAACCCTAGAACCGAAAAGAGGAAAAAAGCTAAAAGAATCGGATCAAATCCCTAAATCTGATACCATGTTGAGAAGGGTAGAATGGTAATTGGAAAAATTAAATGATTCTTTCATATATTTTAATCAACTGTACAAATGTATCTTATATACATATAATAAGCTAGGCTAACAACCTAACTAACCTACTTAACAAAACTAACAGCATATCTAACTTCCTAACAACTCAACAGCATTAAGTATTTTTATATGCTAGATATTTGACTCGGTAAAAAAATGAAATTGTAATTTAATGTTGAATATCTGAATCTACACGAATCGGAATTCAGCCCGTTAAAAGTTAGACGACCAAGGGTTTGAATCAGTTTAGAAGCGAACGTATTCTCCATTTTATAATTCTAATTCGGTGTCCAGTACGTTAAAAGTTAGATGATCAAAGTTCGAATCAATTTAGAAGCAAACATATTCTCCATTTTATAATTTTAATCTGTAGTTATATGCAAATATCTAAATCTATATAAGTAATACGAATTCGAATAATGAATATTTGAGTGTGTTGATCCATATAGACTTAGAATCTAAAACCGATAGTAATTTTGACATTCGATCAGAATATACATATACCCACAGATAATTTTTTTTATGCACATGCGATAGAAACAAAAAGTTTCCATGAATAGGAGTGACAATAATCTAAAATAAATACACAAACATTGTAATATAAATTTAATATTAAAACAATAAATTGAAACTGTTTATTTGTTGTGGTATCTGAGTTAAAGAAAACTTTCAATATTTATTCTTTTAATTTCAAAATATAATTTAGAAAATATATGCTCTAATTTGAAAAAAATATTTGGATTAAAATATCTGCAAGCTCACGAAAAGTTAGACCGGTCCGGACATTCATGTTACTCACGTTGTACATCATTGCACTTTTATTAATCGATGATTGATTTTACATTTTTTTCCGACAATATTTAGATTAATTTCTCATTCAAAGCTCTAAAAATATCGATTTTTTTTCAAAGCGACAAACATGGTGGGGACTGGGAAGCCTCATGGAAATATTGTGGTGAATGCGGGTGATGTGCAATCGCGTGGGTTGGACTCAGATGCAAAGGGAAGGATTTGATACGAGCAACAAACATTGTGGATTCTTAATTCTTATCATAACTCTTCATTTGAATTTATTTTATATAGGGCCTGTAATTTTAGCAAATCAGGATTTGGTCCTCGAACAATTATACGGTGTGATCAAGTATAATGTTAATTTTCATTTATCATGTTTTCTTTCTTGTGCTTCACGTCTGCTAAATATGTTTTCTTTTAGGATAAAATTTTGATACACAATTTGTGTAAAATTAATTTTATACAACCCTGCATATTTACACTATAAAACTTAAAATTTAAATTCTTAAATTTAACCCTAAAAAATTAAATCTTAAACTTAAGGATGGAGTCAAGATTTAGGGTTTGGGGGCAAATTATAAACGTTTAGAAGGGGGGCAAATTCATAAATAAACTATTTTTTAAAAAATAAAATAAAGGGACAATGGTGAAAAAAAATCCTTCAAAGGTGGAAAGGGGCAAATAGTTCCGTCCTTGCCTAAATCATATACTCTAAACAGTAACATTAAATTCTAAACCATACAATCTAAACCTCTAACTTTAAACCCTAAACTAAAACTCTAACCCCTAAAATTAAAATGCACATATAAACTAAAATTTACAAACATGTATCAAAGTTTTTCTTTTAATTGTATTTTCACTAATATCTGCATTTTAATCATTTTGGTTCAATGCGATAAAGTCATTTAAATGAAATGACATATTTTTTGGTTTAATGTCCCCCCTTCTTGCTATCACATATGGCGAGAACGCAACAAGATTGGCTGCTGATATTTTTGCTCTTATTAGATATGATGTTAGATTGAAATTGGTTGATTGTAATACGATTATTCTTTCTCACAATAGTTTAGCTAAGGAATGGGGTTGATTACTTAATTATTTGGGTAGGGGTTTGTTTTTTATTGGTGTTGTTGATTTTTCTTTTTGATGTGGTGTACAATTTGAGGGGTTTTTTTGGGATGAATAGAACGTTAATTATCCAAAAATGACATATTTTTAATTAAGATATTCCATAATATAATTCAATTCTTATTTATACATGTGAAAAATAGTATGAAAAAATATGTATTTATATCTTATATGATTAGAGAAAGTCATTTAAATTAGAACTAAATCGTATTATAACATTATAAATAGTTATAATTAAATACATAAACTCAAAAAATTGACTCGACTCGAACCGCAAAAAAATTCAAATGAAATTTGAGTTGTAAAATAAGACTCATCAACTTGAATAACTCAATTTTTTTTACTGGACTCAATCGAATGCTCACTACTATCCACAAGCGCCTTAGTTTTAGGGTTTAGGACTTCGTTTAAGGTTCAATGTTTAGGAGTTTAAGTGTTGGAGTTTTGAATTCAGGTGATATGGTTAGAATTTAGGGTTTATACGTTAAAACCTAAATCACTAACTGTATTACCCTAAAATCTATATCATAGACTCTAAATTCTAACCATGAACTTTGAATTCTAAACACGTATACTTAAATCACTAAATACTAAATCCTAAACCGAGTACATAAACTTTAAAGCTAAAGTGCTTGTAAAAAAAATTTCGTTTCCGTCCCTATACACAAACAAAAAACAAATCAAATATACATGAGTATCCCAGGTGGGTCGTCTGACGCTCATCATTGATTCCGATCTACTCATGAATCGAATCTATCACCCTATTGAGTTCTAGGGCTTAGGGTTGTGAGTAGGGGTGAGTATAACATTTCGAGTTAGTCAAATTGATGAGTCATATTTTATAATTCAAACTTTATTTAAAATTTTATCGAGTCAAATTTTTGTTTAAATTTAATCGTAAATATTTATAATGTTACAGTAATAATTGATTTCAATTTAAATGTTCTATAACCATATATATATATATATATATATATATATATATATATATATATATATATATATATATATCTTCATATTTTTCACATGTAATATATATAATATGCATAGTTGAAGGTATCGTCTCAAACTTGAAAAGTAGTTCACTAGTTACTAAAATTTTGAGTTATTCGAGTCTCATTTTATAACTCAAATTTTATTTTTAAAAATATTTATTATATTTTAATTTGATATTTTATATATCTTTTCTTTTATTAAAATTATTTATTCTTACGCTTTTTATCCACAGGTAATTTTTTAATATTTAAATATAGTATTATATTATTATAAATTTATTTTTAATGATATAAATTATACATAAAAATAAAACAATACAATATATTATAAACTTAAAAAGTCGACCAAGTTATTCTTGGGCTTTAAATGTTAGAGTTCGAGTCTAATTATTTTCTAAATGGACGAAATTTTGTTCAAGCTCATTTTCGAGCAAGGATGGATCAAGAAAGCTTGAGGGATGATTACTCCCCTTAAAAATTTAAAATTTGTATATGATTTAGAAGTTTTTTAAAATTTTTATATATTTCCATTAAAAATTTATTTTTGGCCCCTTAAAATTTTATAAGTTTGCTTTCTTAAAATTTTACAGGTTCACCTCATAATATAAAATCTTATGTCTACCCTTATTCCGAACATAATATTTGTTAAACTCGACCATGAACATGTATAATTTCAAATTGATTGTGCTTTATTGAATTGATTTTAATTATAATTATTCGTGCATGTATTATTTTTGAATGTACCTTCAATCGTACTTTTAAATTTCTTTAAAAAAACCTTAATTATTAAGTCATTCTTTTTTTTTAATATAATTATTAAGTCATTCTAAACGGCAAGGATACAAATGCTATGTGATTTAACTAAAGTTAGTTGAATTAATGAGTCAAAATTTTGTGAATTAAATGAAGTCAAATAATTTATTCGAGTTAAATTAAAATAATGTTTAACATGTTGAATTAAAATTGTATAAATTTTATAACATTTTTATAATTGAACATTTCTTATATAATTTAATATTTTTAGAATTTTTAATAGGCTTAATACTAAAATAAGTGTCCAAACTATCTTATTTTTTCCTTTTAGGTGCCTATATTATTTTTTTGTTCCTTTTAGGTGCTCAAACTACCTTATTTTTCCCTTTTAAGTGACTAAACTTTTTTTTGCCCTTTTTAAGTGTCCAACCTATCGTTTTTTTGTCAAAGTAAGTGCCCAAACTATCAAATTTTTTTATCAAAGTAAGTGCCTCAGTTCGACCTTAAAACGGACAAAAATAATAGTTTGGACACCTAAAAGGGACAAAAAATAGTTTAAACACTTAAAAAGAAAAAATATGATAATTTGGGCACTTATTTTGACACTAAGCCTTTTTAATATTATATAATTTCTTTTGTTGTTAGATTTTTTTATAAGTTTTTATATTTTCAATTTTCGGAAGATTGTTTTGATTTTTTTCGAGATTTTGAAAGAAAAAAATGTTGATTTTAAAATCTTTATAATTGATAAACAATATTTTTAAAAATTGACAAGGATATATACACCATTTAAATGAAATTAAAAAAAATAAAAAAAATATTTTTTTGAATAGTCTAAAGGTGTTTAGTATTTGTTCGATTCAAAAGTAATGAAATTAAAAATTAACACGTGTCTTCTAGGAAGAACATCATCTGCTTTTCCACGGGGACAATTGTTGGGTTCAAAAACAATACATTTTATTTGAATTGTGAAAGCATACTGTCAAAATTGCTACTAACTTTTGACCGAATAATTTATATTCTATTTTGAAGCACTTTAACCATCATTGTTTCATTTTGTACCATGTCAGGTGCAATACCATGTAGGTTTTTCATATCATTTCAAGACGTTGACAGTTAGTTGACTAACGATTTTCATTTACGGATGGACTATTTTGACCCAAAATGAAATTTTGATGGTCAAAGTGTTTTAAAAAAAGAATAAGGGCTAAAGTGACTATTCAATCAAACGTTAAGAGCATTTTTTAACATTATGTCAACGGTAAAAATCAAACTCGACTTTAACTCAAATAACACAAATTACTTATTCAAGTTGACCATATAACTCAAATTTAATTTTTATTAAAAAATTCAAGTTGAACCAAGTTTTACATACATGTGAATAATTCAAAACAACCTAATTGAGTTAGAAAAATGAAACAGTGAACATTTCATTGTTACAACTTCATATTTAATATTCAAACACCTATTCAGTCACTTCATTTTGTCTTACCATATTTCAAGCCTTAATGTTCTAATACGCCACGAAACATGCAATCACGAGACTTGCATTTCCATCGAACTCAGAAATTAAGTTTAAATAAAAAAATCTAAATATTCCGTCTAAGCTCGATTGATATTGTTTTTTTAACATTTTAAAGGCCGTGCATTCGAATATTTTAACTTTTATATATATATATATATATGGAAAATACTTTGATGCACAAGCTTGTGTAAACTTTAGTTTACACAAGCCTTTTAATTTTAGGGTTTAGGGTTTTAGGTTAGAGTTTAGGGGTTTAGTATGTAGGGTATATAATTTAAGGTTTATGGGTAGAATTTAGAATTTAGAGTTTAGGATTTAGGGCTTAGGTTTTAGGTTGCTAGGGTTTGTGATTTAGATTTTAAATTTTATAGAAGGAATGTGTAAAAAAATTTACACAGCTTGTGCATCAAAATAAAACCCTATATATATATATATATATAGGAAAATACTTTGATGCACAAGCTGTGTAAACTTTAGTTTACACAAGCCCTTTAATTTTAGGGTTTAGGGTTTAGGGTTTTAGGTTAGGGTTTAGGGGTTTAGTATGTAGGGTATATAATTTAAGGTTTATGGTTAGAATTTAGAGTTTAGGGTTTAGGGCTTAGGGTTTAGGTTTTAGGTTGCTAGGGTTTGTGATTTAGATTTTAAATTTTATAGAAGGATTGTGTAAAAAAAATTTACACAGCTTGTGCATCAAAATAAAACCCATATATATATATATATATATATATATATATATGCATAGGCTGCAAAGGAAACAACAACAAGATCAACAGATACTAAGAACTGGTTTGCCATCATGCGTCGCTCAATCAAATTTGTAGCCATGCTCGTCTTGCTCGTAGTTGCATCGGATATTACGAAGATTGCGGCTGTGCCTTCGTGCAACGAGGTTGTAGCGTCGTTGTCCCCCTGCCTAGGTTTCATCAAAGGTGGAGCTGATCCAGAAGCGGAATGTTGTTCTAGTGCTAGAAACCTTGCAAGCCAAGTAAGCGGCGAAGGAGACAGAGAAGTGGTATGCGGGTGCCTTAAAGGAGTATTGTCAAGCATTGGGCCGTATGACCCTAATCAGATGCCTCTTATCGGCCAGAAATGTGGTATCGATGTTTCAATTCCTCCCGTTGATGCCACTACTAATTGTTCCGGGTACTCATTCTCTTCCATATTCTTTTTCATCTTTCGCTTATAATTCGATTAATTTTGATACGAAAAAATAAGAACACGGTAAAAATTGTACGTGAAATTGTACGAATAAATGGGAGTCATAAGAATTTTTCTCGAAGTGTAAGATGAGCTTATGCTTCTTATGTCTCTACTCTTATGTGTTGAAATAAGAGGTCCTCCTTTTTATAACTATGGAGGGACTTATATAGTACACGTAATGTGTGGTGTCCATGTCTAAATCGAGTATGGTACACGTATCCGTGTTGTGTGCCATATCTTTGAGAATGACTGAGCGAGGTTTTTACGTGCGACGATCGATTTGTTGAACTTTGTCAAATCAAATTCAAATTTCTTGACACTTAAGCTAAGTAGTTATCCTAACCAAACTTTATTTTTGCAGGGTGTGAAGAGCTACGGTTGGGGAAATGTCAAAATAAAGAGTATGACTAATGAATAAGAAACCCTAATAATGGACTATTAGACATACAAGTAATGATGGACCCTTCCTTATAATAAATCACTTGTATTGTATTTAATTGAACTAAATAAAATATATCTTCCTTTTCAATGAATTTCTCAACAATTAGATATTTCGAATTACATTTGTTTTGCAGATTGAATTTAATTCAATTGGTATGTCGTTAATACAATATACAATATAAAAGTATGCAAAATCAAACATGTTTAAGCGCTTAATAATAATAATAATTTAATTGATTGAACTGAATGAATTAATGATTTACTTCGTATAAACTTTTTACATTTTTTAAAATTCAGATTTTCATTCATAATAAAAACCAATAACATTATAATCAAATATCAGTTCTCGTGAAGAATCAACATTATCCAAGTGGTTATTATTAGGGATGTTCATTTTTGGATTTGGATTAATAAAATAGCGATTCGTATCTGATTCAAAAAAAAATCGGATATCCTATTATCTGAATATATATTTTAATTTAAGTTTTTTTTTTAATTTAGCGGTCGTCACTTTGAAAATTTTAGATTTTTTAATACAAAAATCAACAAATTATCAAATATAGCAAGATTAGCGTCTATAAAAAGTTATAGTTTTTGAAATTTCAAATCTAACAAGCATTCAATATGTATATTTATGAACATTTGAATTTTAGGATATTTCGGATAATCCGAAACTTGAAATATTGTGATCCATACCTAAGCCGAAAAATAAAAAATTTGATCGAATATTTGATATGAAAATAAAAATCGGATCAAGTATCTAGATTTTTGGATCGGATCAACGGATAATCGAATTGAGTCAAATTTTTTTGAACACCCCTAATTATCATCATTAATAACAACCAAAATACTATAAGAAATAAGATTTTTGACAATGACAACTGAATTTTATTAATAACCCTAGAAAATATGTAAAATACAACGCATCTAAAAAGGAGAATAACGAGGATTAGTCCACCAAAATTTATACAAAACTCAAAGGTGCAAAGAAAATGAAATACTTCCATAGATATTAGCATACCAAAAAATCCAGAAGTCTTCATGAATCTCCTTGTCTTTATCCAAACGAAACGCTTTACCGGGTGAAAAAGGAGTGGTGAGCGAATCAAACTATCAGACAGATTGCTCCGCTACCCAAGTATGATTACATCAGTAAACACCATCGACCAAGTAGGGATTTATCTTTCTATAACCACGGACAAAATTAAAATTAGAAACTAGCGTCGTGAAGATCTCTGTACGAGCACCAGACGACCGCTAAAGTATACTGAAATCATATCAAAACGACAGAAGAAACGAATTATAAAAATAAAAATAAAAATAAAAACGTGCTATAAAAATAGAGAAAAGACGTGCTATAAGAACATAAATTTTTATTTAAAAAAACATAAAAATAATAAATCATGGTGGTCAACAACGGTATTAAAACTGGTTGCTTGCCACCGGCCAAGAAAACAAATAATGTTGCGGCGTTGGGGCAAGAAAAAGTTAAGAGAAAAACCTAAATGGACCAACGAGTTGAAAAGTATAAGAAACAACTTTTGAATTAAAGCAATCTGCTTGAGACAAGATTATCCTATTCCTAGGGTACCGTAGCAGGATAACATGCCACCTTATTAGCATTTCACCAAATCCGTACACCAGACAGAATTGAGCATTTATTAGTTGGAGGGGCAACGAAAAATACAACCTTGAAACAAAAAGATCTTACAAAAATAAGACAACTTTGTACAAGACAACACACAAATTCCACCATTTAGAAATAAATTAAATGTAAATGATTAATTTAAAAATCTAATGTGTTACCAACATATTAGAATAAAAGCTTAATGGGTAGCAGGGAAAGTATTGCAATTATAATTTAACATAGTGATCCTCTCTTAAATCTCTGCAGCATGCAATTTTACTTTTATTCCTTTAATTGATGGTCGATAACTAATTTTAATATTAGTTGTTGACCATTGGGTCTATTATTTATTTTGTTTTTTATGTTTTAATAAGAATTTTTGTCTTTGTAGCACACGTTTCCTTTGTCCTTGTGACACGTTTTTCTTTAATTTTTTTATAGTTCGTTTTATTTGTCCTTGTGACATGATTTTCAGCATACTTTGACGGTCGGTTAGTGCTCGTACAAAAATCTTCACGACGCTAATCTCTGATTATAATTTTGCCGATGGTCTTAGAAAGATAGATCCCCACTCGATTGATGGTTGATTGCCGATGTAATCAGACTTGGGCAGTGGGGCAATCTGTCAGATAACTTGATTTGTCCACCACTCTTTTTCACCTCATAAAGCGTCTCGTTTGGATAATAGAGACAAAGAGATTTAAAAAAAAAACTGAATTTTGGTATACTAATCTCAATAGAAGTGTATGTTTTTCTTTGTACCATTGTAAAAGACTTTTAGTAGACTTATTCTTTTTTTTCTCTTTTCAATGCATTATATTATATTATCTTTCATGATAATTAATAAAATTTAGATGTCATTATTAAAAAAATTCGTCATTGTAGACAAAGCAAAAGATTTAGGAACAAAATAATCTCGTATCGCCGATAGTCATGCGGTCTGTTGGTAGAATGTTAGATCGGGGACCAAACCCCAGCAACCTAGGATATCGAAAAATAATAACTAAATAGTCTTGTATCAACAATCTGTGAAAATTACAACTATGGGAACATGGCTATTTGATTGATTGTACTGCCTCAAAGGTTCAAATTTGCTAAGGATACAAAATGTGCCTACAGAATTGATGACAGATGCCGTTCTTTTTGGTCGAATTCTATCCTACTATAACGGCTTTAAGAAGATTCAGTACACACTCACCTTGGTCTAGGGTCTCTCTTCATCGGACGGAGAGCTAGGCTGGTCCGGTACACTGAATATGGTCCAATGATCTGAGGGAATCTCTAGAATTCCCAGCTGCAACACTACTGAGTTTGCCACATCTGTTGTGAAGGCTGAATCAAGTGCTGAAGTGTCTGAAGCAGTGAAGGGAATATTCCCACTCGAAGCAACTGGTGTAGGGCTCACGAATTAATAAAATTTTAAAGCCAAAAGTGGGGTATAACAAAGAGGGGTGAAGCTGGAGATTATATGACAAGAAATTAATATCTAAACATTCTTTAAGAAAGCAAAATGGTACCAATTACAGCTAAATGAACAGAGTTGGTGTGCAATAATGTGATAAACCTTGACACAATCATGCATGTTTCGCAAATCTAGCCAAGTAGCTCCTGAACATTTTAACCAAAAGAAAGGAGAAAGAAAGGTAGCATAACTTATAGCACGAGATCACGAAAATAAAGAACAGCATATTTCCCAGAATTCATATGCATAGGTTGAAAATTGCTGGGTGCAGGGACTCCATTGACAACATGACAGCTTGATATACCCATAGAGTCAAGATGAGGTTGCCCTGCAGCTGGAATTGGAGGTTGCATCACAGGGTATCCCATTGGTAAGTTGTTAACTGCACTGCAAAATAAATTCTCAGACTCAAAAGTATATTTCTCAGGTGTTTGAAACACAAGTATCTTTTTCCTCATGTTGTGAATTTGAAAGGAGGAATTTGATCATCTAACTTTGAAATATTATACAAGTGACAATCTTAAATATTTATCATGTTCAAAAAACGAATAGCGATTAGCAACAATGCTACTGATAAAATTTATTAAAACTTGTGGCTATTCCATTCCAAATAATGATCACTTTATAAGTTAACTAAAATAATACAAGACTGTGCCTATTATTTATTTAGTCAGAACATACCGGGCATGGTATGAATCCCATTTTGCATTGGGGCCAGAGGAACCATTGGAGGCACAGGATATGTCATCATATGAGATTGATGCCCAAGAAAATGGTTAAATAAAAGGATGTGTTTCTTCAACTTCAGCCTTATGTAATAGTCTAATAGACCCTGAAGAAATCACCATTTTCCTCTTCCAGGTTCTGCCATACTGAATAAACAAGAACAGTAAAGATAAAAACAGAGTTAGTACCCAAGTCAATCACATTTGAAAAAAGAAATGTACTTCATTCATGGCTAAGATAACAAATTCAAAGATATCATTGCAGTAGATTGGTTTTTGTGACATTGACATGTTCTACTTTATGCAGGTCATTCATGCATTTTATTGAAATTTTCAAATCCACCTACATGTGTGTGTGTGTGGATTGATAAAGATATTTCAGGAGAATACCTAATGTTGTGAATCCAGGCTATATCCTTGCTCAATCAAGAGGGTTTTAACAACCTCGTCTCTATTCATGTACAATTGTAAACATCGTTCAATTAAATTCTGGACCTGCAACAGTCAGTTTACATAAACAAGAGGCCATGCCGACTCCGATGATGCCCCTACCCACAAGAAACTCCGACGACAGGATGATGATCCACCGGACAAGGGAGGATCAGATACTTCTAGAGTCTTTTCTCCTCCTGTGCGAATTCATATTTCATACAAAGATTCCTTAATGCACGATAGTAAGGCTGGTCTATCCGATGATGATGATGTTATGACAATCAGGGGAAAGTCAAAGATGAAGAAAGGGGAAACTGAAGCTGAATTGGAAAGAGGATCGAGCGGAAAAACATGTTCAAATGCAAAGGAGCAAAACGACGGCGTTGTAATTAAAATGAATCCAGGGCAAAACGACAGCGTCACGGGAGCATATAAACCAACTGTCTGTGAGCCATAGGCACGTGATGGAATCGAGCAAAAATAGCTGATGAGGCAAGACGGTTATCCAGCTGTCCTGACCTGCACAGGTGTCCAAAAATAAGTAGTCATTGTATTGTGTAATCCAGCTTTATAGGAGAATGTTGTAAACACTGAATTTTTTATCGAATGAATGAAAATACAACTCTTTCTCCTACCTATTCCCTCTACTTCTGAAATCCTTTCTTCCTTTCAATCCATAACAATTTGGTAATCAGAGCTCGGTTGATTTGATCCAAAAAAAAAGCCAAGCTGGGAAAACAAAAGAAAAACCTGAACATGACTGAAGGCACAGGAATCTCTCATCCAACAGAAACTACAGCTACTCAGGGATGGGAAACAAAAAGCAAAGAACTGGAAGACATAATGGACAACCTGGAATCCAGATTTGAGAGGATTGAAGCTCTCCTGGAGAAGATATGGTCTGTGGTGAGCACGAAAGCTGGAGAAATGAGCCCAGATAGCCAAGCAAAGGGCGCAAACACTGATCATACAGCAACCCAGAGAGAAGGAAAACAAAAAATTCAGGTAACTGTCTTAGACAACAAAGAAAGATATTCATTCAGAACTGAGGAACCTGGGATTCTTAACAAACCAGACTTCATGAATGATCAAAAAACAACCTTTAATCCTTTCAACAACAAACCTGGATAGGGAGGTGAAAGTTCCTTGATGAATGAGGAAGGAACCATGTCAAAAATGGGGCAAAATACTTCCTTTCCTAGGCACAGAGTAGAAATACAAGTGTTTGAAGGAATTAACCCAAGGGGATGGGTCAGGAAGTGTGAAAAATATTTCTCATTGTTTGGTGTTGCTGAAAATCAAAAGGTGGAGTTGGCAACAATGTACCTAGATGGTAAGGCAGAAGCCTGGTTCGATGGATATATTATGCAGAAGCATAGGTTGACCTGGCATGAATTTGTAGCAGACATTTGCCATAGGTTTTGTGACAAAACCTATAGTGATATCATAGAAGAGTTCAGTAAGCTAATGCAAAGAGGGTCAGTGAAGGAGTATCAAGAAAAGTTTGAAGAATTAAAGCCCTATGTGTTGCAACAAAACCCTATGCTCGAAGAAGGCTATTTTGTATCCATGTTCATTAGTGGATTAAAAGATGAGCTCAAGCACAAGGTGAAGGTGTTACAACCAAGAACACTCTTTGATGCCAGTAGACAAGCTAAGCTGTATGAGCTTTCCCTGGAAATGGAACTCAGAAAGCAAAGAAATACAATGAGGAGTAACCCCTATTCCAATGCAAACAACATTTCGAAGCCATTTCAAAGCAACACAGCCCAGAAACCCACAAACAATGTACAGAACAACAAACAGAACCTGATAGAGTTCAGGAGAACCAACAATCTCTGTTTTAAATGTGGGGATAAATTTGTACCTGGTCATCAATGTAAGGTTAAACAACTTAACCTTATGGAGGAAGAAGAAACTGAAGAAAGGGAAGAGGAAGAAGTGGATGCGGAATTGAAAGCAGAAGAAGCACAAGAAAATGGAGCCTTAGAGATCTCAATTAATGTCCTAAATGAAAGTTCTGGTTACACCACCCTAAGAATACAGGGTCTCATCAAAGGCAAACCACTCAGCATCTTATTAGACAGTGGAAGCAAGGAGCAACTTGTTAGAATGAAAGATGCAAGGAGTCAAGTTTGAGCATGATTTCAGAGTTTTAAAAATGGGAGGAAGTGATATGGTCCTAGGGGTTGATTGGATGAAGAGGTACAGTCCTGTTTTGCTAGATTTCAATGAAATGACACTGAGTTTAAAAAGGAAGGGCAAGACATAGTGTTGCATGGAGGAAACAAAACACCAGAAGTCAAGTTCATTTCAGATAAAAGGCTCCCAAAGCTTGCTGACAAAGATTCAGACATGGTTGGGGAGATTTACTTACTGAGTGCTGAAGCTGTTGATAACAGTATTCCTGAGGTGTTGCAACCCCTACTAAAGGAATACAAGGAAGTTTTTGAAGAACCAAGAGGAATGCCCCCTCCCAGAAACCATGATCATGCTATTGTTCTAAAAAAGGATGCTACACCAGTCAACCTAAGACCCTACAGGTTCCTTCATGCCCAAAAAACTGAAGTGGAGAGACAGATCAAAGAGATGTTGGCTAGTTCTATTATTCAAAACAGCAACAGTCCATTTGCTTCACCTTGCCTACTGGTTAGAAAGAAATATGGAACATGGAGACTCTGTGTAGACTACAGACACCTAAACTCCTTGACAACCAAGAATAAATTCCCAATTCCAGTTGTTGATGATCTACTTGATGAACTAGAAGGGGCTGCTTTTTTTTCCAAAATTGATCTCAGGTCTGGTTATTGGCAAAACAGAGTTAAACAAGAAGACATTCCAAAAACAGCATTCAGAACACACCAAGGCCACTTTGAATTCAAGGTTATGCCTTTTGGCCTTACTAATGCCCCTGCTACATTTCAATCTCTTATGAATGATATTTTTAAACCTTATCTCAGACAATTTGTGTTAGTCTTCTTTGATGACATCTTGGTCTACAGTCCTAATTTGCTACTTCATGAAGAACATCTCAGACAGGTTCTACAGGTTCTGAAAGAGCATCAACTAGTGGCTAAAAGAAGTAAATGTTTTTTTGGACAAACCAAAGTTGACTATTTGGGGTACATTATTTCTAGAGAAGGAGTTTCAACAGATCCTTCCAAAATTGCAGCTATGCAGGACTGGCCACTACCAAGGAATTTGAAGTCCTTGAGAGGTTTTTTGGGGCTTACTGGATACTATAGGAAGTTTATCAAGAGCTATGGGGAGATTTCCAAGCCCCTGACTGAGATGCTAAAGAAAAACAACTTCCATTGGTCTGACCTTGCAAAGGAAGCATTCCAACAGTTGAAACAAGCTATGTGTCAAGCCCCTATCCTAGCTCTTCCCAACTTCAACAAACCATTTTGTTTGGAAACCGATGCAAGTTCCAGAGGCATTGGTGTAGTATTATCACAGGAGGGCAGACCTATTTCTTATTTGAGTAAAGCCTTGGGCCCAAGACATGTAGACCTATCCATCTATGAAAAGGAATACCTAGCCATCTTAATGGATGTTTCAAAATGGAGACACTACCTTGAAAACAACACCTTTGTGATCAAAACTGACCATGAGCCCCTCAAGCATTTGTTAGAACAGAAAATCACTACAACAATACAGAAGAAAGGCTTGTCTAAACTCCTAGGCTTGGACTATGTTATTCACTACAGAAGGGGTAAAACAAATGTTGTGGCTGATGCCTTATCTAGAAGACATGAAGAGGAGCGTGCTACACTTAACATGGCAATGGTGCAAATCACTCCTACTTGGATTCAAGAAATTGAAAAGAGTTATGAAGGAGACCATATGGCCACAGAACAAATCACAACTTCTGTTACAACTCCTAACAACAATTCAGATTGGACCTTCTCTAAAGGTATACTTCGATTTAAGAAAAAAGTTTATGTGGGCAGTTCTGGTGACTTGAGGCACTCTCTAGTACAATCCTTACATGACTCTGCTCAAGGGGGGCATTCAGGGATTCATGCAACTCAGAAAAGGGTGCAACTGTATTTCTACTGGCCAGGATTAAAAACAACAGTTCAATCTATAGTCAGAGCTTGTGATGTCTGTCAAAGAACCAAGGTTGAACATATTGCCAAACCAGGTCTCCTCCATCCTATACCAGTACCTCATCAAGCTTGGGAAATCATCACTATGGATTTCATCGAGGGACTCCCAAGATCCCAGAAGGCTAATTGCATACTGGTAATTATTGATAAGTTCACAAAATATACTCATTTTTTGCCCCTATCTCATCCTTACACTGCTTTGGAAGTAGCTAAGGCATATCTAGACCAAGTCTACAAACTCCATGGGCCCCCTAAGATTGCCATTTCTGACAGAGATAAGACTTTTACAAGTCTTTTTTGGAAAGACCTAATGAAGCAGTTGGGCACCTCTACCCTGTTTAGTACTGCTTATCACCCCGAGACAGACGGGCAATCTGAAAGACTCAATCAATGCCTTGAACAATACCTTCGCAGCATGTGTTTCTTACGACCTGTGGAGTGGGTTAAATGGCTACCTCAAGCAGAATGGTGGTACAATACCAACCATCATACGACTCTAGGTCTGACTCCATTTGAAGCATTATATGGGTACAAACCTCCTATGTTGGATTGGGATACTACTACTACAGTACACTCAGTTCAGCAAATCATGCAACACAGAATGCAGCTTAACAGTCTACTTCGCGACCAATTACTCAAGGCACAGAACAAGATGAAACAACACGCAGACAAGCATCGCACAGAAAGATAATTTAATGTAGGTGATGAAGTTTACCTGAAGATTCAACCCTACAGACAGACTTCGATTGCCCTCCGGAAGAATGTTAAACTGACCGCACGTTTCTATGGCCCCTACAAGATACAGAAACGAATAGGATCAGTTGCTTATCAATTGGAACTTCCCCCTTCTGCAAAAATTCACCCAGTGTTTCATGTTAGTTTACTCAAGAAGAAAGTGGGCGATAACCAGGTACCTTCAATTTCTTCTCCTGATGTCACCGACGATGGCCAATTGCGAGTTTATCCGGCAACGGTCCTCGACAAGCGGATGGTTAAGCGAAACAATAGAGCAGTCACACAGCTCCTTATTCAGTGGTCCAATCTCGGCCCAGAAAATGCTACCTGGGAGGATTTCAGTACTCTCAAATCTCAATTTCCGGATTTTGATCCTTGGGGTCAAGGATCGATTGGAGGGGAGGGTATTGTTATGACAATCAGGGGAAAGTCAGAGATGAAGAAAGGGGAAACTGAAGCTGAATTGGAAAGAGGATCGAGCGGCAAAACATGTTCAAATGCAAAGGAGCAAAACGACGGCGTTGTAATTAAAATGAATCCAGGGCAAAACGACAGCATCACGGGAGCATATAAACCAACTGTCTGTGAGCCATAGGCACGTGATGGAATCGAGCAAAAATAGCTGATGAGGCAAGACGGTTATCTAGCTGTCCTGACCTGCACAGGTGTCCGAAAATAAGTAGTCATTGTACTGTGTAATCCAGCTTTATAGGAGAATGTTGTAAACACTGAATTTTTTATCGAATGAATGAAAATACAACTCTTTCTCCTACCTATTCCCTCTGCTTCTGAAATCCTTTCTTCCTTTCAATCCATAACAGATGACAGTATGGATGATGATGATATTGAAATCCTGGAAGGGGATGTAAGACATGAAATGGATAATGGACTCATCTCGATTGTCTTTTCTGAGCGTATCCAAATCCTAGCCGCCAAATGTTTTGACAGAACCCTTGTGAGTTGTGATCAAACTTCTGGGTCGTCGCATGGGATACAATACCCTAAAGTATAAACTCCAATATCTCTGGAAACCATCCCAATCCATTAAAACGATGGACATTGATAACAATTATTTTCTGGCTACTTTTTGCAACCATTCTGATTTCTGACTATCTCTCTGCAATTACCGATGGTCCATGGGTTATTTTTGGCATTACTTGACAGTAGAACCCTGGTCCGCTGACTTTGATTCTTCCAAGCCATTCTTGACAAAGCAGGTTGTCTGGATCCGCCTCTCGGGGCTGCCTGCAATGTTGTATAAACAAAGTCTCATTACTGCAATTGGCTAGTGTATTGCACCTATGTTTAGGATTGATTATCAGATAGAATGTGGTCGTCGGGGTCGATTTGCTAGAATGGTGGTGTCCATAGATCTTAGAAAGATGTTAGTCTCGAAAATAGTCATTAATGGAGATATCCGATTAGTGGAATATGAATCCCTACCATCCATTTGTTATCACTGTGGAAGATGTAGGCATGCACAGAGTTTGTGCCCTGATTTAAAGCATGTGCAACCTACAGAGAAACCAACTACACCCCCACCTACAGATAACCTGCCTCAAACTGTTGAAAATGAGAACCCCCCCGGATGCCTCTTTATTTGGACCCTGGATGATGGTGGAGAAAAAACAACATCGTAACTCTAAGAAATCGCCTTCTACATCTATCACGGAAGTACCACATGGGATATCAGGTTCTTGTTTTAATCCTATTTATGAAGATCTTGATGCAGCCCCACCCGCTAATGCATGTGCTCCACTCCAGATCCGAGAACCTCCCAACTCACCTCAGAAAGCTCGTGCTCAATTCAAGTCTGATTCTAAGTCAAAAGGCAAGCTTCAGGTGGTATCCAAACCCCATAAAGTTGTTCATGTGCGCAAGTCGTTGGCCACTACTCTGGCAGATTTTCCAATTGTCCATCGTAGTTCTCACAAAGCATCCAGCTCAAAAAAGGTCTCTTTTTCCGCTCTCGACAGAACCAAGCACTCATCTGTCACCCTCGATGAAAATGTTGATCCTAATGTAAGGTCGATGGCAGTTGATCCAAGTCCATCTTTATCGAATTTAGCAGGGGGCATCAAAGTGAATCCACTAGACCCAACGAATCCGCCTTTGAATTATATGTCTCTACCGATAACAGATAGTTCTGGTACTTCATCTGGTGCTCTTAGTGACACGTTTGAAGAACTAGGTTTTTTGATATAATAATTGAAAAATGTTTTGGACTAATTTGAAAGAATTTAAAACATGTCTTTAAGTCTAAACAACTTGAAAATATGTTAGAGGTATTTAAAAAGGTTTTTGGCAAAGTTTGGAATGTTTTAAAGTAGTCAAACCTGGCTTTCCAACACTACCGTACAGATATAGTATACCTCGTATCGATACCTTTTTCTTCAATTTTGATTATGCCAAAACTCGTACCGATACAGGCTTTCCCGTATCGATACGGATAGGGGACGTACTAATACGCCTTTAAAGCGTATTGATCCCTGCTTTAACAACCCCCAACGGCTATTTCCCAACGGTCTTTTAAAATGTAGATCGTACTGATACGCTCCCTAGCATATCGATACGCTTAGGCTGGCAAGAGCCCAACGGCTAGTTTTGAAGAAGGGTGTACCGATACGAGTCCCTGTGTAGCGATACGATAGGCACCAGAACTACAATTAATGTGGGAAATAAAGACCCTAATGGCTCCAAAACATCCTTAACGGCCCTCAACAGCTACAAACTCAATTAGAAGTATAAAAGGGACCTCCAAGCATCAAGAGAAGGCTAATGCTTCAATTGTCAACAATACTATGATCAAGAAATTGTCTTAGAGCTTAAATTGTCCATTTCTTATATAGACAACACTAGTGATCTAAATATTGTTAAATTTGCTCAAGTGTTTAGGTTTTGGGTGAGAGCTAAATAGTGCAAACAAATACCTATTAGAGGGATTTCAAGTTTGCTTAGAATTTTTCTTGTAAAGAGGGTTTACTCAAGCTTTGGGTAGAAAGTTTTGAGGGTTGTAAAGGTTGCCTCCTTAGCCTTGAAAAAGGGGACGAAATTCTTAGTGAATTTGGTTGAAATCGTTAGTGGAGAGCTAAGGTAGTGGATGTAGGTGCTTGTTAGAAGGTTGAACCACTATAAATCCTTGTGTCCAATTTCAATCTTTTAGCTTCCACTTTTACACCTAAAAATTTAATCTTCTCCAAACTTGGCAAACACATCGGTTGAAGGAAATCGAGCATTATAAATCCCAACAATTGGTATCAAAGCGAGACTCAATCGAAGAGGATTAACATTCTATTGAGGTGATCCAAGAAGCTCGATACAACATATCAATCGACCGATCAAATGGCGCAATCCATCGACAAGCCACCATTCTTCGACGGAACACACTATGCCATTAAAAGACAAGAATGATGTATTTTATAAAGTTCAAGGACTACAAGCTTTGGGATATAGTAGAAGACGGTCCGTTCGTGGCACAACGAAGGAAGGCAAATTGGAGCGCGGATGATCGCAAGAAGATGAAGCTAAATTTCAAAGCGTTGCACATCATCTTTTGTGCATTGAGCCCCAACATCTACGAGAAGATGTCTTCTTGTGAAGATGCCAATGAAGTATGAGACAAGCTTGAAGTCACATATGAAGGAACTAATGAAGTAAAGGAGACCAAGATTGGACTCCTCAACCACGAGTATGAAAACTTCAAGATGGATCCAGAATAGGATATTGAGAAGATGTTCGATAGGTTCTCCACCATCACCAATGGAATTAAAGGTTACGGAGAAGCCATCCCAGAAGAGAAGCTTGTTCGAAAGCTTATATACTCCCTTCCCGAGTCATGGGACTCGAAAAGGACTACCATCATCGAAGCTAAGAATTTGAAGACCTTGAAACTTGATGAATTCATGGGGTCACTTCTCACTCACCAAATCATGAAGAAAGGAAAAGAAGATGAGAAGAAGAAGGAAGAGATAAGGAAGATGAGGGAGAAGAAAGTCAAGTAGTTAGGCATCCATGCGAATGTCATTGCTCTTAAATCCTCCAAGTGCAACCATGTTGATACAAATGAGGAGGAAAGCGAAGATGGAGAGATGACCTATCTCTTCAACAAATTTACACGATTCATGAAGAGCGAAATGGAAAAATTCAAGCATGAATCGAAGAAGAAGATGAAGGAATCCCACAAGTCCAACAAGAAGGGATCATCTTCAAAGCAAGCATATGTGGCCACATGGAGTGATGAAGACTCCACCGATGATGAGGTAGCCCACAAATGCTTGATGGCCCTCAATGAGGGGGAGGTAACTTCTAACTCATTCATTTCAAATTCTTATACTTTTGACGAGTTACTAGAAGCCTGTGATGAATTGGTTTTTGAATTCAAGGCTTCATTTTCAAAAAAAATTGATTTCAAAGTTGAAAAACGAAAATTATTTGTTTTTGAAAACCAATTTTGAGTTTGAAGCAAAATTGAAAGATTTTGCGCAACAAGTTTCTATTTTACAAAACTTGCTTCAAACAATGGAAAAAATCATCAAAAAGAAGTTGATGATCTTAAGAGAGAAAAGATTTTGATTTCCAATGAACTTGAAAAGAAAAATGATTTTGGAAAATCAAAATTTTACCAAAGACAATCTAGTGCCCCTAGATTTTTAAATGGAAAATGTTTTAGAAGTGTTTGGGTCCAAAAGAACTAATCACTTCATATAAAAAGGATGAAATTGAAAAATGGATCCCTAAGGGGACTAAATTTTGTGCAACTAACATTTATGGACCCAAAGCAATTTGGATACCAAAATGTGTATGATTGTCTTAATTAGGTGTGATGGAGACGTTCAACAAGTCCAATTTTTTGAGGGGGAGCTCCATGCACACAAGGAAGAACACATGAAGAAGGAAGACTTCACATCCTCCCATGGAGTTCAAGTGTTGGTAAAATCTAGTTGTTTTTATTTGTTTAATTCAATTTATTTTCTTTTAATTCAACTAGATTATCATGTGTTAGACTAACATCTTTTGATGATGCTTTGAGTAAGGGGGAGCCCTTTTAAAAACCAAACATTTTAATAGTTTCAAAATTTAAACCTCTACTGTTATTTTGAGCCTAAAAATATTTTAAATTCTTTTTGATATAATAAAAAAGGGGAGAAATGGTTTGAAAAATTGAATTTTCAAATGAATAAGGGAGAGTTTTAATTGATTTTGAATTTTAATTCTCTTATTCAAAATTTATTTCACAAAAAGGGAGAAATTCCAAACAATTTTTTAAGTTGGTTTTATTATATCAAAAAGAGGGAGATTGAAGAACTAGATGTTTTGATATAATAATTGAAAATTGTTTTGGAATAATTTGAAAAGAATTGAAAACATGTCTTTAAGTCCAAACAACTTGAAAATATGTTTGAGGTATTTAAAAAGGTTTTTGGCAAAGTTTGGAATGCTTTAAAGTAGTCACACCTGGCTTTTCAGCACTACCGTATCAAAACGGTATACCCCGTATCGATACCTTTTTTTCTCCAATTTTGATTCTAGCAAAACCCGTACCGATATAGGCTTTCTCGTATCGATACGGATAGGGGTTGTACCGATATGCCTTTAAAGCGTATCGATCCCTACTTTAACAACCCCCAACGACTATTTCCCAATGATCTTTTAAAATTCAGATTGTACCGATACGCTCCCTAGCATATCGATACGCTTAGGCTGGCAAGAGCCCAATGGCTAGTTCTGAAGAAGGGTGTACCGATACGGGTCCCTGTGTACTAATACGATAGGCATCATAACTACAATTAATGTGGGAAATAAAGACCCTAACGGCTCCAAAACATCCCCAACGGTCCTCAACGACTACAAACTAAATTAAGAGTATAAAAGGGACCTCTAAGCATCAAGAGAAGGCTAATGCTTCAATTGTCAACAACACTATGATAAAACAATTGTCTTAGAGCTTAAATTGTCCATTTCTTGTATAGACAACACTAGTGAGCTAAATATTGTTAAATTTTCTCAAGTGTTTAGGTTTTGGGTGAGAGCTAAATAGTGCAAACAAATACCTATTAGAGGGATTTCAAGTTTACTTAGAATTTCTCTTGTAAAGAGGATTTACTCAAGCTTTAGGTAGAAAGCTTTGAGGGTTGTAAAGGTTGCCTCTTTAGCCTTGAAAAGGGGACGAAATTCTTAGTGAATTTGGTTGAAATCCTTAGTGAGCTAAGGTAGTCGATGTAGATTCTTGTTAGAAGGTCGAACCACTATAAATCCTTGTGTCCAATTCCAATCTTCTAGCTTCCACTTTTACACCCAAAAATTCAATCTTCTCCAAACTTGGAAAACACATCGGTTGAAGGAAATCGATGACCATAAATCCCAAAAATGTTGGTAATTGATTCTGCAGGTGAACAAGCGCTTGCAATGCTCCAGTAGTTTTCCGTATCCTCCCCCCATTATGTCATTTTTTATGACTTTTAAAATGCTATATTGGAATGTTCAGGGCTGCGACCATCCGAAATTTGTCAATGCTGCTAATGAGTATTTGCATGATGTTAAGCCGGACATTGTGGTCCTTTCGGAACCAATGATCAGTGAGTACAAAGTTGATTTCGTTATTTCAAAGCTCGAGTTGCCTTACTCTCATAGAGTTGAAGCTAAAGGATTTTCTAGAGGAATTTGGATTGGCTGGTATGAATTTGTTCATGTTGAGATCCTCGTCAACCATTTTTAGTTTGCCCATTGCCATGTTTCCCTCAAAAATAATGGACGTTCTTTTCTGATGACCGTTGTATATGGTAGTCCTAATGCTTCCAAGCATCGTTATCTTTGGCATCACTTACATGGGTTAGCCTCCTCTATACGCTCTTTATGGATCATATGTGGAGACTTCAACCCAACCCTTTTTGAATTTGATAGGTGTGGTTGTGCATCATCCTTCACCCCAAGTAAAGATTTTCAGTCCCTCGTTTTTTTCTCATGGCTTACGTGATATGGGCTTCTCTGGACCGGAATTTACTTGGTCCTGTCGAGCGGCTCATGCACGTCTTGACAGGTACCTTTGTAATGATCTATGGGATAAGGCTTATCTAGAATCAATGATCTCCCATCTCTTTCGCATGCGCTCTGACCATTGACCAATCTCACTATATGTTGGTAACTCGTCCTACTTCCCATCTCCGCAGTCTTTTAAATATTTCTCGGGATGGAGCTTTCATGAAAAATTCTCTTGTATGGTGCAAGATAACTAGAACCCTTCAGAGTCTTTATCGGATACCATAGTAAAATTCACTAAAGTTGTGGAATCTTGGAATCAAACTGTGTATGGTTACATTGGAAGAAAAAAAGGATTATTATGGCTCGGTTAAGGGGCATTCAAAAATCCTTAGGACAACATCATTCCAGATTCCTTGCCTCTCTTGAATCAGACTTGCTCAAAGAATTGGAGGATATTCTTAATCAAAAGGAACTCATATGGCGTCAAAAAGCATGCTCAGATTGGGTTATTAACGGCTATTGCAATACAAAATATTTCCATCGGAGGGCAATTACTCGCAAACAAAAAAGCTCACCAACTCTCTTAAATTGTCCACTAGCGAGTGGTGTTAAGATAATGATCAGTTACGGATTGAAGCAAGTTCATTTTTCCAATCTCTCTTTGTAAACGACTCACAGGAGAGCTGCCTTTATCCTTCTTCTGGCAAGTTCCCGATTGTTCCTCCTACCTTACTTCATGGTCTTGGTAATGCCCCTACGAACAATGAAATCTATGAGGCATTGATGGATATGGCTCCATTAAAATCCCCGGGTTGGGATGGGCTACATGCCCACTTTTTCCAAACGCAATGGGGCATTATTGGTCCTTACATATGTCGAACAATTCAAGATATTTTCAATGGTGGTTTGTTCAACCCAGAAATGAATCGAACTATTCTTATCCTAATTCCAAAGAAGGATATTCCGGATTCTTTTCTTGACTTTCGTCCGATTAGTCTCTGCACTATTCTCTACAAGTTATTAACAAAGATAATAGTGAAAAGGCTGCATCCAATTTTCTCGATTTTAATCAAGGAAAATCAAACTAGTTTCACTAGTGGGAGGACAATCACGATAATATTATTATCAATCAGGAGGCGATACACTCTATGCGCTCTAGGAAAATTAAAACTAGATGGATGGCCATCAAGGTAGATTTGAGAAAGCTTTTGACAGGCTCAAATGGGACTTTATTCATGATTCTTTACGCGAAGCCATTATCCATGCACCTATATGTCGTATTATTATGAATTCTATAACGTCTTCGTCTTTTCAAGTAAAGTGGAATGGAACCTTGTCGCCGGTCTTTTTCCCCCAGTGGGCATTCGCCAAAGGGATCCGATCTCTCCGTACCTATTCGTTCTAACCATGGAACGATTGGGTCACCGTATAATCGAGGCACTATCGAATGGGTCTTGGTCTCCTTTCCACTTCATCCAAAATGGTACGCCCATGTCTCATTTTTTTGCCGATGATCTAATAGTGTATGCTAAAGCGGATCTTGTAAATGCCAAAGTAATTGAAGAGATTCTAGTTGATTTTGGTGCATCCTCAGGTCATAGAGTGACTAAACAAAAAACACAAATATGGTTTTCTCCAAATACATATCCTATGGTTAAGGACTCAATCTGTGCAAGTCTTGGATTTCAGGTTGTCGACAATCTTGGGAAGTATCTGGGTGTGCCCATGATACATAAGAGAGTGACACGCTCGGATTATAGCTTTATCTTAGACAAATTGAAAAGATTGTGCGACAATTTGCTTGGGGGCAATTCAACCTCTGTTCGAAAAATTTCCCTGGTTAATTGGGAAGCGCTTCGCCAACCTATGGAAAATGGTGGGTTAGGTTTCCGTAACATGTATGCTTATAATGTGGCCTTCTTTCACAAGGTTGGTTTTGCTATCATTTCAAAACTAAATGTTCTCTGGACTTCACTGCTTCAGCAAAAATATAGGATGGTGGAGTTGTGTCCTCCTATACATAGATCTGTATGTTCACCACTATGGAGAGCATTAATGAATTATTGGGACTAAATCCGTTCAAGTGTTGCTTGGTCTCTCGGGAATGGTCAGTCTGTAAGTTTACTTGATGATGTCTGGATCCCGTCCTTGGACCCCTTACGAGAACATACTTTGTTACCTGTGGAGGACCTTGCTACTCTATCAATATTGGACCTTGTTGATGAGCATGGGAAGTGGAACCTGTAGATCCTTGCAGCCATTTTTCCTCATGATGTTATTTTGCATATTCTAGGCATTAAGTGCCCAGAACCTTGTGATCATAGCCATGTTTGTGAGTGGCGATGGAACCCAATGCACTCATTCAAAATTAGTTCCGTTTACAAATTTATGTCCGAAACTAATTGGGATCCGGTTTCTCTTATTTGGAAAGTGATTTGGAGTTGTCCAGTCCCACAAAGAATCCGTCTTTTTTTATGGCTCGTGTATCGCCAAAAACTCATGACCAATAGTGAAAGATGTTGTCGTCAAATTTCGGATAACCCTGCTTGCCCAGGATGTGCACATCCATTGGAATCCATTTGCATGCATTGTGTGCATGCCCCGAAGCTTTGGATGTTTGGACGCAGCTAGTTCCTCCAGCGTTGCAGGACTCATTCCATGCCATGAACATTGTAGATTGGATTCGATACAACTTGACAAGCCGACTCATACATTCGAAATTTAACCTGCAATGGTATGTTCTATTTGCCTCTGCCCTATGGCAAATCTAGAAATGCAAAAGTGATGTGGTATTCAATGGCACTGGTCAACCATCTTCGGCAGTCTCTCGTCTTAGTCTTGCCTGGGCACGCTGCTATGAAAACTCTTGGTCTGCTCAATCTGTAATGTCACTCCCCCAAACTCATATGGTGCAATGGAGTCCGTCGATCAGGGGGTGTGTATGCCTCAACGTAGATGGTTCGACTGCTTCTTTGACAAAGCTTAATTCTGTGGGTGGTCTTTTCCGTGATAGTGCTGGTAATTGGTTGTTGGGATATTATAAAACAATCGGAACAACAAATATTCTACAAACAGAGCTTTGGATGATTTACATCGGGTTACTTCAAGCTTGGGACCATGGATATGAAATGCTAGAGATTCAGTCTGATTGTAAACAAGCAGTGAAGCTTGTTACTGATAGAGATGTTGTTAAGTCATCATTTTCTTTGGTTCGAGCGATTGTCAAACTCCGCGATCGTGCTTGGATGACAGATATCGTATGGATACCTCGAGACGCAAATTGGCTAGCTAACTCCCATGCTAAATTAGCTACTCCCATGACAGATTCCTTGATTATTCTTGAGGAACTACCTTATTCAATTGTTCGTTTTCTTGATAGAGATATTAAGGGACCTTTGTATTGCAAGTCTAGTTCTAACTAGATTGTTATTCTTGTAATTCAAAAAAAATCTTCAAAAAAAACGTAAGCATATTTGTTTTTAATAAAACAATGTCATTTAATTTAATAATATGTTGAAATTTTTTATATATTTCAAGTATAACAACCGTTTAATTGAGGGACGGTCCAAATTATTAATTTTGAAAACTTAAATTTTATACTTTACAAGTTACAAATCTTTCGACAACTAAAATTATTTTAAAAGTTATTGTAAATTACAAACGATTTATTGAGTGATTTGTTTATAATTTTTTAAAATTAGATGATTTATTTATAATTTGTTCTAAAAAAACTAATATTGGACGATGAAGTTAACGTCAAGTTCGGCCTTCTCGACACCACCAACACCGAATGACTAGAGCTTCTCGGCGATGAAGATCACATTCTTCAAATCAAATTCGTCGGCGGTAACCATGGTCTCAAGATAATAACAATTATGAATTACAATTATTTGGATATTATCTGTGTCAAACACAACTTAAAAATACTCATTATTATTAGTTAAAATATTGGTAAGATTATAAGTGTACTTAAAGAATTTACGATCCAATTTTAACCCGAAATTTTTAACTTTGTCATATTAAATTTGCAGAAGTTTATTGTAGGACGACTCTCCCAATTTAATTTATTTCATTCATAACATCATGATTTGAATCCAAGACCGAAATTTTATATAAATTATCAAATATTAATCCTTTAATAATAACCATTCTCATTATTTCTTATACAACTAACTATGCTTAAACTACTTATAATCCATTTTACCCTTAAAAACAAAACTAATTGTACCAAAATACATTCGAACCCAATATTACCACTGCAACGATAACTATTGAACTATACATTCTCATAATTCTCTTTTTGTCATATCCATATAATGTAGAATAAAAATGAAGTATAGAAGGTGAAAGGCGAATAAGGATATTTGGAAAAGGAAGGATTTCTAGTTCCTAGATGGCTGCATTGCTTGATTGATGAACTTATCAGCCACCTCAGAGAGTGCCCTAGTAGAAGACCCATTCTCACCAAGTACCTGAGCAGCTGCTTCTTTAAGTTCCTTCAGTCTTGTTCTAATACACTTCCCTTCTTCACCTTCCATTAAACCCTTAACGACCTTTGCAATCTCGTCCCTGCAAATCAAGCCGTTTTCGTTACGTTTCGGCCTCAGTGCAATTCTGACATCCTCAGTTAACATCAAAGCGTTCATCTTTTGTTCGGCGTAGAGCGGCCATGCGATTAGAGGCACACCTTTAACGACACTCTCGAGAGTCGAATTCCACCCGCAATGGGTCAAGAACCCGCCCGTAGAGCCATGGCTCAACACTTGGGCCTGTGGTGCCCATGATGGCACCACTAGACCCTTGTTTTTGGTCCTCTCAATGAACCCTTTTGGCAGGAACTCAAAAGGGTCATTTTGTGAGTCAATGTTGAAATATGTGGCGTTGGCAACACTATCATTTGGGCACCTAATGACCCACAAGAAACGTTGCCCACTCATTTCCAATCCCATAGCCAACTCATTTAATTGGTTCATGGAAAGGGTCCCCCCACTGCCAAATGACACGTACAGAACCGAACCAACATGTTGAACATCGAGCCACTTCATGCAACCGGAGGCATCGGGTTCGTGGCTCGAACCGACGTTGACGAGCGGACCGACGGGGTAAACAGGTGGCTTACTCTCTTGCAACGCCTTTATTGGTCCTCCTTCCAAGTCCATGAAGCTGTTCACCATGATCCCTTCAGCTAACCTATACCGTTTTGCATGATGAAGTAGCCACTTGTACGCATCATTTTGCCGGTCCTGCGCTGGGTCGAGCAATTCCTTCCCGTGAACCGGTATACAACCCGGAATTCTCACCGGTTCAGGCATATCCCTGTACTCGCACGAAACCGTTTTGTTGAGCTCCGGCAAGTAAAGAAACAAAGACAACGCCATCGCCGTCGACGGAAAAAACACGTACGATGAAACACCGAATTCGTCAGCGACATCGAACGCGTCGGTCGCGAACAGATCGACGACCAAACCGACGAGCTTCGTCTTCGCCGCCAACGACTTGAGAGCGTCACGGAGGTCGGGAAGTGAACGGGAAACCGTCAAAGAAATCATCGTTTCGATCTTCGAATCGCCGGGGAGATCCGCCAAGTTAACGGGAGGGAGAAAAACGGAATCAATGGAGCTCGGAAGGGAACCGAGAGTTGATTTCTGAGCTTTGGAAGGGGAACCATCTGCGGGGATGAAGAAGGTGACGTTGAAGCTGTGTTGGTGAACGAGTCGCTTGGCGAACTCAACGAGTGGAATGAGGTGACCCATCCCTGGACTCGGTAGAATCGCGATATGAGGCGTTTGTGCTTTCGCCATTGTTTTCTCCTTCGTTTTTCTGGTTGAGTTTTAGGTATGGAAGACAAAGGAAGAAGAAAGATGATATTAATACACGTTATTGTCTCGGACGCAAATCTCTTCTTTTTTTTTTTTAGATTTTGCGCATATTACGTAAAAAATTTACAGGTTCAGTTATATTACCTTTGAAAAGGGTGGCATTTGTGATATGGAGTAATATGGTAACATATCACATAGTACAAATGTACAATACCATATACAGTTTAAGATATTATATTACCTTCTGAATGGTAGCCTTGTTAGGTATGTAGCCAGAATAGAGAATTACATTTGGTCGTACTCATTAGGAGCATTTCATTTTTTCCCTAGAGTAATCTTTTTATTACCTCTAAGTAAAATTAGAATTTGTTAAAAAAAAGTATAGGTTTGGAATAGGGACAAACATGGGTCGTGTTAAGTTTTTGCCAACCCGATCTGACCCGAAACAAATTCTAAAATATGATTTTTATTTTTTTTATAAAAATAATGGGGAGAATAGGAAAAGAATATAAATAACTATCCCTGTTTTTTTCTTTTTTATTCAATAAATTTAATAATGTAATTGAAAATTTATAAAAATAAAGAGGCAGTATAATAATTACCCCTAAAAATATATAAATTTATATAAATATCTCAAGTTGGGTCGGGTATTTATCACTCTAATCCCAAATTTGACCAAACCCAACATTTAATATTTTTCACTCGGCGTGAACATGATTAAAAAAAAGTTTTAGAGAATAATTTAAGGAATATAATATATGTTTTCTAAATTTTAGAGAATAATTTATAATTATTACATGATTTTTTTTTAATTTATTGTATAAATTAAAGAAAATTTCGTTTTGGTGGGGTTGGAGCCATAGACACTTCGACCTCATGAATACATCTGTCATTGGGCGTTGTTATTATTGCAAATATAGCAAGATGTGGATTTATCATACATTTAGAAAACTCAATATCTTTTTTATTTATGAGTGAGACAATAGGAATAATATAGACCTTAAAAATATAAATAGTAAAAAGGAATATGAAATATATATTATATATATATGAATGATTTTATAATAAACATTATGTACCACTAATTATATGTACCGCTATATATTATTAATTATTTTAATTACTTTTTAAATTATAGGTATTGAAAGCGTTATTATCCATCTTTAGAATAAATCTAAAAAGATTTATATAATTTTTTCAAATTTTTTAGGTAAATACAAATAGTAACTAAACTTTAATAAATTATTCAATCTCATGATCAAACTTTCAATTGTTTTAATATTACTATTAAATTTTTAGTTTTGTTTCGAAATGGTCACTGACTCGTTAACATTAATTAAAAGGGTGATGTGGCAGTTAAAATATATTTTATGATAACACATTTAATCATCCACGTTTTCACATTTAAACAAGTTATTCTAATTCAAAAAAACAATAAATTTAACTCTCATTATTTACACAATATTTTAATTTGAGACTATTTTAAGTAAAAATAATTTAATCTTAAAATTAAAACTCTGAACCTTAAACTATAATGCCTAAACTTTAAACCCTAGAAGTCTAAATCCATAAACCATAAACCATATATATATCAAATCGTTATGTACTAAACGGGCAACAGACGCGGAGGAATTTTTTTATAATTTTTATTTGAAAAGTTTTTAGACGCATTAAATGTGTATTTTAGCAGATTTAAATATCCAACGAATTACTTAATTAATTCAGGTTCAAATAATATACTCATTTTAATGCAGATAATAAATAAATTTAAATGTAGGGTTTTAGGGTTTATGCTTTAAGTGTTTAGGGTTTAGTGTTTAAAGTTTAGAGTTAAATAATTTTTAATTAAAATAGTCTTAAATTGAAATAATGTGTAAATAATGAGGGTTATATTTTTCCTTCGAATTAAGACAAAATTGTTTGAATGTGCAAACATGGATGACTAAATATATTATTGTACAAAAAACTTTAACGGCCACGTCACCCTTTTAATGGTTGTTAACGGGCCAGTGACAAATATAGAGCAAAACTAAAAGTTTAATGGTAGCATTTGAAGTAATTGGAAGTTTGGTTATCAAAATGAATAGTTTACCAAAGTTCACTTACCATTTGTGTACTTTACCCAAATAGGAAAAAATCTGAAAAAATTAATATAAAAATTATTTTTTTAGATTTTATTCTGAAAAAGATAATAACGCTTTTGGTCCCTGTGATTTTAAAAATAATTAATTTAGTTAATGGTACATAGTGGTACACATGATTAGTAGTACATAATGATACATGACGTTTATTGTAGAATCATCCATACATATATATATATATATACTATATAATTACAATGGGAATAGATGTATAGCTCTATTTTTTGGGGATTTTTTTGCCCTTTCGATTTTTAGGGCTCCGTCTCGACTAATTCGGATCAATCTGCGTCACACACTTGGTTTTGGTAGGTGAGACTCCCAACGAGAATTTTCTGCATACACATGTCTCGAACTTGAAACATGCTTAAACGGTACCAAGCTACTTACAACTTGAATCAATCTCTGTTGGTTTATAACTATTTTTATAAAGGATAATTTTTTTGGTATTTGAATTTGATTTTAAGGTTTAACTTAATACATAAATTTAGTTTCAGGGTCCAATTTGGTACCTAAATGTTCCTTGATTCAAATTGGTATCTAAACTTGACCTATTGGTTCAAGTTGGTACATAAACTTGACCTCTTATTCTCTCTTGATTGTTTTTTTTTTTGTCTAATTAGATACTCGAACTTAGTTTTTTTATTTAAATTGGTATGTGAACATGACTTTTATGTTCAAATTGGTATTTATAATTTTTAACCAGTTCAGACCAAAAACGTTAAAATTAGGTACAAAATGAATAAAAAAAGTTAAATCAAGATATCTAATTAAACCTAAAAAAGTGCAGGTATCAAATTAAATCTCGAAGTTAAATTTCGGGTACCAAAATGTATATGGCCTTTTATAAATCTTGGGCATTATGATGTTTACGTAAGCCTTATCTTACAATTGATGGTTTGGAATTTAGTGGATTTTTCCCATTTTATTCCAAGAGGAGCTGATGTTATTTAGTAAATAATAATTGATTAGTAACGTTTGATTTATTTATAGAAATAACATAATTATTTTTTTAATAGTCTAAAAGTGATTACAAGGTAATATATGTTCATACATTTTTTTAACATGTTGACAAAACACACACTTTGTAGACAGAATGATTGAACCCGTGTCTAAATAAACATCATCTGCTTTTCCACTAGGACCACTTGTTGGGTTCAACATAATTACTTTTAGTGAAGTTATTGTATGATATATAATATTTTTAGCATATGCTTTTTTATATTGAAACTTTAATTTTCTTTTTATAGTATTTTTTACATAAATTTATTAGTATTCCAAAATTCTAAATATGCAATTGTATTAAATACAATCACCTAAATTGGGTTAATTATGTTCAATATGGGTTGATTTTTTTTATTAAATAGAGAGATATTATTTCTTATACCGATATTTGAATCCACACATAATGAGATAATATAAACATACTTAATCATTAAGTTAATTAGTGGATCCTAATATATGTTGGATAAGTATTATTTTGAGTGACGCTATAACATCTAGGACTGTCAAGGGTTTGAATGCACTTAAATACAATTACCTCTAATTTAAGAATTAAAGGTTATTGGCCGTTTAAACATTGTAATTTGTATGTTTGTACACAAACTATTCTCCTTTCTTGTATGAGGCAGATTATAATTATGGATTAATATCCTATACACAGGCGGTGAAAACTGAAAGTTTTCACAAGCACTTTAGTTTTAGGGTATAGGGAATTAGTTTAGGGTGTAGGGTTTAGGGGTTTAGGTGTAGGGGTTAAAATTTAGGGATAATTGTTTTAACTTAATGTTTATGGTTATAATTTAGGGTTTATAGGTTAGAGTTTAGTTTTTAGAGTAATAAGGTGAGGATTTAGGTTTTAACCTATAAACCCTAAATTATAACCCTAAATCTTAAATTGAAACAACTATTCCTAAATTCTAACCCGAGTCACTCATTGGGTTCACAAGTTGTGTAAAAAATATATGTAGAAATAATTATATGAAAGTATTTATCCTATAATTATATGTAGAAATAATTATATTTTGATACACAAGTTGTGTAAAAAATATTACACAATCCTTCTTTATTTTTTAAAATATACTAATATGATTATATGAAAGTATTTGTTCGTACTTTTTTTAGCCCTTTAACAACACACACCTTGCACACATAAGTGCTTGAACCCGAGTCTTCTAAGATAAATATCATCATCTTTCCACTAGAGTCACTCATTGGGTTCAACCCTTCTTTAAAATCTAATTTCTAAATTACTAAATCTAAAACCTGAATTTTAAACCCTAACTATAAACCTTAAATTCTAAATTCTAAGCCCTACAACATAAACATCTAAAGTCTAAACCCTAAATCTAACAAATTTGTGTAACAAATTTGTGTAAACTAAAATTTTACCGTTGGTTAACTAATAATTTTTATCCGCAGAAGAGCTATTTTGACCCAAAATAAAACGTTAAAATTTAAATTACTTAAAAAAACAACAAAGGTTAAAATGACAATTTAATTTAGGAGGATTTTTTGGTATTATGCCTTTGCAGATTCTTATACAATCGGTGACAATCACAAATGAGGCAACATTCTTTGATTAATTTTTGGCCTAGCTCATTGGTGTGAAGTGAGAATTGTCCTGTATTTTGATTCGAATGTTTATAAAAGAAGGTTCCTATATTGATACACGAGGGTTAATTTTTTTTATTAAGCCAAAATAGAAATATGAAAAAAATGTATTTTTATTTTCTTCCTTGTCGGTAGAAATATGAAAAAATTGAAGAAAAAAAACTTCTATTTTCATTCATTTATTGACAGAGTAAAAATGAAATTGAAGAAAAAAATTTGTTGAAAAGTATATAATCTTGAATTGACTAACGGTATACAATTTTGAATTAATTCACTTCACTCATACCTTTAAATACCATCGTTCTCTCAAATTTTAAAGGGTTATATTCGTGAGGTAGTAATTATTTTTCCCTCAAACATGACTAATTTTATTTTAAAATTTAAAAATTTTAAATCATACTTCTAAAATTTTAAATCTTAAATTCTAACTTATAACACTTAAAACTTAAAATCTAACCATAAATCATAATTTCTAAACACAATATCTTTTTTTTATTAATCTAAACACGATAACTTAAATTCATAAACTCTAAATCCTAAATCAAACCCTTAAATCATAAATTTAATCGAAACAAAATTTTCACCACCAATACATGATATATATATTTTTTAAGTCAACCTTACAACGTTATAATTATAAGGGTAACTATGTAAATTATTGTTGAACTTTACTCTCAAACTTATTTTGATCATTAAAGTTTCAAAATATTCAACTTATCCACTGAAGTCTAGACATTGAATGTTTTTTGTCATTTATCCGTTAACTTTTTGATGACGTCTATTTACCAATGAACGAAGGAACTTCTCTAAGATACGAACGGTGGAAAAATTCATTAGTACGAGAGAAGCAGCGTATTGAGAAACGAGATTTATCTGACAGCGGAGGAGGAAAATCGACGAGAGAGAAACCATAAGATTTTTAGTCGATTTGTGAACTTCTAGGTATTTTTTTAACAAAATAGAGGTCAAATTCAGACTCAATGGGCTGAGACACAATGACTGGTGAGATTTGGGGCCGAACGACCACAATCTACGATTGTTTAAGGTTTAAAAGTACAAAAAAAATTTAATGTCTAAATTTTAATGAGTAAATTAAATGTTTTAAAACTCTAGTAACCAAAATAGATTTAAGTGTAAAATTTAGTGATAATTTACGTAATTTACTCAAATTATAAACATAGGTTGTAACCACAGTAACAACCTTTGTCTCTTTTAGATTCTTAAAACACAAATTCGAGACTTTAATTAAGGAAATATCGAATTTTTCACCAATCAATTTTATAGACATTGGTTGTAACCAAAGTGTTAACCTTAGCATAGTTAAACCCTTGGTTATCCTCTAACCTGAAATCTTCACCAAACCCACGCGCCCTCGAAAGCATCTGTCAATACACGCGCTCAAATAGTTCATAGCTCAAGCTCTCGAATCAGCCGCCACCACCAGTCCACAACAGCTCTCTCTCCCTCGAAAGACCAACACACAAACAACTGGGAAAACAAGAAAAAGGGAAACGAGAGAAATGCGGAACCTCTTTTTACTATAAATCGTTTCGGAGATCCGATCGTATCGATCGCCGGATTATCCTCCTCGATAGTCCCGTGAAAACTACTTGTTAGGGTTAATTCGAAGATTTTTAGTGTTTTTTTTGTGTGATTTTTGTTGTGGTTTTCAATGGCTTCGGAGGATGTGAAGACTAGCGAATCGGCGGTTTCGACGTTCGTTAATCTAGCCGAGGAAGCGAAGCTAGCGAGAGAGGGCGTCAAGGCACCTAGCTATGCTATTCTTAGCATCTGCAAGTCTCTCGTTGCCGGCGGCGTCGCCGGTGGACTGTGAGCTCTCTCTTTCTCGTTACGGATTGTTTTGTTTGTGCGGACGGAAAAACATTTGATTTGAATATCTTGAGTTTTATGATTAATGTTTCGTTTGATCTAAATCGTTTTTTATATGCAGGTCACGAACTGCCGTTGCTCCTTTGGAACGTTTAAAGATATTACTTCAGGTTTTTTTTTGAGTTTTATTGTATTGAGAAAGATGAATGTTTCGATTTCTGAAATGATTGACTTCTCTTGGGGGAAAATTAATGCAGGTTCAGAATCCACATAGTATAAAATACAATGGGACGGTTCAAGGCTTGAAGTACATTTGGAGAACAGAAGGTTTTCGTGGATTATTCAAAGGCAACGGTGCTAATTGTGCACGGATTGTTCCTAATTCTGCGGTCAAATTCTTCAGTTACGAGCAAGCTTCAAAGTAGGGTTTCTGGACTCTGTTAATTTAGCTTGTTATTGATTGTTCTGTTGGTTGATTGATTTTATTTTCTAGTCGATCATCTCTGTATTGTTAAGTTTGAGCGACTGTCTTACTGAAATTTGTCAAGTCCTTAAGGCTATGTTTACTTGGTCTCTAAAATCTGATGATCAGTTGATCGTTGTTCAGTCCTTGTGGGACTGAAGGAAGAAAAGTTCGAACCAGTGCTGTTGTCAAGGATGGAAAGGCACACACACCCTAGAGTATAAATATGTGTGTGTATGCATGTAAAATAAGCTTATGGCATCTATGAACTATGATAACAAACTCTAAATAATGGTTCTACTTATCCACAAAACTTGCACAATTTCTGTTTCTTTCGTTTGCCAATATGCATGATTTTCTTTTGGTTCTAAGCTTTTTGTTGAGTACTCAAATATTGAGAAGTTGAAAATTTTATATTATCCCCTATTTTGCTACGAGAGGTACAACTAATGAAAAAGGTTTATTATAAATATGAAAATAAAGAGAATGTTACTTAAGATGCTTTTTTTGTTTATATCACCTTACAAAAAGTATGCCTAATCGTATATTTTTTTTTGTGCCTAATCAAATATGCCTTGCCTGTAAGGGTTTCATACATTTTTGTTGTCTGACACTGAGGATAACACCTAGGTGTACGCTTTGACATCATTGATTCAAACTGATTGTTTTTGGTTAAGCTAGTACAACCTATCAGCGTTAAGTTTCCTTGGGGCTGAAAAATTCTTTCCTTTTTACTGCTCCTACAACACATGTTAAGGTTTTGAACTGAAATAAATGTTTATTTTCTCTTGGCTGATTGTTCATTGTTATTTTTGTGACAGGGGAATCCTGTATTTGTATCAACAGCAAACAGGCAATGGTATTGTTTCTAATTTAATCAACTTCTTTGTGAGCAATGAACACTAATCCCGTGTTTGCATTATATGATCACATGCAAAATTAAGTTATAATTTAGGTTTTAATTAAGGCACTATGAATTTTGTCCTTACATGCTCTAGGGTCAATGTTTGCGTTATATGAAACTTATATACAGATTTCCTTGAAATGTTGAATGTTCATATATGGGTTCTCCTTGTTAATTCTGCAGAAGATGCTCAACTCACTCCTCTTTTACGCCTTGGAGCTGGAGCATGTGCCGGAATAATTGCCATGTCTGCAACTTACCCAATGGACATGGTGCGAGGCAGGCTTACTGTACAGGTATTTTCTCTTAAATACTGTTTCAGTTTGGACTTTGGAAGATGTTTGATGTTTCACTTATTGGCTTAATCTATCTTGATGTTATCAAGATGAAAGAGACTGCTTTGTGGTAAACAGTAAATTTGTTATTTCCTTGAATTATTTGCGGTAGAAGGAAATTTATAATTGTTTCAATTCTTAATTCAATATCAGGGGTTTTTCTTGTAGTTTTGGCTGCCTGAGCAATTAATATTTTAATTGTTTATATCGCAGACAGAAAACTCTCCTTATCAGTACAGAGGAATGTTCCATGCTCTGTCAACTGTGTTGAGGCAAGAAGGCCCACGGGCATTGTACAAGGGTTGGCTTCCTTCTGTCATTGGAGTTGTGAGTTGTTCATTTTCTTCTATTTGGAGTTCCATAGTTTAATGGTTTTGAATGTCATGCTGTGATGAGGTCATCCTTTGGCAGATCATAAGAGCTTATGAGAGAAAGAATTGGGGAGGGGTGAAGCATCCTTATTTCTTAGGGTCACAGAATAATGGAACCTACTCTCTTAGTAAAATCAGCTTCTGGGGAATTTTATTCTGTAGTTTTCCCCCCACCTTTTTTTATTTTAATTTTCTTGGTCTTTAGTTCTTAGTTGGTGCCGTCACATTCATGTGATTTGTGCTTTAATGCTTGTTTCTCCATTTTGGGTTGTTTAAAGTGATCACTGGGTTTACTGTTGCTGTATTACCGTATTACCTGACAAAGAGAATGCTTTACTTTATTTGTTGCATTGTTGATTTTGAACTCATTTTATGTTTGCAGGTACCGTATGTGGGTTTGAACTTTGCTGTCTATGAGTCTCTAAAAGATTGGTTAATCAAAAATCCACAATTTGGATTTGTCGAGGACTCTGAGTTGAGTGTGACAACTAGGCTTGCTTGTGGGGCTGCTGCTGGAACTGTTGGACAAACTGTTGCTTACCCTCTTGATGTCATTCGTAGAAGAATGCAAATGGTAGGATGGAAAGATGCTGCATCAGTTGTCACAGGTGATGGGAGGAACAAGGCTCCTCTTGAATATACTGGCATGATCGATGCATTCAGAAAAACTGTTAGGCATGAGGGCTTTGGAGCATTATACAAGGGTCTGGTCCCTAATTCTGTGAAGGTCAGTGTCTTTTGATTTAATTATATTCGCTTGTTGATAAGAGCCTACTTCATAGCTTGCAAATACTCTTATGGTTTTCTAATAAAATCAATGTTTTATTTTAACAATCTAATATGAAAAATACATATTTCAATTGTCGATAATTAATATTGTTTGTCCCTTCATTTTTTTCAGGTTGTACCATCAATAGCTATTGCATTCGTGACCTACGAAGTGGTGAAGGACATTTTAGGAGTTGAGATCAGAATATCAGACTAAACCGGTACCTATTCAGCTTAATGTTCAAGGGATGTGTGCTGTTTTTGTAGGTAAGGGGATATAGAGCAAGATAAACTAGGGGAATGTCTTTTTAACCTTTTTTTGTCAATCACAAAAAAAAAAGATTTTAGAAACTTATATGAAGCTGCCCATAACTTATACCCATGGTTTCCTATGTTTCCTTGTGAACGCTGTAGCTTTCGGCTCCCCATTCATGTTCTGTGTCAATAAACACTGTGCTAGTATCAATTCGAGTCTCGCAGTTGCTTGCCTGCCCCTCTAGGAAAAAGTTGAGAAAGCAATTTCTAAGCCTTCTCTGAAAGATGAATTGTGTTATTTCTGTGACGTGGTTAACATTTTATCTCAATAAGGAGACTGATTAGGCCTTTAATATGAAGTGAAATTCAACTTTACGAGTTGATTGCTGTCGGTTAAGATCAAGGCACGTTATAATGGATCTGATCATGGATTCCATACTATTTAAAGTTCAAAACTCGGAATGCGTTTGGTTTTTCTCCTTCGTCTTTGGGATGATGACATCACAGTGCTCTAATATTACTGGTCTCTCTATATAATGTCGGATGCTTGCTATGGTGTTTTCTTTTGGTTCTTTTTGGCAGACTTTATAAATCTGTGAACAATGGTTGTGTTTGATATGGTATGTCCGATAGATTCTTTTCTCTTTTTTTATTGAATCCTTGGAGGGTTATGCCATGTCATGAGCGTTTCATGAAGAGTGGAAATAACGTAGGTTAGATATTTGAGAATGCTTGGCGTGAATTTCTCCTGATCGATCTAATGCCGTCTTCTTTGTCATGGGATTCTTTATGTTGTCTTCCCCATTCTTTCGAATGTTCGGCATGCGGTCTACTGTATGTCTCACTTGCCTAGATATTCGGCATGGGGTCTACCGTATGTCTCACTTGCCTAGATATTCGGCATGGAGTCGGTTAGGTAAAGGTTGGGTAAGCATACTTTTAATACCGAGGACAAACTTATTGCAGGTTTAAACAGTCATATTTATGAAGAAACTGTATCCACTGAAAAATGGCCCAAGCTCCGACCCAGTATATAGCACAAGGGAGGGCAACAATGGCGTACTAACAGAGAGTGACAGAAAGGAATTAAACATAGAATTCTGCTTCAAATAACCTATGACATCGGCCTATTCTATGTTTTTAAACTTATCAATTTTATCCTATTTCTAAGCCTTGCAATGAGCATGTTGTATTTTGTACCTTTTTTATTTTTAGGTAATATAATATAAATAGTTAGATTTCGCAAAATTTTAAGGGTAAGTTACTTTTTCTTTAAAATATAATCTAAACTTTAATCTTAAATTACCAAGTTATAACTTGATAATTTTAAGCTCTAATTTTTTAATAGTATTAAGATGATTTATAAGATAATATTTATTTATATATTTTTTAACCCTTTGATAAGATATATATCTTATAAACAAAGTTAATTGAATTCTCTGGGACCACTAAAATTCTGAACTTTACAAATTAAACTCTAAAGAGTACATGTGTGTTGAATATTTTTTAAAAGAATTTGAATGTGTATGATAAATAATTAGTAATATTATGCAGTTTGGCTTAAATTAATTTTACACATTTAATTATTAAAATTTTGATTTATATTTAAACATTTAATTATTTTTAAACATTCCTCCTACATTTTCCCATCAACCCTTCAAATACTTCAATTTTTTTAACTCAAAAATTTCCCATCACACAAACTTGGCTTGAATTGTTAATTTCATGATATACTTTTTAAAACGTAAAAAGATAATCCTTTTATTTTAATTTATTAAAAATTTTATTCTCATATTTCCATAAACAAAGAATTTAGTAATAATTTCAAGCCTTCTCGTTAAAGTCTTTAGCTTCAACAATTACATACACAAACTCAACAAGTTATATGTTATAAATTAATAAGCAAAAAAAAAAGAAAACAATGTTCAATTTCATGTATTTACCAACAACCGGATTAACCTTTCATTCTTTGTGGAGTATGAGGATTGAGGATCAAATTCCTACAAATAAAAATAGAAGAACTAACTTCTAAAATGAACTCGGGTCTCCTAAAACAATTAACAATTAACAATGCATACACTTTACAGACAAAACGATTGAACTCGGGTCTCCTAAAATGAACTTCATCCTTTTTTTTTACTAAGACCACTTGTTGGGTTCAAAAAATCATTCACTCTAATGAATAAAGTAGGTCAAGAAATAAATGAAAAACCCAACAGTACTCAAAGAAAACATTGACAAAGTCCCTGGCCTATATTAATTGTTTTTATTATTGGCTTGAACCGACAGCAATGGGACAAACCAAACCACCATAAGTGGTTGACATTTTTTGTGGTTTACAAACTTTTGTTTCTAACCATTTGTTTTAGCTTTGCAGCACTGTTAACACTGCTCACAATGGGGTCGTTTCTAGCCGGTTGGTGTATTAATTGATTGAAGGGCATTTGCCTGATTTCTTAGAATCAAATGTGTGGTCTATAAGAATTGGACTCTTCAAGGTTGCTTTGAGGCAGTCATGGAGGATCATCATTGTCGGAACGAATCTGATCGGTCAGTTGAATCGAAAATTAATAATTTGATCGATAATATTAATTTGGGTTTATAATAAAATCGTTAAAAAAATTAGGAACGGGGATGAAAAAATCAATTGAACCAGTTGAATCATGTACTAAAAAATTAAGTTTTTAAATTATTTTATATTTTTATTTAATTATTATTGAACTAATGGTTTGATAGGTTCAAACATCGGTATGACTTACATTATTAAAGAAGATGAAGGGATTAAATTATGAGAAAATATTATATGTATTGGCGGTGAAAAAATTATTTTTACAAACGGGTTTAATTTAAGGTTTAAAGTTTTAGTTTATGATTTAGGAGTTTAAGTTTTAAGATTTTGAATTTAGAGTTTAATTTTTGAATTTTAGGTATAGAGTTTAAGGTTAGTGTTTAGGGTTTTGAAGTTTAGAGTTAGAATTTAGATTTAATATAATGAAGTTTAAATAGGCATGCATGTGTAAAAAAATTATACCGATAATACATCAAATTTTAACTCTTAAATGAGAACATTTAATTATAAAGTAAAATTATAAAATTTAGATTTTAGTATATGTAATTAAAATATAAAAAAAGTTTTGTAAATATTTTTACATGTTTTGTATCAAAATATAACACATTATTTAATATAAAAAATTTAGATTTTTAATTTCATAAACGGATTAAAACTCACCATATCTCTTCTATTTTTATTAAAAAAATAAAAAAATTACATACAATATATCAAATATATATATATATATATATATATATATATATATATATATATATATATATATATATATATATATATATATATAGAAACAATAATGCTACATTGTTCCAATATAACAACCGGGTGTGGCTAGGGGTGTTTAAAAATATTCGGTCTGTTAATCTGATTTAAAAATTCAGATATTTACTTTGGCTTTTATTTTCAGATCGAACATTTGATTCAATTTTAAATTTTTCGAATCAGATACGGATCGCAATATTTCAAGTTTTGAATTATCCGAAAATCCAAAAATTTAAAATCTCATGAATATTAATCTTGTTATATTTAACAAATTGAAGCTTGTTATATCCGAAAGTTTAAAAAATTCAAAATTTTCATAAATGTGAATCTTGTTATATTTAATAATTTGTTGTTTGTTATATTCGAAATTTTGAAATTTTCATAAATACGACATTTAAATTCGAAAAAATAGTTAAATCAATTATATTTCAAGATAATCAAATATCCAAATATCTTATCCGATTATCAAATATCCAATTTTTTTGGATCGAATACGGATCACTATATCGCTAATCCGAAAAACTGAATCGGATTCGATATCCGACAATGAACACTCCTAGGTGGGAAAAATCATTATTAAAACTAGAATTACATTTGCTATATTTGTTGATTGTCCTAATGGATAGGGACCGAAGACGGAGGCCTGATGATGGTCGAGACGGTCGCTCTGGGTCGGAGCTCGCGTGTTTCTCTCGTCTTTTTAGTGGTGAGGGTGTTTGGAGTAAGAGATCTTCATAGCTTTCGGCTGCATGTCCAGTCTTATACCGCTTGGACAAGTGTCGAGATCGAATTATCATTGCACGTTGATTGGACTGGCTATGACTTGGCGTCCTAGGTTCTTCTCGGCATCTGCTGTGGGCATGTGTGTAGTTATGTGACCACCAGGTGAGGCGCGATGCTCCTCGTGGTTTTGTCTATTCGCTACAGATTGCGAAGGGTATTGTACAGTTCGCGGACGATCCTGTGCGTCATGGTTCGCTTGCGTTGTGATGTTCATCGCTGGACGACCCTTGTGTTATATCGTCTATGGTCTTACTCACTCTGGTTTCGACACGTGACAGTAGATGTTTATAAGCACTAACAGTAATCATTCAAATTATTTATCTTATAAATTTATATATAATATTTTTCTTAAAATTTTTAAATAAACGCGCCGTTTAAATCATTTACAATAAATATAGATAGTATAAAATTTAAAAGAAAATATTTGATATAATGATAGTGAATTTTTTCCTACAAACATGTTTATTTTAAAGTTTAGAGGTTTATTTTAAGATTTAGGGTTTAGAACTTTAGTTATTAGGTTTAGAATTTAAGGTTTATGTTTAAAAATTAAAGTTTAGAATTTTGTGTTTTAAGTTAGTGATTTAGATTTCAAATTTTAAAGTTAAAATAAATTTGTTTGTGGGAAAAACTAATTGAAAGTGCATCAGATAAAACTCAATTTAGAACTAGTATTGTTGATTGGGTAATTAATAATTATTTGATGCACCAGCGGAAAAAAATTTTACAAGCAGGTTTGTAAAGTTGTCATATATTTTTTTTAGAGCCCCTAATCCCTAATCGCTTAAATTATAAATCATAAATTTTAAACTTTAAATTATAAAATATATTCTTAAACCTTAAAATCTAACTACAAACACTCAAACTCTAACCCTAACCTCTAAACCTTACAAACTAGGAACTTGTGGAAAACAAAATTTTCACCGCTAATGCGTAGAATATTTTCCCTTGTTGATTAAATTTAGTTTGACTGACATTGTCATCGGTACAATACACATGAGAGTGAGATCAAGTATGTTTAAACACTTAATATCTTCCTATTTATGAGTGATAAAAGGATAGATCATGTTATAATCATATTTAAAATATTTAATATAAATTTTTACATGTACTTAGTATAACATAATTTTTCGAGAGATTCATATATTTTCATCATCATATTATTTTTTCCGTATCGAACCGAATTTACAACTAGAAACTGTTACATATCTATATTAATCAATAACAATGTACATGTTCATGTAACTGACATAACTCAATTCAAAAACAAAAATACCCAAAAAAACAAACATAGCTCACATTAAATCTTCTATAAAAGGTCGCCACCTACTTCAAGATTTCTTCATTCACACTCTCCTACATCTCAACCATACAAGGCGGACTGAGGGAGCCATACGGCGGTTAGTCGAGGCCTAAATGGGTGCGGAAACGGGTATGGAACCACTCGAACCGGTAGCCAAGCTATCGCCAACTTCGACACTAAGCAGCGAGCTGAACGGTGATCGAAAGGCAGCTTCAACGCCTATTAGGACTTGGTGTGGCTATTTTCAGATGCCGTTGCACTACCCGAGGTACACCAAAGCTGATTATGAGGCGATGTCCGAGTGGAAGCTTGATTGTTTGCTCAAAGAGTACGGACTACCGATTTCCGGCGATGTCGAGCAGAAGAGAAACTTCGCCATGGGAGCTTTTCTCTGGCATTGCTAGATACAGTATTTATCCATCGTGATCCCTTTGTGTACTTTTGCTAGTTTCATTGCCCAAGTGATGAAAAATATGATGATTTGAGCTATGTACTTTAACTACTTCTAATATTAGTATTGTTAACTTTGTGTAATAAATCTTGGCTTTTTCTTAATGTTTTTGAGTGATTTTTAAAGTAAATTTGTTTAATAAATAAGTGTTGCGTGCAAAGATAAATATATTGCACTTTCGAAAGAATTCAAATTAAAACCTCAAATACAATATTATCAAACAAGACATTCATGAAATTTAAATATAAACAGTAAAAATAAATATAAATAATATAAAAAGAATATTTTTTGGTTGATTGCTGATAAAATGAATTTAAATATAAACCGTAACTACTAAAAACAATTAATTGTACAATTACCTAAAGTAATAACAATTTATAATCATAATCTTTTTCGAGCCATTGTATTACGTTGATATCAGTCCTAATCTTTGGTTCGATATGAACAGGAAAATGACCTTTCGGAGAATCAAAGGGTTTGGTTGACGAATACAAGGCCTGTGATTCACCAGATTCCATCAACTGGGAAATGGAGCAGCTTTAAGCAAAAATTATTCGATTTTAAACACAATCTCCTATGTTACTCGAATTCAAGTGCAAGTGTAAAACACATGTAGGCATATAAAATACATATGTTTTTTTTTTTTTTTTACTTTTTTTCTATATATTTGAAAGATTCTTACAAGTTTTTTTTTTGAACAGAAAGCCAGCTTCATTCAAAAACATAAATATTACAAGGAAAGAAAGAAAATGGTTCCAGAAACGAATCAAAAAAGGGATGCATATGTAGACAAACGTAATGGAATGGAGGAATGTGGTTATGTTGAAACTGAGAATTGCCCGATACTTATAGCACAAAGCCTAAGATAACAGAGTCCATAACAAAATAACTAATCCATAACAGAATTGGTTAAGCTGAGTTGTCAATAACAGCTCTTCATACTTCAATATTTTTTTGATTCTTTTCCTTCTTGACCCGATGAAATCCTCATCCTATCATTCTTCTCGTTTCTTCCTTCTTCTAAATCATGAAGAGAACAAACTCTCAACTTTGACCGTAGTATAAGGAACTGCGCTGAGGATATAGGTTTAGTCAAAATATCAGCATTCTGATCAGCTGAAGGAACAAAGTTGACCACTAGTTTACCTGTTAGAACTTTTTTACGAATAAAATGTAGGTTAATTTCAACGTGCTTGATACGAGCATGATGAATTAGATTGGCAGCGATAGAAACTGTGGAAGTATTGTCACACCAAACAATAGGCTTTCCATTTAAAACAACTCCAAGTTCAGTAAACAATTGTTAAACCCAAACTAATTCTGACACAGAATTTGTAAGGCTGCGATACTCAGCTTTTGATGTTGATCGAGAGACTACTGTTTGCTTCTTAGAGCCCCAGGTAATAAGACTATCGCCAAGATAAATGTAATACCCAATGGTTGATCTCCTATCTTCCACTGATGCAGCCCAATATGAGTCAACATAGCAGACTAGATTATAGTCTTTAGCAGAGGTGAAAAGTAAGCCACAATCAACAGAGCCTTTCAAGTATCTAAGAATATGTTTGACTGCCTTCCAGTGAGTAGCACAAGGTTTATTCATGTATTGATTAACCTTGTTAACCGCAAAGACAATGTCAGGCCTAGTAAAACACATATATTGTAAGCCACCAAAGATACTCATATACAAAATGAATATCTTCAAAAAGTGCACCATCATTTGCTTTCAGCTTAGGAGCAAGAACCATGGGTGTAGGAGTGGAGAGCAATCAGCCATGTTTGCTCTTAGAAGAAAATCTTGAGCATATCTTTTCTGAGTGAGAAGTAGACCATTGGAAACAGAGCTGACCTCCATCCCTAAAAAATATCCAAGTTGACCAAGGTCCTTAAGAGAGAATTCAACATTGATATGAGAGATTATAATATCAACAGATGAGGGACAACTGCCAGTAATTACAATGTCATCCACATACACCATTAGTAGCACTGTGTGAGTGTCATCTCTTCTAATAAAGAGTGAAGAGTTTGCCTTAGAAGTTGTGAAACCCAACTGTGAGATGAGAAATAATTTAAAAGTGTCAAATCAGGCATGTGGGGCTTGACGCAATCCATACAAGGCCTTCTTTAATCGACAGACAAGTTGCTCACCATGCTAACCTTGCTGCTCAAAATCAGGGGGCTGACTCATGTAAATTTCTTCACTTAACTCCCCATTTAGGAAGGCATTATTAATGTCAATTTGTCGAAGGAACCAACCTTCCATAACAGCAACAGCAAGAACATTTATGATGGTTGCAGCACGAACCACATGACTGAAAGTATCATAAAAATCACTTCTTACAGATTGAGAGAAGCCCTTAGCAACAAGACGGGCCTTCAACCTATCAAATAACCCATCTGGCTTTTTCTTGATTCGAAATAACCACTTGTAACCAACAGGCTTGCGTGTACGAGGAATAGAGCAAAGTTCCTAGGTACCATTTGTTAAGAGAGCAGAATACTCAGCAAAAACAACATCTTTCCAGGCAAGATCCAGCAAGGCTTCATGAACATCAGAGGGAACTGAAGAAACATCTTTAGCAAGAAATGCTTTAGGCTTGAAAATGCCAACCTTTCCTCGAGTGACCATAAAGTGAACATTATTTGGAGCATATGGAGTGATGGAAGCAGGGGAAGGGGAAGGTAGAGATGAGTGTGAAGGTGAAGGTAGATATGAGTGTGAGGATGAAGATGAAGGTGAAGGTGAAGAAGACATAGGTGAAGAAGAGATATGAAGAGTATCAGTGGTGATTTCATTTGTGGTAGGAGAAATAGAAGAGAATATAGGTGAAATGAAATATGAAGAAAGAGAAGAAAGAACAAGGTTGGGTGACAAAGAGTGTGGTGGAGAATTAAGAACATGAGACATAGGAGTAGAGGACAAGGGATGAGAATGAACAGGAGAGACAGTATGACCAGGTGACACATGATGAATAGGGGAAACAGAAAAATAGGTGACACAGGGGATGAGGTAATGAAACTAGGACTATTGGATGCAGTATGAACATGGGAAGAATGCACAACATATGCAGACTGTAATGTATACATGGGACCAGAGGAAACATTTTGAAAAGTTTGTAAAGTAGGCTCAGATTGACTGGTTAGAGAAGGCAAATCAAAAGGAAATTTGATTGACTTATGCACATCAACAACCTTTGTAGACTTAGGCAAGCCAGTGGAAGAACTAAACTCAGGATAACTAAGGGAGGCATAAGGGAAAATAGCTTCATCAAACCTAACATGCCTAGAGATGTAGGTTCTACCATTTGAGTCTAGACATTTGTACCCTTTATGGATAGGTGAATAACCAATGAACACATAAGGAGCTGACCTAAACTGAATCTTATTATGATTATATGGCCTAAGAAATGAAAAACACAGACACCCAAATGTTCTTAAGAAACTATAATCAGGAGATTTATTAAAAAAAGTTCATAAGGTGATGTACTTGAGAGTGCTCGAGAAGGCAATCTATTGATCATAAAAATAGCACAGGAGAAGGCTTCACTCCAATACTGAAGAGGCATGGATGCCTGAGCTAACATGGGCATACCAACCTCTACAACTTGCCGATGCTTTCTTTCCACAAGCCCATTGTGTTCTGATGTGTGTGGGCAAGACATTCTGTGAACAATGCCATGAGCTTTCAAATATGGGTCAAGTCCAATGAACTTACCACCATAATTTGTTTGCAAAACTTTAAGTTTAGTGCTTAATTGCCTCTTAGCTTGTATGTGAAATTGTTGAAAAACATCTCTAACACATGACTTCTGTTTTAAAAAGTAAAGCCAAGTGTATCTAGTGAAGGCATCGGTAAATGCTACATAATATTTGAAACCACTAGAATAAAGAGGGACAGGACCCCAAACATCAGCAACAACAAATTCTAAAGGTTAAGAGTAAGTTGTATTAGAAGACTGAAAGGGGAGCTTGTGAGACTTACCAAACTGACAGGCTTTACACATAATTAAATCTTTATTCAAACAATCAGAGATATTACAATTATGCAAAGCTTTAAGCAAAGTGTCTTTAGCAGGATGCCCAAGACGATTATTCCAAACAGAAAGAGACATATTATTTGCAGAAATGGTATGAGCAGAAACAGAAGTACAATGACTTAAGGGTACAGAACCAGATGATATATCTGTATTATTCCTAAAAGTAAAAGAAGCATCAGTAGAATCAACATGCAACTTGTACAAATCATTGTCTTCATGACCAGTAAGCAAGACTTTTCCTGACTTCAAGTCTTTAACTTGACAGTGCCTTGGATAGAACTCAAGAAGCACTTGATTGTCCTGTGTAAACTTAGACACAGACAGTAAATTCTTAGTGATGTGAGGAACAAATAAAAGATTTCGTAAGTGTAGAGGCTTGAATTTTGAAAGAAAACAGATTGCCCATAACTATGAATAGGGAGAGTTGCACCATTACCAACTTTAACACTACATGTAGCTGGATGATTAGAGCCTACTTGAAGGTTGTTGAGCTCATTTGTGAGGTGATTAGTTGCACCCGAGTCTGGATACCAGGCATTGTCTGCAATAACATCTGGTGTGGTTATAAAAGCTTGAGGAGGTAAGGAAGACTGAGAGACAAAAGGGCATGGTGATGAGAAAGGTCGAGAGAATGCAGTTGGTTGAACAAAGCTTGAAGGTGACTGTGGATGAGGAAGCCCTGGTTGAACAAAACCACAAAATAATGACCCATATGCCACTGGATGTATGATCTAAGAGACAAAAGGGGAAGCAAATGTCTGAGGCATGGGTAAAACAGGGGAGCAGTAAACAGAGGGGTGTGGCATTGTAACTTCAGTGTTAAAGGAGCAAGTATTAGCTTGAACAAATACAGACTGTGGGCCACTAGGAGTGGCACCCTGAGCATGTTTAGAAGACTATTTTTAAATCCCATATCAAAACGATAATAGCACCTCTCAACTAAATGACCAAACCTTCCACACAACTGACATTGTGGTCTACCAGAGTTATATGGGAACATACCCCTGCCTCTTCCCCTATAAGAGTTGCTATTTGCAGAATTAGAAGAATTATATCCAAGTCTAGGGGTGCCACAACTAGTGTTGGAAGGAGCAAACTCAGTATTATGAACAGTAACATCATTGACACCATCAATAGAATTATCAGACTGGTCAGATTGATGTAAAGCAACATGAGCACATGCAGTGGACTAACTCAAGGAACTCAGTTGTTTGGCTTCAGCATCAAGAAGAATGGTACGAACAACATTTAGATCAGAAGGAGTAGGAGTAGCTGTGATTACAGTAATCACAGACTCAAATTCAGGTGGAAGACCATTTAAGATTGCAGTGACATGCTCATGTTGAGAAATGACCTCCCCACAGCTAGCTAGACTATCACAAATGATTTTGACTTTCATTAGAAACTTATCCATACTCAAATCCTCTTTCTTATGAGAGTGAAGTAACCTTCTGTAGGACATAAGACGAGATGTAGTCTTCCAACTAAAAAGCCTATTAAGAGTGTTCCAGATTTTAGAGAATGTATTGTGACCTATTAGATGTGGAAGGACATCTTCACTAACTGTAGACAACAACCAAGATGTTAGAGCACCATCTTGTTCATCATAGAGTTCAAATTCAAGATTTAAACTAACACGTCCATCTCGAGTTATATATTGTGCAGGCCAGGTAACTTTATTATCAATGAATTTTTGTAGCCTATGTGTTTTAATTGTTAGAAGGACCTGTTGATGCCATAGCATGTAATTACTCTCATCTAAGGTAATATTAATCTTTTTAATGGAAAATAGACGAGTAGAGAGAGATGACTCAGTATTTGCGTTTGTACTACCACTATGAGTTTGATGAGAAGTTGTGGTTTGAACATTAATAGTTTCACCAACAGTATTCTAAGGCTCGACCATTGTGAGAACAGGGAAAAACACAGATTGACAAAAAATATTGCTCAGAGAACCAAATTTCACACAAACAAGACAAACAAATCACAAGAATCGGCAAATGAAGCAAGAGCAGAAAACCACTGACCACACGAGAGCAATCAACAGATGAAGCGCAAACAACAGATGATGAATCGCAAGTATCAAAGACAATCAAAATAGCATATGAAATATGCGGTAGACGGAAGCACACAACATATGAGAGCAAAGAGAGATCGATATTGACAAATTAGGGCACCACAAGATACTTAGAAGACAAATCGAAACAAAATTGAAACAACAGGAACCAACAAACAGAAGATGAATTGAAGATTCAACAATCACAGCACAACAACAGAGATCAAAGAGGTATGAACTCACCAAAACACTGCAGACGAAGCAAAAAACACAAGAACGAAGCATCGAAAAACCACTGGAAGCTACTGGAAGACGGGAGTATGAAATCGGACGCCGACAGCTACTCTAAGACCGAAAAACGAAGCTCTGATACCATGTAAACAAACGTAATGGAATGGAGGAATGTGGTTATGTTGAAACTGATTACGAAACAAGACGATGTCTGAGTGGAAGCTTGATTGTTTACTTAAAGAATACAAACTATCAATTTTTGGCGATATCGAGCAGAAAAAAAAACTTCGCCATGGGAGCTTTTCCTGCCATTGATAGCTAAAATATTTATTGTATGCTTTTTCTAGTTTCATTTCCCAAGTGAAGAAAATATGATAATTAGAGGTATATATTTTAATTACTTGCTGATAATTTGAGCTATGTAATAAATATGTACGGATTTATCTTAATATTTTTGGAGTGATTTATAGTTAATTTATTTAATAAACAAGTGTTGTGTACAAAAGTAAATGCATTGTATTTTCGAAAGAATCTTTAAATTTTAGATATGATATTATTGGTAAGATGAGTATTCGATTGAGTCGAGTAAAAAAACTTCGAGTTAGTCGAGTTGACGAGTTCTAATCTATAACTCAAACCTTATTTAAACTTTCTTCGATCGAATTATTCGAGTTTCTATTTAAATTTAATTATAAATATTTATATATGTTACTAATTGGTTATTTTTAACTCCGTTAATGAAGTAGAGTTGTAGAAACTATCTTAAGCTATGAAAGAACTCCATGGCATGGCGAATAAGTTCAGGTAGCCTACCGCCTTGCCGCAGGTGGATGTATTCTTCGTATTTAATAACAACTCCTCCGTTGGCTTTGACATCACCCTGAATTCGTATCCCACCGCAAAATTAGTGTAACATTTTCCTCGCATTCCTAAAAAGGAACCCGAAGCAATGGAAAGAGCTTTACTGGTCCATGTTGCGATGTGCCGAAAGGAAGAATTCGTGTTTTCCCCAGAGAAAATGCTTGAGAATAAAGTAATATTGAATTGTAATCGTAATATAACGTAACGGTCACATTATAATAGTTTAGAATTATCGCAATATCATAACTACAATTATAATTTAAAACATAATAATTTTTGGAAGAAAAATCACAATGTTTATAACCGCAACAATGCGACCGCATACGTAATATAACACATCATTGTTTTATTCTGGTCCAATAACTCAAATCGACAGATTTGAACAAACGCATAGATGAAGATTATTGCTTATAATTATTAGCCAATGTTTAACGAAGGATAATAATTAGGAGTATTCTGAAACATCACAGCGTTTGTAGTCCAACGGTTAGGATAATTGCCTTCCAAGCAATAGACCCGGGTTCGACTCCCGGCAAACGCAATTGCAGTATTCTTTTGAGATTTGATGGTTTACTTGGATCAAATTTAGCGATGTCTTTGCCAAATTTCTCACACAATTTTTTTACATAAAAATATATTTGTAAAATCATTTTAATAAATAATTATTGATTCTTTTGAGATTTGATGGTTTACTTGGATCAAATTTAGCGATGTCTTTGCCAATTTTCTCACACATTTTTTTTACATAAAAATATATTTGTAAAATCATTTTAATAAATAATTATTGATGTACTAGTAAGAAATTTTATATTTAAGGGTATTTATTATTTGGTTAAAATCAAATTAACTGATCGAGTCGGAATTTATTTTGACTAATCAGTCGATTAATTAGATGTTTGATTAGTTAACGGTTATTTTTTAAAATCGATTATTAACTAATTCGGTTCAAAATCGGTTAATCATTCGAATTAATTAAAGAAAATATTAAATATTTAATAATTTATATATATTAAATATTAGGCTGGAACCATTAAGATGTCAAGAGTTGAATTAATCTAAACTCATCAAGATTTCAAGACTCGTGCAATCTTTAACCCAACGGAAAAAAATAGTTGAATTAATCTAATATAACTAAACAAAAAACACAAACCCTAAAACTTATAACAAAATTCGGTTAATTCAAAAATACCCAAATTAACCAAACTTTAGTCGGTTTGGTTAATAATTTTCAAACAAATTTCGGTTCAATTAATGGGTAAAGAAAAAAATTAGTTAATTCGATTTAGCTTAATTTGATTCGATCACCGATTGAATTAACCGAATAAATACCCCTAATTGATTTTATGTTAAATTTTAAAATAATATATTTTAATTATTTTGTTTAAAGATTGTCTTTAAAACAATAATTTTTTAATAATTTCAGAAGTTAGTTAAATTCATCCATTATCCTTAATAGACGTCATACATAATGTTTACCCAACCTACATTTACAAAACTAGATGGCTTTAACAGTGCAGACAAGTTCAATCAGAGGTGAAATTCTTGGCCTGATGAGTCCATGAAGAAGCCAATTCCACATGCCATTGAGGCCCTAGGGCTTCGTTTCTTCAAACGCAAGGAAGTCCGGATCTTCATCCGCATCAAAAACTTGGCATTCTTCAGAATATATCCAACGAACTTCTAATATAATATACTAAATTTTTTTAATTTAAAATCTAAATTTCTAAACCTAAAATCCTAAAACATAAACCCTAAACATAAGTCTTAAACCCTAGATTCTAAACCCAATAAGCTAAACCTATAAACCCTAAAATTAACAAGCATTTGACTCGATTGAACTCAACTCGAGTTCTTAACGAGTCGAGCCGAGCTCGGATTATTCAAGCTTGTTAAAAACTACTCAAGCTCAAAGTCAACTCAAATGCTTAACGAGCAGAGTCAAGCTCAGCACTACTCGAGCTCGACTCGACTTGTTTACACCCCTAGTTACACTCTTTTATAATGTCCAATAACCATTTTATAACAACGCAATAAATTTCGTGACCATTTTGCAGCTTTTGAAAGGTCAATGACCGAAACAATATTTTTTATAATTAAATAAATATTGATGTATTTTTTTGCCCAATCCTTTTTACTCATTATATCTTCTTTATTTTTATTTAAAATAGAAATAAAAGAAATTAAAAAAAAATCAGAAGTATATATTAAATAATATTCTATATATACACAATAATGACCTTGTTTGATAAACAGAGGTTTGAGCTAAAATTAGAGGTTTGATCGGTCAAATCTGCTAGTTTGGATGTTTGATGAATAACGGATTGAGGTGAAATCTCTAATTTTGAAAAAAAATGCTAATATGAACTTTTTGAAATTAGAAGTTTTGACATTAGAATTATAAAAGACTCTTTTACGCTTAACATTTATAAAAAAATCTCTAAATAACCTAAATTTAACATTTTCTATTTTAATTCTTCACCCTCACGTATTTACATTGTAACATTTGTAAACTATTTTTTTGGTACCCAAGCGATCGCCAACTCCGACTCTAGGAAGTGGGTCGAACAGTGACCAAAAGGCGGCTTCGGAACATATTAGGAAGTGGGTCGAAATTTTAATATTGGGACTTATTTTTTGAAAGTGGTTTTTAGCTTGAATTAGACTTACACCTTGGAGCGATATTGGAGTAAGAAGTTAAATTAAATTCTATTTATTCGTTTTGTTTTATTTCGTCACTATGGTGTGGTTTGGTAATATCAAGAAAGAGTTTGCAATGAGTTCAATTCCTTGCTACTAGAATTATGACCAAATTTTGTTAGGTGCAGCATTGCTGATAATTTTTGTTTACTAAAAGTTGGAGATAATTGGTTGTTATTGAATGTTCATTCCTATTGCTACAGTACAATAGTGTTCAATTGTTTGAAGATCTTTATTGTTTTTTTATTTTGTCCATAAAGAGTACCTGAAACTTTAGTTTAACAACAAAATTTGTAGGATAAAAAATATCTAGGGAGTGTATAGTGTTTAACAACCTTGCATTCTGTTAACCAGACAAAAGAGAATATCACTCCAAGTGCTTATTCAAATTAAGTTTTGTCCCTCACTCTGATTTGAGCTTCTTGTTGGAGACTCTTGACTCTGTGGGCTTTGAATATCATTTCTACTCTTGTATAGTGACATCTGAGTTTGTTCGATTGGTGAGAACTAAATCTGTCACTTTACAATCTGATTTGTGCATATTATTATCTTTTTCATAGTCAAGTGTGATATGGTTTAGAGAATTTTTTTATAGGTTGGTGTTCTCTTGATTTTAGTGCATCTACTTTGTATAAAAAGAAGCTTATGTGATCGAAATTTTAATATTGGGACTTGTTTTTTGAAAGTGATTTCTAGTTTGAATTAGACTTACACCTTAGAGCGACATTGGAGTAAGAAGTTGAATTAAATTCTATTTATTGGTTTTGTTTTATTTTGTCACTATAGTGTGATTTGGTAATATCAAGAAAGAATTTGCAATGAGTTCAATTCCTTGCTACTAAAATTAGGACTAAATTTTGTTAGGTGCAGCATTGCTGATGATTATTGTTACTAAAAGTTGGAGATAATTGATTGTTATTGAATGTTCATTCATATTGTTACAGTACAGTAGTGTTTAGTTGTTTGAAGATCTTCATTGTTTTTTATTTTGTCCATAAGGAGTACCTGAAACTTTGGTTTGACAACAAATTTTGTAAGATAAAAAATATCTAGGGAGTGTATAGTGTTTAACAACCTTGCATTCTGTTAACCAGACAAAAGAGAATATCACTCCAAATGCTTATTCAAATTAAGTTTTGTCCCTCACTCTGGTTTGAGCTTCTTGTTGGAGACTCTTGACTCTGTGGGCTTTGAATATCATTTCTACTCCTGTATAGTGACATCTGAGTTTGTTCGATTGGTGAGAACTAAATCTGTCACTTTACAATCTAATTTGTGCATATTATTATCTTTTTCATAGTCATGTGTGATATGGATTAGAGAATTCTTTTATAGGTTGGTGTTCTCTTGATTTTAGTGCATCTACTTTGTATAAAAATAAGGTTATGTGATCGAAATTTTAATACTGAGACTCGTTTTTTGAAAGTGGTTTCTAGCTTGAATTAGACTTACACCTTGGAGCGACATTGGAGTAAGAAGTTGAATTAAATTCTGTTTATTAGTTTTGTTTTACTTTGTCACTATGGTGTGGTTTGGTAATATCAAGAAAGAGTTTGCAATGAGTTCAATTCCTTGCTACTAGAATTAGGACTAAATTTTGTTAGGTGCAGCATTGCTGATAATTTTTGTTTACTAAAAGTTGAAGATAATTGGTTGTTATTGAATGTTCATTCCTATTGTTACAGTACAATAGTGTTTAGTTGTTTGAAGATCTTTATTGTTTTTTTATTTTGTCCATAAAGAATACCTGAAACTTTGGTTTAACAACAAAATTTGTAGGATAAAAAATATATAGGGAGTGTATAACGTTTAACAACCTTGCATTCTATTAACCAGATAAAAGAGAATGTTTTTTTGCTCGAAAGGGGGCTTTAGATTACACTCAGAAGCTCGATGCTTAATAGCCTTGCTTCCAACAAAAAGAAAGTTTAAATAAGTAGAAAGGAAGACAGTGCATATGAAGGAAAAATTTCGAAAGAAATTTCAAATAAAAATTTGTAAACAGAAAGGTGAGTAAAGAAGAACAAAAAAGAAAAAAAAATAAACTCCTTCAAGTCTCGGTAAGCCACCGAGTAAGAAATACAATTTTTTTAAAAAAATAGATGAAAGAATGGTGAGTGATTGAAGGAAGAAAGCATTCTCAGTTCATTGTTTGTTTCTAAGCAGACCAGTTTAAAGAAGTTCAGGACCCCAACAGGCCGTTCACATTTTGTTGTCAGCTCAAAATTTAATTCATTGAACAATGTTGAAATTTAAAAAAATTAAAAAGTATGGTGAATGTTAGACTAATAACTAATTAGTTGTTAATTGATTATTAATTTGTTATTAGAATTAGTTGGATTGTCAATTGAATTTTTTGATGTTTGGGTATAAATACCCAATTTATTTTATGGAATATTTACTACAATATTATATTTCAATTTTTTTTTCAGAAATAGGGATCCCATCAGATTATTTACACAATTAGGGATGTTCACTGTTCAAAAGTTGAAGACCTTCAGCCCACCATCCGACTTTGAACAATGTTTTTCAAGCTGGTTTACTGTTCAAAGTCGGGCTGCTTTCCTACCCTTTTTGAAGATGCCACGATGACACGTGGCGGAAGCTGGGAGGGTTGGGCACTGTTCAAAGTCGGACTGCCCTCCCCCGACTTCAAACAGTGCACCAAATAATGGTGCGGGTGGCAGGCGGGTGCAGGGTTCACGGGTAGCAGACTTTTCTTTTTTTATTTATTTTATTTTTTATTGGTTGATTGGGAGGTGTAATTTATGTGGTTGAAAGTGAAATGGGGTGAAGATAAATAGGGGTTGGGTTGTGTTGAATGTTGAAGGTTGAAGAAAGAAGGTTGAAGAAAGAAGAGAAAGATTTTGAAGAAAATTTGTGAGTATTTATATTTTATTTGAGAAAATTATGTTAAATTTATATTTGTAATGTATGTATTTTTTTGTAGTTATATTTTTTTATTTTTTCAGATTAGTTTTTTTAATTTTTTAGATGTTAGAATTTTGAAGTTGATGTTTGAAATATTGAAATTTTTGTGTTAAATAGGTTGTTGAAGAGGAGAAGAAGACATTTTGTGAAGAGTTTGTGAAATAGAGATTTGAAGAAATATAGTAAGTATAATGCAATTTTAATTTGGTGGTTAAATTTTATAAATTTATGAAGAGATTAATTTGTTGTTTTTTTATAATTTTGGAGTTGATATTTGAAAATTTTAATTTTTGAATATTTCTGTTGTTGTTAATTTTATGTTAGAATTTATAACATTAATTTTATGTTAGAATTTATAAAAACAGTGGTTAAAACTTTACGAAATGGTCACTAAATAGTGAAAAACGTAGTAAATAAATTTGAAAAGTTCTAAAATTTTGTATGATATTAGAAATATTGTTTTTAAGGTTTCTGTTAAAATTTGGTAATTTTTGGAAATCGTTTGGTAGATGAAATCGAATAAAAACTGTATTTAATATTTTACGAAATGGTCACTAAATAGTTAAAAACGTAGTAAATGAATTTGAAACGTTCTAAAATTTTGTATGCTATTATAAATATTATTTTTAAGGTTTCTGTTAAAATTTGGTAATTTTTAGAAATCGTTTGGTACATAAATTCGAATAAAAACTGTTTTTAATACTTTACGAAATGGTCACTAAATAGTGAAAAATGTAGTAAATGAATTCAGAACGTTCTAAAATTTTGTATTCTTTTAGAAATATTATTTTTAAGCTTTCTGTTAAAATTTGGTAATTTTTGGAAATCGTTTGGTACATGAATTCGAATAAAAACTGTTTTTAATACTTTACGAAATGGTCACTAAACAGTTTTTTATTTATAATATCTAGTATTATTTTTAATTCCGTAAAATTCAATGAAATTCAAATTCTAAGCATTTATTTAGTTATTTAGTAGTAGTAGTGTAATAAATGTATTAGAATGAAAATTTTAATTGCGTAAAATTTTACAAAATTGAGTGTCGGGTTATAATATATTCATACTTATCATGTAGGATGGCTGAGCAAGCTCCTCTGTTGAGATTTCAGGATGAACACATTAGTAGTTTTCCGGTTCCTGAGATGGTACAATTTTGTTAATAATTTATTTATTAGAAATTCAATTCAATTATGTTAATAATATTTTGTTTGGTTAATTCCTTTATTTATTGATGTGTTAATTACAGGATTTTGAGGATACATTTAAACATCACCTGACCATGGCAAAAAATCCTCCGCACGGTCGAATCACTGAATGGTTGCAACAATCTGGATTTTATTATGCGACATTCCTTCGAGGGTACAAGTTGGTACCCGGGTTGATTGCTGCTCTGATTGAGCGTTGGAGGCCGGAAACCCATACGTTCCATATGTTGTGTGGGGAATGCACGTTCACACTTGAAGACGTGGTCATGCTTATTGGGGTGTCGGTAAACGGGGCACCATTGATCGGGGCACCATTGACCGGGGAACCTTCGATCGACCAGACTGAAGTTAGTCCTGAAGCACTTTGCGGTTACTTTCTCGGGAAGGTGCCGGACAAATCAAATTTGTCAGGAAGTCGCGTGAAACTGAGTTGGTTGCAAAAAGAATTCAATCTCAATGAATATAGTTCGATTGATGCTATTTATAATGCCAGTCGAGCTTATATTCTGCAGCTCATTGGCGGTATATTGATGCCGGATAAATCCGGCAATCTTGTACATACACGATATCTACGCTTTTTGAGGTACCCGTGGGAAGCTGCTCAATGTAGTTGGGGATCGGCCATATTAGCGTTCTTGTATCGTGAGTTGTGCAAGGGCGCTAAAATAGATAATGGTCGTAAGGTTCGAGGTATTGGTGGATGTTTGTTGTTGCTGCAAGCATGGGCTTGGCAGCGACTTCCGTTCTGGACACCGATTACTCGAACACCGGTACAGTTCCCTCTTGTCGCCAGGTAATTATTTTGATTGTAAGTTTAATTTTTTGTTAATGTTAAATTATTTTTTATTAATTAAAACATTAATTGTGAATTGTATGCAGATGGTGCGATAAAAAAGCGCACACGGGATTGGCGAACAACAACTTGAAGGTGTTTAGAGCGGAAATTGATTTATATTGTCAGGAGCGGGTATTTGGTTAACTATATTTTTAACAATTTAGTAAGATAGATATAAATTAATAGTTTTTTTACATTATAGTTAGGTCTGATAATAATAATCATTATTTTTGCAGTTTATTTGGATGGCGTACTACGATGATCGCATATTTGTACCAGATGAACTGTTGAAGGATTCTCACATGTGGTGTACGGTTACACCGTTGATCCACTTTTCGATTGTTGAGTTCCACTTTGCCGACAGGGTGCTTAGGCAATTTGGCTTCCACCAGCCTATTCCGTTTCCACACACTCATCATGATTATTTGCACAATTATGATGGACGCGGCAGGGCAGATGTTCCGTGGGAAGTCATACACGCTGAGTACGTTACGATGTGGAACAACAGAAACTCAACGATACCATTTCGCGCCGAAATCGAAGAGGAAGATTTCGATTTTCAGAGGTCAGAGTACCTGATTTATTTTTTTAATAATGGAAAGCCTTACCTAACTTCGGTCGAAGAACGGGAACAATGTAAAACATTTAAGAAAAAATATGGCGGTAAAGCTGAGTCTTCCAAGACAGCAGCAGTGGCCGCATCTCAAAATCCCGTTTGGTCTCGAAATTCCGAAGGTTGGCCAACAACTTGGGAACATCCAGCGCACTCGCCAGTTCTTTGGGAAAAAGAACCGACCCAAACACATCATGCAGGAGAAGTGGGCCAGAGCTCCTCCGATACTCACGAGTTTGCTGATGTTGATTTATACACACCCGAGTTTATTCCTCAACAGTTACCTCGTTACTCAAACTTTGAACGGAGCATGAATTTTCAGGAAATACAAGATTTTCCTGAATTCACCAGAGTTTTTGCCTCGTTACTCCACGGGTTGCGTGGACACGTACAAAACACTGCCTCCTATGCCCTCGGTGAATGAGGAGGATGCTGGAGAGGTGGATGCTGGAGAGGTGGATGCTGAAGAGGTTCTTGAGGAAGAATTGAGGCCACAACGGAAAAGGACCAAAAAACATACATATTTTTCGACTATATCCGCTCATTGTCAAAAATTACGTAAGCGGATGCAGAAAAAAAATGATGTTATCTTTATTTGTGTAATAACTTAGAGTACTGATTGAATTTGAATATTGAATTTTCACTATGTGTTTTGTTTTTTTATTTATTATTATTCGTTCGTTGTTTGGTTAAAATATGATATAAATGATATATTTTCGGTAAAATAGTGAAAACGTAGTAAATGAATTCGAAACATTCTAAAATTTTGTATGCTATTAGAAATATTGTTTTTAAGGTTTCTTTTAAAATTTGGTAATTTTTGGAAATTGTTTGGTACATGAATTCGAATAAAAACAATGTTTAATACTTTACAAAATGGTCACTAAATAGTGAAAAACGTAGTAAATAAATTTGAAACGTTCTAAAATTTTGTATGCTACTATAAATATTGTTTTTAATGTTTCTGTTAAAATTTGGTAATTTTTGGCAATCGTTTGGTACATGAATTCGAATAATAACGGTTTTTAATACTTTACGAAATGGTCACTAAATAGTGAAAAGCGTAGGAAATCAATTCAGACAATATTTTAAATGCAAACATTATATTTCCTGAATTCAAGTACAATCCGCAAATAATCATTGAGGCATGGCCACATATCTTGGTTCATTGGGACATGTTGTTTTCGAATGGCCTTCACCCCTACATATGCTGCATCTCTTGCGTTGGCCTTTCTCTCTGTCAGGAAGATCCATACTCGTGTAGATCCGAGTCGATCTAGGTCGCCCAGTTGGCTTTCTACGTAGTGTCGGATCCGGTAACCATTTATCATGCTCCACTGGCGGCCAATACATAGAATTTGAAATAGGTGGGAACTCAATTTTGTAAATTTCTAATATCTCGTTGAGTCTGAAGCATGGGTCAACAAATGTGTACGGGTCAACGTTGACGAACAAACATGCTGCAACTGCATGAGCACATGGATATCGCCACGCTTGGAACTCGCCACAGTCACACCACTTACGTCTGAAATCTACTCGAAATACGTTCGAGTGGGGGGCTTCGTGTCGGGATCTTGAAGCAACAACATCGAAAGTCTGATAATGGCGGTCGAATGCGTGAACCACCAACGCCGTTGCCCTCGTCACATTTGCATCCATTTTTTCAACCATTTTCACCGGAAATAGTTGTCCACTATTTAAAGCTGCCTGCACCTTCTTCCCTTTGACGGCCCAAACCTTAGCCAAACGGTAGTATGTCTCGGTTACCAAGCTGGCTATTGGAAGATGACGCGACTCTTTGAGTACTCCATTAATGCACTCCACAAGGTTGGTAGTCATTGGCCCGTATCGTCTACCACCTTCATCATATGATTGGGCCCATCTCTCTCTCTCGATGCTGTTGGCCCAACTCCAAACACGCTCGCCATATTTCATTAACCCCGCCATCTTCCTTTCAAATTCTGGCTGTAGTAATTGAAACCCTGTGCCATAATTATTGTTTGACTTAGCATCGACATAAATCAAAACACATCACTGCATACACATATATAACTTAATTTGAAAGAATGATACTTACCCATGCTCATAATCTCACTACAAAGGCACTGATTTTTGAATTTTTCAACGGCATTCTTTCCGATGTGACGAACACAATATGCAGGGTATGCATAGGGAGGTGTCCAACGACTTCCCTCTCGATTAATTGCTGCTTTGATACCCGTCCCTCGATCAGAGATAATACAAACCCCGTCTTGACGGACCACATGCTCACGCAAATTTGTCAAAAAGAAATCCCAAGCTTCAGCAGTTTCCCCTTCAACAATTGCGAATGCAATCAGAATGACATTGTTCTCACCATCTTGCATAACAGCAACAAGTAGTATGTGAGCGTATTTCCCGTAAAGCCACGTTCCATCCACTTGGATCATACGCTTACAATACGGAAACCCGTCAATGCATGGCTTGAAAGCCCAGAACAGTCGATGGAAAAATTTATACCCTTGTAGCAATTGCCCTTGTCGGTCGTACGCATCTTTTGTTTGATACTTGACTATGGTGCCTGGGATGAACTGTGTCATTGCCATCAACAACGCTGGTAACTCATTATACGATCTGTCATAATCACCGTACACTGAATTCAATGCCTTTTCCCTTGCACGCTACCCCTTCATGTATTGTATTTGATATTGAAATAATTGTGCAACGGTTGCTTGAATGGTTGAAACTGGAACCCTTGGATTTGCTTCGACCAACTTCATCACGTGATGACTTATTACGCTGGAGTCCAATTTCTTGTGGTCCTGGTCGATGGCTCTTCGTAAACATGTGTGACCGCCATTGTACTTCGTGACCTCCCAACGACCACTCTTCTTAAGCTTCGTTACACGAATCTTCCAGTTGCACCCTTCTCCGTACTTCACACACTTCGCAAGGAAAGTTTTTGTGTTGGATTCAGCAACCGCATAATCTACATGTTGTCTGATATTATACTCTTTAATTGCCAATATAGCTTCGTCCTTCGCCTTAAATTCCAGCCCCTCAGCCAAGTCGCCATTCTGACTAAAACTTATTTGGGGCATATCTGGAAATTGTGGCGCCCTCATCGCATCAAAATCCACCGAGTGCATATGAGCAGGAGCTTCGTATAATGTAATGTCGCCTCCGGTCGGAACAAATTCTCCAACACCGAAGTCAGGGGCTTGACCATCGTTATTCGGGAACAAATCAGGATCCCCAATATCTTCATCTTCGTTGGAATCTTCTAATAATTCTCCCCACCGGCCACGTCCAAGTGCAATATTAGCATCAACATCAACAGTCGGTCCGTATGATGGATCATATGTTGACGGCCCACCTTCATGAAATCCACTAGATATCCCAGTTGCCAACATTGCAACAAAACTACCTCCGGACATATCAATTTCATTACCGACACCCATTTGACTAGATTCTCTGGTTGCATTTCTAGAGGGGCCGGGAATATCAAGAATCGTGGCAAACATCTCGACATTTCGAATTCCCATTGACTCATGCTCTGCGATCATAACTTCCACATCTTCATTATCTTCGAGATCAATCGCGAAATATATGACTGGATTCGAACATGTCATCCACCGGTACTGTAAACTATGAATCGGAGCTCCAATTTTTTCCGATATTTGCTCTTTCAAAACTCGAAGTGTAATTTCTTTGTTAATTCTCATCTTCGTAGGCCTCTCCGAATGAAATACGACACCAACATCAGATTTTACAATTTGTCCGTTGTAATGGACAGTCACAAAACAACTGTTGTTGCTCATTTTCTCTGCATATTCGAAAAAAAATTTACAATTAATTTTCAAATAACATAAAAAATATACAGATAAAAAAATATTTCAAAACAACTTACATTTTTTTCTTCCAACCTTCTTCTTCTTCTTCTTCTTCTTCTTCTTCTTCTCTCTCTTTACTCAAATATAACTTAAACAATTTTCTATCAAACTACATTCTTCAACACTAAATGAACCTATTTAAAATAAAATCCAACTTGAATATTTCCCTATAATACCCCTACACGAAATTTAATATTCACTAACAGATTTCCAATAAAAAACTACACTACCCCTACATAATTTAAAATTATTTAACAATTAATTTTTTTACTAACCTACACCTGCACCTACAACACTATTATTTCACATCACTGAAACCTACACCTGCACCTATATCACATCACTGAAACCCTACACCTGTACCTACATCACTATTATTTCACATCACTGAAACCTACATCTGCACCTAAACCTGCACCTATATCACATCACTAAAACCTACATCTGCACCTACACCTGCACCTACATCACATCACTGAAACCCTACACCTGCACATACATCACTATTATTTCACATCACTGAAACCCTACATCTGCACCTACACCACTATTATTTCACATCACTGAAACCCTACACATGCACCTATATCAATTAAAAATATTTTAAATCATATTAAAAAATATTAATTAAAATAATTATTCGAATATTTTTTTCAGTCTGAAAAGATTGATCACTGGATTAAAAATTAAGTTATATTTTAGTACATAATTAGTGTAAAATATTTTTTCAAATATAAATAAAAATTATGATATCATATTTATAATATTTAATATTCAAATAATAATTATTTATTATTTTATATTCGATCCAAAATTAAAATAAAAAAAATATCACCTCTTATTTATCCAATCAAACCCCAAATTCAGTCAAACCCCCAATTAAAGCTGCCTACCCGTGACCTGCCACCCGCCTGCCACCCCACCATATATTCGGTGCACTGTTTGAAGTCGGGGGGTGGGCAATCCGACTTTGAACAGTGCCCGACCCTCCCAAAGCTCGCCACGTGGCATCGTGGCTGCCTACCCGTGACCCGTGACCCGCCTGCCACCCCACCATATATTCGGTGCACTGTTTGAAGTCGGGGGTGGGCAGTCCGACTTTGAACAGTGCCCGACCCTCCCACAGCTCGCCACTTGGCATTCAAGCCTCTTCAATATTGGTTGGAAAGTAATCCGACTTTGAACAGTTCCAAAGCTTGAAAAACACTGTTCAAAGTCGGATGGTGGGTTGTATGTGTTCAACTTTTGAACAGTAAAGTTCCCTACTTGTGTAAATAATGTCATGCCATCCCTATTTCTGGAAAAAAAAATTGGAATATAATATTCCCGTAAATATTCCTTTTATTGGACTTAAAATCATCTTTTAGTCATTGTTTTAATAAAAAGAAATCAGATTTCTCTTTTTTATAATATTTGTCAAATCTCTATCGTTGTTCTTTTTCTTTCCAACGTTCTACCGCCGATTATCTACTCCAACCACTACTATGTCTCCTTTTTTTATAAATTTTATCATTTAATCGATGATTTTTAACGTTATTTGTATCTATTTTCTGTTTAAGTCTTTTTATTGAATTTTTAACATTTTTATTATATGATATTGTATGATCCCCAATTGTTAAATTTTGTTTTGATAGTTATAAAAAATATCTGAATTAAACATATAATTATATTTATGACCGTAAAGTATCAATATAACTTTAGATAGTTTTTTCATTTTTAATAAAACTAATTGCTTTTATAAAGATAGATACTGCTTCAATATTGTTCCGATATATCAACCGGGTGGAGCTGGGCAGATAAAATCATTATTGCAACTACCATTACATTTGGTGTATTCATCACATCATTATATATATATATATATATATATATATATATATATATATATATATATATATATATATATATATATATATATATATATTTTAATAAGATGTGTAGTTTATTTCATTAACAATATCGTCGGTCTTATATACATAGGATATGATATAAATATACTTAAGTATCCAATATGCTTTGCTTATGAGTGGGAGTGATCGACCATGTTATAATCATATTTAAAATATGAGTAAATTTTATCGGAGGTTTTTTTTTTATTTAGGTTGTATTGTATTTTGTTCACTCGTTTTGAAAAAAGGTTATTCTTGTAACTTACATTTTTTATTTGTTTTACTTTGGTCATTGTGTTGTTAACACCCGTTAGTTTGATGATATTGCACGTTAGTCAAAAGGGTTAATTTCTAATTTAACCCCTGAATTTTAAGCAAAAGTATTAATTTATTTCTAAACTCTCTCAACCTCACTTTTATCCCACAATGTTACTGCTTCGGTTACCTTCTTTAGTGGGTGATGGCTCTGCCCACCTCTATCTCTTTCTCCTTATTTTCGTCCTTATATATATATATATATATATATATATATATATATATATATATATATATATATTCTAACTTTTTAATTAGGTAGTCAAAATATGACAGACCAAATAGTTAAGTGGCCACTCAGATAGTTTAGCCTAAAAAACTGAAACTTCATAAAAATTTGTGAATACAAATTAATTTTTTTTAAAAATCTTGAAGAACCAAATTCTAATTTTTTAAACACTTGTGGAGTCATAACAGCCACTATCTCTGTTATTTTCCGCCACTGATGATATACGAATCGAAATTACAACTACAAATAGTTACATACCAATATTAATCAATAACAATACACATGTTCATGTAACTAGCATAGTTCGGTTCCAAAACAAAAATACAAAAAAAAAAAAACAGGCATAGCTCACATTAAATCCTCTATAAAAGGTCACCACCTACTCCAACGTTTGCTTCATTCACAGTCTCCTACATCCCAACCATACAAGGCGGATTGGTCGAGGCCTGATCGAGTACAGAAATGGCTATGGAACCAATCGAACCGGTACCCAAGCTATCGCCAACTCCGACTCTAGGAAGTGGGTCGAACGGTGACCAAAAGGCGGCTTCGGCACATATTAGGACTTGGTGCAGTCATTTCCAGATGCCGTTGCACTACCAGATGTACACCAAAGCTGATTACGATGCAATGCCCGAGTGGAAGCTTGATTGTTTGCTTAAAGAGTACGGACTACCGATTTTCGGCGATGTCGAGCAGAAGAGAAACTTCGCCGTGGGAGCTTTCCTCTGGCAATGCTAGCTACAATATTTATCCACCGTGTCCTCTTTGTATGCTTTTGCTAGTTTCATTTCCCAAGTGAAGAAAAATATGACGATTGAGCTATGTATTTTAATTACATGCTAATATTAGTAATGCTAACTCTGTAATAAATCTTGGGTTTTCTTATTGTTTTTGGAGTGATTTAAAGTAAATTTGTTTTAACAAACAAGTTTTGCCTATAGAGGTAAATACATTATACCCAAATGTAAACTCCATATATAATAATTATAGATTTTATATTTCATTGTGAAAACTAAAAAATTCTACAAATGTCTGGTTGTAAGGTTTATGAATTCAATTTAGAGTTTAGTGATTTAAAATTTAGAGGCTATAATTAGAATTTAAGGTTTACGATTAGACTTAGAGTTTAGAGTTTAGAGCAATATGGTTATGAATTTAGGTTTTCACCTTTAAACACTAAATCTTAAATACTAAATCCTTAAACAGGGGCAGATCTTAGAAGGGGTTAGTGGGGCCACCCCAAATTTTAGAAAATTTAAATTTTTTTTTCTAAAATTTTTGAAAATTTTAATTTAACCCCTCAAGGTTTAAAAATATATATATATTAAACTTCAAATTTTTGAATATTTTTAATTAAATTTCCTCTCAAAATTTTTATTTTTTTGTTAAGTCTTTCAAAAATATTAAAAATTTTAGTTAAACCCTCAAATATTTTAAAATTTTCGTTAAAGCCTCCAAATTTTTTAAAAATTTAAGTTAGCCCCCTCAAACTTATACCTCTAAAATTAAGATACTTATAGAAACTTTTAGTGTCCACCACCCGTGTGTAAAATTATTACCCACACAGCATAGCTACTATTTGCATCTTCATCACCCACAAAAGCTCTATGCAAGATCAAGATCTGTGCTATACGTACAGACTGATACCCACTCTAGAATTGTTTTATTTTTCTTTAAATATAGATAATATTAATTTTAAAAATAGAGAAATCAGACACTAATTTCCACTTTTAAATATCAAATTAATGATTTAACGAGTAGGCCTTAAACTTTCATTTTATTACTATTTATATTTGATTTTCAAATAATACATCGTGGTTTTGTCCTGTCCAGCAACTAAAATTTATAGATTTGAACAAACAAATAATTAACGATTATTAATAATAATATTAAAAATTAAGACAACAAAGCGTTTGTAGTCCAACGGTTAGGATAATTGCCTTCCAAGCAATAGACCCGGGTTCGACTCCCGGCAAACGCAAAAATACTTCGGAATTTTTTTATTATTAATTTATCAGTGTATAAATGCATATCCCAAGACCAGAAGAATTCTCAAGTATGGTTCAAAGGATCACCCTTTCTCTATCAATGCCAAATTCATAATAGCAGTTTCTAATCCAAAATCCAAATTATACAATGAAATAAAACATTAAAAATCTTATTATTTTAATGTCTAATAATCCCATATTCATTCTATCTTGTTTATTATGGCTACTTTACAAGGACTGTACAAGTTGTTTGAGATTATATAATACACAACCCATTATGTTCTTTCGGGAGATGAATCTGATGAAATCTCAAAGTACGTTGGCCTCGGGGTCGAGGGGCAACCTACGAATCGAATTAGATCCTCCACGGCTAGCACGTGGTACTTTGGGGGTGAATTCAGCACGATATTGTCGACTCGGTGCTCGTATATTTTACCATTCTTGTCCAGTTTGTACTCCGAGGTCCCGTCGAATCGACCACGGCACTCCCATGGGACTCGTGGAATTCCATGGATGGTCCAGCGAACCATTACTACGTCTTCCATTGGTTGCCATACACTGATGATGTCAAGCCAGAGAGCCTTGAAAAATATCCTCCCATGGAATCGCAGTGCCCAGAAGATCGACTTGTAATTGTCGATTCCCATGAAAATATTGAGAGGATCTTTGAATACGATATCATCCCTAAAACAGAGAAGTAATTTGTCAGAATACGGAGTATTAAAGATTTAACAGCGAGCAAGATGAACGTAATATCAATCATCAAACACGAACGTAACTAACGGAACTCGCTGACTTCTTTGTCCTAAGCTAAGAGCCAATACTTTCTTCCTTGTACACACTCAACATTCAAACCAAAAGCAACATTTATAGAATATCTAATTGCATAAAAAACATAAGCTTAGAATGAATTCGTACGAGCTATTCGAACAGATCCTTTTCATTTAGCAGCTCGAATTCAAAACCAAACAGTAACGTATCACTTTAATGGCCAAGGGAAACAAAGGATTATATGAATCCTGCACAACTATAATTTTCAACATTTGAAGCCATGGCTCAGGTCTGCTACCAGAAATCTGTATTTCCCCGGATTTCGGAATTGATTCGAACTATCCCAATTAGGGAACACTTGAAGAAAGGATTCAAAAAGTTCATAATTTGTTTAATTGTTATTATATACTTTTATAAACACAAAAACTGTTTGTCAAATTATGTTTCATATTTGTAGAGATTTGAGTTCTAATTCCGTTCATTCGTGGTAACATCACTCGGGGCAATTTAAAAATTCAAATTGTTCTACACAATTATCCATTGTTTCCTCAATTTCAAAGCAATCAAATGAAAATTACGAAAAACGAACCAAATAGTACAAATGCGAAAAGAAAGATAAGGAGAAAATGAACTGAATCCGAACCTGTAAATATCAAAATTTAGCTCCTTGTAGAAGATGTCCGGAAACTCCTCTCTTAAGGTCCGAATTGCGTAACCCATATTCACGTAATAATTCTGCTTCTCCTCTTCCTCTTTGCTGGGCTTCGATCCTCGCTTCACGGGCGCGGAAAATTGGCCGTACAACCTCAAGCTTTGGCTCAAATCTGAAACCGTAGTACCAAAATGTTTAGCACCAAACTTAACATTAGCTCTTGACCAAGCTTTCCGGCCATCATTCTTCCAAATTGCGAGGCTTTTGAGGAATCTAGGGCGATGAATAGGGTTAGAGAAATTTTTTGCAGAGGCGGTGGAAATTTCAGGTAAAGGTATGAGAAATGACATCGAGAAAGTATGATTTCTACAGAAAACTTCGGAGCAGGGAAGGTGGATTAAAAGAAAGAAAGGGAATTAAATGACATTTCCTTTGGATAGAATATAGTGGGAAAATTTCCAGGATAGGTTGTTTGGATAGCCAGAAAATCTTAGAGAAGTGGATGTGGTTTTGGATAAGCGAATTTTGTTTTTCTTCTTAGGGTAAATTACAAATTTCATCACTCAACTTTATTCTCACTCTTATTTTAGTCACTGAATTTTAAGAAAATTTAATTTGCTCCTTCAACTTTGACATTGCATCGTTTTTTGTCACTCGACTGTTAAATCCAAACAGTGTGATGACTTGATAACTAACCAAAACGACATGATTTTAGATCTCAACACGAACCACCAAAACGACGTCGTTTTGTATCCTTATAAAACTTAAGAATTAAAAAAATCTATTTATCTCTCTTCTTTTTTTCTTTAATTTTCTCTCCATCTATCTAAACCAATTCAATTTTTCCGTCTACAGGCCTCAAATTTCTGACAAAAAAATATCGTGATGCAAGTTAAGATCTTCAAACACGACGGAGATCAAAACAAAACGCCGCCCCCCAATTCCGTTAGGTTCGAAAAGGAAAACATTGATGTAGATATGGTATCCACTAACCGTTTAAGTCCATATCCCATGTCCATTCCAACCCAAATTCGAATTAATGAGTCAACCAACAACATCATCAAAAATAAGGTCGACCCAACGTCGTTTTATGATGGGTCTGTCTTTATAACTTCCCTTGACTTCTAATGATGACGTTTTTTTTAAAGAAAATTAAATTTTTTTTTTGTAAAAAATAACTAGGCCAGAAGTGACCCGAGAAAGATATTAAAACTCGATTTATTGTGTTAATTTTGAATTAATTCTTCTCTATTATTGATTTGGGTTCTTTGATGTTCGATAGTCCCTTATCTTTTCAAGGGAGGGATCGAAAAAATGTAGGTTTTAGTTTTCTTAATGATGTTTCTTATGGTGTATAGCGTAACTTTGTTTAAATTTAGTTACCTTGATTGCTTTTTCACTGGTTTTTTTTTTCTTTTTTAATTTCTTTGATACTAACTTGTGTTATTTTCTAGTTATATTTTCTGGCTTTTCATTTAAACTTGAACTAATCGTGGATATTGTGAATCATTTTTCGTGTAAAAATGAATATGGTAATGAGCTGGAAGCAACAAAAAAGCATTGTAACTAGCTTGGAAAGGATTGTAAAAATTTATACATGGAATATCCATAAGAAGCAGGTTTGGTTCTCTCGAAAAATTCAAAACCTGATGTCGTGAACAATAACTGATACATGAAATATAATTAAGACTAGTTTTGGTAAATTGTGAATATTGGTGCCAGAATCTGGAATGATTTAGATTGATTGAGAGAAAATGAGAGGGAGAAGAAAAAAGAAAAGAGAGAAATGATGTTTTTTAAACTTTTATAAGGATTTAAAACGACGTCGTTTTGGTGGTTCGTGATGGGATTTAAAATCATGTCGTTTTGGTTAATTATCAGGTCATCTGTCGTGTCATCACACCGTTTGTGATTTAACTGCCGAGTAACAAAAAATGACGTACTGTCAAAGTTGAATGAGTAAATTAATTTTTTTTAAAGTTTAATGACCAAAATAGGAATGAAAATAAAGTTGAGTTGTAAAATTTATAATTTACCCTTCTTTTTATTAGGTAACCTACACAAGTGACATTAAACTATGCTGAAATAATATTTTATGCTATTGAATTTTCGTAAATTATGAAATGATTATTAAAATTTTGATTTAGTTATAAGATTGTTATTAAATTCTTTCAAATATTACAAAATGATCATTAAAATTATTAAACAATTATAAAATGAGCCAAACTTCCGAAAACTCAATGATCATTTAGTTTTCGAAAGTTCACTAACCGAAAATATCATTTTAACATAATTTAGTGATCTTTTATGTACTCTATCCTTTCATTAAATTTCTAAGGGCTAAATGCACCAAATGTACTCAAACAATCCTCTATATTTTAGTTTGATCTCTACACTTTAAATTTTTAAATTAACTCCTTAAGAGTATCAGCTGTAACAGTAAGCCTTTCCATCTGTCTAATCTTCAATTTAAATCATTCAAATATCTGTTTGGATTTGACATAATATATATTTAGAACACAAAGATAAAATTACAAACATGTATGTATTATCAAATGTACATACTTTTTAATAGTCAATAAAATGTATTTATTTTTTTAATATGAGTACGCTAATTTTATTAAAAAGATTAAAAATATAATGAGTGTTTACAACTCAAGTAAATAAATTTAATTCAGACATATTTTTATAAAACAAAAACAAAAAAACTAATGTCTATATATCATATCAAGATCATATAAAGAAGAGGTAAAAACCCTAACTCAAAAGCTCGAAACAAAATAAATACAAACATCAACGAAACTCAACGATGAAAGGCAAAAACCAACAACAAAGAATATTAAAAAAATACATATTACAATAATAAAGAACGTTGACAACACGATCATTATCACAACTCAACCGCAAACAAGAGCGGAGACTAGGAGCTCGTATCCAAATTCAGTTCGATGGTGCAGAACAGGGAGATCGACATGGTAATCAGAAGAGCATCATCTTGATCAGTCATGTCGATATCAAATTTAACCCTGGTAGAAAAAAAAACAGTCAAACGACCGATTAAGAGAAGAAAATCATATCAACATGCAGAGAAAACGTGCTAAAAGATAGAAAGAAAAAAAACGTGTCACAATGATATAGTTATTGAATTTAAAATTTTAAAAAGAAAAAAACAAAAAAAAGACAAAAGATTGTCGTTGGTTCACATTCAACACTAAAATTGATGTTTTCGTAGACTACAAAAAAAAATGTGGATACAAGAGAAAAAAAAAGGACGATGGCTATGGTTTATAAAAATGTTACTTTCCCCGATCCTTAACCAAACAATTACCACAACTAGGGGTGTATTATCGGATATCGAATCCGGTATTATTTGGGTTTTTTGGATATTTAATTTTTCGGATCAACGATATAGTGATTCGTATTTGATCTAAAAAATACGAATATCTGGCTATTCGGATATCGGTTTCGATTATCCAAAAATATAGTTTGATTTAAATATTTTTTTTCGAATTTGAAGGTCGTATTTTTAAAAATTTTAGAATTTCGAATATAACAAACAACAAAATGCTAAATATAATAAGATTGACATCTATGAAAATTTTGATTTTTTTTTTAATTTTTGGATATAACAAGCATCAAATTGATAAATATAACAATATTAAGATTCATGGAAATTTGGATTTTCAGGTTTTCGGATAATTCGAAAATTAAAATATTGTGATTCGTATCCGATCGAAAAAATTTAAAATGGATCGGATATCCGATCCGAAAATAAAAATCAAATCTGATATTTAAATTTTCTGATCGGATCAATAAATAATCAAATCAGATCAATCGAATCGAATATTTTTAAATACTCCTAATCACAACACACAACTACATAGTGTAAATTTATTGCTGAAGTTAAGTGCGTCGTCAATGAGATAAGTCTTTATTTTCTAAACAATTATAGCTTAATTTTATTGTTTCACCTTAGGTCTTTCGAATAAGGTTAAAATTTTGAATTATAATATTATGAATAAAATAAATTGAATCAGATGAATTACTCATTAATGAGTTTGAGAAACTTGCAACCGAAGCTCACAAATAAAAGAATACATGTCCAAATGTTTCTTTTCTTTTTTATGAAAATAAAAAATTTACCAGCTCTTCGTAAATTTTTATTATCTGAATTATTATAATTTCTATGTAAAATATTTATAAATATGTCTGGCAGACCACTAAAAATACGACAATGTGTAAATTCTTTTGTAGAATAGTAAATTAATTCATTTAATTTTGTTTTTAAATGAATTTAATAAGTGACTTCGGTATAAAAAAGTTTAATGTCAAAATAATTACTCAAATTATTATATATTTTTTCTTTTTAAGTGCCTAAACTATTTTTACCCTTTTTAGGTACCCTAACTATTATGTTTTTCTCTTTTAGGTGTCTAAATTATTGTTGTTAGGTGCTCAAACTATTATTTTTCGCCTCTTTTAAGGTCAAATCGAAGCACTTACTTTTGACCAAAAAATAATAGCTTTAGGCACATATTTTAACCAAAAATAATAGTTTAGGCACTTAAAATGGGCAAAAAATAGTTTAGGCACCTAAAAGGGGAAAATGTGATAGTTTGGGCACTTATTTTGGTATTAAGCCATAAAAAGACATGTTCATTCCAAGAAATTCGGATTAAAACACATGTGTGTCTTGTCAAAAATATATAATATTATGTAATCACATTTTTTTTGACAAAATAAAGATTTATTCAACAAGAGAAACAAACCTGAACAAACAAGAACATGTCCTATAATATACTACAATCGACAAGACACAAGCCACCATTTATAAAGGAGGTGAGGGAACAAACGAAACTGAAAAATACAACAAACAAAACGATTGAGCCCTAGAAAGCAATCCTAAAAAATCGAAAAGGAAATATAACAAGATTTCTGAAGCAATGAACTGATCTATAACTCAAATAGGCGACACCTCTACGAAAGTTTCATCCGGAGTCAGACTCCCCATTTCAAAAGAGGTAGGGTCTTGTCATCAAATCTGCTATATGGGCCAGACTGGAAGCAAGGGAAATAACGGGGGAGAAGCTCATTTAACGAGCACTTCTCGACCATAAACATTGAAGAGATAAATATAGGGCAACCAACATCAGCAACCTGATCTTGGACTCGACGACAACCACTCCATTCAGAGCAGGACTTAGTTCCTGGCAAAACTGGGCCATCGAAATAGGAGAACTTCAACTAAGGAGAAACACAACCAAGTCCCGAAAGAAAAGGGAAACAAGGTTAAAGAACCACTAGCGAGATCGCCCGCGACCAAAACCCAAACTCCGTCAAAGGCTAAAAACTGTCGACAACCACAAACAACCGCTCAAAGATCTAGAGAAAATCACACAAAAAACACAGGAACAAACCTTGGTTGGGAGAAACACCTCTGTTACCGTCCTTAAGCATAACTTCCGTCACGAAACGAAGGAAAAAACCGCTTATGCGCGGCGAAAAGAACACACTGCTGTTAAACTCTGAAATCGCACCATCCACAAACTAGATTCTATCGAGAAAGCCAACGGCAAAACTAGGACGGAAAGATTACGACCAAGCCTGAGCAATCAAACTTCTTTCAAGATCTACGAACAGAAATTAGAAGAAAGGGGACGAGAGCGACTAGGACGGAAAGACCACGACTATCATATAATTACATTAATATATTAAAAACTTTATTTTAAAATTCTAATGATAATTTTAGACATAATGTGATTCACTTTTTAACTTTATTGTTCAAAAGTAAAATAAGTTGATAATGAATATTTAACCAATTGAATCAACTTATATTTAATTCTTCATTGTTAATATTAGGTAGGGGTGTTGAAAATTATCCGGCCCGATTGACCCGACCTGCTGACCCGCATACTTGATTTAAAATTATCGGGTATTTTTTAAAAAAAATACTCGAATTTTCGGGTCGGGTACCCGGCCCGCTTTTTTTTCGGGTATCCGGGTCTGACACGGGTCATAAAATACCTCTTAGTCGGGTACCCGACTACCCGATACCCGATTTATTATTATTATTATTATTATTATTATTATTATTATTATTATTATTATTATTATTATTATTATTATTATTATTATTAATTTTAAGTAAAACGTACCATTTTATTTAGGTAAAAATTTTACCTCGTGACTCGTCTGAGTCTCCCACTCTGGCACTCTCCCTCAGACCCTCACCGCCTCACGCACGCATAGTGACTTCCCCAAACCAAAATCGGCAAATCCCTAGTTGAGTGGGTGAGCACTGAGCACTCAGTGCACTATGCTTTCAAAGCAATGAAACATACACAATAAGAAAAAAATAGGATTAAAATAAATAAATGTATTTTTGTATAAACAATAAACATTTGGAGTGAGCAGTAATTAAAATTGGATCATAATTAAAATTGGTTTTAAAAAAATAGATATGATTTTAATTTTTTTAATTTGCTATTAAAAATTAAGAAAGAAAATAAAAATAAAAATAAACAAAAAAACGGGTACCCTATTACCTGAATTAGTGGGTACTCAGATTTTGTGGGTACCCGATTCTTATGGGCCGGATATCGGGTCGACCCTTTAGTACCCGAAAATTTCGGGTACCCCTAATATCAGGGATAGAACTAAAATTTTAGATTGGACTTAGAAAACAAACTTAAATTTTAAAAAGTAAAGAGGGCAAATATATAAATAATTTATTTTATTTTAGAAAATCTACATCATAAAAGTAGAAAGTTGAGTTGGGGACATTGGCCCCTCCTGTTTCTGTCTCAGTACTTGTATTATAATATAGGGTAAAGTATATAGACGGTTATTGAATTTTGGCAAAAAAAAATTGTTAACCAAATTTTTAAAAATTACAAAATGAAAATTAAACTTTATGTACTATAACAGAATAGTAACTAGACGTTAAATCTCGTTAAGTGTTGGTTATAAAATATGATATAATAGCATATTTAGTCCTTCATATTTATACATTCAATTAATTTAGTCCTAATTTGAAACAATTCACTAAATTTAGTTCTCATTATTTACGCATTCTTTTCATTTGGTCCTTAAAGCAAAATTCCAAAGTATGATAACATGATAAAAAATTACAATTAAATTTTTATAGGAACTTGAAAACTCGACTCAATTCGAATAAAAAAATTCAAATATAATTTGAGTTGTAAAATATGACGCGTCAACTCGAATAACTCGAAATTTTTTGACTCGACTCGATCGAACACTCACATCTATCTTAAGATATGACGCGTCAACTCGAATAACTCAAAATATTCGAACATTTTAAATTATATTTTTCTTTTAAATCGATTTTTTTAAATAAAATATTTAATATTTTCATATTTAAATCACATCGATTATTTAATAACAACTTCAAATATTTGATTTAATTTAAAAATATTTGATTTAAAAGAAAAAAAATTGATTTAAAATATTTGAGTATTTAATTAAATTTTTATAGGAACTCGAAACTCGACTCGAATAAAAAAATTAAATAAAGTTTGAGTCGTAAAATATGACGCATTAACTCGAATAACTTAATTTTTTTTACTCGACTCGATCAAACGCTCACTTCTATCTTAAGATTTGACTTCTTTGTCAGCTCTCAGCTTCCAAGTTGAGGTGTTTAAATTAATTCTATTGCTCTTTTTTTTGTCAGCTCTCAGCTTCCAAATTGAGGTGTTTAAATTAATTCTCTTGCTTTTTTTTTTTTTTTGTTATAAGATTATACATTGCTTCAATTTTTCACTGCTCTGTAAATTATTTTAATGTTCAGAGCCATAATTTGACAGTTGTTGTACAGAACTTGTTCATATACTCAGGGGAAACGTACTCAGTTCTGGTAACAGCCGATCAGGATCCAACCAGAAATTATTGGATAACATCAAACATTGTAAGTCGACCGGCACCCAATACTCCTCCGGGTCTGGGCGTTTTCGTATACTATTCAAATCATCTAAGGGGATCTCCTCCGACAGGCATTTAAGAAACCATATCTTAAAATTGAGGTGAGCGTTAGATTGAGTCGAGTTAAAAAATTTCGAGTTATTCAAGTTGACGCGTCATATTTTACAACTCAAATTTTATTTGATTTTTTTTTTCGATTCGATTCGAGTCAAATCGAGTTTCAAGTTCCTATAAAAATTTAATTAAATATTCGAGTATTTTAAATCATTTTTTTCTTTTACATCGAATATTTAAAGTTATTAAATAGTCAATGTGATTTAAATATGAAAATATTAAATATTCGATTTTAAAAATATTCGATTTAAAAGAAAAATATAATTTAAAATATTCGAATATTTCGAGTTGACACGTCATATCTTAAGATAGAGATGAGCGTTCGATCGAGTCGAGTAAAAAATTTCGAGTTATTCGAGTTGACGCGTCATATTTTACAACTCAAACTTTATTTGAAATTTTTTCGATTCGAATTGAATCAAGTCGAGTCAAGGTTTCAAGTTCCTATAAAAATTTAATTGTAATTATTTATCATGTTATCATACTTTGGACTTTTGCTTTAAGGACCAATTGGACAGAATGCGTAAATAACAAGAACTAAATTTAATGAATTGTTTCGAATTAAAACTAAATTAATTGAATGTATAAATATGAAGGACTAAATGTGTTATTACAACAAATTTTATAACAAACCCTTAACGAGATTTAACGTCTAATTACCATTTTGTTATAAAATATAAAGTTTAATTACCTCTTAATCGAATATATACCTTGGCCATTAATATTTTTATTTCTTAATTGATCGACATTAGCGAAATTAATCATATGCTCAATCATGTATGTGCAAGCATTAACCGAGTACCAACAAGTTTTGAAAGCATGCAAAAGGTAGTAATGTATTACCTTGGCTCCGAGCTACAACGATCGATCTGAGAACGGCATTCGAACACCCTTGAACCCGAATTTGACATCCTTCAACAATTCGTATTCCAGGAACTATGAGTACCTTCAATTACACAAATCCCAAGATCAGACCTCATCCACAAAGCACTTAACCAATTAATTAAATACATAAGAACTATCGGGTTTAAGGTCAAATTCGGAGGCCTTCAGGTCAGAATTTTGCAAAACAGGCTTCAAAATCGGACTCTTGATGTCGAAAAACATAAAATAGAGCCTTTTCGAAAATTTTGACTTTTTGGTCAAAGGTCAAAGTCAACGCTGACGTCAGCAAGTCAACGGTCAACAGGGTCAGAGTCAACGCTGACGTCAGCAGGTCATCGCTGACGTCATCAGTCAACTGGTAAGGGTCAACTGAGTTGACTCGGGCTGACTCGGACGAGTTGACTCGGCTGACTAGGGCGAGTTGACTCAGCTAACTCGAGCGAGTTGACTCGGCTGACTCGGACGAGTTGACTTGGCTGACTCGAGCGAGTTGACTCGACTGACTCGGGTTGACTCGGTTCGGGTTTTCGGACGGGCAGGCGGGTCGGGCAAATGGGTCGGGTCACGGGTCAGATATGGGCAGAGCGGATCGGGCTTGGTTAACGAGTTATGGGTCGGGTTAACAGGTTATTACCCTAAACGGAGAACGTCGCCGACAGCGACCGGAATCTCGCCGAAGAATGTCAGAATCGCGCGATTCACCTGCAAAAACGAAAGGTTTCAGCTATATACAACATCACACGAACCAACATGCCAAAAACTCGTCGGAATTTAGTCGGATCTTACCCCAAAATCCAAATCTCACCGGAAAGTTGTGCTACTCCGACGAGGGGCAAAACGACGGCAAATCGGAGGTGACCCACATGGGTTTTGTAGATCGGGACGCGAAGAGCTCGATTGTGCCCACGGTGAGGCGAGCCGACGTCGGGAACGGCCGGAAATGAAGAAAACGGCGGTGGCCGAACCTTTAAGCTTCCAAATATGTTTTCTACCGCAAACGACCGGCCGGCGTCGCGCGTGGTTGACGGAAAGCAGTTCAGGGGCTGACGGGGCTCACACCGACGGCGACGGTGGAGTGCACAGAGCGGCAGTGAGGGCATATCGGAGCTAGAACGGTGAAGGGGGGTTGGGGAGAAAGTTTAGAACTTTCTGGGTTCTTACATTCGAATAGAAACACCAAAATGAGGGGGTAGCTGGAGAGTCGAATTAGTTGTTGTTATTGATATGAAATTACCCAACACATATAGTTTAAAACTAACCAGAGATAGACTCAATTCCAAGAATAGTCTTAGCCCTGATGGCTAAGGCACTCCTCCAGGGCACAAGTTAAAAACCCCACAACCGTAATCTTTTTTTTACCACATTATTAGGGTGTTACAACTCTCTCCCCCTTAAAGAAATTTCGTCCTCGAAATTTACCAAGGTCGATGAAAAGCAAAAATTGTTCTCTCATCACTTCTTGTACTGAATCTTTTCCAGCATAGCATCATCGTTTCTCAAAACTCTCAGCCGGTCATATATCAATCTGGCAGTTTTCTCAGTCACTCAAACTACCCTTAGACCCAAAGTCATCCTATTATACATCTCAGACCAACCAATCAGAATACAACATATGAATTCATACTGAACTTATGAAGTCAAACGAACACTGGTCTCATAATTGTTATTAAAATAGTCTCAGCCATGGGTCAAAATCTACCCAACTATCATAAAAGTCAATCTTACAAGCCTGAAGTATCTTCTCTATAATCTTAATCATTCTACTAGGTTGAATATCAATTCACGAAAGAGAAGCGGTACCTAAAATAAAGACGAGTACCCAAGGCCTCAACCAAGGCCTTCCAGAATCATGATGTAACACCAAATTTCAGTCAAGAATGATATAACGATACACCATGCCCTATTTTTATAGAAAAGTCATTCTTCTAGCCGATCAATCATAACCAAGGGTTTGATTAACTAACACTTACCTTCAACATCATGTTCAGCCGACTTTTTTCTCCGTGCACAACAGAGTAACCGCGGAATTTACACGTCGTCACATTCAAAGATACCTTTCTTTTTAAACTCACAATACATTTATCAAATTCCCCACAAAATATTCTCAAACATAATCCTTGTCACCGAATAACCTTACATGTAATCTAATATCGATTACCCCACATGGTCAAACAGTTGTTCTAAATCTGAACCAGATCTTTAATTTCACGTTCATTAACCACCTCAATTTTTTTGTTAATCCAAATCCACCAAGAGACATGGCATTCCTCCAATATCCTCCAATATCCTCTTAGTATCATAAATGACCAACAGACACGGGTCGTATGTATTACCACTTCTTGTTTGAGCCATTACATGGTTGACCTTATTTGGAGTTCTCAATTCCATGTCTTAGAAATATTCTCAATCATTATAATATCCGAGGGTATTTCAGACAATTCGATGCTCAAAGGTGTTACGATTGTTCAGAGTCTTTCTGTCCTTCCAACTATTCTTTCATTTAAGTTCTCGAGGGTAAAACCATCATCTTGATCAATTTGGCACTTACTGACGAGGTTAGATTATTCTTTTTGTCATTATGGATATTCTGATCAGTTCAACATTATCAGTATTTACAAACATTTTAGTCGTTTCAAACGATTCAGCAATTTACGCAACTTTGACTAATTCAAGCATACATTATTTTCTCGCAAATGTCTTTAGAAATTTATTCAATTTCAAATAGAATCTGAGCAATTTACAATCTCAAAGGCGAAGCCTCGTTACGATAACTTCCCAAGCTAGTTCAAGATTTTCAGAAGAATTAGTTGATATATCAGATCTAGTGTAAATTCTCAGACCACTTTCATTGATAAGGATATTTTAGTCATTTTCATACATCGGGGCATTTTCGTAATTCATTAGCCAATACAATCAGATTTAGAGATCAACCGTTTTTGTTAATCGCTTATTGAACTCAGAAATCTTTTCGATTTATCAAACCTCTTAATAGAATATATACCTTGGCCATTAATATTCTTATTTCTTAATTGATCGACATTAGCGAAATTAATCATATGCTCAATCATGTATGTGCAAGCATTAACCGAGTACCAACAAGTTTTGAAAGCATGCAAAAGGTAGTAATGTATTACCTTGGCTCCGAGCTACAACGATCGATCTGAGAACGACATTCGAACACCCTTGAACTCGGATTTGACATCCCTCAACAATTCGTATTCCAGGAACTATGAGTACCTTCAATTACACAAATCCCAAGATCAGACCTCATCCATATACGACCCGTGTCTGTTGGTCATTTATGATAATAAGAGGATATTGGAGGAATGCCATATAAAGGCGTACAGTTTATTGGGAGAAAGTACATAACTAATAGTAAGAGAGATATGTTCGTATAAGGTACATTTGATGTTTTGGAATGAGTTCAAGTGCAATGCACATGTTTGAATACTTGGAAAATACCATCCGAATATATGCTTGATTTCTAGAATAAGTTCAGTGGACGATTGGTGAAGATGAACTAGTGTTGTTATGCTCCGTAGTCAGTTCTGAGAAATGAATGGTTGAGGTGTACCTATCCGGTGAGATATTAAACACGGTGTTAATGGGTTCCGATTAATTCAAAGGGGCTCGGAAACTTGACGAGCCACTAGAAGTCATGAATTCTATATATCACCGTTTATACCTTGTCGGTTCAAATTACCAGTTTACCCCTCCTGAAGGTCAAATGACCTTAATACCCTCACAGGTTGTAACATTTAATTCTGCTCGCGTTATATCTACAGTTTTGATGATTCTGATGCATCAACTTCCGATGTTGATTCGATCCGTCTTATTGAACTCCCCTATTCGTAGGGACCTTGTTCTGAAATCAGTCCAAAATTGACCAATGTCATCTTTCTGATATCTATCAAGTACGGCCATAAAACGCGTACCATGTATTTGTAAATAATTTCTGTTCTAAACCAAGTCCATATGCTTAAAATTTAGAAGTATGATACTGTAATACGAAAGAAAAGAAATACTCTGATTTTGATCTCTGATATGAAATAAATATATCTGATATCTGACATTTGAATACGAAATAATAATAATAATAATAATAATAATAATAATAATAATAATAATAATAATAATAATAATAATAATGTTAATAAAATAAATTTGATACATGTCTTCTGGTATAAAAGTAGATTTAATATTTATTTTCTGCTATATTGTCTTCTGAATACAAATTGAAATCATCTGTTGTATATTATCTAGATATGAATGATGATCTGTAGGCTCAGCGCTGATAAGTCCTTCTGTACTTAAGCTCCTACGCCCACGGGCCTAGGGTAAGTCTTTTTGGACCTAAGGTATCCCCTTAGGTAGGCTCCTACGCCTTAGGCCTAGGGTAAGACCTTCTGTATGCAGTTCAGGTGGAATTGCATTTTGGGGTTCGGTTGGAGGATAGTTAAGTAAGTTAATAAAACTTTCTGACCTCTTCTTACGTATACCCTACTAAATTAATGTATTGAAGTTGAACGCTCAGTAATTAAAATTCGCGTTTAATGAACCACTTTGGACTCCTTAATTCAACTTCTGAAATCTAAATCTCTTTTGAATCTCTGCTTTAGACTCACATCTTGAGTTCGGATGATCTAGTAAATAACAACTTTGTTACTTTCTAGTATAATGCTCCTCTGAAATCTCGAATCGTAATTTGAGCTTATCGTTACCTAGTTCTTCATGACAGTGTTAAGCTTGCCTTACCTGCTTGTGCTTTTAGCATCCCTTGGTAGTTTGTATTACTGAGCTTTTCGAAGCTCACGTTGTATTTACCATCACAGGTTTGAAGATCGACCATGTCGTAGCTGTCAACATCGGTATGGAGTTTCTTCGGTTTACTTGCGGAGTATAGTATCTGTGTAATTAGGGGGCATGTATGTCACATCTTGATTTACATTCGAGTCTAAAACTTGTTTTAGAAATTTGTATCATAGTTTTTATTTTGTAGTCTGAATATTCTCTGGAATTGTATTCTAATTCAAAATTTGATTTATGATTTTAAATGATTAACGATTTGTTTATTTGAAATTTTAATGTGGGTCGCTCTTGTGACCCTAATGTAACTTCTTAAGATCCGTTGTAACGCATAAGCGGGTCTAGGAGTTACAAAAATTCAATGACTTTAGGCTAAATTATATACAGATATTAGATATATCTTAAACAATTATATATCAAATATTAATATTATTCTATATTTTATGAGTAATCTTATAAGTCAAAGATGGCGGTGCCAAGTTGGTGCAGTGCAGGTGGCGCCGCCACCATCCGCAGCCTTATTTACAACGTCACTTTACATTCCCAAATTGTTCTCCAACAAATTACCTTAAACAAATCAATAAATGCTAATTCCTCCTCCCAAGAAATAAACTCTCCTCCTCTGTCAATATACCTCAACACAAGATGGCGTTTTTACACAAGTTGTCCAAGGCTTCTTCAGTCGCCGGAGCTCGCCTGATTCGCCGCCTGAGCAATGTACCAGAAAACACCGTCTACGGAGGCCCAAAACCTCAAACGCCCAACCAGAGAATGACCCTTAACCAGCTGAAGCAGAAATACAAGAAAGGCGAGCCCATCACCGTTGTTACAGCCTATGACTACCCTTCGGCGGTCCACCTTGACACCGCTGGAATCGATATCTGCCTGGTCGGAGACTCTGCTTCCATGGTCGTTCACGGCCATGACACCACTCTCCCTATCTCACTCGACGAAATGCTCGTCCATTGCCGCGCCGTTGCCCGCGGCGCCACCCGGCCATTACTCGTCGGTGACTTGCCATTTGGGACTTATGAGACCAGCACCAGTCAGGTAGGTTCCTCCATGAACCAAAAAATTCCCCCTGTGCCCCCCACATTATATTACTTGGTATTCATTAGTGACGGACACATGATTTTATATTAAGAGGTTTGAATTTTTATGTTCAGTAAAATTACTTCTAGGGTGTGAGATTTGAATATTTCTAAAATATATTTCGGGTGCAATGTCTCCTTTAACACCCTTCGGTTCATTCCTGTTATCGATGGAGAAGCATTGTTTGAATGAATTCTCGTACATTTTAAGCACAGAATCCGTGTATTATGTCATGGTAATGTGATGGCGGTCGGAAAATGTGTAAGAATAAGATAGATTGTGATGTTTGATGTTATTGCTGTTTGGATTATGAACAGGCAGTTGATACGGCTGTTAGGGTCTTAAAGGAAGGAGGGATGGATGCTATCAAATTGGAAGGAGGGTCTCCTTCGAGAATCACGGCTGCAAAAGCCATCGTCGAGGCCGGAATCGCGGTTATCGGACATGTCGGACTTACTCCACAGGCAATTAGTGTACTCGGGGGATTCCGGCCACAAGGCAGAAATGTTGCTAGTGCAGTCAAGGTCTGTTTCATTGCCTTTTTTTTATTTGGATTACCTTTTGATTACTTGCATATGTTTATTTCGAGTTTGGTTTATGCAGGTTGTAGAGACTGCAATGGCTTTGCAGGAAGCCGGATGTTTTTCGGTGGTTCTGGAATGTGTTCCGGCTCCTGTGGCTGCTGCAACCACATCTGCTCTTCAAATTCCCACAATTGGCATTGGAGCTGGACCTTTTTGCAGTGGACAGGTTCGTTTTGTACTATCATTAACTATGTGCTGTGGTATAGAATTCTATGCAGTGCATCATACGAAAATCGATTTCTTTATGACATTATAACAACTGTAGTTTTGATGCTAGTTACATCTTTACGACTGTGTATCGAATTGATGGACACATTTGGATCATGTTATCGTAGAGAAAAGCGCAGTTTAGTTTGTTGCTACTGCATAGCAACTCCTAGTAGTCTAACTCAGAATGGGAGTTATGGTTCTGCTGTCATGCAGAAAAGCTTAGGTTTATGCAGTATCAGGTTATTTCTGCAAATACGATATGCGCTCGTAAGTATCATAGAGAAAAGCTTAGGTTTGCAGAAACTCGACAACATTGCTTCCTCCACATTAATTTCAAAAGCTTCCTTATAAGCTATGCTGCTCCAGCTATTCATTTTTCTTATCTGGCACTCATGTCCTATACGTATCTAGATATGGGTATGTGGATATAACCCCCCATTTTTCTTATCTGGCACTCATGTCCTATTCATCTCAAAAACTTCGGAAAAATTGAATAAACATGTGTTAAACACATTATATTTGACACTTACGCCCGAGTCTAACTAAGTTCGAGCAACATAGTTTACAAGGTTTTTTTCCGAAATGATTGTACTACTCTTTGGTTGTGGAATATCAGCAATGCTTGTTCATTATATGTTATGATATTTGTTTTCAAGAGACTACAAAAGCTTTATTTCATGTCATGAAGCTGTGTGATCATGTTCCTTCCCTTTTGAACTTCATTTATTTGCTTCACAAGAAAGAGAGACGGTAGCATTTTCGTAGTTTGTTCGAATAATACTTGCCGTTAATTTTGATCGGACCATTGATACAGGTTCTTGTTTACCATGATCTACTCGGGATGCTGCAACACCCGCATCATGCAAAGGTTAACGAACTCTCGCCACTTCCGTCTTGCAGATTCTTACCTTTTGTATAAAAAGAAATGTTCTCTAAAGTGGTTGTTCTTCGTCCTGCAGGTCACTCCAAAGTTCTGCAAGCAGTATGCTCGAGTCGGAGATCTCATCAACAAAGCTCTCTTGGAATACAAGGAAGAAGTGGCAAACGGTTCATTCCCCGGTCCTTCCCACACCCCATACAAAATGAATCCCAAAGACGAGGATGCATTTACAAAGGAGTTGCAAAAATTGGGTTTGGACCGCGCGGCATCCGCGGCCACCAAAGCAGCCGCTGAGCCTGAGAAAACAAACACGGAGCAATGACGGGCTGCCAACGAGTCCCAAAGCGACTAAAATAAGACCAGGTTTGTTCAGTTTTTACTTCAAGCAAATTGATTAAGGAGCAAATAATGCCATCATTTTTGGCATTGCTAGTTTTGTTTTACAGTCTTCATACCACATGTATGTCTTCTCTATATTTAATTTGTGTCTATGGCGTTTGTCCAGAATTTAAGAAAATTTTGATACACTAATAGTATTATATTATATAAATATAATGTACTAGTTCAATCCGATTTATGTCCATTTTATAATTCATGTTCAGAGTTTAAATATAAAGATAATTTGTGAAGATTGCGAGAAAGGAATATTAATTGAAACCAGGAAAATGTCTAATGGAAATTAGATCAAACTATATATGGATTTTCAAATGCAAACAAACATCCATTGGTCAGTTGAGCCAATACATTTCACCAAGTCAAAAGCCATTTCTTCAAAAATCCATGGGAAAAGTTCACTTTAAACTGCACATGTTCCTACTTCCTATTTCTAATGAGGTCCATGATTTATGTCTCTTGACGAACATGGGAAAAAAATATGGACATTCCACAAACCTTTGATACCTTAGGTGTCGGTTGGGTGATCTCGTAGTTCCTACCTCTCGGACTGTTACGCAAAAGATGTTGAACTCTTCATTTGCGGCATCACTGAGTGGGTGTATCTTGGAATGAGGCACTCCCCAGTTTAGCACCATGGTTCCGAATAATCTGGACCGACTGCAGAAGAATATCTTGTTGTGCAGTGTACAATTCATCTTTGCTCTGTAATTGCATGTCAAACATCAATGGGGATATCAATGATATGAGTAAAAACACGAGGCATGAAGTGATGAATTTTAGAAAAGAAGATGCTGCCAAGCCCCCCGGCATTCCCAACAAATATCGAAGGTACAGTTTCACATCTGTTTTGTGTAGTGGGATTAGGGACGGCAAGGGAGAGGGCCAAGGGCAAAGATTACGTTATCCATATCCGCCCCGTTCTCTGCATAAATGTTTAAACCATTTGCCTCCAAGGACGCCAATTACATCCATAGCTACTTCACCCCCATTTTTTCATATATAGTTCTTTAGTATAAAGTATAAAGTAAAATATAAAAGGCATACATTATTTGAAGGGGTAAAATAGTAGTTTTAAAAGGCGAGTGGGGCAAAACAAATCGGTTTTTGCCGTCTCCACGTGGGATTAAGTCTTAATATGAAACTCATAAAGGATTAGGGATACTGGTAAGGCAATGCAAGATCGCTCAAATAAAATACATCTGAAAAGAGGAACCGAGGACGAGAGATTACCATATGCCTCAGATTGCATCCAACGGTCAGTTCTGCATAATAACTGTCTACATTAGACAGGAAACAGTAAGGGGCCTCCTTTCCCAAGAAAACTTTCGAGCTTGATCGCAGCATGCTCTTAATGTCATCCGATATCTGGGGAACCTTGTCCAGACTTTCAATTTGCAAGGGAATTTTGGTCACCACTGCACGCCATTGGGCACGAGATTTGTTCACAATAACCTAAACAATTACAAGGGAAACAACCAAGACAGATGGTTTTGGATATGGCTAATATAATGTGTCAATAAGCAAATAAGCATTTTCAGTAGCCACTAGCCAGTCGAGTCGATGAGTAGCGAAAAGACGATTCTTCTGTTTCTAACAAAAGAAAAACCAACCTGACTGGAAAAGAGTGAGTTCGGAACCAGAACTGGAAATTTCTCAGAATTGAGTAATGTTGTGTTTGTAAGTCCCATTTCCACCACCTGACCTTCTACTGATCCTGCCTGCAGCAAGAAAAATTATAATTGATTCACACAGAAAAGGAAGAAATTAAAGAACCGACCCTAACATATCAATATCATAATGATAATCACAAATTATCTGATACCACAAATATAAATGGCAATTAGATTATATGGGAACAGTTCCTAGTAAGATGGAATACAGAACTGGACAACTCCAAAAAGGTTAGGAAATGAACTTCAGCAGATAAAACATTTAGAGAGTAAAGAAAACAAATCCATCTCTCCTTGCGGACTTCAATTATGAAAAGCCGACCGGATCCTGGATCCATAAGTAATGGTGAAAACAGGAAAATTCTTTTCCTGCACTAAAAGAAAAATCTCAGCTGATAAAGGTTACCTTTATTGTATCACCCAATGAAAAAGGTTTTGAAAACTGCATAGACAATCCACTGAGCACATTTCCAAGGATGTCCTTGGCCGCAAAAGCAGTAGCCACCCCTATATGATTGTTTCAAAGTCAATAACAAGTTGAATTTATAGTAAGCAGAAACATGAAATTTCAAGAAAAAGCAACCTGGCATCATCCAGTTTTGGCATCAAAACACAAAAATAGCACTTATAAACCTTGCATATTCTTCAAAATCATTCTAAGAATAAAGATTGATAATTAAAAATACTACAAGAAAAGACCTATTTGAGATATAATAGATAAGAGCACTTATGCTTGATACCATATATTTTAAGCGAATCAAAAGAAAATCCGTTGCTACATAAACTTAGCATAGTACAAGCATGCAAAAGCACATTTACAGCAGGATCAGAAATGTTAAAGAATACGTTATAGAAAGATATTCAAATCTAAATTGTACTTAACAGAAAACACCTCATTAACAATACACTTAAGTCTGGCCTCTGCTATAAGCTCAGAACAAGGAAAACATTAAAAAGCACGCAGACAAACACACAGACAACAATGTAACAGAGAATACGGTAAGTCAAAATTATATGATAACAGTAACGCTGCTTTAAGTTTAAACCTGGTAAGCCATGCCAAGAAACCTATTACCATCAAAATATATTTGAAAATGATATCAACACTGGCAACATTTAATTTTAAGAAATTCTCTGGCACCATTAAATCTAATAATCATAAATGAACTGATAAAGAAGAGAACGTCATGCATTTAGTAGAAAACACACACCTCCTATTCCCCCAACTGTCAGAACAGATTGCACAGCTACCCCACATGCCTCTGCTAAAGCCATTAACCCAATAACAAATAGTCCAACAGATGAAACTTTGTCCAGAGTTAACAACTTTTCCCGGTCAATGCCTGCTAACCTCTGAGCAGCCAGGGCGTGAGCAAGTACATTCGTTTTCCAACGATGTAAAAACCAGACAAGTGAAAGGATAGCAGCACCCCTCCATGCCTGGACAATGTATTCTGATGCAATAGTACTTGGTGCCACCATCATGCCACTGGTCAAGGTACCATATTTGTCACGCATTGACAAAAAAATTGCAGAAACATGAGAATAAAAGGATGATAAAGCGTACAGTATTAAAATTCAGGGCCACTAACATTTGAGAGAATGCCATGAAGGTAATTAGATATCTGACTGGGTCTTCTAAAGCTCCCCAAAAGCTTTTCTCATATGGAACTTGATCCCCAAGTAAGCTTCCAGATGGCAGGACTGAAGTTTGAATTGCATAATTGTGAAATCTTCTCAAAATCCGGGGCAGGACCACCCAAGCCAATACAGTGCCAGTCAAAGTAAACCCAACTGGAACAACCACATCTTTAAGATACGGATAGGTATCAAGCAATTTTTCAACATGCGGCTTCAGTTCATTCGAGGCTTCTTTAGCCTTTTCCCCGGTATAACCTATTACATCCATAGTACTCTGCCAAGCATCTTTGACTTTATCAACCCAATCACTGCCAATAGAACCACTGTTACTTGCATCTACTCCCTCTCCACCAGAAGTTGCTGAAACGGAAGAATCCATGGATTTATCTGCCTTGCTGCTGAAAGACAGCAAACCCGGCTGATGTCTCAACATTGGACTTACCGAAACAAAAGGAAAAATACTCTGGAAACGCAATGTTGATGAGGTTGAGGTTAATGCAGACATGGGATTGGTTTTTTGGAAACAGGTGCCAGCCAAAGGATAAGAAGCTGCAACTTTAATGTGAGTATTCATAAACCTTGCAGCAGATTGGGTTTCTCTTTTTTCATAATAACTATCCACGTAAGCAGAAGATGATCTGACATAGTTTTGATCAGCAATTCTTGCAAGCGTCATGTACGAATTGTATAGAGGAAAAGATGATGGTTTCAAAGATGAATATAAGGAATTAGAAAGTGATCTCAGTCTTGAAAGCCTAATTCCAGCCATTATAGCAACTAAGCAAATGAGAGGTACTCACATACTCCAAAAAGTGAATCTACCAAATCCAGAGTAGCCAACTGAAACCAGAAACAACTCTCAATCATCAAATTGGAAAATTTCAACAAATTATTAACACTCATTAATGCCTCAGTAAAAGCTAAATCAGTAAATCTAAACAAGCCAATGACAATCCCAAAATAAGATATGAGACAAAAATTAGATCATTGGAATTACATTTAGACACAGTTAAAGCAATGTGAAATATGAACTAGCCCTAAATCTATGTTTGGATGCTAAGAAAGCGAAAGAAGAACAGAGAAAAGGTAAAATCCAATGGTCTCCGTCGCTAATTTAATTCTGACTCAGATGCATATCAGTCTTGAAGGTCAAACATTCACTCAAAAGTTTCCGATCAATTCTTCTTTGTTCTTTCATTTTCTCGGCAGCCAAAAAAATGTAAAATCGTTTTGGGATTATTATCAGAAATCAATAACATAAAAAAGTAAGAGTAGAGTAATTTGCTAATAAGTAGCTGATAAGTAATTCAAACTCAGATGCATAACAATCTTGGAGGTCAAACATTCACTCAAAAGTTTCCTATCAATTCTTTTTCTTTTTTCTTTCATTTTCTCAGCGCCAAACAAAATGTAAAACAGTTGTGCAATTATTATCAGGAATCAATAACATAAAAAAGTTAAGAGTAGAGTAATTCGCTAACCTTCAATGATCGATTCTTGAGGCGAACGGAGCTCTGAGGAAATCTGAATTCTTCGTTTTGTTTGGGAAAGAGAAACAATGGAGACTTGCCAGAGGTACTGTGCTGAAAAGCTATGTGTCATAAGGAAATGTGCAGAGCTTGGCAATTAAAATATAAAATTTTCATTTAAGTATCTAAAGTATTTTTTCATCGATAAGTATTTAAAATATTATTTTTTATTAAAATAGGTACTTAAGAGTGTTTTTTGTTCAAAGTAGTTATCTAAAGTATAATTTTGTCAAAATAGATATTTAATATATTTTTTAATCAATATCACATGCCAACTTTTAGGAACCTATATAAAAAAATTATATTTTAGGTATTTATTTTGACAAAAAAATACTTTAGATACCTACTTTTAGGGCTGGACGTTTGATTGAGTCGAGTCAAAAAACTTTGAGTTATTCGAGTTTGCAAGTCCTATTTTACGATTCAAACTTTATTTGAAATTTTTTTGAGTTGAGACGAGTTTCGAGTTTCTGTACAAATTTAATTGTACATATATATTTCTTCGTGTGTATATATATATATATATATATATATATATATATATATATATATATATATATATATATATATATGCATATATTTAGGGCTAGACGTTGCACATATTGATTCAAATTTATTCATATTTTCACATATGATATACATAACATATTAGACATAATTGATAGAATCGACTCGAACTTGAAAATTGATCAACTAACTAATAAAAATTTCGAGTTATTCGAATTTCCATTTCATAACTCAAACTTTATTTGAAATTTTTCTGAGTCGAGTCGAGTTTATGAAATTACGAGTCAAGTCAAAACGAGTCGGTTTTTTCACCTCGAGTCGAGTCAAATAATTCGCTTTTTTCGAGTCGAATTTTTCCCACCCTACCTACTTTGACCAAAAATATATCTTATGTACTTATTTTGACCAAAAAATACTTTATGTACCTAAATGAAAAAATTAATACACTTTTAAGTACTTATTTATTATACAAGCCAATAAAAAAGATACATATCCCTAATTGTTTAAAGGCATAATGCCAAAAAAATGTCACTAACGTTGACTAAATAATCATTTTGGCTTTTTTTAAAGCAATTTAATCCTTAACGTTTCATTTTGGCTCAAAATGGCTCATATGCGGATGAAAATTGTTAATCAACTAACGATAAACAACTTGAAATTACTTGACAGAATGACACATTAGAAGAAAAAAATATTTTTATAATTTATACAAATTTTTAAAATTATTTTTTGACTCATGTGTCATTCTGTAAAGTCGGCATATTTGTCTATATGACACTGTTATCGCGGTGTGCACTGCCATGTAGGTTTGTCACGTCATTTCAAGCCACTTATCATCCGTTGACTAACAGTTTTCATCAGCAGAGAGGCCATTTTAACTCAAAATGAAAAATTGAGAGTTAAATTGCTTCAAAAAAAATAAAAAATAAAATAACAATTCAGTAAAATATTAGGGGCATTTTTTTAACATTGCGCCTTGTTCCAAATATACATACTATATACTTACCCATATATGTTTACTTCAAATCATTTAGTTATGAGTTTAGTAATAAATAAACTATTTTTTCTTCTAAAAGTTATAAACATGTTCAACTAAAACGTGTCGTTTAATATTAGACATGAATAATGATATGACATGATATAACAATAATTTTAGTCCTTAAATTTTTATAGTCTATTAATTTGTTCTCAATTCAAAATAATGCAATAAATTTGACAACTCAATTTATAATTTTAATATCTTTTTTCTTCTCCTAAATTGTTTGTTCTCTCATAAATTTTATGTTTTTTTTTTGTTATTTTTTGGTATCATGATAGTTTAATAGTAACTTGCAGATGTTTTATGATAGAATGTTGCAATCCAACTACTATTTTAATCTTATGGTTCACTCGCTTTGTCAATATCATAAAAAATTAAATTGATGAGATTTTTAAATATGAATTGTTAAATTTATTGAATTGTTTCGAATTATGACACAAATTAATAAAATGTATAAGTTTTAGAGGTTGAAAATGTTATTATATATGGTCGCATTAGACGCTTGTTTTATTTAATGACAACATGACATATTTATAACAATATTTTAATTGAATAAGGAAAAAACTTTGATACACAGGTTATGTAAACTAAAGTTTATACGTGCCTTTTAGTTTTAGGTGTTATGGTTTTAGTTTAGCGTTTAAGTTGAGGGGTTTAGGTTGTAGGGTTTAGCATTTAAGGTTAGTGTTTAGAATTTAGGGTATAATGATTAGGTTTTAATTTTTAGGGTTAGAGTTAAAATTTTAAGATTTGAGGTTTATTGTATAAATATGTAGACTTGTGTAAAATTAATTTTACACAGACTGTGTATTAAAAATTTTCCCAATAAATAATATGTTTATAATTTTAAGAAGAAAAATGACATGTTTGTCATCAAACCTATATTAAATGACATTTGGTGTAGTTCCTTAAATTTTATTTATTAAATAATTTTAAATTTATTTTTTATCAACTTTATGTTTAATATTGTTTTAGTTAATATTTTTTAATTAAAATTAATGAAAATTTAATTAGTTAATCTAGAAAGAGTCAGCCATAAGGATGTGGAAAATAGTCGGTGAGAGTAAGGGGTGATAATGAGTCTGACCGGCTCGCGAGTAACTCGGGTTCGGCTCGGTCAAAGCTCGACTCGAGTGAGCTTGACTCAGTTTAAGACCTTAACAAGACGAGCTGAGTCAACCCAAGCTCGGCGGCTCGGCTTGAAAAGCTCGTGAACAGGCTCGGAATAATTATATATATTATATATATGATATATATGCACTAAAAGTAATCTCTTTAGCAAAAGAAAAAATAAAATAAATTAGGGAAAATTCACTAAAAGTAAATTAACTAAAATAAATTGAGCATTTTCCTTAGTTGGTTGTTCTTTGATTTTGCATTTTCATTGATTATGTGTATGTATTGTAAAAATATTTCTTAGTTATTTGTATTAATCTAATTTTTTGGCACTGTTTTCTCCTTTCTCGACATTGAATTTCGTTTTAGTGTTGGTTATGAAATAGGCTTTTAACGAGGCCCCATTTTTATAAAAAATTATAGCAAAATTGTTCATTTCGAGCCGAGCCCAATATTATTGTTTTCGAGCCGAACTCGAACCTAAAATTTCGAGTTCGACAAGCCTTCAGCCTGAACCGAGCCCAATAATATTATTTTCGAGCCGAACCTGGTCAATCAATTATCTAATTTAATTGGTGCATATAAGATAAAAAATTAAACGATTCAAATTTACCGACTAACCAATATAATTTACTAACAATTAACAAAACCCAATTTTAAACATTCCTACCAGTGGCGGATCCTCATATTGTCTTGGGTGGGCACGTGCCCACCTTGGAGACTAAATTTCTCATATTAGTTATCTATTTTATTGATTGTCCCCACTCTGAAATTTTAATTGTGCTCACCTTCGAATGATCGAAATAAACCAAGAGGAGGTGAATTGGATTTTTAAAGCTTTTGGTGGTGGAATTGACAAATAAAAATGGTAACCAAGGAATTTTAGAGTGGTTCAAGTTCCAATCGAACTCTACATCCACTACCTTAGCTTCACTAAGGATTTGCAACAATTCCACTAATTGCTCTTCCCCTTTTCTAGGCTAAGGGGGTAACCGTTACAATTTTCGGTCAAATTTTCTACCCAAAATTAGACACAATCCTCACACAATAGAAACAAAGAAGTTGTTGGCTAAAACAAGTATCTCTCAATACACAATATAGCCCAATTACAAGCACTCAACCCAATTGAAATGATAAGAATGAAAAATAGAATTAGGGTTACAAGACAATAATGGGATTTAGGCACAAATGCTTAGATTTGATGTTTGAATGTTTGCTTTTGGATCAATAGTTGTTGTTGAAGCTTTTAGAGGTCCCTTTTATACATTCTCATTGAATTCTAGCTGTTGTGGTTGATGCATTCATCAATAGAGCCGTTGGGGATGTTATCTTCCCTCCATAAATGCAGTCTGCAACCAACCGTTTCGAAACGCCCGACCTTGTTTCGAAACAGACCAAAATAGAAAAAGCCGTTGGGGTGCATTAAAGAGCCCGTATCGAAATGGTTAGACTTGTAACCCCCTCGTCCCGGTCTGGCCGGATGACCGGTCCAAGTAGGCTACACGGGGAAAACCGATGTGAAACTCGCTAAGGTTCCACCTCGGTTAGCAACCCTAGAAAATTTGTTTTAATTTAATCTTCTCTAGAGGCACATTTAAATCCTATGTGATCACGACAGCGGAAAGATTCGAGAAGGACATGCAACTGGACACAAAACAGCAAGTAAACGATCCAATTTTAACTTATTAGGCATGTCGTTTCGAAACACCATTAAGGTGTATCGAAACACCTTGACTTGGTCAACAGCCCCAAGTCCACACAAGAAGGTCGTATCGGAACGGAGGTCAACCGTTCCGAAACACCCTCAACGGTTAACTTCTCATGGTCAACGAGATATTGGCCATTCCGAAACACCTAGACCCGTTTCGAAACCCCAACATATCGACAATTTCTCAGATTTCCAATAGCCAAAGTGTTCCAAAACTTGTTTCGAAACAGGGGTTCACAGTGGCCAAACCGTATCGAAACGAGTTCCGATACGGGGTCCCTGAAGCCATACCCGTTCCGAAACAGCCCAGCCCGTTTCGAAACACTGGTTGTCTGCAAATTTCCAAAGCCAACATTTGACGCCTCCAAACAACCACAAAAGCCCTAAACGACTCCAAGAAGCACACATCGTTTACAAACATATTCTAGAGGCATGGATCCTATGGCAAAACATACTCGATTCACACAAGGCATAAGATGAGGCATCCATACAAGGCATTCACACAAGGGCAATAAGCTTCAACAAGGCTAACACTTAGATAAAACAAGATAGGCAAAACCAACATGGTTTACAAGCAAGGCTTTCATCCCAAAAGCCAAATTAACAAACATATAAAAGGAGTCTAACATGCTCCTACACAACAACATAACATACTTCAAAAGGCTCAAACAACGACACCTATCCCATTGCTTTACTATTACAATCTTTCAATTTAAGGATCATACTTGAGTTAACCGTAAGCAACACTTGGAGGCATTTCCTTGCCTGTGCCACCCACAAGCTACTGATCTGCATTGTCGAACAAAAAGGAGAGTAGGCATAAAAGCTTAGTGAGGGTGTGCTCATAAAACAAACCTTCGACAATGCAGGGTCCAAGCACGAGCAACTACCATGATGAAATGCATGATCTTACCTCCGATCCACGAGAGCCAAATTAAACATGAGGCATGAACATATAATCAACATTATGACATGTTCAACAACTCATAAGCTCAACTTACAATAATACATATATCAAGGTATTAACCACAACATATATCGATTCATAATAGAAATCACATTTCATATCATATTGGCATATATGTACAATCTCATATTAGCACCTAGCTATGACTCAAATACGCGGATAACATGTTGGAACGCATTTCCAACATAACCATTACCTGCGGTGGGATTACACTCATCACCGGTTCTCGCGGAGGGAATTCCACTCATCCTCACGCCCCGTCGATGGGATTCCACTCATCACCGACTAATATATAAACATTTCTAGTGGAATATTACATCACCGCACTCTCGTGTGCACACTCATCCTTAACGCTACCAAGGCCACACGCGACTTTGACTCTCGTGTGCACACTCATCCTAATGATCGATCATTGTACCCAAGCATACCAGTGCCAATATTAAATAAATCCACAACCTTTCATAACATCAATTTCAATATAATTTCCGTGCTTAGCACGTACTCACCATGATCCTCAAAATCATGCAACCACCTCATGACCTCATTTCACAAACCAACACTACATGTATATCATCCAAACAATTATCACACCATATTTCACACATACGTATATCCACATTTTATTTGTCATCAACATGCATATAACAATGCATTAAGCCATGCCTCAACATGCGTGTATATCACATTATACATAATCATCATAATACAAAACATCATGAGGCATAACATCCATTAAAGAGTTCATCCAAGGTCTCTAACTAAAGATTAGGATTAGGCTACCACCCTAATCCTAACTCTAGGTGGGTCTACCAAGCCCAACCTAGTCCACATGCTTGAAGCAACCACTTAAAAACCAAATTTAAAAATATTAACCACTCACCGACAGTTCCAAGCTCAACCATACTAGCCGATCAAGCTTCAAACGATTTCGGATTTGTTCCCGAGGCTTCACCAACACAAAATCTCGCTTCTAATCACCTCAATACAATCAAAACAACCTCAAATCAATCCACCAATTAATGTAGCAAACCCGGAAAACTAATCAAGCATAAAACACATGATTTTTAAGCCAAGAACAACCTCAAAACACCAAACCCGAGCAGCCCTTGTACCCAGCCCAAAACTTGTGATTTCAACACATTTAACACCTCCAAATGCTTCCAAAACAACCCCCAACTATTACCCTAACATCAACCCTCAAATTCCAACACAAACCATACCCAAAACTCATCTAAAAACCCTCCTAAAACCCCACCAAAACCCAATTTCGAGAATTCTTATAAAACACCTCAAAAATTATATATGTTGGACCATTTGATTCATAAACATCATATCTAACAATAACAAATCAAAAGCTTTAGTAAAAACCCATAAAGCTTTAACCTTTAGCTTAAAACTTTGAAAAACCCAAATGTAAAATACATAGTTTTAGTGAAATCTAAAAATACCAAAAAGTAGAGGGTAGCAAGGCCAAGTCAAAACTATATTTACCTTTCAAAAAGCTCAAAGGATGAAGAAGAAAGGAGGTGGAAGAGTGAGGTGAAGAGAAGCCCTCTTCTTCACGTTAGAAAATGAAAATGGAGAGGAGGATGAAGATGAGCACATGTCTTCATCTTTTGTTCTATTTTTAATTCACCCAAAAATTCATATTTACAACTATGTAATTAATGAATGGCCAAAACCCACATCGCCTAAAGCCCATGAATTTGGACTTAGAAGATAGGCCCAACATAGTTTTAAATATTTTGAAATTCTGAGGCCCATGAAGATATTTTATTATTTAAATTATAAAACTGAACCCGAAATAATATTAAAATATTATTTTCTCTCGGTCCCCAAACCCGGGTGTTACAAGACTTGTTTCGATACGCTAAGAGCCGTTTCGAAACTCGTTTCGAAACATTTTTGCCACTGTTAAGGACCGTATCGAAACGGATTGAATCGTTTCGATACGCCTTAACGACTTATGAAAAATCAGTTAAAAACTTTATAACGGTCATATTTTTAAATCTGATTGAATACCGTTTCGAAACATTGGATGTCGTTTCGATACGGTGTCTCGATGTTCTTAAGCCGTTTCGAAACTCGTTTCGAAACAAGGGTTGACAGTGTTGAAACCATTTCGATACCCGTTCCGAAACATGAGTTCACAGTTTCAAAAGTGTTTCGAAACGCCTAAGGCCGTTCCGAAACGGTGACTCGAAAATCACTGTTTTAGCTTCAAGAACACTTAGAAAACTTTTGATAAAATTAATTTTTAACTTAGGCATTTTCTCTTAAACATGTAGAGAAGTTTGAGGACTTAAAAATTCGTTTTCACATTTTCAATTTAGTCATTAAATTCTTTAGTTATATCAAAATCAAATTATCGGTTTCACAACATAAGTAATAACTTGTTCTTTCTTAGAGTCCAAAAATAATTTATTTGAGTTTAGTTCATTTATTCAACATATAGAAGTATATTTCAATTACTATTTAAATTTTGTTTTACAAAATTTCAAGAGTTCAAGACCTTTTGTTCTTTCTCTTGCAAGTGTAGCTGCAATATAAATAGAGTTATTTTTTATACACAAGCTGTGTAAAAAAATTTACACAACACTTCATATTTAAACTATAAAATCTAAAACCTAAATCTATGAGCCTAAAACCCTAAAACATAAACCTTAAACCTTAAACTCTAAATTCTAGCCATAAACCTTAAATTCTACACCTTACACACTAAACTCATAAACTCTAAAATTGAAAGACTTGTGTAAGCTAAAGTTTACACATGCTTATGTATCAAAGTAGGAAATAATCAATTATTTAGTGAATTTATGTTTACCTTTTTTTTCTAACTTTAGATTTTGAGTTAGAGATTAACTTAATTGATAGTAAAAGTAGGAAGATGACTTTATGAATTGATGATTTTTTATATTAATTTCGCTAAATTAATTTAAAGAAGACATTTTTGTTATTGTTTTTTATTAATTGAATATAAACTGATAATAGGCACAAATTGAGTTGTTACGAATTTGGTGTAGCCTTATAGGTATTATATATCACATTTAAATTGTAATTTAAAAAAATTTGATTCATTAATGTGTTTTTGTGGCTAACATAAATTGTATGCTTTGTATTGTACGCAAACACCATAACATAGAGGGAATCAAATGTTTGCATAAAATTGTCCACATCATGAAGATGTTATATATATTCATCTTTGTAAGTTGTAACAGATGACATTGTTTTATTCTTTTAAACAAACTTTAAATTATACACTATTAACCATAGTGGTGGATTTACCATATCATCAGGGCAGACAAGTTATTTACACCATTATTTTCCGATTTATTGATGTTTGCATTAATAACATATTTACACCGTTGTAAATGAGCATTGAACTTATTTACACGTAGTTGCTTATGTTCGCGGACATATGAATGAACATGTTTGCTAATGTTAAGCAAACTTGTTCTCGAACGTTAAACAAGTTCGCAAACGCTAAACGAACATGTTCGCAAAAACTAAAAAACCGAGCTCGAATACACTAAATAATAAACTAACTGAGTTCGAACATGATGTTAATATATGTATGCTCACCCTCCAAAAATTACTGTAGTTAGAATTTTTTTAGGATTTTTTGATATATTATATTTTAGAACTATATCGATAAATTAATAAAATTAAATATTGATTTTTCATTTTTTAAATTAAATTACTTTTTAAGCTTTCAATTTTAAAATTAATAAAAATAAATATTTTTTGTTTTTATAATTTAATTACATTTTAGAACTCTATTCACTCTAAAATTAATCAATTTATTCATTGTAGTTCAATGTTGACTTTGTTTTTACTTGTGTCGAATGGTTCACTAGGTCGCTTGGCGAAGGTATTAGATAAATTAGTCATTATTCTTCAATTTTGAGTTTAAATACTTAATAAAACCTTATATTTTTAAAATTAAATAATTTGGCCTATTCTGACATTCGATTCTAGTTTCGTCCTTGGTTAAAGTGTTCCAATTTTACAAACACAACTAAAAGGGTGATTCATACTCTTTTGATGGATAATTCTACAGTAAATGACATGTACCGCAATGTACTATTCATATGTACCTAATGTACTATTAACTGTTTTAATTAGTTTTGAAATCCTAAGAACCGAAAGTTTTATTATCCCCTTTTAGAATAAAATCTTAAAAAATAATTTTTATATTACTTTTTAGATTTTCTTTTATTTTTAATTCTAAAAAATTAAACTTTATTTACTATAATAATTCCTAGATTCATTTTTAATTTAAGGGTAAAGTTCACAAATGGTCACTAAACTTTGATCAATTAATCAATTTGGTAACAAAACTTCCAATTGCTTCAATGTTACCATCAAACTTTTAGTTTTGTTTCAATTTGGCCACTGACCCGTTAACAACCGTTAAAAGGGTAATGTAGCTGTTAAAATATTTTGTATAATAACACATTTAGTCCTTCATGTTAACACATTCAAACAATTTAGTCATAATTCGAAAGAAATAATAAATTTAACCCTCATTATTTCAATTTAACATTATTTTTAGTTAAAGATGATTTAATATTTTATTTTGATCCCATCAAATTAATTTTCCAACAATCTCTTTTTTTGTGGGTCCAGCTTGATATTTGTACCATTTAGGTGACATGTTGTCACTGTAAAGTTGATTTAGCCAAACACTGAAACTGAAACCACATAATAATGGCATTCTACTTACAAGTATTTCATTTTGGTCCAAATGAGATGTTGGACTCGTAGATGTGGCTGATTTTACCTTGGAAGCTAATTTCTTAAATTTTTGACATGGGAGGTTGTGCTTTGTTACTCGTCTCTCCCCTAACCCTTACTTGCTACTTTTGTCAAAACGGTGAATCCCAAAGTTGCCATAGCTCACAACTGCTGCTGCCGGAGATGCTGCCTGTATGTCAAAGTGGTAATGAGAGGATGGATTGGGTATGGCTAGGATTGTGAGGGACAAGATAACATTAGTTATAATTGAAGGATCAGTATCTCTAATTAAAAATAGGGTCAAATTGAAATAATGAGGGTTCAATTTATTATTTCTTTCGAATTATGACTAAATTGTTTGAATGTGTTAACATGGAGGACTAAATGTGTTATTATACAAAATATTTTAATAGCTATATCACCCTTTTAACCGTTGTTAACAAGTCACTGGGTCAATGGTCAAATTGAAACAAAACTAAAAGTTTAATGGTAACATTGAAACAATTAAAAGTTTAATTATCAAATTGAATAGTTGATCAAAGTTTAATGACCATTTGTAAACTTTACCCTTAAATTAAAGTGATTGTAAGAATTATTATATTAATAATACGTTTAATTATTTTTTTGAATTAAAAAATAAAAGAAAATTTGAAAAAATAATATAAAAAATATTTTTTTTAAGATTTTATTCTAAAAAGGATATAACACTTTCGGTTTTTAGTATTTCAAAACTAATTAAAACAGTTAATAATACATTACGGTACAAATGAAACATTGTGATACATGGTGTTTACTGTAGAATTATCCATGTTTTGATATACGATAATAATTAATAAATTTGACGGATATTAATTTTTATTTGTAGTATTTCTATTATTAATGTACACGTTAATTACTAAAATTAATTAAGCAAAGATATTAATTATAATTGGTCTGATAAGATAAGGTGTTAGGTAAAAATCCTTAAGCATATTGTAAGGATTGGATTTTATAATATTTGATTTAAATTAATTAATTAATAGATCTCGATAGATATAAAAAATTAATTAGACGAAGATAAAAAAGAGAATGTATGATTAAGACAAAACTGAATAATTATAAGATTGCTTACCGCTGATTAGCCGTCTCAAAGTTCCACTTCCTTACGCCTTCCATTTACACCACGTGACACGCGAGGCTTTTTGTACTTGAATAAATAAATTAAAAACAACTTTATTATAAAATTACACTTTATTATATTTTTATAGTGAATACGTTTTGTTTTTCGCATTCCTATACATGTTAGCGAGATTTTATATTAGGAGTCGCGAACATGTAAAATTTTAAAATAAAAAATATATAAATAATTTTAAAAATATTCTATAACATATACGAATTTTAAATTTTTAGAAAGTAGGGTAACCGTTCCGTGCATCCATGCCAAGGTGCATAGACATGTTGTGTATTGGGAGGAAGAATTGTTTTGGGCTATTGATCACTTAAAAGGGTAAATCCTTAATTGTTTTTTCTCTTAAAATTGCATGAAGTTCCTTTGTGTATAGCATCAAGGGAATTGTTAGAGTTCGATCCCAACATAAGTGTATAGATATGCGTGACAATGTGAATGTATAATTTTAGGTCGAGTGGAAGATTTTGAATTAACCCCTTATAAGGAATGTTATGTTCATTGTAGCAGTTTGTTGCTTCTTTTGAATAATAATACATTTCATAAAAAAAAACATCTAAATCTACGTATTTTTTGTGAATCTAAGATTTTGTTTTTTTTTTTTACTTTTATTTCTAGGAACTTAATCTCTTTAAGTTTTTAGCTTTGGAAATTCAAGTCCATTTATTATTTTTATAAACTTTATTTAATCCGATGTTGTCACATTTAAAAAATGCTAATTTGACAATCATATAACAAAAAAATGATATCGTACTGAACCAATATTTAACAAAAAAAATTTATCGGAAACAAATATAACAAAAGATTTTTAAAGAGGTTTATAATTGAACTTAAATTTTTAAATTTTAAGAATAGAGGAGATAAATTACAAATGTACAAGAAAGTATTTAGCGCCCCTGATGTTTTTTTTAATTTTAATTAAATCCTTCAATTCTTTTTTGAAGAATCTTGTCTAGACAATCAATTTTATTTTTAAAAATTTAAGTCTATTTTTCCAAGATTTACTCATAGGCTTGTAAACGAATCAAATTAACACAAACGATGGTGTATTCATGTTCGTTCGTTTAATTATAACCGAACAAATGAACAGACACGGACACAAAATTTCTTGTTTGTGTTTGTTCGTTAAGGAATGTAGCTTGTTCGTGTTCATTCGTTAAAATAATAAACGAACATAAATAACATATATAATATGTTAAATATTTAATAATTTAGGTTAATTCGATTATTTCAATTAATTAACCGATTCTAAATCGAATTAACCAATAATTGAACTTTGAAAAAAACACTTGATCATTAGCCGAAACCTAAAATTATCTAAAAGATTAACCAATTTTGTTTTGGTTCGGTTTAACCAAACAATGAACACCCCTAGCTAATAAGAAGGAAGTTTTTAACGAGTCATAAAATAGAACTTGTCAACTCGAATAACTCGAAATTTTTTCACTCGACTCGACTCGATCTAATGCTCACCCTTAGAGATATGTGAATAAATTTAAACGAACATAAATGAACGAACGAGCCCTTTGTTCGTGTTCGTTCATGTAATTAAACAAACATAAAATCTTGTTCATGTTCGTTCGTTTAATAAGTAACTGAACATAAATAAACTTCTCGTTAAATTTTTCACGAACGGTTCGTTGAACTCCCGGTTAGTTTACAGCCTATATAGTCACGTGGATTTACACTTTGTTAATGGATACTTCATATAGTCTAAAGGTTTTTCCCCCTATAACATTTAAATTTTAAGAAGCTACCGAATCGCAGCCTTTCTAGATGTCCCCAACTTCCATCATCCGCAGCCATTCCCTTGCCTAACCCACCAATCAAAATTAAAAACCATGCTTAAATATCACAGCCCCTCACCGAATCACTCGCATCTTCTACTCACCGTTTTCATACACAACCAACCGACGCCATAGCTGAAACCTTTCTCTTTATTCAAATCTTTCCCTCTACATTTTCTTCATGGGGTTTCCAACTATTGGGTCGGATTTCACCTTACCAGAACCCGTCCTCCACGTGATTTCGGTACTCAATTTCATTCTTACCCGCCTCGGGCTCTCCGATTTCCTCCAACCGGACATTGTTTGGCCGGAGAATCCGCCCCGAACAACATCCGAATCCGCCCCACTGATCCGGAGGAAGAGCCTCCCTGTTGTAAAGTTCGAGGAGCTTTTCGTCGGAAAGGAACCGCCGGAGAACTGTGCCGTTTGCTTGTACGAGTACGAAGGAGGGGAAGAAATCATGTTGTTGAAGAACTGTAGACACGTTTTCCATGTGGAGTGCTTGGACCGTTGGATGGATCACGATCAGTACACGTGTCCACTTTGTAGGACACCGATTTTTAACAATAATTTTGATGGGAAAAAATTCTGAGAAATTCTCATAAACAGGTTTACGAATTCCATGGGAATTGTTTCTTAATGGAGTAGTGTGAGTGATCCATAACAAATGAGTTTGAATACAATAAATAGAGAATAGTGGTGAAGGGAAAGGCTATTTGAGCTTCTTACTGAAGTCGGAGAGCTGGAGGAGCTGAATTCTGGGAATATTAGCTGCTTCGTCCCTCTCTTTTTGAGTGTTATATCCCCAGTCCCCTGTTCACATCAATCCATTTCATTTATTAGCAATACACACACACACTATTTATCAAAAAATCTATTTTCTATCTGAATTACATAGTAATTTCTATTGAATATTTAAATCTGTCCTCCAAGTTTAAACATTAGTCAAATTAGACTTTCTTCTTCCTAAATTTTGAGGTTAAATAGCTAAGAAGCTCTTATAACATGGAATTTAACAATTTAGTTGCTTCCGGGTTCCGACGTTTGATCTTAGTTCCGTTTCTATATATAATTCCGTTAAATATTTTTACTTTTTTAATACAAATAAGTATAAAACAAAATCAAAAATAAATATGTGAGTATGCTTATCGAAATTGTTAATAAATAAAATAGACTCAGATGTCCAACTAGGGAAGGATCTTAGTATAACAAGTTGAGGGGCTCAATTTAAAATTTTCAAAAGTTTACAGGGAGGGGACTTAATCAAAAATATTTTAAAAAATAAAAATTTAATGAGAATTTTAAAATTTTTGAGGGACCCAAATTAAAAATTTTCAAAATCTTAATGGACCAGAATGTAAATTGTTCAAAAAAAATTGGGGGAGGCAGGGTTCCTCAGGCCCTCACCACCACCACCACCCGCCCCTCTGTCCAACACCATCTTACAAGGAATAAAACAAAACGGATTCAGATATTCGGCATAATCTACATCAAAACCAAAAGGGGTTTGTGTGAGGGATAAAACAACTTACAATTCTTGAATTTGGCAACTTTCACATTAATCCCTAAACTTTGGTTTTTTGGTTATTTTGATGATGTGGCTCTCCAAGATTGTCCACGTGTCATAATACCAAAGTGTCACATGATAAAAAAGACTAGGAAATTGAAAAAAGTTGCCAAATCCGAGTACTAAAAGTTACTTTTATCCCTTCTGATAAAAGATATCCAATGGTTTGTAGATAAATTTGCTCTAAATATGTTGTGAATGGTAAAATCTAATATCGGACTCCGCAGTATCCGAATTCATAGAAAACAAATCAAATAATGTTTACCTAAATACAAGTTCCATCCATCTAATTCTGGCTCTTTGATGACATTCTTCAGGGTTGCAAGCCGATCTTCCACAAAGCTAGTCAAATGAATAGTTGAATCCGTTTCAGTAAAATTAGAAACCAAACAGGAAAAAAGGGTAAAATATGCCAATGATAAGCAATGAACATACTGTAATTTCATCCCCTGGTGTTCTGGTCTCAGTTGAAGTTGCTTCAGTACTTTAACCTTGGGCCTGGTCGAATATGAGAATACCCTTAGTATTGTAAGCAAAGCAGGAACAGAATTCCCCAAATACTAATCAGATGAAGACTAACCCGGTTCCCAAGCCATATATCCTTTCAGCCGGGATAGTTACTCCAGCAAGTTCTCGTAACAAAGCATCCGCAAACCGGCCCTGAAGTCAGGCAGAAGGAAAATTAACAGTCAAAGATGGTGAAGAACCAAAGAAATTTATTAACAGGCGCAGGAAGAATTGACTTGTATAATAAGGTCAACCATCAAATTTGCATCATCTGTTACTACGAGAGCTGAAAAAGACTTGTGACTGATCTCAACTTGGATACTTTCATACATCCAACCTTGATTTTCATTTTATATTCCGGAGATTGGATCAAACTACATATATCCACAATGTTTGCCACTTCATATTGATAGCAAGCTTGTTCTCGTGTGTAGTCGTGTGTGCGCGCGTGAGACAGAGAGAAGGGAGTGAGAGACAAACAAAGCAAAGAAACCCACAGCACCTGTTTTGTGGTGACTATATATATAGTCGAGCTTGCGAATTTAAGGGCATCAGGGACACCTGGATAAAACCTGCAGCATAAGCATCTTGTATTAACATATGATAATCAACTCAATGCTTGATACAAAAAATGTCACTAAAAAGATTTCACTCTTAAAGCATGTAACATAACGGGTTTAACATCTGGTGTTACTAGTTAGGCTCTCTTTTGCTTTACATTTGAGTCATAAATTTAGGAATTGGTTTTTTAACAAATTTGGTAAGCATATTCACATAAAACACTTTAGGTTCGTTGATATTGCCTATAATGGAAACATTGCATCTCTGGTCTAACTCAAACATAATAAGCTCTGATTAAAATACCTATTTGCGCCAATCCAAGTAGCCAAGTCGTTATCTATCCATTCATCCCTAACCTTTCCAAAAAGATCAATTAAAGCATCCCTGTTTTCATCCCATTCTTCCATGATTACGGGCTTTATTTTTGACCAGTTCTCTAAAATATCTTCAACAGTTAGTCCCTCTGCAACCTAGCAAATTGAACCACAGACATTAGGTTCAGATTAGTATTATAGAAAGAAATCAAATTAAGAATAAAGTAAATGAATGATAGTGAATCTTAGATACTCTATCGAAAAGATAGCTTCAAGGCAGAGTCATGGGCATTATTTATACACCCACCGAAGATGTCCGAATAGAAGGTAATCTACTCTCCAGCAACAACCTCACGAGTAGCAAATTCTCATATCCTGTTTCGACAACAGGTCGCACCTGCCACATTATAAACATTGGTTTCAACATAGAAGTCTTTCACAAATTCCAAATTTAACTGAAACAAAAACTATCACCCCAAAAATGAACAGCAGTTCTTTTTATGTTACAATATTTTGTAGCTTATCTCCTATAAGTTCAGAGGTGCTTCAAAAGTTGATTATTTATGCTTGTGCAGTAGCTAAATTAGCCTCAATTAAGCACATTCACCTAGTACAAAATGAGTTTAATTCTCATGCTTGACTTCAAACTTGATTATGTATGCTCAAGCTCAATTTCATAGTGAAAATTTACAGTACTACTAAAAAATATAAAAACTTCATTAAACTCACAATCTACTCAAGTAACTTGATAGCTCGAGCTCAACTAGACAATGACTGTACCGAATTTAATTTTTCTCAAGCTAACTTGAGCAGTTTACAAGCACACTTATCTCGTTTAAACCTCTAATCATTATCATACCCTTCCCCGAATATGATTAGACACATGGATATTGGCACAAATACTTCAGAGAAAGGAAGAATCCAAGTAACACAGAAAGAAACCATTCAAATGAAGTGAAGAATTAAGATTGGGTGTAAACAGTGGGCAAAACCCGTAAGTCTTCCAATTTAGAGTTAAAATTCTTTGTTTCCACCCCGCGCAGCCTCAAAAAAATGAAACAAAATGGTAGAAACCCTTAAAAATTCAAATTCAAATTCAAAGTCCTTCGAATCAAGAACAACCGAATCACTCAACTAATCAATTGGGGGAAACAATCAAGAGCTTACAATATGCATCTGATCAACAATCCAATCTTCCAATACCGTATCAACACCGTCAAACAAATCCGGCCATCTCACTTTAGCAGCCTGTAAATATGAAAGGAAAAAAAAAGAATTTTTCAAAACACACACACATACACGAAGAATTGGATCATAAAAGCAATGGCGATGAGAGTAGAAGAGAGCTGACCTTGACGGCAGAGATGGAACTTTCTCCACAGCTATCGCAGAGAACTCCATCAAAGTCCAGAGCGTATAAATCTCCCATTTCCCTTTTTTTTCCTCGCGTTTTCTCGGCTGGGATTCTGGAGATAATCTACCGGCAAATTCGTTTTTCACGCCCGCCACTCATCTGTTTGTATATAACGACACGAATACCAAATGCGGCGTTGCTTTCCATCCAATTGTAATACGCCACGTGTCCATCTAGTGTTTCTTGTTTTATTTTAGCACACCCACTGTTTGAAAACAAGCCTAAACTTTTTTTTCTTGAAAATTAAATTTTATTTGATTATAGGTAAATTACTTTTTCCCCCAATTATGGATGTATTTTGTTTTGTTAACTCAACTTTAAAATTTTATTATTAAATTTAATTTGTTTCTACGCTCAACCCTTAAGTGTCTAATATCAACATCAAAATGTTACATTTTTCGTTTTTTATGTTTGATTTTTACAAAAAAAAAAATGATTTAACCACGAAAACTTGCGTGCATCTATTTTTTTTTTACCTCTGGGAGCCGCCTTATACAAGCTGGTTTGGCCGATGGCTGACGCAAGGTCTGCGATTTAACCACGGGAACTTGCGTGCATGCTTTGAAAGACTGCCTCGCTACTGCAACATGAGTTTTATATCCTTTGTTGTTTCATTGTGGAATATCTGAAACCGCAGGAACTTCAAGGTACATGAAAATGTATTGCAGCCAGTTCCGATAGTCATTTTTAATGCCTCGCTACTGCAACTGCAACATGAGTTTTCTTTGGCTAGTGCGACCCATTTTCGACCACGGCTAATTGCTCGGCAACCGGTTTGGTGCAAGCCGTTGATGGGGGCTGTGAAAATTAATGTGGACGGATTGTATCTAGTTACATCAGGGAGAGCCGTGATTGGGGGAGTTGCACGTGATCATGATGGTTTTGTTCTGGCCGGCTTTGCAAGGGAGTTGACGGGTGCACACTCGACAATGACTACAGAAGCTTGTGCATTCATTGAAGGTATTAAGCTTGCAATTCAAAATGGATGGTCTGAGGTTGTTACTGAAGGAGATGTTCTGAGTATTGTCCATCGACTTTCCAACTCATCGCCGGACTTATCAACGGCTGATGTGCATCTTCATGAAGCACATCAGCTATTACAATTTACAAGCCTTCCTCGGTTTTAGTATACATTATGTTTATCGTGTGCCAGGGCCGGTCTTGAGTTTTTGGAGACCCGGGGCAAACTTAAAAAATAGGCCTTAAATTGAGGATTTAAATTGTAGTTATAGTTACAGTCGTATTTTCGGTTGTGTTGTGTTTATCATGATTGTGGATATAATAGATGTTATTTTGTTTATTGCGAGTATCGCGGTTATGAATTTTTTTTAGTAACATATGCTATTGTGGACATAATGGTTCCACGTATCGCGGTTTTAGATGATGCCACTACCGTCCTATAACGATCATTGTTGTGGTTGCATGCCGCTATTTAAATCTTTGTCGCTAATAGCAAGTAATGAAAGAAATTAAATTTTAAGAGTTGGTCCATCGTAACAAGTATTGAAAAAATTGGTCCCATAATAACAAGTATTGAAAAAAATTAAATTTTAAAACTATTAAAAAAACTTTGATACACATGCCGTGTAAACTTTAGTTTACATGTGCCTTTTAGTTTTAGGGGTTATGTTTTTAGTTTAGGGTTTAAAGTGTATGAGTTTATGTTGTAGTGTTTAGAATTTAAGATTAGCGTTGAGAATTTAGGGTATAGGGTGTAAGGTTTATGGTTTAGTTTTTTAGGGTTAGGGTTAGAATTTAGGATTTGAGTGTTATAATGTAAATATGCAGGCTTGTGTAAAATTGATTTTACCAGCATGTATATCAAAATTTTACCTTAAAACTATGCCCATAATAACAAATATTGAAAAAAAATGGAGCCCTAATAACAAGTACTAGAAAAAATTGAATATTAATAATAGATCTCTAATAATAAATATCGGAAAAAACTCAGCCCCTAATAACATGTATTAAAAATGGGCCCTTAATAACTAGTATTAGAAAAAAATTGAATATTAAGAGTAGACTCCTACTAATAAATATTGAAAAATACTCAGCCTCTAGTAACAAATATAAAAAATAGGCCCCTAATAACAAGTATTAGAAAAAAATAACTATTAAGAGTAAATCTTTAATAATAAATGTTGAAAAAATCTTAACCCCTAATAACAAATATTAAAAAATAGGTCCTAATAACAAATATTAAAACAAACTAAATCTTTAAATATAATTTGAAAATATACAATATTTAATTTTTTTGATCAATGAGTCCTGGGCGGGCGCCCTTGCTGCCCCTGCCCAGGGTCGGCCCTGCGTTGTGCTAATATCGTTAGGACATTCATTGGCTCATTGGGCTTTTGAGTGTGATTCATCGGTTTATTTTAGCATAAATTATCCTGATTGTATTTCGTCTTTCATTATGTCTGATGTTATTCTTAATCAATAAAATATCATTTTTTTCAATAAAATATTTAAATTTTTATCTAAAATTTTAACTTTTTTCTTCCATGTGAATAGAATTGTTTAACATCATCTTTTATTACCGTCAACCATCTTTTGCGACATAAGTGGCACTAAAACATCTTCATCTTTCTTCTTTTTAGTTTAATTTTTGTCGAAGTAAAAGAACACAAATTAAAGCTTTAACTTTATTTTATTCTAATCTACAAGAACTATCATCTTATTAATGTAAAATCAAGATATATAGCTTTCATCTCCTTGACCTCCCATCGTTCATATTTAAAAAAAAAAATACTTTGACGCATGTGAGTCAAAAAGAGTGAAAAATATGGGCTTAAGAGGAAAGTTTAAAGGGCTTTTGCATATATTTACCCCGAAAATTTTAAATTAGATAAAATACTTAACAACCGAGTAACTAAAATAAGATAAATTCAAAGGTTGTGTGATAACAAAGTAGTTTTACCATTTATTCTAAACCAACCTTTGTTATATAAATTAGTACCTAAATTTGACAATTGTCTCAAATTGGTATCGTGCAGACTTAATATTCCAGCAATAAATGATGTTGTTAGACTTAATATTTACTTATTAAAATCTCAACATCACCGCGTGTCAGAACTTAATTGATTGTTAAAATGTCATGTCAATACTATTAATTAATTTAAATTTTTTACATTTAATTATTTTTTTATTATAAAAGGAGTAATACTATTACAGACCACACTAAAAAGCTAAATCTAGGTGAAGGAAAAGAATATTATAGCAGTATGATACAGGAATGAGGACATATACTCAAACATAGTAAAATCAGAAAGCATCCAAGCAAAACAGAAGTCCATTTCTAAGGCCCCTAAAGCACTAACTGAGTCATCCCAATATGTCCACGAGATCAATGGGTGCTTGCCGCAATTCAACAACATCTACTGGAGCTCCACGGCTCAAAGCTGCAACCCTATCAGCCATCACATTCTTTTCTCTGCAAATATGTCGAACCTGCACAGTCCATTGCCGGGCAAGGATCACATGAATCTCATCCACCAACCAACAACCTGCAAGAGCATCGGTTTGGCACTGAAGAATATTGGCCACCACACTATTATCCGTTTCTAATTGAACCCGCTGAAAACCAAGATCCCACGCATAAACTAGCGAGTCATTAACGGCCCATAATTCGGCCATGAGAACCGAGCAGCGCTTAAGACTACACGAGTAACCAAAAATTCACTCCCCCTAATCGCCACACAGCACCCCTAACAACCGCCATGTTGTCCAAGGAGCGCACAACCCCGTCCGTGTTCAACTTCACCCATCCGGTCGTTGGTTTTTGCCAAACATTGTCCATCTGAGCAGCGTGTCGCACATCCGATACATGCCGATGTAAAGCAGTAACAAATTTCAACGAAAGAGTCTCACAACAGTGCCAAAAGTCACCTTTCTGTACATAAGTATCATCAAACAAACAATTGCACCTGTATTTTCATCGCAAGCAAACAATTATGTGCCGCGAGCCAAAACACCTCACCCGCTGAGGTGCCTTTAGCTCCCATATGGCCTTCCAATTAAAATCAAGGCTCATCGCAATGATCACTAGAGAGCCATATAAGCCGATTTAGATGTGAAGCGACGATCTTGTTCCCACCGCCAACCCGGGAGGTCATGTTTGAGACCACTATTAGGGGTTTGACCGCGACAATCTTCTGCAGAATCTGCTGCGAAAGTGTAGGAGTTAGTCGATCTCAGCCCCAATTCCCAGACTCATCTACCATATGACTAACCGCAATAGGCGAAGGAGACTCGACTATAGTACAATAAGTCACCAAACGTCCGTCCGAGTCAAGCCAATGGTCGTATCTAGGGGTGTGCAAAAAAACCGAAACTGATTCCGAAACTCGAAAAAATCGAACCGAAAAATTGGTTAACCGAACCGAAAAATTCGGTTTCGGTTCGAGTTTTTATTTTTTTAAAAGAAACCGGTTCGGTTACGGTTTACAGTTTTGGGATAAACCGGGTAACCGAACCGATCGATTATATAATATATATTATTATATTATATGTTATTTTATTATTTTATATTAAAAAATTAAATTTTATTTTATTTTCTCATTCCCTAAAAGTAAAACTATAATTTTATTTTATCAAGTGTTTAACTTGCTAGTATTGGAAAAGATAATGATATCATGTGTCGATTTTAAAAACTATGTACTTTTTTTCTAACATATTATTAAAATTTATATTTTTAATAAACAAAATAAAAAATCGTTACCCAAACTGAACCGAACTGAATTTTTCGGTTAACCGACTAAACGGTTAACCAATTGAATAGATACGATTTAGGGTCGTGAATTTAGTGACCCGTACTTATCAGTTAACCGAAATAATTTACTAATGGTTAACCGAACCCGGTTTTGCACACCTAATCGTACCAAAAATTTGTACTCTCAAGTCTCACCATTCCGCACATGCCAACATATACTCTCCTTTATATCATCCCACACTTCACACCAATTTGAGATAAAAAAAATACTATTAGTATCAATTTAAGAAAAAAATGTCCATTTTAATTTCCACCTTATTTACACAAAAAAAAAACCATGTTAACACTTAATAATGGGAGTTTTAACCCTTTTCTTTACACTTGTTTTTTAGTAAAGGGACCAAAATAAAAAATTCGAGTATAGTGCAAGGACTTGTATACTATTTTTAGCTGCCCACAAGCTTAACCTAAGCTCACACAAAAATAGCACAACCCATTCAATCATCCCAGAGCTCTCAGAAACCCATTACACAGAAAATCACCCATGTCGCCTGGCTCATAAGGATCGACTGTCGCCGGTAAGCTCTTCGATTTCCCTTTCACACTTCGACTCATTCGTTAGATTAGGGTTCCATACACGTTTTCTCACCCTTTCTCGCACTTAGAATCGGTTATTATTTATGGGTTTAGTTAATTTTATATGGATTAAGTTGAGAAACCGACGGGGTTCTCTCTAAGTTCTCCGTTGTTCCTTGGTTTCGATTACTTGTTCCGAGTTTTATGTGGCTGTTAATGTTTTATATTTGTGTTTGGATTGGTTTCATTGCTGTTATATTCGATGAAATGATCGAATTTGTTTCTGCGTAGCTCGAGTAGAAATCCAACAATGTAATGCATGCTTAACCAATTCAAAAACTCTAATGAATTATGCTATCTGAAGATTTTATATAAATATTTGATAGCTACTCACTTGCTTATGGTGGTATGCTTTTTGGGAGTCCCTTGAGAGAGTAGTTGCAGAATAATTCAACGATTTTAGGCCTTAACCTTTGTTTTGTTGAGTGGAAAAGTGGAAGGATGGATGTCGCTAGTCGAAAAGTTACGGAATAAACCCTAATTTTCCACTCCACCTATCAAAGACTTGACGATTATATGTTCTAACAATTTGATCTTGATTCTAATAAATTTGGAACTATCATATTAATCTATTCTTCTCTTGTGATTGCAGAATAAGCCGTAATCGGCATCCGATTTTCTTTGAGATCATAGGACCGAAAAGAGAAGGAAACATTCCGAATGGCTGGCAAAGCAGCGCAATCAGTGGCGAAGGCAGTGGGGGAATACCAGTACCCATGGCGTGAAAAGTTGGCCAAGTACAAAGTAGAGTTGTCGAAGGGGGTGTGGGGGTATTGGGAACTCGGAGCGTGGAAGCCTCTGGGGATCAGCGCAAGACGCCGAGCCAGGCTCCGAAAGGAAATGCTGTTGGCTGGGCAAGATTGGCCATACGACCCGGAGAGGAAAGAGATGAGAACCAAGATGAAAGGTCATAAATGTGACAGGATAGCAGCCGAGAAAAGGGAGAATACTGCTAATTTGATGCTGAAAATGCCTGATATGTTGCTTGCTTATAAGAAACGCAGGTGGGAGAAGAAAATGAAGGAAGAAGAGAAATCCAAAGATAAATAAATCTGCATTTTCTTTTATATGGGTGAAAAATAAGAACAAAATGAATCTAAACCTTGTACTGATGGATTCAATGTTGTTGTTTTGATCTTTTTTAATGCCAGTAGGAGGATTTGAAATGTTGATTTTGCATTTCTGTGTGTTGGATGTCTTTTTCTTGACGCCAATAGGAGGATTTGAAATGTTAGGTTTTGCTTTTTTTTGTGTTGGATTTAAGTAGTGGTGTTGAATCCGGGTACCTCTTTTGCCGTCCCGGCTCGTTATATCGAATTTTCGCTACTCGGATACCCGAATAACAGGTATCCGGTTCATAATTTTTTTTTAATTTTAAAAAAAATCACATAAAATTTAGAAATTTATAATATAGAATTCAAAAAAAAAAAACTAGTGATTTAAAGTTAGTTTTAACTTTGAAGGGGAAACATTTAGATATATATTAAAATTTATCAACAAAAGAATATATCAAAAAGATTAATTTCGATTATAATTTTTTTCCTTCAAATATCATACTAACAAATCAATACAAATATTTTAAAAAAAATAAACTTAAACTTAAATGTATATAATACAAACATAGAAAGAATTTAAAGATTTAAATTTAATTTTAGAATAAAAATATTAAAAAACCTAAAATAAACATATAATTTAAAATATAAAAAATTATATTAAAAGTGTCGGGTTGAGTACCCGGTAAGAAAAAAATTTCGGCCAAGCTCGACCCGAAAACATTACCAATTCAAGTACCGGCCCGATAAAAGAATAAAAATCTTAAAAATACTTGTCTATTTTGTATCAGGTCGTCAGGTAATCAGGTTGGGTAATTTTGAATACCCTTAGATTTAAGACGATCAAATTATCTGAATCCGATGGGTGCCGTCGTGCCGACTTGATCTTATAGTGTCAAGTTTTTTTTTCTTCAAAATTTGGGTTTAATGTGAAATAATTGTATAATTTTCATCTATATGTTTAGATATAATTATCTCTCGCGACATATATATTTGTCGAATAAAAATAGAAAAAAATATATATATTAATATCGGTTGTGGGATAGGAAGACGACCGAAAACCTAAACCTTGGATGTCAAGGTAGTGTATGATATAGGAATAGGGATGAATACTCATTAATTGTTAAACATACACCATTTCCTTAATGGTAGCGCAAACAAAATCAGATTATATGACAATGTCGAAGTTATTTTGAATGTGATGTGGAAAATGCATCTGTTGTAGAATATATACATATTCATCCTGTACTTTGCTGAGTATATCAACATCCATGGCATCCGGTTCTGACTGGCAAAAGCAATTGGGATTGCATGGATGTTTTTTACTGCTCCGATGATGACAACGACGACAACTAGTTTTCTCTAACAAGTGCACGATCCATTATATATTATGCATATTGTACAGAATTGTATGAAGGTTTGTGCTTCGCCTAGGAGACTTGGGTAAATGTCGAACCCGTGTGTTTGAAATGAAAATGCTCAATATTATTGTATTTCCAACTTATAAATTCACCAGCAAGAAGAATTAAGTAGCCTTCTCGCAAACCTAACAATATTTATGGCCACAAACTTAGATTGCAATCAATCCGAGATAGTACAAAAGAAGTCGATTTCATTTTAAAAAGTCGGATGCTTTTATTTATAGAATGATAAAGATGAGATTAAATGCAACAACAGTGAAAATTTTGGCAAAAGGTACGACTTTAAAACCATTCTGTGATGATTGGACTAGCATCGAAGTAGACAATGTAAAACTATACGCATAAAGGGTTACATGCATAAACAGCACCAACTAAAAGTCTTGAACTACACCTGAGTTTTAGAATGCATGCCCATGCATAAGGACCGAGACCTTGAAAGACCATCTTCATTAACCCTAAAAAACATCCAAATAATAGTACAAAATCAACAATCAGCATATTAGCAAGAGATGAAATGACAACTGTTGCTCACCATTGCTACAACTGTAGGCTAAGGAAACATCCCAAATAAATCACCGACAATAAATAGCCTGATCGATATGTGGAGGAATTTGCTTAATTTCTGTCCCAAGTTCTTGTTCAATCCTATACCTGTAAGAAAAAACATTCAACCAATGAATCATTTCAAAGTATATTGTACTAAAAGTTTTAACCCTGCTAGTGATACGATAACATACAAGTTAAAGCGGTCCTCGTAAGTGATCAAATTCACTGCTAATCCAAGATGACCAAACCTTCCTGATCGACCAACCTGCTCATTAAGCGGATGTCCACGAGGATTACCAAAAATAAAGATAAATGCTGAAACTTAAAAATAGAGAAAATATTTTAGACATACTCTGTGAAGGTAGGTTTCTGAGTTCTTGGGGAAGTCAAAGTTAATAACAACATTCACCGCTTGAATATCTATACCCCTTGTGAAAAGATCTGCAGCAAGTATACATACATCATTACAAATCATTCTTCATATAACAAGTATTACAGAATGCTTATTAAGAGCAAAACCATTTTCTGCACTAGGGAATTAACACTAGTGAAACTAAAATTTGAAGAATGCTAGACAAAACAACAAAAAATCAAAACCAAAACTTCTATATTTGCTCAACATGTACCACCATATTTGAAGAATGCTAGACAAAACAACAAAAAATCAAAACCAAAACTTCTATATTTGCTCAACATATACCACCATATGTTGGCAATCATTCAAGTTCCAATATTCACATACTCAATCCGATGCCTTAATTTAAGATTTCGGGAAAGAAAGACATCGAAGCTCTAAGTGTGGAGTAGCACTGAGAAAGATAAGCTATAGAGGGTCGGGTAGTGGGTTATACATTTCAGCATCTGAAAATGAAAGAGGACGAGAAGAAAACAAATGCCTGCAAGAATCTATCCGAAGGGAAAAAAAGCCTACAAGAAATACAGCAAAAGGAAGTCCAACCAGCCGTATCAGCTGTACACACGTATTTCCTAGTTAAATAATCAAATTATCCAGGAAGATTGGCTCATATGATAAACCCACAGCATAACATACCAGTACAAACAAGGTTCCTGCATGCTCCATTGCGGAAATCATGAAATACCCTGTTACGATGGTCCTGAAGCATCTTTGCATGGATATAAAAGCAAGAATAGCCAAGTTCTGTAATTTTCTTGGCCAACAACTCCACTCGATTTACTGAGTTGCAGAAAATGATAGATTGGTTTATTTGCAGCTGTAGATAAATAAATTCACATATCATGAAAACAAAAGGAAAAGAAAGAAGATTAGATAAAAAGTTTATATAAGGGCAAACCTTAGAGAAAAGAGTATTTAAGCAGTGGATTTTCTGCCTTTCTTCCACAAAAGCATAATATTGTGTAATACCCTTTAGGGTGAGTTCATCCATTAGATTAATAATATAAGGCTTTTGTAGATATCTGTCTTTAAAGTCCTTAACAGTAACTGGAAATGTGGCTGAAAACATCAAAATTTGGCGATTTGCTGACATAAAACGAATCAGCTGCTCTACAGAAGGTTGAAACTCAGGAGACAAAAGTTTATCTGCCTGAAAGAAACCAAAACACATAACATCATACTGTGCATATGACAAATTTAAATCAAGTACACTACAAGATAAAGAAAAAAAATCAAATAGCTTCCTTTTTACAGAAACCTCAAACCTCTAAGAATTATTATGCTAATTACTCAACTTCTTAATTCTAGTTGAAGACTAAAATTATATAAAATAAAAAAGTAATATGAGAAGATAATATAATACAAATATAAAAAAGAATAAAAATTCAGTGTAGTAATATGAGAACTAAAGATAGAAGTGCTCAATCTTTACAGAAAAATAGACACGGAGAGTCTGGGATATAATGAAGTTAGTATGGCCAAAAATAAATAAAGACAGCCACAACTAGCTTCTGTAACTTCACTTATTATATCAGTTGATTTTCCAAAGAAAGATAGAATAATGGGTTCAGTAAAGATCGAGCATTTTTATCTTTAGTTTCTTATATTACTACACTGAATAAGTATTGGGAATTACATTTAAATTCCTTAAGCCAAAAATTCAAAATAATAATGCAGCCAAAACTAATGCAAGAACTTGAATCTTTGGATAGAAAACAGAGAACCGTTGTCAAGAGAACAAGGTGCACACTAAGCGCTAGAACTATTCTATTGCAGTAAAGATACAGTACATATACATGTGTGCCTTGTACACATAGAATAAGATCATGACATATGATTCTAATTAAAAAAATTAAATTGCGGTTGTGTATCCAACAAACCATGCAAAAAATTTCCTTTTTCCTTTGCTGGCCAATTTCCTTCGTATGCTCATTGCTCAAATTATTGAGAATAGAGACTGTGATATTGTACCCAATTTTTACAATTAAATGTAAAGTTAATTGTTCTTTCAAAAAAAAAAAGGTACAGTTAATTAAAAAAAGTAGAAAGTAAAGAAATTAAGAAATTCAAATAGGTGGAGTTTTTTTACATCTATAATGGCAAACACTTCTAGCCTCCCAAGTCCAACCCAACCAAAAAGACAAGCCATAAAAACCATTTATCAAGATAAATCAAAAAAATAATTTTCTTTCCTAGTACATCCAAAATGCTTCTAACTTCGTCCACTTCTCTCATGTTAAAGTCGAAAGAAAAAAAATTAAGCTGAGAGAAAAGTACAGAGAGAAAAAACCAAATAATTACCTCATCCATGATAAACATTGAACAATCTTTCAAAACACAAACACCCTTTTTAGCAAGGTCTAGTATTCTGCCAGGGGTTCCAACCAGTAAATGGACTGGTTGATACAATCGCATGATATCATCCTTGAGGCTGGTACCTCCTGTTGTGACCATGACCTGAATTTGTAAATGCTTTCCGAGCTCCTTGCACACTTGTGATGTCTGAAGAGCCAGTTCTCGTGTTGGAACAATTATAACAGCTGTGCAAAAACACATACGTTGAGTAAAAACAATAAACTAAACAGATAATTAATGTAAAAAATCCAAGAGAGGCATTGACAGCTTCTTTCTGCCAAAAGTAACATAATGAAATAGAGAATGGAGGTATGAAATTAACTTGTTTCTCAAATTAAGACAAACTGGGTTCAAATGTAGAACTTATTTGGGTAGGCTTCAAAAAGATAATGTTAATGCCTGGACTGATGCAAAAATGTTGAACATATTAGCAAGAAGGAAGACTCAATGCACTTGCTTCAGGAACTGGTACAGAAGGTTGTCCCTCATCTTGTTTCTACTATTTGATCGACAAGCAGATCAAGTAATTAGAAGAACAAACAATTGAAAAGCCAAAGCTACCTACTTGCAGTACCCATTACCATTTATCTGGGTATATAATTCATGCATATATATATATATATATATATAAAATAGTGGATGGAGATTTAACCTTGAATAACATTCTTATCTTGGTCAATTTTTTCCAAGGCAGGAATGCAAAATGCTGCTGTCTTTCCAGTTCCATTTTTGGCTCTGGCAAGAATATCACTCCCAGTTAAAGCAATGGGAATACTCTCTTCCTGAATAGGTGAAGGTCTTTCAAAACCCTTCTCATATATTCCCATAAGAAGTTCGCGTTTCAAAAAGTAGTCCTCAAACTCATTTCCCTTCGTAGCTGTCACATCCTGGAAGCAATTTAATAGGCAGATCAGTAGATTAGACATCATTAAAAAAATTCATATATTTCCAAATAATAATGGTACTACTCTCACCCCTGGTCATTAGATAAGTGTCAGAAAAAAATACAATAGAAATGCTACCAACGATTAACTAAACCAGATGAACTCAACATCAGTGAACTAGGTGTCACTGTCCACAAGTTAGATATATCATAAGATAATAGGAATTAAAAAATAGTACACCTGCATTACCAGAATAATATAAGAGAACCGTTTTTCCTTTGCACAATTCTAAAGAGCTTAGAAGAATTTTATAGTTTCTTGAAGATACAGTAATCTAGGAGAAATATATGCTGCAATTGCCTTCTAAACATAACTAATATAAACAGAGACTTCAATGAATTGTTAAATGACAGTTCAGCTATACAATGTAATGAACAAGGAACTAGTAAGTTCTATACATACATGACTAAAATATCATTTACGAACACACCTCTGTTTTGTAGCGAGTATCTGGAGGTGGCATCTTTAGCCTTGCCTTCCAATCTTGTGAACTGAAAGTGGAAGGGGGGGGGGGGGGGGGGGGGTAAATAATTGTAAAACCATGCACAATAAACATATCAAGGAGCATACAAAGTTAATTTTTTTGTTAATCAACCACGTAAATAGCAATCACAGGAGCAATTCACAAATTTGCTGAGTACTCCTTCCTAGCATATTGAAAGTTCAAGGTTAAATCAAACCAAAAGTTATAGCTATACCCGGCAATGCAGGACACAACACGAAAATAACTAAAATATGATACGAAAATGAACATAAATTTGACACGAGTAAGTCTACTTATTGCGTAAGGTGATATAGGATACTCAAAAAGCGTAAAATAGAGTATTATTCCAGAAGAGATAATGCCAGAAATACAAATAAGCGAAGAACAACAAAACAAGAAATAAAAAAATGGACCTTGAGTCAATGGCTTCAGATGGTATGGTCTTCTCGACCTCGCCGACGACATTGGAGCCATTGCCGCTAGGCAACTGGTTTCGCCTGAGCCACTGTTGATGCTGCTGCTGCTGCTGTTGAAAGTTGTGGTGATTCTGCACAAAATTCCTCTGCACGTACTGCTGTTGTGGCGGCCTCGATTGAAAGCTAGGGTTCGCGTTCAGTCCGCCTCCCCGACCAACGCCGACCCCCGGTGGATACCTACCTCTACTATTCATATCACAACCCTAAACTCCAAGAAAAAACAAAAATCGAAATCCTAGAAAAACAAAAATCTGTACACGGACTACAAAAATTAAATGGAAAGAATCAAAGGAGAGGGGCTTCTCGCAAAGGGGTAACGCCTTAAATAGTGGCAAAAGCGAGGGTCCAAATTCAAAACAAAAGAAGCTAGGGTTTGCTAAAGTTGGGTTAAATGAAAGGATGAAAGAATTTTCTGGAGAAGAAAATTATTCGCAAAAGATTCTCTATTCGTTGTAGCAAAGGATGAGAAATTAGAGAAGATTCATAGTCAATTTCTCTGGGCTTTGCGAATTGAAATGTGAAAATTTTAGTAATTTGTTTTTATAAATATATATTGATAATGCAATCTTTTTTTTTTCCAATGCCCACAGCAACTAATTCTTTACTTTTTTATATTTAATTGCCTTTATAACTGATTAAACCCCAAAAATATGTTTTTAAAAATTAACTCTAAAAAATTACATAAATGTAACAAACTCGAAATTATTTATTTAAAAGAATGTATCAAATTCTTTTCCTACCTTTATATTTTTTCCCACTTTCTTTTACTCTTATATTTTTTTTACAGCAGTTATCTTTTTTATGTGTTTCTTAATAATTTTAAACTTTTTAAGTTAATGGTGACGGTTTTGACCGTCTACGGCCGATAATTTTTTTTTGTTAGCTGTTTTAACCTATTTTTCATCTGCCCTTACGCCAGTTTTTTTTGTCTTTTTTGTTTAGATCTACGCTCTTCCAGTGAGCACTCCAAAAATTCGTTATAGTGATAGATTTGAAGAACACTCACTGATGAAGATTTTATGAGAAGATTTAAATTGTCATTCATGTTTGCATACTCTTTATTTTTCTATGTTTATTTTTATATTTTAGGGTATGCTTATCTGTGTATTTATTCTTATTATTTTAATGAGATTTAGTGTTTGATTCAAAAAGAATGTATCAAATTTGAGAAGAAAAAAAGGAGTTTTGACTTAAATATTGCACTAATTTTTTTCTAACCTATGATAGAATCGACTTTAATTTTTAGGGTTATGCTATTGACAGCCCTAAGGGCTGTCAATAAGAACATTATAAATACTTGTAATTAATGTTTTTTTAATTATTTTAAAGAAATATAGTATAATGTAATTAATTACACTCCTAAAAAATTGTGTTTCATTAATTTAATTTTTTTAATTTAATTAAACAATAAAATTCTAAATTCAAACTCCAAACCTCAAACTTAAACCCTAAATCGTGAATTTCAAACCTCAACTCAAACCCTAAACCCAAACCATAAATATTAAACCCTAAAACTTAAACCATAAACCATAAACTATAAACCCTAACCCTAAATATAAACTCTCAAACCATAACAATAACCATTAAACCCTGAACCATAAACATTAAACCCTGATCCCTACACATTAAATCCTAAACCCTAAACACTAAACACAAACCCTAAACCATAAACATCAAACCCTAAAACTTAAATCATAAGCCATAAACCCTAACCATAAATCCAAACCCTCAAACCCTAAACCCTAAACAATAAATTGTTTTAAGTGAGTATTAACTACATTAAACAACCTAAAATTAATTAAACATGATTTTTTAGGAATATATTTAATTACATTTTTCTAGATTTCATTACAAAGCAAAACAAACATTAATTATAAAAATTTATAGAGTTCAATAGCAAAATCCTAATTTTTAATCTATGATATTTTTTTTACAATGAATGTAAAGTCAGATTCAAAGAAAGAGAGGAAATTTTAGTAAATCCCAAATTTCTCAAGAGAAAAAGAAATTTTGTAATAATGGGTAAGCCATTTTAATTCTATTCTCTAACTTTTTTTGATACTCTGGGTTGTTTTTGTTTTGTTTGATTTTTTGACACACTAAAAATTTTCAAACTTTTTAGAGCATTTTCCTTATTTTCTAGCGCTGGATTTTCGTTTTTCTTCTGCTTTTTTTTTTTCGTTTAGCTTGGCACTTTCAATAATTAATGTAAAATTTATTTTTTTGAGAAGAATGAATCCACACAGGTAAGTCTTGTTTATTCTACTTTCCATTAGAGTTGTTTGAAACCTGAAGGAAATATCTCAAAATTTACATGCTTTTCTTGTCAGGGCGGTGATTGATTGATATTGAAACCTGCAAGAATGCAACTGTGATACGGGTATATCTATAACATTTTTGCTTTCTTTGACCATTTTGGAGGAGCTTTTTGGTAATTATTTCATTTTTTGTAATCACGGGTTGATAGTGCAAACAAACATGGAATCCTTCTTGAAGTTGTACAGATCCTTACTGATCAAGATCTTAGATGAAGCGATTCTAGATTATATAAGGAAGGTGTGCAGTAAATACCTTTGTTTTTTTCATTTTCATGCTTGTTTTTATATGCATGCCGATCTGATTAGTTTTTTTTGTCTCTGGAGCCTGAATCTTGTTTCCCATCATCAATGATATCTGTTGGGGGTGAAGCAATCGATGGACGAGTTAACGGGGAATGACAGACCCGGTGAATCCACTGTTTTTACATATAAGAATTTGGGAGCATATTTCATGACATCACATAATGATATGATTATTAAGATTTCATAATCAAAACACTATTGCAGGGTTTGAAGCTCGAGCTTTGCACGACAGACAGAGTTGGATTACGCATCTTCAGGGAGAAATAGAATAGCCTCACAAGTCACAGTCACCCGAAAGCAGGCAAAGCTGTTAATACATTCTATGTTGGTGATGCTTCAGGGTATCCGGTTGATGCTAAATCAATCGAATCGACCCACCAAGTGATTGGCCAGACCATACTAAAAGTTAAAGGCTGCCCTGAAGACCTCAAATCAGCTCCTCGGGAATCTCCAACTAATTGATGTCACCTTTGTTTTAATGGAATGGTACCACATCATCCCATATGCTAATGCTAATGGGTTACACGACCGGCTCTCACAACATCAAAATTTAAACTTTCAATCATGTTTAAAAAAAATTAATATTTCATCTCATCAGACCAATTGTGTACGGTAGAGCATCCTAATTTGATGCATAGTTGGTAAAATATAAAACTATGAATTTCCCGCTGATGTGCATGGAGAGTAGAGACCGCTCCATTATCAACGTTCTAACCCCTAACTTATAAAAAGATCATTATCAATGAAGTTGCAAAATTTTCATATTTCCACCCCAGCATGTCAAACTGAGCAAGAAATAGGCCCTAGCCGATGACCTGTTTTGTTTCTCTTAAAACTCGTTGCCCTCAATCCCTATAGGCTATACTCAAACAGTAAAACGTGTTGAGGCATATGTAAAGTTTTTTACTTTTACACTACTTCAACAAACATTTAACAAGGAACGAAATATCCGCAAATACTCTTTAAAAACAAAATATTCTGTAGTTGCATCTAGCCATCTACCATGTCAATTCTCCAAAACTCCAAAACATGCGTACAAACCAACAATTTCCCCCCATTGTTTCGAACTTGATATATGCTGAATATCACGGTTTATTACTGAAATTTACACATAGATAGAATTCTAAATGGGAGAGAATATCACAGTAGTTTCAAGAAAATGCCAACAACAGTTTTCTTCTTGGAGGCATTTGACCACTCTTATCATTCATCTCAATTTGAAGTTCCAAATTTCTACTCAATTTCTACTTTCTAGAGCTTCTGAGAAGTTCCAAATTTGATCTGACCAATACCGACTTAGAACAAATTGCAGCCAAACCAACGGAGCATTCTCTGGGGTGGCTCTACGTTACATCGGTCAATGTCATTATCCCTTGAAACCCTTGTCCTTGAGGAGCACTTACTGGCCCTCAACAGATTTCGAACATCAATTAGTGCAAGTTTACCAATTACCATCACTAGAGGGAAACTCAAACACAAGGGAATTAACCGCTGCTGAGTGAGGAATTCATGTCGCAACCAGCACAACACTAGGTTCTTCAGATTCAGACTCAGTTATGATCTCAAACATGTGCATCGCCCCATCTTCTCCACCAGTAAAAAGGAAGTCTCCAGTGCAACTCCGAGCCAAGACATAAATATAACCGACATGAGAATTGTCTCCCAAAGAAACACATCAGAACCCGAGGTGCTTGCAATGGTCATGTCATGAGGAACAAGGCTCCAAACTGAGTCTCCATGCTTCAAAACCTGTGTGCCCTTGAGCGATGAACGATCCCATACACGAACTGTCGCATCCCAAGATATATATTCTAGTATGGTCCAAAGCAAGAGAAGTTATAGACCCCTCATGTTCTCAAAGTCAAAGTTCAGTGTTCTATTCCTCAACACCCTTAAGGTTCCATCAATGGATACCCCCAGCTACCAGTAGTTTAGTATCAACTGCAGCAGCCCTAATAGTACAACCAAGGGGTTGTGATGATGCAATTGATCACAACCCATCCTCCATATCCAACATTCGTACAACCGAGTCATATTCAGCCGTAAAAATTAGTATGACCATGTAAAACATCAATTCTATACCTTCCTAAAAATGTCTTGCTCTCCACAAACAATTTCTCATCAAAAACCCCTGGACACAAAAGTCCCAAGGCAACCAGTAATTAAGCCCCACCTCTCGCAATAAAACTCCTTCCAAACGCAATGCCTGGATACGATATTATGGAGAGTTTTGGACACACAAGATACACCCAGCTCTTTGGGGTCAAGGCAATTCAAAATTTCGGAAACTAAGGCTGGTGCAGGGCATTCAGAAAAACATCATTAGGAAGTAACTGTTTTGAACCATAAAAGCTTGAAATTCCCTTCTTAGGATTAAAATCTCATGCCCGTTTAGAAGCCTCCAAGATTTCAGGTACAGAATTGTAACTAAAATGTTGATTCTGAAAAATTTGCTAAACCTCAGTGCTTTCTTGGCATTCAAATGCCATAAAATGAATGAATTTTTCATTTGGAACTATTAATCCTTAATGGATAAATATTCAAAACACAGGCGGTGGAAACTAAAGCGTCTTAGTTTTAGAGTATAGTGAGTTAGTTTAGGGTTTAAGGTTTAAGGATTTAGGTGTAGGGGTTAGAATTTAGGGACAATTGTTTCAATTTAAGGTTTAGGGTTATAATTTAGAGTCCGTAGGTTAAAAGCTAAATCCTCACCATACTACCCTAAAAACTAAACCCTAACCTATAAACCCTAAATTATAATCCTAAACCTTAAATTGAAACAACTATGCTTAAATTCTAAACCCCTACACCTAAACCCCTAAACTCTATACTCTAAACTAACTCCCTATACCCTAAAACTAAGGCGCTTGTGGAAACTTTCAGTTTCCACTGCCAGTGTATAAGATATTAATCCTTAATTAAATGGTACAACATAAATCCCCTAATTCAAAGCCTAAAAAAATCCCCTGACAAAAAAAATATTTCACTCGATTATGTGTACAATTATAAATAGGTCATGATTTTTCTTTAAAATGACAATTTAGTCACTCAGTTAAATTTAACCAAAATATTTGTTTACAAGGTATCTTTTGATATTTGCAAAAGGAGAATGAATTGCAAAAAAACATAAAATATTATTGGTTTTGATTTGGGATAGCTTACTTGGGTGTGCCACTTGTTCCAAGAAAGATTATAGTGAAAGATTTTTCTTTTAAAAAAAAAATTTGCCTGGGCTGCAAGAACATTGTCCTATGCAGGCTTAGTTGGTGCAGTCTATTTTGTTTCATGTAAAAAATCATTGGACTCGGCATTATGTTCCAACGACATCTGTGTAGCAGGTTGCATGAGATCCAATCTCAGAGGTCCAATTCTGAGAGCAAGGTGATCGCAGCCTAAGGTGGTGCAGGACGTAAACCAAACACCCAGGCAAGTATAACAAGCAGAATCATCAAAGCACGGATCGACGATCGCAAAAGGTTCATATTTCCATACGACATATACCAAGTACCCGCATGCCAAAATGAGCAAGGAATAGGACCTAGCAATAGCAATCGATTTCCTTAGGAATAGGACCAAGCATAGTTTGTAAGGTACCCCTAACTTGCTTCACATTAATGAAAATCTTCACCAGTTCTTAACCCCAAAAGCCATTTAACATTCCCCGAGAGTGACACTAAAACAGCACAATCGGTTTGACCGAATATTTTGCCACAACACATTTGTTAAAATGGAGGGACAACAACATAACATCAAACGCACCTCAGGTGCATTGAAAGGCCAAAAATCTTTCATATTTTCACCCGACATATAGCAAGTACCCGCATGTCAAACTGAGCAAGGAATAGACCTAGCAATAGCGTCCGATTTTTTTTTCTTTTGGTAAATATGGGAGACCCATTGATGGGTGTAGGTCGATGACCTAAGAGAAACAAACATTGTTTCTCTCAAAACTTGTTGTCCTCGATCCCCATATTCAAACAATACAAGTTTCACACTTCAAATTTTTTTAGGTATATTCCAAGTTTCATATAGCTAACTGGATTTTGATGGGAGCATTCTGCAGCGAAAACGTTTACTTCATTAGCGAAATATGCATCATTCTCATGAATATAATATTCATTACATAAAGAATTTGAAATAAAAATATTTGTATAAGTAATATATATTACTTTCAAAACTGAAACTATGTTCTCAGAATCAGTTAGTGTGTATAAATTTTTATATAAAACCTAAACCCTTCCTAGCTACCACCAATTGATGAATCAAACGTAGGCAATGTTACATAAAATAATGAATCCACAGCTCCAAACGACTAGCTCTAACTAAACCCTCCGACCTATTTCTTCTATTTTTAGGAATCAAAATTGAAATTAAAATCAGAAGAAACTAACACTGCCTCTTAGTCTTAATGTATAAAAAAATGTAGCGGGAAACCTGGGATGAGGAGCAAACTATGGCCAGCCCAACTGTAGTTGTATTCTCATTTCTTCTCTTGCAAGAATACTTGTGCGTAATATGTTTTAGTTGGCTTGTCCAAGTACAATCAAACATAGCAAAAAAACAACAAGAGTGTACTAATTCATCTCTAAACTTGGAAGTGGACATGAACATATGGGAAGAAGTTGGAATGTACAAATAGATTAGCATGCACTGTCTACAATACGTCAAAAGAATAGAAATAGAAAACCTCACCCCAGGAAAGTAGTAGGACCTTTCTCATTGAAAACAGTTGTGCGATTATAGAGTCGGACTCGCAAGTCGCTTTGAGTTGGGCTACACGTTCGGCGAAACGTCCTTGGCGATTGTGAGAGGTATTTATAGTGATTGATCAGGCTTGTCAGGTCTCGTATGAGATACAGTTTTGTCATGTGCCTAGGGAGGCAAATGGTTTTGCTGATGTGCTAGCGAAGGAAGACGTGGATCGATGTTCGCTTTTTGTGGCTTGCTTATGATAGGCCTGGTTTTTTCTATGTTCTTTGACGGATCTTATCGTACTCTTTTCCTCCACTAGGGAGGTTTTTAACGAGGCGTAGGATCCGTACGCTGTATGCTTTTATTATGCCTGTTAAATAAAATCATACAATTGTTGATAAAAAACCTAATTCTAATTAAATTCAGATTCATTAAATATACAATATATTTAATCGAATATAATTAAATATGTAGAATCTAATTCTACTTTAATTCGAATTCATTAAAGATACAATATATTTAACTGAATACAATTAAATATGTAGATTATGATTCTACTTTAATTAGGTTTCTTTAGGTATATATATATATATTAATAGTGTTTGATAATTACAATAATTATCTAATTATTAAAATATATATATACGAGATTATCTATAATTACAATAATTATAATAATTTCGTCTTTAATAATTATTACGTGTGCAACAAAGTTTGTACACATGATATCTAGTCGACATTTGTTCATTTCAATGATAGGGTGTGATCCTTGTAGGTTCATGTAACGTTTGTAGTAATATCTAGAACAATTCTAATATTACAAACAATGAGTGGCATCTAGCAATACATCATTGCTACCTAAGTTACATGAAGTCGTGGTTCGACTTTACCTTTTCCGTGAATAACTTTTTTATGTATTATATCATTTTGTTCTTATATCTAGATCGAACACAAGTCATAGATTAGTCACTCTTGTATAGTCCATCTAATATTTCTTGATATCTTAAGTAGACAATGATAAACGAATAACTATGATATCTCATATCAATTTATTTAAGCATGGCCATGCATTTTTTAGTCTCACTCAATCAAGTGGCCTACGATATTACTCCTATTATGTAGGGGGACAAATCCTATCTTGATCAACCATATTTCGTTATATAGAGTATGGCATATCCAATATCAGTCTTTATATTGTAGTCTATTACAACACACATTAAACTGCATCAAAATATGTCACTCTCGATATTGAAATAATGATGATCTCAAGTCTAAGGATCATACACTTAGTTATCACCATGAGCAATGTTGTGATTGTCACATAATAATCCAAGAAATATGCTCATAGCGAGTCAGTCCAGTATGTCGTTCTCTAACACATACTTATGTATTAATTTTGACATCTCTATGTCAATAACAACACTTTGTTATCAATCAACTACATATTAGTCTTAATATATTATTGATGTCCACGTCCACAATAATTCTCGACTAAGGACATTTAAGAATAACTATATTATTCTAAGGACTTTATTATAATTCAGTTTATTTATAGATGGACAAAATAAGATTGAAATACTAATAATGACTTTATTAATAAACAAGATAAAATAAGTATGTCTTTTACAATCATCTCATCATTGGTCTTTGGGCATATTCCAACATTAAGCTATCTTTTTTCCCACCATAAATGCACTTCTGCAACATACCGTATCAGTACATGGGGTACTCGTGTCGATATCTATCTCAAAACAGAAAGAGTCGTTGCAGGTAATAAATATGGCATGTCGATATGGGAGAAAGCGTATTGAAACATATAAGGGGCCATATCGAAACAGATATAGACTGTATCGATGCAATTTTTTGCAACTTAGACACTGCCAAATTCTGTATCGGTACTCTACTAGGGTGTATCGGTACGAGTAACTAAAATTTAAAAGTTTACTGATCACTTCTAACTGACAAGGCAACGATCATATAATAAATGAAAAGATTTAAAAATCTTAACCTCTTATCGATACAGTATAGGTCTGTATTGGTACAATTAAACAAAAACCTTAAGGCCAAATGAATGTCATATCGAAACAGGCATAGCCGTATCAAAACACTCGTATAAAAACAAGCACAACCGTATCGAAACGTGAAATTCCAATAGCCAATTAAGATGAGGCCGTATCGAAACGCTGGGATAGCGTGCAAAACGCTTGTGGAGTTTTGTAAAGTTTGACTTTGGAAATGCAAGGCCGTATCGAAACGCCTGAGCAATTTTTTTAAGTTTGGCTTTGAAAACACTTAGAAAAAATTGTGGGGTTTAATATTTGACTTGGAAACAATTTTGGTTTAAAATCCTTGTCAATAGTGAGACTTTCAAGTACTTAAAAATTTATTTACTTTGCAATTAGGTCCTTAAAATATTTGTTATATCAAAATCAAATATAGATTTTACATCAGTGCTCGTCGAGTGTGGCAAAATTTTCCTTTGACTCATAATGTATTATGGTGATTTTTTTAGAATTAGCCAATTTAAACTAATTAATGGGACATTCACTTAAAGATAATATTGAAGTTGTTTTTTATTTAACAGAAAGTTAATTATATTTTTAAAGTAATTATCAAAATTTAAAATCAAATATAGACGGTTTTAATTTTCTTATAACCCTCGAATGAAATAAATCATCTTCTAATTATTCTCATAACTTTAAAGATAATTAATTATCTTTTTATTTATTTTGCTTTTATGTTTATTTACTTTATACATTAATTATTTACATTTTATATTTATATTCATGCTAATATTTATATTTATATATTATCATATTTATTTTGTTTAACATGATTACTTATCAAATATAATTTATGGTGACGATTTATGCTTAGCAGAAGCATAAGATATATTTTTCTATTTAAATGCAAGTGAAAAATGTAAGTACTATTTCTCAAAGTACTAAAAGTATTGATGCTCCAGAAGAGCAATAAGTTCCTAAGAGAAAGCACATTATGAAAAGTGCATAATTGTGAATATTGCAATAATTACCGCTAATGATAATAATATCATCACCACTAGAAGTGGAAATTTTAAAAGAGCAATATGAATTCGTAAAATATTCTTTTGGAATTATTGATAGCATATGTTATCAATTGACATTTGAAATAAGCTAATGTGGATATAAGTTCTGGTAGTCAAAAAGTCAGTTGAAAGCTCTAGAAGAGCTATACATTGCTACCAAAAGATAATTTCTATTGAAAGTTTCGAAAGAGCTAAATATTCCTATTCAAAGGAACAATTTTGATGGTTGTACTAGACGTGTACGAGTGAGATTGAATCACATGTTCTAGTTTACCAAATTCAAAAATATATATACACACACTTGTATATAGTTGGCATGATCGGTTAAACCATCTTGATCAATAATGATGCGAAAGCTATTGAGATTTATATGCACATTTATGAAAAGAACCTTAAGTTTTTGTGGTGTTTGTTCTCAAAGGAATTGATTAAATTCCATTTACTAAAAGAACACGAAGTTCTTTTGTTGCTTGTTCTTAAAGGAAATGGTTAAGATATTGTTGAGTGGATAAATGGATTGATCAAAGCCAAGAGGGGGTGAATTGGGTTTTTAAAATTGGTTGGAGAAAGTGGAATGACTAAAATTGAAGAACAAGGTAATTTAGAGTGGTTAAAGTTCCAAATGAACTCTACATCCACTACCTTAGCTACCAATAAGGATTTTCCAACAATCCACTAATTGCTCTTCCCCTTTTCAAGGCTTAGAAGGTAACCTTTACAATACCAGTCAAATTTTCTACCTAAAATTTGACCAAACCCTCACAAGAATACAAAGAAGAGTTGAAGGCAAGAAAAATATCTCTCAATACAAGTTTGCCCCTTTAAAAACAAGCACTCAACCCAAATTGGAATACAAGATAGGAATTACACACAACTCAATTTGGGATTTTACAAGAATGAGAAATTAGGCACTTTGAGCTTGGATTTTTGTAAGGACGTTTCTCTTGGATGCAATAGTTGTTGTAATCTTCAATTGGCTTCATTTTATACATTCTTCATTAATTATAGTCGTTTGGGTGGTTAGGGTATTGAATATAGCCGTTATGACCCTCTTTTTTCACCAAAAATGCACTTCTGCAGCCTACTGTATCGGTACACGGGGATCCGTATCGATACCTGTCTCAAAACAGAAAGAACCGTTGCACAATTACAAGAGGAGCGTATCGATACGCGTGTAGGCACATCGGTACAAGTTAGGGAAGTGTTTCGGTACAGGAAAGATCGTATCGATACAATTATTCCCACAGAGCTCACTGGAAGATTTCGTATCGATACGAGTAAGAGCGTATCGGTACGGGACAACCAATTCTTTAAAAATATGTTACCTAACAACTGACACCAACGGTCAAAAACATTTAATGCTTTCGAATTTAAAATTCCATTAAATCCGTATCAGTACGCCATTCAAACTCAGTGTGATTTTATAGAGAGAGCATATAGATACAGATACAATCTGTTTCAATACCCTGTTTTGATACGGTAAAGGGCGTATCGAAACAGATTTCTCCAATGGCCAAGTTTGGTAAAAAAAGGTATCGATACGGCTAGAAGCGTATCGATACGCATATGCGATTTTCGATAGTTTGGCCTTGGAAACACTTAGAAAGTATTTTAGATTTGAGTTTTTCAAACTAAAGTGAAGCCTTGTTGGTTTGAAAACTTTTTTAGGGACTTAAAAATATTTTTCAAGTTTTCAATTTAGTCCTTAAAATACTTTATTATACCAAAAACAGACATAGGTTTTACAATCTCCCCTTTTTGATATAACAAAACCAAAACTTGAAATTTTTTAAGACTTTGAAAAACTTTGGAAAACAACACCCCCTTAATGTTAGCTAGGTAAAATTTAAGTTAAAAATTTTAAGTGAGCTTGTTCCTTCTCCCTTTTTTTGTTAGATCAAAAAATAAGAGGCATAGATAGACATAAGCAAAAGGAATAAATAACTAAGCAACATATAATAGATAAACATTAAGTTCATAACAAAGGAAACATCAAAATAAAACCCAAATAACAATAATCAAAGCATAGGTTTTAGAATGCAAACTTAATCCTAAGAACATAATTCAAAGTGCATAAATAAAAATCCTAAATGACATAAATGGAATGCAAAGATAATCTACTACTCTTCTCCATCGCCATCTTCATCATCGTGATCGTCCTCTTCGTTTGCATCATCATTCCTCTTTGATTGACGCCACTCATCATGAAAAGCAGTAAGAGAGATGTTCATAGAATTGTGACCGCCTTCAAGAGAAGTGAGACGTGTCTCCACATTTTTCACGCGATCTTCAAGGCTTGTGAAGCGTGTGTCTATGGCATCAAACCCTGAGTTCATGACTTGATCCATGGAAGCAACTCCCATGCGCAAGCCCGTGAATTATTCGTTGAGAAAAGTCATAAGAGCATCCATGGAAGGTGGAGAAGGAGCTTGAGGGTTGGCAATCTCTTCCGGGATCGCATCGCTAGGAAGTTCGGAGAGACAAAGCCAACTACCATTTAAATGCAAGTGAAAAATGTGAGTACTATATCTCAAAGTACTAAAAGTATTGATGCTCCATAAGAGCAATAAGTTCTTGAGAGAAAGCACATTATAAAAAGTGCATAACTGCGAATATTGCAATAATTACCGCTAATGGTAATAATATCGTCACCACTAGAAGTGAAAATTTTAAGAGAGCAATATGAGTTTGCAAAATATTCTTTTTGGAATTATAGATAACATATGTTATCAATTGGCATTTGAAATAAGCCAATATGGATATAAGTTCTGGTAGCTAAAAAGTCAGTTGAAAGCTCTAGAAGAGCTATATATTGCTACCAAAAGATAATTTCAATTGAAAGCTCCGAAAGAGCTAAATATATTCTTATTTAAAGGAACAATTTTGATGGTCGTACTAGACATGTACGAGTGAGATTGAATTAAATGTTATGGTAAATAAGAAGTTTACAAATTCAGAGATACACACACACACACACACACATATATATATATATATAGTTGGCATGATCGGTTAGACCATCCTGATTAATAATGGTGCAAAAATTATTGACATTTATATGCATATGTATTAAAAGAACATGTAGTTCTTGTGGTGCTTATTCTCAAAGGAATTGATTAAATTCCACTTATTAAAGAACATGAAGTTCTTGTGTTGCTTAATGAAATTGATTAAATTCCACTTACTAAAAGAACTTGGAGTCCTTGTGTTGTTTGTTCTCAAATGATATAGTTGATCCCACTTACCAAAATAATTAGAACTTGAAGTTCTTGTGCTGAAGTTGAGACTAGAGGTGGGAAAAAAATTCGATTACCCGGTCCCGGTTCCGGACCCGGTCGGACCCGGTGGATTTTTACCCGGTATTGGTTCTGGTGGGACCGGGACTGGATCCAAAATTTAGGTCCCGGTTGCAACCGGGACCGGGACTGGATCCTGTTTTTTTGGACCCGGTACTGGTCTGGTACCGAATGGCGTTGAAGAGGTTGAAAGCAATTGAAGGCGCTCCTTTATTCCTCTTTGTGTATGAATATTATGAGTATGACTCGTTTTAAGACTTCAACCTTTAAGCCTACAATATTCTGACTTTGTTATTTAATATTATTATTGATGGTTGGAATTTTTTTCCCCTGCTGCTCAAATTTTATTAATAATAAACTAATTGACCGGGTACCCGGTATTGGTACTGGTTCCCACTGGTACTGGGACCGGTTCCTGAAATCTTAGACCCGGTCTAACCGGGACCGGGACTGGTTCTAATTTTCAAGAACCAGTGGTTACCGGGACCGTGACCAATTCTAGGCAAATTGGTCGGGTACCCGGTCTTGCCCACCCTTAGTTGAGACTGCATGTCTTGCATATCTGAACGAAATATGGGCCCATATATCCACAAATGTGGAAAGTTTTATATGATTTTAGTAGATGCATCTACATTGTTTTATCAACTTACAACCAGAAGTTTGTGAGATTGATTCTAAAAGGATTCAGATTATGCAATTAGACTATTCGTTTTGCAAAAGCTTGTGGGTTTATATTTTAGGCTATATCGGTTGTTACAAAGCCTATTGATTATGAGAAAACGGTTTATCAAATTTTTAACTGGATGCCTTCTATTTAATAGCTAAATTGTGAGAACAAAACATCTATTATTTATTTAGTATTTTCATATAGCAACACTTATACACATCAAGCCAACGAGTTATAATAAGCTCCCCTATTATGATTTGACTTTTGGTTAGAAGTCATATTTCTCATTTTTAAATTTTTTAATGTGCAATATATAGTTGAATTGCTCCACCATAGCGCACAAAATAGGCAAGTAAAAAGGATTGAGAATATATATTGAGTACGAGTCTCCTTTTATGTTTAAATTTTTAAACATTAATTGGAGAATTATTTATGACATGATTTTTCTCAACATCATGGGGGATAATAATCAGCTGGATAGAGAAAAATGAATTATCATTATCTAGATCATCGTATATGAACTAGAAGTTCATAAAATAATTCATGTTATTACATGTCAACTACCAGACATATTTATTGACCTAATGAGAGTAATTAAGCCTCATATACCAGTTGAAATGCTCTAAGTTTAAATTACATGTTAGAGCGAGAGAATGTAAATCATGCCTGAAGCATGATAGTTGAAATGGTTCCAAGTAATATGAGATGGTCATATATTGGAGGTGTGTGCTCCTGAAGAGACCCAAGACATAACTAATAATAAAACTCTTGAAGAGTTTCAGGTACCTAAAATAAAGATTGAAATCTTGAAGAGATCTCGATGAGTTATGTCATTACGAGAATGGAACCAAAAAATTGGAAAATTGTCGACAACGATTTTACAAACAACTTTACATAAAATATTTCTATAGAAGTAAAGAAAGAAATCGAGGATCTTGTATAAAATCTATCCATAAGTATAGATATTGAATTGGCCGATGTTGAAAGACGCTTTGAACTTCTAAAATAGAAATATTTGGACCAGCAGTCCAAACACCTAAAGGTGTAATGCAAGTGAGACACAAATAAGTAGTCATAAATACGACTTGAACTATGATTTATGAAAAGTTTTAATTACTTCATGGTGGATGCAATTACTTTGGCAGTTATGAAATTTTTTTACATGCGTCTAATTATTTGTGGATCCATATTTATCCTTAAATGATTTAAAATGCTAGAAGCATTTGGAAATTTTTGAGGAAATTTTTTTAGATGTCTCATGAATATTTTGGCGCATTTGGTATAATCGCCTTAGTGAATACTAATTGAGAAAATACGATAAGAATGATCAGATTTCCTTATGTATTTTATAAAGGAGTTTGGATCAAGATCCATTATGATAATTTTAGAACTCCTAAAGAGCTTCAAATTGGAAACTCGTGAAGTACTTTCAATACAAGTACTTGAATCTTGACATCAAGTTTATCTCGACCTGAATATTGAGCATTTTTATATATTTCTTTTTGTCTATGAATAGACATAAGCTGAAAGAATCTTAAAGAAGATTCAATATGAATAGAGCATATCTATTGAGTATCTCAATAGTTGTAAGATTGTTGGATGTGAATAAAGATAATTATATATTTTCTTGGTCTTGAAGCAATATATATTAGTTGGTCAAGAAATATCTATGAATATACAAAGATTATTACATTTAAATCTTCAAACATTCGTCGATGCCTCCTCAAATCTTGTAGAAATAATTGTTATGCACAAGGCAAGCCAAAAAATGTGTTTGGCTAAGACCATTAACCCAACATATTCAGAAGATATGTGATTTACTTTCACAAGATATGATACAAATGCTATCTTGTGTAGAGATAATGGAAGATGGATACATCATGGAAAATATTACTCCAAAGTTTCATCCTCCGCTATCTTTAGAAAATAGTATTCAAGGTTGAATTATGAAGATTCAAAGATCTTTAGTAGTGTTTTCATGAGGGGGAGTAAATACGCGTTGCACTCTTTTTCCCTTGACCGAGGTTTTGTCTCAATGAGTTTTCCTAGCAAGGTTTTAATGAGGCAACATGTTATGCGCATCAAAGATGTGTGTACTCTTTTTCCTTCACTAAAGATTTTTTTCCCACTGGGTTTTTATCTTAGTAAGATTTTAACGAGGCATATTATCTACATAGACATCCAAGGGGGAGTGTTATGAATATTTATCTATGTGGATGTCTATCATGATTAGAACTTTATCTAAGGAGATTGATTTACTTTATCATTAGGAATATTATCTCATTTAATTAGAGTTCAATGTAATATGTACTTCTTATGCCTATAAATAGATGACTTGATGAAGGCATTGTACACAAGTCTATATTTGAGAATAATACAAATCTCCTTCTTTCTCCCATCTCTTTGCTCTTTTATTCTTGTTCGTTGTTCTTGTTATTTTATTCACAACAAAAATCAACTTTTATATATTTTTAGAATTTTAAAGAATATTTGAAATAATGCTTATTTTTATAATTTCTAATAAATGTTTTTAAAAATTATACTTTTATAATGTTTATAATTTTAAAATGGGTTTCTAAAATAAATTAAGAGGTTTTTAGCATCTCCAATCAACGGACGGACAGCGGATCAGTCGTCCGACGAAGAACGAAGATTTTGAATGATGGATCGACAGTCGCCCTCAACAACGACGTGCTGAAAGCCTAAGTCCACTGCAAACTAGAGCCCCTGTACACATGCTAGCGCCTCCGCCTCAAAAACAGTTGTTATGCCGGGATTAACGCGGTAAGTCGTTCCAACAATAAATCCTTCATGATCTCTAATAACAACTCCTGACCATGAAATCTTGTCCCTCACACAGAAGCCAGCGTCAAAATTAACCTTCACCTTACCGGAATTTGGAGGACACCAACGAACCGTTGAACGGGCTGGGGGATGAGCTAACTGGGAATCGAGGAACTTAAGTTCTGCACAATAGCTGCGGACAAAGGTAATAACCTCATTTACGGATTGCCGTACACTTTCATGTAGGAGCTTATTTCTAGAAAATCATAAACTCCATATTGCAATTACGATTTCCGTTTGTTGGACTGTACTGTGATTTTGAAAAACCCAATCGATCCAACTGAAGAAATCTGTGAAATCTGAGACTGATGACCAATTGTAATTTAGGCATGTCCAAACACTCTGGGCAAACGCACATTTACACGACACATGAAAGCCATCTTCAACATCCGTACTACACCTTGGACACCCACTAGTACTTGCTATACGTTTGATAAATAAATTGTGCAGTGTAGGTATATAGTTCATAGCAAACTTCTAAATTGTAATTTTAATTTTTGACGGACACTGTAAATTCCATAATTGCTTGAAAAAAGTACCTGAATAGTGATCCCCAGGAATAGAACTTAAGAGAATACGATAGACACTGCGGACGGTGAAAACACCTGTAGGTTCACCTCCCCAAACACGAACATCATATTGGCCTGAGGCCGACAGTCGAATCGAGAGGATTTTACTAGCCTCATCATTGGAAAACGTGACCTGTATTAAATCTATCCTCCAACATCTAATATTAGGATCAATTAAATCTGCTACGACTTCCAAACCTGGCACCCTAGGGGACTGTATCAACCTGGAGGGCGTATAGGGGAGCCAAAAGTCATTCCAGATGGAGACCGACGTGCCCGAATCCACCTTCCACAACAGACCCATATCCAACGTACGTTTAGCAGCCCAAATACTTTTCCATATGTAGGATGGGTTGTACCCAACATTAGAATGGAGAAAATCTGAGGTGGGGAAATACTTAGCCTTTAAGAGTCTTGCAACAAGGGAAGTAGGATTAGAAAGAATTATCCAGTCCTGCTTTGCTAACAGCGAGATGTTAAACTTTCCCATATCTCGGAAACCCATACCACCTTCATCTTTTGGGAGACATAAGTTGCTCCAACGACACCAATGAATGCCTCGTTTCTCAGTATTCTTCTGCCACCAATGCCTCGCATATTTTGCCTCCAAATCCTTACATAGAGTTAGAGGTAGAAGAAAGACAGACATCGCATAAAGAGAAAGGGCTTGAAGTACGGACTTAATGTAGACCTACTTACCTCTCATAGAGAGAAGCCTAGGGGACCAAGAGAGAAGACACTTAGTGCACTTATCCAACAAGAACATCAAGGATTGCTTCTTATTCCGCCCTATAATGGACGGTAGCCCAAGATACTTTTCGGAGCAGGATTGGCTAGAGACCGCAAGAATTCTACACACATCGCTTCGATTTTCATCAATTACATTAGAGCTAAATAAAATACTGGACTTAGAAAAATTAATACGTTGTCCCGAGCACGCCGAGTAAAGCTCCAGAAGTTCTTTTAATTTCGAAGCCCTAGTCGTCGATGCATCTCCAAAGATGATACTGTCATCAGCAAAAAGGAGATGAGAGACTAAGGGAGCCCCTCTTGCTATTCGAGCACCTTGTAGAATACCGTTTGGCATTGCGCTTCTCAACAAAGAGGATAGACCCTCACTGCAAATCAAGAACAAGTAGGGACTAAGGGGGTCTCCTTGCCGAAACCCTCTTGTTGGAGAAAAACTGTCACTAACAAACCCATTGACTGTAATTGTTTATTTCAATGCATTTATTTCAACACATTTATTTCAATGCAAATGTTTTTGACAATAGAGATATTAATTGTTGCTAAATGAAATAATTCAATGTATATAAGTGTGAATTACATAAACAGATGGATTCAAAAATAAAATGCGAACAAAATAGATTCAACTTTGCTGAGATTGTCTCCCACCCAATCAAGCTATGTTGAAATAATAACAATAAAAGTGCAACAACAATAACGTATGAGTGCCGTATAATTTCTTTCTCACGAATCGTTTTCTTCAGTTTCTTGAGTCGTGGGAGCTTCCTCTGCCGCGTGGTCGGCGGTCTCCGCCACATGGTCGGGCTCTGGTACGTGGTCAGCGGATTCGGTGGATGCGGCTGAATTGGACCTCTTATGAGCGGCCTGGAGAACGTGGTTGTAGTTGCCTTTCTCCATGAAGAGTTGGGCGAAGTGGTGCTTGCAGTAGAGGACTCCATTTAAAGCAGCATATGAAGAGTGTGTCAAGTGACAGCCTCCGTGAGCACATTTGAAGCATGATTTGTGGAAACATTCACCCTCCAAACCCACCTAATGGACCAACCAATATTAGTCAAATAAATAAATCTTAATTCAGTTGGCACTCTAATTGTTCTAACAATTTAAAGTAATAGTTCCTAATCGAATCTCTTTAAAAAGAAGATCTTTTGTCTCATGGTAGCCTGTTTCATTCCCCTTACGAAACTTTCGTTATTAGGTTAGCCATACACTTCACATGTTTTCGCAGATTCGAGCGTGTTTAAATTTATAACTTCATTCCGATTTAGAGATTGTAAGGGATTAAGGGGTAGTTTAAACATTGTATAAAAAAAGTAATAAATAGCAACTATAATTTGATGTTTTAATATTGAATTCATTGAACAAGCATTTAGTCGGTTAATCAAGATATTCATATTTGTTCCCTCATATTTTTTTAGGTCGTGGGTTTTGGATCAGGGCCGGAACTAAATGGAGACATGTGGGGGGCACGCCCTCATAAATTTTGAAAAACTAGATTTCAGCCCCTTAAATTTTAAAAATATTTAATTTGCCCCCATAAAACTTTTAGAAATTCATATTAAGTTTCAAATTTTTTGAATTTTTAATTAAATTCCTCCTGTAATTTTTAAAAGTTCTCATTATGCCTCTCAAATTTTCAAAAATTTTAGTTATACCCCAATTTTTTTAGAAAATTTGTAAATAAAACCCTTTAGTTTTTTTTTTTGAAAATTTCAATTTCAATCTCTATTAAAAAATAAGTCGGCATGTAAACACTTTCTTCAAGTTCCACCACTGTTTTGGACGCACTAGAAGTATCCTCCTCTCTAGATAGGATTAAGATTAGATTTAAGATTTTTCAAAAAAAAAAATAATGATTTTATTGTTTGGAAAAATAGTTGTTGCATTGTCAATGTGAAGCCTAGTTTACATAAACATATTTGTTTTAAGAGCTTAGAAGTTATATTTTATTGTTTTAAATTTAGGGTCTATAATTAGAATTTAGTGTTGAGGGTTTCATGTTTAGGATTTAGGAATTTGGGATTAAAATTTCAAGCTTAAATAGTCATATGCTTGTGGGGAAAAAATTCAAACTGATATGGTTGTGATGAAGAACTGAACCGTTAAATTTAAAAAAAAAAAAAAAACTTACATGTTAGTCCACCTGTACTACATTACTTACATAATATTATTTTGTTGACGTGAAATTTTAAATTACATTGCACTATTTTGTATAAAAATATTTTTTAATAAATACATTTTGATTAATAGTTAAACTTTAGAAAAATAATTTATGAAAAAGATATATAGTGTAAAACTTATTTACCTTCTCTAATGGGTATACTGTCTTCTGGCAAGCAGCACATTTGTCTTGAGTTCCACTGAACATGGATGAAAATTTATTGGGAGCATTGCTCTGTAAATAGATTACATAAACATTTATTAGTTTTTTAATCACGATAAATACAACACAAACAAAAATATATTTATTACTCAGATTTAATTGTTAGATACAGTATGCATCCAATAAATATTTAATATTATATTGAAACGTAGCATCAGGAGGAAAAAGTACCGAGTCATGTTGCTTCTCTTTTCCTGCATTAGTGGTCACAAGAAGAAATTAGAAATATTTCAAGAACTAAAGTAGAGAAGAAAAAAAGTTTAATTCGCAAATTAGTCCTCCAAATATACATATATTTCCACTTGGTACCTTAAATTTTTGTCTGTTTTGGCCCTTAAAGTATACTTATTTTCCCATTTTGCACTATAAAATAATTTGGGGCAATCAACTCATGTGTGTAATGTGTTGTCATTGGTCTAAACTGTTTCAGGGTGTAAAATCATAAAACGGGTATACTTTAGGGGTCAGATTGAGATAAAAAAGGTTTATGGTGCAAAGTGAAAAATCGGATATACTTGAAGGACTAAATTGCGAGTTAAATGAAAAATGTCGTTCTGACCTGGTTGGAAATTCTTGCTGAAATTTCCAGATTCCTTGAAAAGTTGCTCAAAATGAGTTTTGCAATAAAGGACTCCATCCATGGAGGAATAAGTACTCATCTGTCAAAAAAAAACAATTAATAAGCATGTTCAAATTCTTATAATTTGTAATTTCATAAGTCGATACAATATAACTACATTTTGACCCCTTCAAGAACTTATAATTCAATTTTGACCCCTCCTAAAAATGCGTAAAAAGTCTAAAAATGTTTTTAACGTTTGATTGAATAGTTATCTTTTTTGCTCATATAATTTTTTAAAGCAATTTAACTCTCAACGTTTTATTTTGGGTCAAAATGACCTTTGTGCGGCTGAAAACTGTTAGTTAACACTTTTTTCTATATTACACTGCCTTGTAGGTTTGTCATGTCATTAGAAGTCATTTACCATTAGTTGACTAACAGTTTTCATCCGCATATGGGTCAATTTGGACTAAAATAAAACGTCGAAGGTTATAATGCTTAAAAAAAGAATAGAAGCTAAAATGATTATTCAGTTAAATATTAGGAGGTATTTTTTGGCATTATGCCCTGAAAAGTTACACTTCACTTGGGTTGTATCTGACATTCCTCCGAAGATCCTTAAACTTAGCTAAAAAATTGAGAATATATGTATCGGACACATATCCATATCCAAAAACAAACTAAAAGTTAAAGAAGAAGAAGAAAGCATGAATTACCACAAGGTTTCCCTTACAATGGGTGCATTTGAAGCATGTTTTATGGTAAGGAACTCCTTCAAGAGTCAACAAATCCACAACATAAACAGTCTTATCACAGGCCTTGCACTTGTCTAGTGTTCCTGAGAATGACATTTCTTTGAACCCAAAAAATAAAAATAAAATTCTTTGGAAATGTGTTTTTTTTACTCTATGAAACAATGGGATTTCTTTGTTTTAAGTGATATTGTAAAAGGATCAATTTGTTTTGGGATTGGTGGAGATCCCTAAATGTGGATGCAATTCCTTTGAGTTTGAGAGAAATAAGGTTTGTGTTTTTTGACCACTTCATGGTTAAATTTTGGATGAACACAAATTAGGGAACTATCTTTGTCATTTAGAGTGGGTGTTAATAGTAGGATTTCATTTGTTCATGAATTGGTCGAATTATACGTGTAATCTGAAATTTTTTTAATCCTTTTATTATGTTCATAATATTTTGTTGGTGTTTTATAGAGTTTAATTACTTTTTTATTATCGAATAATAATTTGTGGCCAATAAATTCTTTAGTGTGATGGTAAAATATTTACGTTATTGAAATCTATTAAAATTTTTTATCAAGTAGTGTTATAATATTAGTGTGGGCAGTTCCGTCTTCACAGACATGTCTTTATCACCGAACCTCTCTCTGAGACAATGTCCGAATCATTATTTTTTTGTGCGGGTCAAAACTTACTCGGCAAGAAGTTTCGCTACCTTAGGATTGTTATGATGGCAATCATCATTCACCGGGAATTCATTCGTGGACTCTCCTGTCATCATGTTATCAATTTCTTTGACCTTTTGGCTTCGGGAGCTACAAAGGAAACTTCGAGTTCATATTAACCAACATGTTAACTAATCGATTACGATAAAATGGATCAGATTTTGCAGTTTTTTTTTTCTGCAGTACCTTGACGTGACATGAGCGTGAATGGGGTTCAAGAATTTATTTTTTATAAGGGCTAAAATAATTTATTTTGGTTTTTTGACCCCATGTTGTAGGGTGAATCTCGAAAGATATGAAAAATCTCCCACCAAGTAATACATACGACTTTCATCGAATACGATTTTTCACAGAATTTTATATGCATCTATGAGATCAAGTATGGAATTCTGTATACTCACTTTAAATTGAGTATTTGTTTCCCTCCCTTTCCTGTTAGGATTGGAAATCTTGTATTTTACATATCCATACGATTGAGTCCTTGGGTTGTTGAGAATGGGAACTGAACTCTATAAGATCTAATCTCTTGTTGTTCCTCATTAGCTCAATGATTGAGCGGTCGGTTGTTAACTGATTGGTCGTAGGTTCGAATCTTACTTGAGGAGATTTGATTCACTCTAAATTTTGATTCCTTTTGAATTAAATAATTCAGAATGTCAATGAAAGAGTTCACAGCAACGTGTGGGTGCACTATTTCACGGTGAGGACCTGTAACTTTTCATGAATTTTTCATTCTCACTCAACGATAGAATTTTATTTAGATTGACGAATCAAATGATATTTTTGTTCCAATTTTTGCCTCTTCTTCTCCCTATCAATCAAGCTTTTTTCCATAATGGTTCAATTTCTATTATTATCAACAATAGAAGTTGAATCCTAGATGTAAAAATAGAAGGGGCATAACCCTCTTTTCAACGAAAGAAATGATATTATCGCAGATACAAACATAACATAAGAAATTAACTAAATTTGTCTTATAGGGGACAATAAAAAAAAAGCCACATAAGTAAATATATAAAAAAGTAAATGTCGAGATTTGAACTCACACAAGAGGTAAAGTGGATGAGCATCCATGACCACTAGGCTAATTAATGAATCTTATTAAGATTTATTAATTGATCGAGTATTTAAAGATGTTTAGTTAACCTAGTGATCAAGGATGTTTATGTTGTCTCATCTAGTATGAGTGTAACCCCCTCGTCCCGGTCTGGCCGGATGACCGGTCCGAGTGAGCTACACGGGGAAAACCGAGTGAAAACTCCCTAAGGAACTCTCCCTCGGTTAGCAACCCTATATTTTTTTCATTTTAATCTTGTCTAGATGAAAATTTAATCCTAAGTGATCATACAGCAGAGCGATACTTACGAAGCAGTCAAACGAACCCAAACTAACATTTAAAAGCCCATTTTTAAAGTCAAACTGCAGGCGGTATCGATACCCTAAGGGGGGTATCGATACCCCTGGACTAGGTCAGCAGGGTTTGGTCAACCTGAGGAGATAGTATCGATACCCCCAATGAGGGTATCGATACCCTCCCCTAAAGTTGACTTCCCACGGTCAAAGCTAAGACAACGGTATCGATACCCTAGAGGCCAGTATCGATACCGAAATCGACAGTGGCTCCAGTGGCCAAAAAGGTATCGATACTCCCCCTCGAGTATCGATACACGAGGCCTGAAATCACAGGGCAGTATCGATACCAGACCAACGGTATCGATACCCCAGCTACGAATCTGCAGGTTTGAGCTGATTTAGAGCACAAGGAGGCCCCTAAATCCCTCTAGCACATAAACCAACACACTAACATCAATCCCTAAGGCAAACCAACCATAAAGCATGCTTCCACAAGGCTTAAACATGTATAATACAAAGGCAACAATCCACATCATGCATTCATTCATACTATATTCAAACACATGTAAAACTCTTAAGGCAATGGCTAACAATTCAAGCAAGTAAATAGGCATGAGTTAACACACATCATGGCAACACAACCATGCAAAAGCAATACATATAAAGGAGTCTACACATGCTCCTATCAACCAACAACCACCACAAAACACTCATATCCCATTGCTCAACCATTACATGTCTAATATTTTAAATCCATACTTGGGGAAACTCAAGTCACAAACACACTTGGAGGCCCCCCTCTTGCCCGAGCAACCCACGAACTAAGGATCTGCAATGTTGAACAAAGAGAGCGTAAGCAAATAACGCTTAGTGAGGGCAAGCTCTAAAAACAAACCTCAACATTGCAGGGTCCGAGCACGATCTAGCCAAAGCAACACACGTATAACAAAAGTCCACAAGATATAGATGCATGAGCAATTATCTCACATGTATGTCATAATCATGAGCTTAACACAACCAAACATGTAATCACATTTGACATCCAACAACTCATATACTCCAACACATTGATACACATATCAATTAACATTGGCACTTAGCTATAACCCAAATACGCGGATAGACTCGTTGGAAACTCATATCCAACAACCACATTACCTCGGTGGGATTCCACTCATCACCGGTCTCGCGGAGGGGATTCCACTCATCCTCACGCCCCGTCGATGGGATTCCACTCATCACCGACTATGTTTAAATACCATTTCCGGGCGTACCCGTACTCCTCCTTGGGGACTCAACGCCACCAAGGCCACGCGCGACTTTAGACTCATGTGTACACACTAACATCCTAATGATCGATCATTTGTATTTAAGTATACTAGTGCCAATATTTTACTCATTCCACAACACACATTTCAATCATTTTCGTGCTTAGCACGTACTCACCATGGACACAACCATGAACCATCACCATGCATGCTTTAAGCCATACAATCCATGCCTCAATTCACATGTATAGAACAACATACATAAGCATTCATATCACATGGCATACAAGGCATATACATTCACACAATTGAGTTCATCCAAAGGCTTAGATCAAGCTTAGGATTAGGCTACCACCATAATCCTAACTCTAGGTGGGTCTACCAAGCCCAACCTAGTCCATATACTCGAACCAACTAATTTAAAACCTTTAAAAGCTAACAACCACTCACCTAAACTCCCAAGCTCCAAGACCAAGCAAGCGACCGTTCTTCAAATTCCCGGATTCGATCCCGAAGCTTCTTCCACGTTTCCCCTTGCTTCTAGTCAACAAAACACATTCATCACTTCCCAAATCAATGCTAATTCAATCATCAATCCACATTGCAAAACACAACTCAATTTCCACAATTTCCAAATCACATAGCATCCCCAAAACCTAATTTTCGGACTCCCACAACTAAGGGCTGAAATACTCAATTCCAAGCACCCAAATGGCTTCCAAAACATCCCAAAACACTCCCCTAACATAGGTAGACCATCAGCCTTTCATTCCCAACACAAATCCTCTTAAAAACCCAATTTTTCATACCCCAAAATTGGCCTTAAAGACCCACCACGAAAATTCACCCAAATTCTATCAAATTAAGATATGTTGTGAGTTTCATCATGCCCAAGCATAACCCCAAAACAATTTTTCAAAATAGATTGAAAAGCCCCATCAAAACCCCAATTTTCCATAAGAACCCTAATTCCCAAAACTCATTATTTTTGAAATTTAAAACAATAGGTGAGTAGATAATGGAGAGGAGGTTAAGAATTTATGTTTACCTCTTGATTTGATGATGAAATTGATTAGCCAACCCAATGGAATAGTGATTAGGGCTTTAGGAGAGTTTGAAAGTGGGGTGGGGTTTTGAAATTGGTAAAGAGGAAAAGATAGAGGAAGATGACAACTTTTATGGAAAAGTTGTCTTCCTTTATTTTTAAATGGGGTAAATCACAACTTTGGTCCCTCCCTCTTTATTTAAATTCAATTAGGTCATTATCTAAGTTTGTTTTATTTTAATTAGACTTCATTTGACTCGAACAACAACCCGGCTAACTCCTAGGCCCGAGACACGGGTGTTACAATGAGCTCAAATCTCGACATATACCTTGAGAATATAATTAATTCTTCACTTAAAAAATTAAATGATATTTGGATTTAAATTTGAATAACATGTACTCGTATCCTTAATAAAAAGTAATTTGGACCGTGTTGGTCCAAATTTACAAAAAAAAAATCTATAATAGATGAATAGCTGGATTTTGCCACAACTCTCTTATCCCGCACTATTCACAGTAAAATATACCATAAAACTTCTATAAATTAGAAAATGTCAGGACAACGTAATTTTATTAATTTAAAAAAAATACTAATTAATTGATAATTTGTTAATTTAAAGATATTTTTTTGGCTTAAAGGTTCAATAAGCCCCATAAAATTTTTCAAAAAAAATTAATTAAGTCCTTAAACTTTTTTGCACTCAATTAAGCTCTCAAACTCAAGAAAAAAAAAATTTGGCCCTTTCAGTAATGTTGGCCGTTAACTTTAACGGTTTTTTTAAAATTGACCCATGTCGCAACACGATAATGCCACTTGTCGTTTTTAGGAATTTTAATTTTTAATTTTTTAAAAATATATAAAAACAGAAAAATACTAAAAAAATTGTGAAAATAATATTAAAAATATATTTTTAATTTTGAAATTTATTTAAAAATAGTAAATAATAATTTTTCAAAAGATTAAAATATTTTAAAAAATTACAAATTAAAAATATATAATATTATTATTATAAAAAATATTTTGAAAATTTTTTTAAAATTTTTTTAAAATATAGTTTTAAAAATCAAAATAACTTTTATTGTTTTATATTATTTTCAAATTATTTTTTATAATTGTCTAATTTTTTTATTTTTAATTATAGCTAGTGTTATTGAAAATCCTATTGAGAATGAAACTGAAGATGATACAATGTCTTTGCAACCAATTACGCGAAATGAAACACTCATAGCGGCAACAACTCTTCACAATTTTTTGTTGCAGTATGAGAATGCAACACCGAAACTTTTGGATCCAAGAAGGAAAGTTAGAGGTGAAATACATATAGATTTAAATTTTAAGAAGAAGCAAACAATAATAGAATCACATTTTACTAAGTTGTCCTAGTTATATTTGTAATTTTATAAAATTATTAACTTATAATATTGAAAGGACCATAAATTTATACAAGGGTTTTTTCGAAAGTTATTATCTTATTAATTTATCGAAATTATTAATTTAGACCTTAAGCTCAAGTCGGGACCGAAAAATTATTATTTTAGAGGTTATTTATTTATCGAATATTTATTTATCCAATATAAGTAAAATACCCTCATGATAGGAATAAATGAATTGCCTTTGATAAAACCTGGAAATACCAATAAACCTTAAATGACTGAAATGCCCCTAAAGGGTTATGAAGCATGACTTATGTACGTCAATCACTCTTGATATTAATATAATATTGGAAGATTTCCGCACAGGATATATGTTCGACTACTCAGTGGTAAGGTATGTGGTGAATTATGAAGGTGACCGTTCAACTATACAATGTAGTCGGTTCTATGAAACGAATACCCTTGTGGTGTCCCTGTTCAGATACTTGGCAAGCATCGTATTATTGGGATCAGTTTAGGTTGAATGGAATGGAAAGCATGAACAGTCGATATCCATACTAAATATTACATATTGTAATCTCATCGTCATTGCGTTGAATTACAAGATTGGCCCTATTAGTTAAATGACAAAAAATGCCATTGTTGGCCAAAATGATATGAACCTTCTTGATATATTGAATATCCCTAATGACCATGTTATATCAATTTTTGAATGTCCGGTTGGAGCTGTTAGTTCTAGATCCCTTTTATTTAGGGACCCCGCTTATGAAATTAGTTCAAAATTGTCAGAAGATTTGTGTTTTCTTTCTTGCGATTACTAGGTGCCTTCGAAAAATAAATTGATCCATCTGGTGTGTTTCATGTACACATGAGTATTTTTCTGGTTTAAAATCAAGACTGTCCATATATCTGTTTTGAAACATGACTCATATTCGTCTGGTAATATACTTTTGTGTCTAATATGAAAGCATGCTATTTGTGTTCTGATATACTAGAAACATATGTCTAATTTCTGCATTTACACTATTACTAATGTCTGCACTAAACTGATTTTCTGGGGTAGGTTCTGGCACTGGTAATTCTTTATGGACCCAAGGTCGCCCCTTGGGTAGGTTCTGACGCTTCGACTCGGGTAATTCTTTATGGACCTAAGACATTCCCTTAGGTTGGCTCTTGCGCCCTGTGAACCTAGGGTAAGTCTTTATGTATGCAGTTCTAGAAAACTGCATATCAGTGTATGGTTGGAAGGTGGTTAGGTGCTTCAAATAAAGCTTGCATTTCTCATTTTTAATCTACCATACTGAACAAACTACCAATGCCTGAAACTCTCTATATAGTTTCTATTTATACTCAGTGGAACACACCAAACTCCTTAGTTTAACTTTTATAATCTATATCTCTTCTGATCCTTCAGGCTATAGGTGTTTTGTCTAGTACTCGGATAATCAGATAAAGAACAATCATGTTATCTTCAAGTGCATCGTTACTACAAGCATCAATTTATAATTGATCATGTTGTTGTCTGGATCATCATATCAGTTTCATGCTTTACCATATACATGCTTGTGCCTACTACATCTTATGGTAGTTCTGTATTACTAAGCTTTTTGAAGCTCGCGTTCTTTTTACCATCGTAGGTTAAAGGAGATTTATCATGGTACAGTTAGGGATTTAAAATTTTGACCCGATCTGCAAAATTGACTAAAACCGACTTGAGTCGGAACTGTTTGTGAGCCGAGGTGGTGGTGATCCGAAATCGATTCGAGTCTGAACTATTATTGACCTGAACCCGAGCTGGACCTGGAAATTTTAGATCTGAACCCGACCTAAGAACGACTTGAACCTGAATTCAACATGATAATGTGATAACCAAACTCAACCTGCATCTAAGGGTGAGCGTTCGAGCGAGTCGAGTCGAGTCGAGTCAAAAAAATTCGAGTTATTCGAGTTCAATCGTCATATTTTACAACTTGAACTTAAATTGAAATTTTTTCGATTCGAGTCGATTTTAGCGAGTTCGAGTCGATTCGATTTTTCGAGTTTGGTTTTAATTTAAACATTTTTCTATTTATATCTACATATATATTTCTTCATATTATTTTTCACATGTGTAAAAAAAGATTTTGAATTATATCTACATACATATAAATTGACTTATGACTAAACAATACAATGATTCTAAAAGCACAAAAATAAGAACACATTTTTCATCAAACAAGGTAAACATGTCCAAATTTCAATTGTAACAATCAAACCAACAAAAAGAAAACTCAACATTCCATTATAAACTACGGGCCTCGTTAAAAACCTCCTTCTTATCTAGGTAACGCCAAGACGAGACCAAAGATAGCGGAAGGAGGAAAAGAGTACCCTAAAATATATTAATAACTAAAGCAAATAACACAGTAGAGTTTAGAAAATCCAACATCACATGTCAAAAGATACAAACCAATAAAAACAAAAACATAAGAGTAGTTCAAAAAAGAGAATTGCAACAAACTTTTTTCGAGTTCCGAATTATATTGTCGAGTTTGCGAGTTTCTATACAAATTTAATTGTAATTATTTACCATGTTATAGTACGATTTGATTCTAATTTAAACGACTTTCTCTATTCATATAAGATATGTATATATATATATATATCTTCATATTATTTTTCACATGCATAAGTAAGATTTGTAATGTTATTTAATAAAAAAAATATCATCTAAACTTCTAAAATATATTTATAATATTATTTTTAAATAAGGAACTTTTAAGGATAAAGTACTGATGGGGGTATAAATGAGTCAATGAATTGATGTAAAGAAAAAAATTACAAAAAATCGGTTGAATGATCAAATTGAATAAAATATAAAGTTAAAGGGATAAATTAAAAAAAGAATAAATTTGTTAAAAATATGAATTGAAGTTATATAGATATTATATAGTGTTAGTGAATCATGTGGTTTAATTTTGGTAAAAAAAATAGACTTAAAACGAAAGAGAAATTAAAGAAATGGGAAACATTCAAAGTTGAGGGGCTAAATTACAAAAGTAGAAAATTTAATTTAAAAATATGAATTGAAGCTAAATAGGTATTCTAGTTTCTACATTGGTTTAGGAGCATGTGGTTCAATTTTGGTCAAAATTGACTTAAAACGAAGGAGATATTGAAGAAATGAGGAAATCATACAAAGTTAAGGGGCTGAATTGAAAAAATATGAAATTTATTTTAAAAATATAAATTGAAGATAAATATGTATTCTACGCTGGTTTAGAAATATGTGGTTCAAATTTGGTCAAAAATGGACTTAAAATGAAGGAGGAATTGAAGAAAAATGAAATCAGTGACTAAATTGTAAAACTGTAAAATTTGGTTTTTCGATTTTTCAATTTTCGAGTTGGGCAAATTCCAAACCGACTCGAAATCGAAATTTTTCGAGTTAATCGAGTTGACTCGAATAACTCGACTCGAATAACTCGAAATTGAAAAAAAATATCGATTTTTTCGAGTCGAGTCGAGTTTTGCTCACCCCTACCTGCATCCAACCTGATATTAACCTGAACCGAGATTAACCTGGTAAATAATTGATATTACCCAACATGTTATTAACCTGACTTGTTATGAACTTGGTCTGTAATTGACTCAACCTGTAAATGACCTGACTTGTTATTGAACATATATGATATTTACCTGACTTGGTATTTATCTGACTTGTAATAACTAATAAGTTACAATTGATGAATTTGTGAGATTATAAATTTATTATATTATAGTGTAACAAAATGCATCTTCACAATTTAAGATACATAATTAATTATGATCATTAAATTAATATGTTTATTTTTTATTTTATAAATTATAGTATATAAAAATATTTAAAGTTTTATTAAATATCTAAATGTTGTCAACGTAATTCCTTAAGCTTTATGATTTATGGTTTAATATTAACCGTTTATGGTTTAGTTTAGTGTTATTGGTCTATGAGATTAATTCTGATTCTTTAAGATTTATGGTTTAGTTTAGTGTTTAGTTTAGGGTTATTGGTTTATGTGATTAATTTGGATTCCTTAAAGTTTAGTATCAATGGTTTATGATTTAGCTTATGGTTATTGGTTTATGAGATCAATTTTGATTCTTCAAGGTTTTTGGTTTTAGGTTTAGTATTAATGGCTTATGGTTTAGTGTAGGGTTATTAATTTACGAGATTAATTTAGATTCAACTTGCTAATTTATGCATTTGAATTTGACTAAATATTTAAATCAAAGCTCCATGTGTACAATTGAACTAAATTAAAGTTTCAACTTTCATGTGTACAATTACATATTTACATTCAAATAAAAAAATTGTGTATAATTATATTAAATCAAAATTTGTATGGTATGATAATAATGTTCGAATTAAATTAACTTATTAAACTTAGGATCTAATTGAGCCAAATTAAAACTTAGAAGCATAAATCACAGACATGGTTAAAAGAATTCTAAAACTAAATGTGGAATTTCAATTAAATTAATTTAAATTAGGACTCAAATGAATTAAATTAAAACCTAAAAGTGAAAAATTGGGGCTTAAATAAAAAATATTTAAAGTTGGAAGGGCTAAAAAATAATTTATCCTAACCTAAAATCCCACTCAGGTGGGAAACTTTCCCTCCCACCGTTTCACTTTAATTAAAATCATGAAAAAATAATTGGTAAGGGGAAGGACAAAAATTTGAAGGGAATTAAGACCCTAATTTTTAGACTATTTCCCTCCAAAATCTAAATAAAATCTTTTTTAAACTTGATTTAATAATTAATATCTCATTTGGCATTTGCCTCTTAATTTTTTCTTAGTGATTAATTACCTTTTAAGTCCCCACTTGTTTAAAATTTTTGTTTTAATCCTAACATTCACTTTTAAATTTTAGTTTAATTCAATTTAGTCATAATTAATTATATATACATATATATATTAATTGTAAAGTATTTCGGCATGCTAAAGGATATTTTGGTTCATATTAATCCCTAAAATTTTATTTCTATCTGAAATTCACCCACAATTACCATATCGAAGTCTATTTGTACACGGTAAGACCAACTTGAACTTCAACCAAAATTGATATTCTCTAACATGAATTTTATCTGTCAACGGCATGACCTGACCTAAACGTGGCCCGACCTGAAGTCCATCCAAACCTGAATTAACCCGTTAATTAACTAATTCAAACCAGAACCGTTTTGGTCTTAACTGAAACTTACCCGACCTGAAATTAACTCGACCTGAACTCGAACTCAATCTGATTTGAAATCAACCTAATAATGACCTGAATCAGAGTCGACCCGAACCCGACCTGATCCGAGTCGAACCATTAAATTGACCAGGCATAACCCGTATCTGATTTGATTTGGCTTGACATGACCTGACCTGACCTGAAACCTGAACGATTAACTGATTCCACACCCCAAGGTACAGTGACCGACATCAGAGTCAGAAGATCCCTCAATATTGCTTGTGAATTACGGTGTTGGTATAATTAGTGGGCATATATGTCGAGTTTTATTTTATGTCAGACTTTGTAATATGAATTTCGAATTTTTGTTACATGATTAAAAAATATCTTTTGAAAAGGTATTTTTTAACAAAATTTTGTTTTACCATTTTAAATATATTTAAAGAAAATATATGTTTATATGTAAATTTTTATTGTGGGTCTCTTTTGTAGCCTTAATGTGACATTTTAGATTGGATCGGGCAACTCGTATCAATTTAGGTATTACATGTGATGTCTCTTATCATCCCAAGAGAAAGCTACTAGCTGGTAGCTTTTTTACCCTTTGTTATATAAAAAACTATTTATAATTTTGATACCACTGAAAAAGTTAAACCGAACTTGAATTGGGGCACTGTGTACCTGTATCTCAAAGTCAAGACAATGTTGGTTTCAAATATTTGTAAGAATTAGTGAGGCCATGATCTGAAAAATATTAAAATTCTAAAATTTTAAATTGATATAACGTTAGAATTACTTTTTGTCTCCTAAAATATATATAGTAATTCATATTAGCTCCCCATAAATTTAAAAACTTTTAGATAACCCGTCTTAGACTTAAAGAGTATAACAATCTATATTTTTGTTTAAAGACAAGTTATCAAGATTACTCTCTAATTGAACAATTACATTTGGTCCGTTGGTTAAATTATTTATTTTTGTTCTCTCATATTCCCATAAGTCATAAGTTATAGTCTCATTAGGAGTGCCCTCTTCTTACCCCTAGAGTCTTCATTCTCCTCTCCTCTATGCCCTAGGTACGATTAAGATTTCATATTTAAACTATAAAATCTAAAATTAAATTCTTAAACCTTAAAATTAAAAATTTGTGTAAAATTTATATAAGCTTGTGTATCAAAATATTTTTTTATTTTAATTTCTTCTACATCCGTTTTAAAATTAATATTTGAATTATTTTAAAAATAAAATAAAATTGATGTTTGAGATTCGTAATTGTCTTCAGCAACATTGATGTATCTAAAGATTAAACTTAATTTCTTTGCATAAAAGAACAAAACATCTTACCACTTATTAATAAGATTAAATCGTTATTAAATATATAATTACTCTTGTCAAAATATCATTAATGATACATTTGCTTATGGGTGCTTGGAAGGCAACTGTAACGATCAAATTATACAGTGGAAAACCCAACATTCCTCTGGCTGAAAAAAATAGGTTTTCTGAACGATGAACACTAACGAGTCATCTCTTTCATTAGTTGGGGTATATAACACAGTATATTGTAAATAATATATATAAATCAAATTTAAAAGAAAAATCACAAGACCCCATGGCTAGCAATCCTATTGTTCCATCCACCTAAAATCATCATCGACATATCGATTTAACGACTGCTTGAATGGATGGTCCTCTGAGACTGGCGCTTTCGGGTCTTTGCTTGTAACTATTAGACAAAAGAACAAAAGATTATCAGATCCGGACCTGAACTAGCATGCGGTGGTGCGGCATAGCTCGTCACTAATGGCAGATCACAAAACCAATTTACAATGCCTACAGATGCTGTCTTGTCGGATCTTATGTTCTTGCGTGTTCGGGGATAAGACGTTGCCGGAGTTTGGTAGGGGCACCAGCCAGTTCTGCATAACCATTGACATCTGTTATTCGGGATCATGACGATTTCAAGGAAAAGAAAAAAGGATGCAGAAATTAGATCTACGATTCTACCTTGAGCTGTGAAATTGAACAGAGAAGGTAGGGTTCGTCCATTAGGCAGGCTCACATTGGGGTCTCGCAAATCATCAAAGAAGGGGTGCGCTAACGCCTCCAACTGAAAGCCGGGAAGTAATACACTCGTCAGTTGCAGCACAGAACACGGTAAAAACTTTGCAAATGATATGAAGCTAAAGCAATACACTCCAACAACTCTCACACATGTCAAAATGTTTTTATGAGTCAATAGTTACTGAAATTCCCTATCAAGACTCAAGTAGACAAGCACAAGTGCATATGCAACCGAACGGGAAACAACAATAAGCAAAATTCTTACAGCTGTACAACGTAGCTTTGGTGAGTACTGCAGCAGCCTAGACACAAGATCCACCGCTTCAGGGGGCATTCGCTTGTTAAATAACTGAAAAAATGAACGGTGCGTAAGATTTCCACTGTTCTTTATAGCATATAAGGCAATTAGGAGGTGATCCAATCAGCAAACCTTATGCCAGGGATGAGCTTTGATCTGAGGGAATTTGAACTCGGTGTAATTTGGATTCATGCATTTAATTTCTTCTCTCGTCGGTGTTCCAAGTATCTGATATGATGAAGAAAAAGGAAGTTGAAAGACGAGTAAACGCTGAAAAAGAAAAGTAAACCTTGAGAAAAGAAAACCGAAAGATGCATACCTTAATAATTTCCACTAGCTGATCAACACCACTTTCGCCGGGAAACATTGGCTGCAAATGGTATAATTGTTAATATGCATTAGCGCATAACTCGTATAGAGATTTATTGCATACTATAAATGGATGCTAGAAATAAGAATTCAAAAGAAGCCAGATGGTAGAAAGGTAAAAGACTAGTTTTGCAAAATGTGCTGTCACGTGGATTTTATGGATATCAAAACACTAAAGCTCATAAACAAATAGCAATGGTTAAAAGGATGACTGTATCCTTGCATGGTGCAGAAATAGATGCCGAAAGCAAAAGTGTTTAAATACAGAAACAGTTATCATGAATGTTAATACAATCAGTGCAATAATAAGTCGACATCGAAGCTGCATCAGATATCAGTTTTTATAAACTCACCCGTCCAAGCAGAAGCTCAGCTATCACACAACCAACAGACCACATATCAATCGCAGTTGTATATTCAGTCACCCCAAATATAAGCTCTGGAGCCCTATAATATCGTGAGCATATATATGATATGTTGGGTTCACCTGGGACCTAAAGATTGTAGAGAAATTTTCATAAGTTTTCAAAAAAAGAAAAGAAAATACTTTCAAACTTTGTAAAAAGCTGAACATACCAACTTCTTTGCACTACCGAAATCACATATCTTCACCTGGTGACTGTGGGGATTTACCTGCGAATATCTCATGACGTTAGCTCCAATATGCCTTGGCATTCGATATTCAAACAATTACTAGAAGAAGAATAAGAGCAAAGACATGTTAAAGCAAACCAAAATTTGCGGAAAAAGAACCAAGTTATAACATTAGCATACTCAAAGAAGTCAAAGGCCAAGCAATATGATCAACCAACACTCCACAGAGACACACATCAGTGCATTCAAGTTGATAACAAATTGTCGAGATGATGAGTAACATCCTCTAAACAATATATTCAAAATTTTCTTAGCATCAGCAAAAATGTCTTACCAATATATTCTGCGGCTTAATATCACGATGACATACACCAACCACATTATGTAAATAATTTAGAGCACGGCAAATCTACAAAAAAGAAAGCAATATATATTGTCACAGCATGCACTGAGAATATAAACCCAAATCAGTAGAATTTTGCAACCCACTATGATTAGCTAGAGCAAGAAAGGGTCAGTGTTACCTGGTATGCATACAGCTGCACGTAAACAATGGGCATATGCTGATTCATTCTGCTGTGGTGTTTTGAAACTCTATGAACGGTTTCTGGAACATACTCCAAAACAAGGTTAAGATAGAGCTCATCTTTTTCTGTGGTTGAAAAGAAACAGTGCTTCAGCTGGATGACATTAGGATGGTCAAGTATACGCATAATCTGGAGTTCCCTATTCTTGTATCTTTTGTCCTGTAAAACCTTCTTTATAGCAACAGATTCACCTGTCTCCAAGCACTTAGCCTACATCATAACATTAAATGGTTCTAAAACTCGAACTGTGTAAAAAAACTGAATAAATGCAAACACTAAGAGAAAATAGACAAGATTGCTACACCACAATAACTTCCCACCTGAAAGACAACACCAAATGAACCTGTGCCAACCACACGCTCTGCCATATATGAGATTGTCTGAGACCCAAGAAAAAATGCATCATTAAACATTCTTCACAGCCCGACCCATATATTATAATCAAATAGAAACTATATAATATACACCATGCATTCAAGTGGGCTCATTTCTAAATAGCAACTACAACACATGGCTTCAGAAAGAACAAAAAAACTCGTTCCCATTCCACCAAGAAGGAAAAATGAGTGAAAACGCAAAATTAAAAAAAAAAGGAATAAAGCAGCATGAGCTCACATATAGACTGCTAAGGACAGTTTGCAAATATGAAACTATAAGTCAACTGAGAATCAAATCACCTGTTTTGGTTGCCCATTTCGACCACCAACAGTAGTTGAAATTATCTGCCCTGTTTCTGTTCCATTTCCACTAATAACAGTAGCCTCCAGATCCTGTGAGTTACACTCCAGAAACAGTAATATTAGAAATAACCGAGCAAGCTAGATAAATAATCCAAGAGCTTCAAGCTTATAAATAAGCATATCTGTGTGCACATATGAAGACAGGATTTAAGAGGAAAAATAAACATGCATAACTATATACATTTTGAAGAGTAAAGAATAAAAATCACCTTATCATCATGGCAGGCAGATTTCTCATCTCTAATTCTCATTTCATGCATTTCATCAGGGAGCTGATCAGCACCTGAATTTTCTTGTCTTGCAACAGAAGTAACACTGGATGTGCTTGCAACTGTTTCCCGTGATGTAGAAGCCATATGCTGATCTAGACCAGTGGCACTACTCTCAACTAAACTCGATTCTTTGTGACCCCTACCTGATTCTTGATCAACCTTTACCCTCTTGGAGCTAGTATCCCCACCCTGATGAGAAAAATATAATTTTCCAAAAGAACTCAATACATGAAAACAAAAGACTAGAAGTAAACAGGCATCCTTATAATAGAGTGCCTTTAAAATTGCTATCTTTAGACATTAGTCTCCGTGTAAATTTTGTAGTGTTCCTTTCAGCGGAAAGGTGTTTCACAGATGAGTGGGGAATGGGACATTCAACAATGAAGAAGCAATTCAGATTGCATATATATTATGCAAACAGACACAGGGCACAGGCAAGTAGCCCAAGTTACAAATCAACATTCAGTTCAGCCTCCTCACTCAAACTGCCTGTATCGCTAGCATTAGATTATGTGGATCATCTTGTTATGTAACAAGCATCCATTAAACTCGAGTTCAGGGAAGATAAACAAATAGGCTAAAAACAAAAGAGAGAAGGACAATCTGAACTTTAAGACGTCAAAACTCTAAGTGAGTGGTACGCAACAATTTAGTTGTGGATTTGATCAATCACTCTCCAGCAGGTGTAATGGGGGACATAAAAAGAAACAGTGTAGATGGTCAAATGTAATTATCCAATTTCCTTTACTTTCTAGAATTCGGTCCATTATTACATACTGCAGTCAACATTCAAAGAACAAAACAATTTAGGTATGTAACAAATCTGCAGCACTTTATACATTCCATCCCAAGGAAAAGATGTCTGTTTAGAACATTACCCATTCTCAGGAAAAAAAAACAATAACAGCGATTTGACACATTACCATCTCACAAACATAATAACAATGCAAAAAATCCAATACTAAAACACAGTTTACCATCAACTACCGTCATGGTAATTGATGAACAAATAATCTAAACCTACACTTAACCTGTGAAAATTAGGCCACCTTTACATGATTGCTGGCACAGTTTTCACCATGCTAAACAGATACAAAATTTTGATTTTTGTGGTTAAAATCATGGTTTTGGATAAAATAACAACATTATCCTCAAATCTTCAATTTCTATTATTCGTGCATGAACATTTTTTCAGAATACTTTTTAAACACACTCTTTCCAACTCAAGCTTATTCTAACCCGAGCCATTTCAAGAGCAATGCTTATACATATCTAATAGCAAGACCAGGAAATTATCTTCACACGAACATATAAATTAAATTAGGATATTCTCAATCAAAAAAAAAAAACAAGAGATCAACCCACATTGATGGGAAGGATCAATGTTTAAAAAACGTGTAATACATAATTTAAAAGGTATAGAAAATAACCTTTCAGACACTAAACAAAAGCAATGAAGCAAAATGTAAAAGACTTCAGCTAACAATGTCATTCCCCTTTTCCTCAAAATGTGTTTCAACCAAAAGGAGAAGTCCAGAAACTATCTCAAATTTCAAACTATATACATAAGCCAAAAAAATTCGATAGGAGAATTAAAAAAGGAAAGAGATTTCTTATGTTGCGTGCAAAACAATCAATAATCCAGCTAAACCTACACATGTATGCCAGAAGTAATTAAAATACAATATCAAGTGCAGGAAAATAAAAAGAAAAAAATTATTCCCAATAAACGAAGCTCAAAAATATTCCAAACAAAAAAAAAACAATTCGTTTCACTTTCCTTCTTTTAATCCATTTTCCTAGCAAACAAACAGATATTACCACCGACCGAATCCAGAAAATAAAACTTAAAATAAAACCACAACGGGAAAGATAGGACTTACAGGATCGGAAGAAGTAGAAGAACGACCGGAAGCAATGCTCTTGAGACGACGCATAACATTCATGATTTTAGACTTCAATAAAACCAAACCCTAATTTCCCCGAACGTAAACAACGAATTCGCTAATCACGAAAAATAAGAGAAGAGAAGAGAGAAAATCTGCATCTTCTCTTCTCCTCCTCCTCCTCCTCCTCCGCCTTCAAATTTATCACCAGAAATAACAAATAATGGGGAAAAATACAATCCAAATAAAAATTAAATATAACCACCAAAATACATGAGGTAAACGAGATTCAAAAATACATAAAAAAAAATCTTCAACTTTTCTTTCGTTTTCTCTCTCTGTATCAATGAAAATGAAAACTATTCTCCTTCAATAAATTTTCTCTCTCTTCCATAAAAGCTATTTTGGTCAAAGGTGGATCAAAGCCAATTTGTACTTGCAGTCAGGAAGTAGATTTGATCCGTCGATTCTTCATTATTGAGGGATCTAACGGTCCTTAATTGAGTGTATCTTTGCCTGGTTTGACTAAAATGTCCTTTTTGGGAAGTGGTATTTACGGATATATATAAATGGAGGATTTTGGCTTTTCGGACAGATATACTATATTCCTGCGGAATATTCGGGAGAGCTTTGACCGGTCTTTGACCTTTTTAAAATGAAAATTAAATTTAAACTAACTAATTAAACTTTCTTGTTTTTAAAAGAGTTAATTATTCCGAATTATGAATCTAAATTGGTCCTTAAATGTTTAGATGTTTCAATTTAATTCTTAAGTTATGACTCTCCTAAGTTTGTCTTAAAAAATTTAAACAATTCAAATTCATTTGTGAATTATTAATATATGCTAAGCATATCTCACGTTAATAAAATTGTTATAAAAATAATCAATTATTATGTAAACTTTAATATGTATTATGTAATAATATAATGTGTTATAAATAATAATTTAATAATAAAATTAGAATGTTTAAAAGTTTGAAGATCAATTTAAAATGAGGGTCATAATTTGATTATCAACCACAAAAATTCAAAAAATTTAAAATCAATTTAATAATAATCATACTTTAAACGGGTGATGTAATTAACTTTTTTTCTAAAATGTGGTGTGGGTGAACAATTCTCTTAACAATTACATAATCTTATTTGTTAACCAATTAATTTGAATGAGGTATTATAAAAAAATTATTATAGAAAGACTCTTCAACTTATTTTTTTAATTATAACTTTAAAATTTGAATTCACCTTTCACAAAATCAACTAGTAGTTAGTGAGCAAGGATCTTTTATGTAAAAATATATTCATAAATTTTTATTCAATAATCTATTATAATTTTAGTGGTAAATGATTTGTATATATATTTTTTAATATTGCGTTAAAAATTTAATAAATATTTTAATTATTTTATTTAAAGAGTATGTAAATACAAAAATATTTATATAAAAATATTTATTATTAATTAAAATATTTTATTTTTTCTTAATCCAATTAGTATCCGATTAATCGATGAGTGTTTCTTTAAAAAAAACATGAAATTTTATTAGATTAGTAACTATAATCATGTCTCTTTAAAAAAAATCTTTGAAGTTACGTGGAAAAAAAGTGCAACGATTAATGGCTCATGGTTACAACTTCACTACTCTTAAACACATTTACCACTTACAACAAGGATAATGGTAGGATATAAAATGACACAATGGAGAGCATCCATTTTCATCATCTATCAGGAGAAAGCAACGACGGTGGTCTATAGATGCCTTTCTTGGCTAGATTATCAGCCAACGCATTTTCTTCTCTAGATATCAATTTAATGTTCTATGAGAGACTATCACCTTCTTTTAGGCACAACCCTATAAGGTCTTTGAAAATCGTTGGGTAAAGATTCGAATTTAATACCCAGTTCACGACATTAGAACAATCACACTTCAATAACTTCTTTTTATGCGCCCAGTGAGAAATTTTGAACAGTTTGAGAGCTTTCATGACAGCTAGAATCTCGGCTGTTGTTGCGTCTGTCACTCCAACTGCCTTGGAAAATGTAATTAAGCACTTTGATTGCTCATCTCTCAATACTCCTCTGATGCCTGCTTTGTCATAGCTTCCGGTAACAGCCCCGTCCGTATTAAATTTGAGAGCTCCATCAACTGGGGGCAACCAAAGTGTTGAAGGGGAGGTCTGTTTATAACATCGGAAGGCATTGAAATTCTCAAGTGCCTTGATGAGATCATTTATAGATAGGTTGTCCTTCGGCCATTTAGTTGTGCACCAAAAGCTTAGACGGTGAAAGCACATATCGAAAAGATACTCGCCATTCAGTTTTTTACCATTAAATAACAACTCGTTGCGATATAACCAGCAGGACCACAATATACAAAAGAAGCTCATGAGCCATACCTTTGTGTGGAGTCGGTTAGAGCCCATGGGTAACCACATTTGAAATAATCTACGGATAAATCCAGGGCATACCAAATTAATCCCCCAAAGACGGCACCATTTTTTCATATTGACCACACAATATAGCATTGGCAAAAAAGATGATTAACTGATTCGGGAGCTAACTTACACAACGTACATAATGTCGAGTCTTATGGAAGACGACAACTTTTTTGTAGTTCATGCTTGGTAGGAATCCGGCCAAGAATGACTTTTCAGGTGAATGCTTCCACTTTTAGTGGTACTAAACCTGACTAAACCAAATCCCATTTGACTTCCTGATCAATGTTAAAGGAATTGCCTGCATCAAATAAGGATTTTACGGTAAATATGTTGTTTGAGTTAGCAACCCACTTGATGTTGTCACTTATCTCATTCTTTCTCTTCGGACGGTTCTGCATTCTACTACAGGCGTCAGAAAATTGCGTGATCGGCACCATTAGAATCAAGATTTTTTGCTCTGTCGATCGCATTCTAATTCTCCAACTCCCCAGTTTGCTGCCCTGGGCGGGACTAGGCTCACTTTGCTGCCCTCGTCTGCTGCCTCAGTATCCTCTCCTCTGGTCTATTCTTCTTCTGTCAACTTCTAGCCCTAGAAAACTAAATCTACACTAAAACAACATCTTTACTTCACCAAATAACAAATATTCAATTAAAGCATGGCAAAACAAATATATTGTATTTATGCAATGCATGACCTAATTATGCCGAAAATGTACTTAAAAACAACAATAATATGAGATGGAATGTGCATGAAATATAGAACTTCTGGACACTTTACAGGGTGTGACCCTTGTAGGTTCATGTAACGTTAGTAGTAATATCTAGAACAATTCTAATATTACAAGCAATGAGTGGCATCTAGCAATACATCATTGCGACCTAAGTTACATGAAGTCATGGTTCGACTTTACCTTTTTCCGTGATTAACATCTTTTATGTATTACATCCTTTTGTCCGCAAATCTAGATTGGAAACAAGTCATGGATTAGTCACACTTGTATACTCCATCTAATATTTCTTGATATCTTTAGTAGACTATTATAAACGAATAACTATGATATCTCATATCAATTTATTCGAGCATGGCGATGCATTTTCTAGTCTCATTCAATCAAGTGGCCTATGATATTACTCCTATTATGTAGGAGGGACAAATCCTATATTGATCAACCATATTTCACTACATTGATTGTGACATATCAAATGTCAGTCTTTATAGTGTAGTCAGTTACGACACACGTTTGACCGTATCTAAATATGTCACTCGCGATGTTGAAATAATGATGATCTCAAGTTTGGGGATCATACATGTAATTATCACCATGAAAAATGCCGTGACTGTCATATAATAATCCAAGAAACATGCTCATAGCATGTCAGTCCAGTATGTCATTCTCTAACACATACTTATGTATTGATTCTAACATCTTTATGTCAATGACAACACTTTGTCATCAATCAACTACATATTAGTCTTAATATATTATTGTTGTCCATGCTCACAATAATACTCGACTAAGGACATTCAAGAATAACTACATTATTCTAAGGACTTTATTAAAATTCAGTTTATTTATAAATGCACAAAATAAGACTGAAATAGTAATAATGACTTTATATTAATAAACAAGATAAAAATAAATGTCCTAACCATGTGTCACTCTAGAATCTTATTCTTTGGTCGTCCCCAAGCGAAAATCGGATGTTAGACATGAAGGTGTCTTCGAACTTGGAAAAATTAACGACTTTCTCTATATCCACGACTTATTAGATGGATTCAGATTTGTTGGTAGAATTGAAAGTGATTTATTCTCATATCTAGCTTCAATAATTCTTCGCCAAAGATTTTTAGGTTCAACTCCATACCTCCAGATCCATTTTAGGAGTTTCATAAAATAATTTTACAATGACAAAGGTAAAGTATGTGAACACACATTTTCAATCAGGAAGGTGGAAATATAATAATTAGACCACGCTAAGCATAAAGTCAATTAATTAAACTATGATAATTAATTAAAGCTATGAAAACTTGTTCGAATTTCATATGGTTCACATGAATCGTTTGAAAAATAAAACAACAATTTTGACCCGCCAATTCAAAATTAAATAATTTAAATTCAAATTAATTCGATTTTGAAATGAATTAAAGAAATTTTAAGTAATTTAATTTGAAATCACATCAACGGATGTTTAAACTCTAATATTTGAAATGATAACGAGGGGTCTTAACTAATGTTTTTCCTTGTTCAGCTAACAACCTTCTAAATTTAAAGAAATCTAAATATTGTCATGATTCGATTTAATTTGTGAGATGTAATTTGGATTCGAATCTTTAAAGATAAATAAAATGAAAAAAAATAAAACAACATATGATAAAAATAGTAATTATAGATTATATATGTTTGTCATTATCTGTCAAATTAAATCGAATGGGAAAGAATTTAAATATATATATAATAATAAATTTTTCTCGTATAAATTGAGAACAATTAATACAACAAATACAAGACCAACAATATCCTAATTTAGTGTGATAGACCATTAGATCCCTTAAGCAAACTCTGAGGTTCAAGTTCAAGCGGTGTGGAAAGGAGAATTGGACTGGGAGGGTCTCCTCTCCCCATAATTAACGTCTATAGGTACTCGATCCAGATTAATCGGCTAATAAATTTAATACCAATAGTTATCAAATAATAAAAAGTTTGTACACAAATTCTGTACCCCTCGTCCCGGTCTGGTCGGATGACCGGTCCGAGTGGGCCACACGGGGAAAACTGAAGCGAAACCCGTTAAGGCTTCCCCTCGGTTAACGACCCAGAAAATTTCTTTTAACTTTAGTCTTATCTAAATGCAATTATAATTCCTATGTGAAGCACAGCAGCGGAAGAACCAAACAACGTAACAATCACCGACCAAACAAACATAAACAGTCCATTTTACTTCATTCCAGCAGGCCGTTTCGAAACACTTATAGGGTGTTCCGAAACGCCCTGACTTGGTCAACGGGCCTGGGTCAACCACAAGGTGACCGTTCCGAAACATGGGTGACCCGTATCGGAACGACCTTGACGGTCAATATCTCGTGGTCAACGAGATTTGACCGTTTCGGAACTTCAAAGGCCCGTTTCGGAACGGCTTCATCTCGCCAATTTCTCAAAATTCCAGTGGCGAAAACGTTCCGGAACGACCCTCATCCGTTTCGAAACGGCAGGCCATTTACGCAGGGGCCGTTTCGGAACACGGGGACCCGTTCCGAAACAACCCCTGTCTGCAGACTTTTCTGGGCTGTTTTGAGGCACAAGGATGCCCCAAAACACCCCCAAGACACCATACAACAACCAAGCAATTAAACCCAAGATACTACAACATTACCATCATGCTTTGACACACTTTAACATGTCTAAAAACAAGGCAACAATCCCCATCATGCATTCGTTCCAAACAACATTCAAATACATGTAAAAACTCTTAAGGCATAGGCTAACGTTCAAGCAAGCAAATAGGCATGAGTTAACATTCATCATAGCAACACAACCATGCAAAAGCAACATATATATAGGAGTCTACACATGCTCCTATCAACCAACAACAATCCAACAAAATCATACATGTCCCATTGCTCAAGTATTACATGTTTAAACACTAAAACCCATACTTGATGAACTCAAGTCACAATCACACTTGGAGGCCCTCTACTTGCCCGAGCAACCCACGAACTAAGGATCTGCAATGTTGAACAAATAGAGCGTAAGCAATAATGCTTAGTGAGGGTAAGCTCTAAAAACAAACCTCAACATTGCAGGGTCCGAGCACGATCTAGCCAAGGCAACATACGTATATCAAGAGTCCACAAGATATAGATGCATGAGCAATATATCACATATATGCCATAATCATGAGCTCAACACTACCATACATGTAATCACATTTAACATCCAACAGCTCATATATTCCAACACATTGATACACATATCAATTAACATTGGCACCTAGTTAAGACCCGAATACGCGGATAAACATGTTGGACACTCAAATCCAACAACCACATTACCTCGGTGGGATTCCACTCATCACCGGTCTCGCGGAGGGGATTCCACTCATCCTCACGCCCCGTCGATGGGATTCCACTCATCACCGACTATATTCAATTACAATTCCGGGCGAACCCGTACTCCTCCTTGGTGACTCAACGCCACCAAGGCCACACGCGACTTTAGACTCATGTGTACACACTAACATCCTAATGATCGATCATTTGTATCCAAGTTTACTAGTGCCAATATTTACTCACATCACATTACTCATTTCATAAACCTTGTGCTTAGCACATACTCATCAACAACCATCATTATGCATGTTTCAAGCATCATGAATCCAATCTCATCTCACATGTATAAAGCAATATACATAGACATTCATATCGCAATCTATGCAAGACATACACAACCATAAAGTGAGTTCAACCAAGGGCTCTAGATCAAGCTTAGGATTAGGCTACCACCCTAATCCTAACTCTAGGTGGGTCTACCAAGCCCAACCTAGTCCATAAACCCGAACCAACCAATTTAAAACCGTTTAAAACAATTAACCACTCACCCAAGCTTCCAAGCCCAAAGACCAAGCAAGCACAACCCTCAATTTCCCGGATTCTCTTTCGATGTTCCACCGATGCCCAAACTTGATTCTAATCAAACAAAACACATACATTACTTCTCAACCCAATGCTAATTCAATCATCAATCCACTTTGCAACTCACAACCCATTTCCACAAATTCCAAATCACATAGCATCCCAAAAACCCAATTTTCGGACTCCCACAACCAAGGGCTGGAATACCCAATTCCAAGCACCCAAATGGCTTCCAAAACATCCCAAAACACCCTCCTAACATAGGTAGACCATCAGCTCTTCAATTCCAACACAAATCCTCTCAAAAACCCAATTTTTCATACCCTAAAATTGGCCTTAAAGACCCACTACGAAAATTTCACCCAAAATTGACCAAATTCATATATGTTGTGAGTTTCATCATGACTAAGCATAACCCCAAAACAATTTTTCAAAATAGATTGAAAAGCCCCATCAAAACCCCAATTTTCCATAAGAACCCTAATTCCTAAAACTCATTATTTTTGAAATCTAAAACAATAGGTGAGTAGAGAATGGAGAGGAGGTTAAGAATTTATGTTTACCTCTTGATTTGATGATGAAATTGATTACCCAACCCAATGTAATAGTGATTAGGGTTTTAGGAGATTTTGAAAGTGGGGAGGGGGTTTTGAAATTGGTAAAGAGGAAAAGAGGAGGAAGATGACAACTTTTATGAAAAAGTTGTCTTCCTTTATTTTTTAAATGGGGTAAATCACAACTTTGGTCCCTCCCTCTTTATTTAAATTCAATTAGGTCATTATCTAAGTTTGGTTTATTTTAATTAGGCTTCATTTGACTCGAACAACAACCCGGCTAACTCCTAGGCCCAAGACACGGGTGTTACAACTCTCCCCCACTTAAGGAATTTCGTCCCCGAAATTACCTGGTGGAAACAAATATGGAAACTGCTCAACCATATCCGCTTTCCTCTCCCACGTGGCCTCTTCCACACCTCTATGTCTCCACAACACTTTGACCAACTCTATGGTCTTGCCACGCAACACCTTGCTATCCGAAGCAAGTATCTCAACGGGCTCTTCATTATAGGACAAATCCGGATTCAACTCTATCTCCTCAACGGGCATTACATGCGAAGGATCTGATCTATATCTCCTAAGCATAGATACATGAAAGACATCATGGATCTTTTCTAACTCAGAAGGTAACCTCAAACGATAAGCTACAGGCCCAATCCGCTCAACTATCTCATACGGACCAATGAACCTCGGACTCAATTTGCCTTTCCGGCCAAACCTCATTACCTTCTTCCACGGAGATACTTTCAGGAACACTTTCTCACCCACTGCGTACTCAATCTCTTTCCTCTTCAAATCTGCATAAGACTTCTGACGATCCAAAGCCGCTTTCAAACGGTCACAAATCAACTTTACCTTTTCTGTGGTTCCCTTAAGCAAGTCTGGCATAGGTAACAACCTCTGACCTGTCTCAGCCCAACAAATCGGAGTTCTACACCGTCTACCATACAAAGCCTCATAAGGAGCCATCTGAATACTAGACTGATAACTGTTGTTGTAAGCAAACTCAACCAACGGTAAGTGTTTCTCCCAAGAACCCTGAAAATCAATCACACAACAACGAAGCATATCCTCTAGAATCTGTATCACTCGCTCTGACTGCCCATCGGACTGCGGATGATAAGATGTGCTGAAATACAGACGACTACCCAAAGCACTATGCAAACAACTCTAGAACCTCGAAGTAAATCTAGGATCCCTATCTGAAACTATAGACTTTGGAACTCCATGAAGTCTCACAATCTCACGAATGTACAAGTTTGCCAACTTATCTAAGGAATCCGTAGTGTTCACTACTAAGAAGTGAGCACACTTAGTGAACCTATCAACAATCACCCAAACTGAATTCTTCTTCGAAGGAGACAAAGGCAACCCCGATACAAAATCCATGGTGATTCTCTCCCATTTCCATTCCGGAATCTTCAAAGGATGTAGTAGACCTGAAGGAACCTGATGTTCTGCCTTCACTCTCTGACAAACCATGCAACGGCTCATATACTCGGCTACATCTCTCTTCAAACCAACCTAGAAGTAATCATTCTTCAGATCTCGATACATCTTGGTACTACCCGGATGCATAGAAAAGGGACTCGAATGTGCTTCGCTCAAAATCTGACGTCTCAGCTCAACATCTTCCGGTACCACAATTCTATCTCTAAAGCACAACAAGCTCTCACCACTAAAACTATACTCAGTCAGTCTTCCTTCGGCTATGTCTTGAACATGAGGAACTAAGCTCGCATCTTGCAACTGTTTCTCTCTAATCAACTGAATCAAAGAAGGCTTCACTTGCAACTCGGTGATCAAACCACCGTCATCGGACACACTCAATCTAGCAAACATAGCTCTCAGCTCAACGGCCACTTTTCTACTCAAAGCATCGGCCACTACGTTTGCTTTACCCGGATGGTACTCAATAGTCAAATCATAATCTTTTAACAACTCTAGCCATCTCCTCTGTCTCAAATTCAACTCTTTCTGTGTCATCAAGTACTTCAAGCTCTTGTGATCGGTGTAAACAACACACTTCTCACCATACAAGTAGTGACGCCAAATCTTCAATGTAAACACAACTGCGGCTAGCTCTATGTCATGAGTAGGATAGTTCTTCTCATGAATCTTCAACTGTCTAGAAGCATAAGCAACAACTTTCCTATCTTGCATCAAAACACATCCTAAGCCTACGTAGGAAGCATCACTGTAAATCACAAACTCCTTACCTGAAACAGGTTGTACTAGCACTGGAGCATTTGTCAAAGCTTCCTTCAACTTCTCAAAGGCCTTTTGTCTTGCATATGACCATTCAAACTTGACTCCCTTTTGCAACAACTTAGTCAAGGGAGCAGCTACTCTAGAGAAGCCATCAACGAACCTCCTATAGTAACCGGCTAATCCTAGGAAACTCCTAATCTCGGTCACGGACTTAGGTTGTTTCCACTCAACAATAGCCTCAATCTTCGATGGATCAACTCGGATGCCTTCGGCCGAAACAACATGGCCAAGAAATACAACCTCTCGAATCCAGAACTCACACTTACTGAGCTTCGCATACAACTGATTGTTCAACAATCTCTGCAAAACAAATCTCAAGTGCTCATCATGCTCTTCTTCTGTCTTCGAGTACACAAGTATATCATCAATGAAGACAACCACAAACCGGTCTAGATAGTCTCTAAAAATTCTGTTCATCATGTCCATGAATGCTGCTGGTGCATTCGTGAGCCCAAATGGCATCACAAGAAACTCATAGTGTCCATATCTAGTCCTAAAAGCTGTCTTCGGAACATCACACTCTTTCACTTTCAGCTGATAGTATCCGGATTTCAAATCTATCTTCGAGAACACTGAAGCACCCCTCAACTGATCAAACAAATCATCTATACGAGGCAACGGATACTTGTTCTTCACGGTCAACTGATTCAGCTGTCTATAGTCAATACACATGCGCATGCTACCATCCTTCTTTTTCACAAACAACACTGGAGCACCCCACGGAGAACTACTAGGCCTAATGAAACCACGGTCTAATAATTCTTGCAACTGACTCTTCAATTCTTTCAACTCTTTCGGAGCCATACGATACGGAGCTATCGAAACTGGATTAGACCCTGAAACTGTCTCAATCACAAACTCAACATCTCTGTCAGGAGGCAAACCCGGCAACTCTTCAGGAAACACATCTGGAAAGTCACACACTGTTCTGATATCTTTCGGTCTAGCTTCACTCATATCCGGATTCATAACATAAGCTAAATAGGCCCCACATCCAGAGTCCATCAACCTATGAGCCTCTAATGCTGACACCACATTAGACAAGAACTTAATGTTCTCGCCCACTACCACTACCTCGTAGTCATCAGACAGCTTCAAGGAAATTCTCTTTGTCTCAAAATCCACACTAGCCCGATGCTCAACCAACCAATCCATACCCAAAATAATATCAAAACCGTAGAAAGGAAGTTCTATCATATCAACTGAGAACACATGACCCTGAATCTTCAGTGGACACCTCTTATACATACGTCTAACCACAACTGTCTCACCAAAAGAACTAGTAACATGCATACCTACATCTAAGATCTCAACAGGAATATCTAACTTCTGTGCATGCTTACTCAATATGTAGGAATGCGTAGAACCCGAATCAACCAAAGAAAGCAAGGACATAGACTGTAACTCAAAATTACCTGCTATCACATCGGTGTCGTTCCCGGCCTCTCTTTGAGCATAGACCCTCGCTGGTCCTCCCGCCTCTGGCTGTACAGCCACAACATGTGCAAGGTTCCTCTGAGCATCTACCCTAGGTGCATCAGCCCTCGGCTGGAAGTAGCCACGACCGCGCCCACGGCCTCTCTGAAAATCATTACCTCTCGCAGGAGCCTGAGCTATGTTCGGTGCCTGAGCTGCCTGACGTGGACAGTCCCTCCTAAAGTGGTCCCTCGAACCACAGTTCCAACAAGCATGAAAGTTACCCCAGCACTCTCCAGTGTGCTGTCTCCCACACTGTGCACACTCGGGCAAACGCCCTCCTCCTCTATGGCCCTGATGGCCCCTACCATGGTGGCCACCGCCACGTCTCTGATCAAACTGATGTCCGCCACCCTTGTGTCTCTTAGCATCTCTACCATCAAAGTGTTTATGCCTCTTTCCAGAACCAGAACCACCAGCTCGTTTGGCTGAACCCAAACTATGCTCCAAATCCTTGGCCCTCGCGACCAACACATCAAAGTCTGAGTAGTCAGAAGCCAATGCGTACCTCTTGACCTCTTCATTCAATCCGTATCGGAATCGGTTGCAGCGTTCCATTTCAGTGGGAACCAACTCTGGGGCATACTGACTCAAGCGAACAAAGCGGATCTCATAATCAGTCACAGAAGCATCCCCCTGAGTAAGAGCCATAAACTCTCGCTTCTTCTCATCCAAGTACCTCGGCCCCAAGTACCTCTTTCTGAAAGCAAACTCAAAGAAATCCCAATCTATCTCAGCCTCTGGAACCCCGGTAGTGATGGTGACCCACCAGGTGTAGGCATCACCCTGAAGCAGTGAGATCACACAACCCAATCTACGTGCGCCCGCACAACCCATCTGAGCCAAGATACGAACTGTCTTCTCCAACCATAACTTCGACCTCTCCGGAGTAGATCCTCTAAACTCCTCGGCTCCCAAGCTACGGAGCCTCTCCAAAGGTAAACTAGCATCATCACACCTAGGTTGAACTGCAGCCTGAGCTCCCGCAACCGCGGCCTGAAACGCTCCCGCTATCGCTTGCACAAGCGGAGTCATGTCAATTCCAGCTGGACCTTGGCCACCTTGGCCACCTTGAGGTCCCTCTCCTCCAGCTCCATCCTCGCCCCCAGCTCCAGGTAGAGGTGGTGGTGGAGGTGGTGGAGGAGTGCCAACTCCCGCTGCCCCCGGTCCCTCTATGTGGGCCTCCGCACCAACTACCGGCTCAACAGGAGCCACAACTCGCGGTTCCTGACGAACCAACCTCGGTCTACCTCTCGGTCTAGACATTGCCCTCTCAGATATTAACTACAACCACAACAACCAAACATACAAGTTGGGTTAGCAAGGCAAGGCTTCCAAGTGTCCAAGTATGTTTCCTCACTTATAAATCATTTTCCAATGTAATAGTAGCAATGAGACCCACACACACATGCTTAAAAGTAAAACAATCAGCATACTTGTCACACAAGCAATCATTCTTGCAAAACAAGCAAACACCGTGCAATTTAATTTAAAAACTTAAACTTACCTCACTTACCTGCCCAAGGTTTCGGTAACCTTAGGCTCTGATACCAACAAGTGTAACCCCCTCGTCCCGGTCTGGTCGGATGACCGGTCCGAGTGGGCCACACGGGGAAAACCGAAGCGAAACCCGTTAAGGCTTCCCCTCGGTTAACGACCCAGAAAATTTCTTTTAACTTTAGTCTTATCTAAATGCAATTATAATTCCTATGTGAAGCACAGCAGCAGAAGAACCAAACAACATAACAATCACCGACCAAACAAACATAAACAGTCCATTTTACTTCATTCCATCAGGCCGTTTCGAAACACTTATAGGGTGTTCCGAAACGCCCTGACTTGGTCAACGGGCATGGGTCAACCACAAGGTGACCGTTCCGAAACAGGGGTGACCCGTATCGGAACGACCTTGACGGTCAATATCTCGTGGTCAACGAGATTTGACCGTTTCGGAACTTCAAAGGCCCGTTTCGGAACGGCTTCATCTCGCCAATTTCTCAAAATTCCAGTGGCGAAAACGTTCCGGAACGACCCTCATCCGTTTCGAAACGGCAGGCCATTTACGCAGGGGCCGTTTCGGAACACGGGGACCCGTTCCGAAACACCCCCTATCTGCAGACTTTTCTGGGCTGTTTTGAGGCACAAGGATGCCCCAAAACACCCCCAAGACACCATACAACAGCCAAGCAATTAAACCCAAGATACTACAACATTACCATCATGCTTTGACACACTTTAACATGTCTAAAAACAAGGCAACAATCCCCATCATGCATTCGTTCCAAACAACATTCAAATACATGTAAAAACTCTTAAGGCATAGGCTAACGTTCAAGCAAGCAAATAGGCATGAGTTAACATTCATCATAGCAACACAACCATGCAAAAGCAACATATATATAGGAGTCTACACATGCTCCTATCAACCAACAACAATCGAACAAAATCATACATGTCCCATTGCTCAACCATTACATGTTTAAACACTAAAACCCATACTTGATGAACTCAAGTCACAATCACACTTGGAGGCCCTCCACTTGCCCGAGCAACCCACGAACTAAGGATCTGCAATGTTGAACAAAGAGAGCGTAAGCAATAATGCTTAGTGAGGGTAAGCTCTAAAAACAAACCTCAACATTGCAGGGTCCGAGCACGATCTAGCCAAGGCAACATACGTATATCAAGAGTCCACAAGATATAGATGCATGAGCAATATATCACATATATGCCATAATCATGAGCTCAACACTACCATACATGTAATCACATTTAACATCCAACAGCTCATATATTCCAACACATTGATACACATATCAATTAACATTGGCACCTAGTTAAGACCCGAATACGCGGATAAACATGTTGGACACTTAAATCCAACAACCACATTACTTCGGTGGGATTCCACTCATCATCGGTCTCGCGGAGGGGATTCCACTCATCCTCACGCCCCGTCGATGGGATTCCACTCATCACCGACTATATTCAATTACAATTCCGGGCGAACCCGTACTCCTCCTTGGTGACTCAACGCCACCAAGGCCACGCGCGACTTTAGACTCATGTGTACACACTAACATCCTAATGATCGATCATTTGTATCCAAGTTTACTAGTGCCAATATTTACTCACATCACATTACTCATTTCATAAACCTTGTGCTTAGCACATACTCATCAACAACCATCATTATGCATGTTTCAAGCATCATGAATCCAATCTCATCTCACATGTATAAAGCAATATACATAGACATTCATATCGCAATCTATGCAAGACATACACAACCATAAAGTGAGTTCAACCAAGGGCTCTAGATCAAGCTTAGGATTAGGCTACCACCCTAATCCTAACTCTAGGTGGGTCTACCAAGCCCAACCTAGTCCATAAACCCGAACCAACCAATTTAAAACCGTTTAAAACAATTAACCACTCACCTAAGCTTCCAAGCCCAAAGACCAAGCAAGCACAACCCTCAATTTCCCGGATTCTCTTCCGATGTTCCACCGATGCCCGAACTTGATTCTAATCAAACAAAACACATACATTACTTCTCAACCCAATGCTAATTCAATCATCAATCCACTTTGCAACTCACAACCCATTTCCACAAATTCCAAATCACATAGCATCCCAAAAACCCAATTTTCGGACTCCCACAACCAAGGGCCGGAATACCCAATTCCAAGCACCCAAATGGCTTCCAAAACATCCCAAAACACCCTCCTAACATAGGTAGACCATCAGCCCTTCAATTCCAACACAAATCCTCTCAAAAACCCAATTTTTCATACCCTAAAATTGGCCTTAAAGACCCACTACGAAAATTTCACCCAAAATTGACCAAATTCATATATGTTGTGAGTTTCATCATGACTAAGCATAACCCCAAAACAATTTTTCAAAATAGATTGAAAAGCCCCATCAAAACCCCAATTTTCCATAAGAACCCTAATTCCCAAAACTCATTATTTTTGAAATCTAAAACAATAGGTGAGTAGAGAATGGAGAGGATGTTAAGAATTTATGTTGTAGGCTAAGAAAAATTAGAAAAAAATATAAATTTAAAGAAAATTATACAAAATGTTATCAAATTATAAGATTGGAAATACCATTCGTCATGCCTTATAATAGTTTAAATATTGGAAAATATAAGAAAAATAATTATATTACTTTTAGATAAATGTCATATTCGAATTCAATATCGAGTTCAAATAATATAGAAATCATCCCATCAACTATAAACATTAACTAATCATCTCAAGTCTAAGTAATACAGGATTCATTCTATTTAATATGTATTAAAGTAAAAATATTTTAATAATTTATCAATTTAGTTAGTATGAGTTAATTTGTAAGAATAACTCAAACCGTGTCTATCGTAAAAGATTGAATAATTTATTTTTTGACAAATAAGGACTAAATAATATTGCTTCAAGAATTGAGGGAAGCTTGTATTTCTTCCAAGGTCCTTCCCTTTGTTTCTGGCACAACTTTGGCCACAAAAATGATAGAAGCTGCGCAAACTCCTGAATAGAGGAAAAAAGTACCTGCTTCAACCAAACAAATATTTTCTTTAGATTCGATAATTCGTATATTTACGTCGTATTTATATATTCTGTTGTCATATTTTTCGAATCGAATCGTGTTTTTGTGTTTCTCGTGGAATATAAATTAAACTAGTTTACCTGGAGGAAATTGAAAGTGTAAGAAACAGCCCAAGCACCAAACCAGTGTTCTAGGTTCACCAAACTTCCAGCTACTCCCTTAACATTTATGGGAAATATCTGCAACAATCGATTCGAATTACATACACGTAACAAATTTAAATAACATATTCGATTATATGAAATCGTTATTCACTTCTGCGGATTTACGCGACTAACCGCGTACCTTGGACATGAGGACCCAAGGAACTGCTCCCATTCCGATTGCGAAGGACCAAAAAACAACAATTTAATAAACATCATCAGTCCAACACCAATCTGAACATATGACCAAAAAAACACAATTTAATAAACATCATCAGTCCAACACCAATCTGAACATATGACCAAAAAAACACAATTTAATAAACAAAAACTATTAATTGCATGCAATTTACGAGATATTATTCGTTTTGACTCGAAAATCTTACGGTTTGTGTTATTATGCAAAGACGGATCCGGGAAATTCTCCAAATCTAAAGACTTGGTTCATAAACTTTCAAGAATAAGCAGTTATAGGTTGTTAGTTTGTTTTGTTTCCAGCTAAGCATAGTTAGTTAAGTTTTGTTTCCAGCTAAGCATAGTCATCTGTTGACTTTTCCTTTAATTCCTTTGTATAAAACGACGCGTTTTGTTTTAGTTTTGTATTCATTCAGTTTTATTAGTTTAATAAAAGGATTTCCATTTCTTTTCTCTCTCATCTAACCCGAAAATTCCCAAATTCAAAGAATCTGCGAATTCTTTCAACCATAATCAAAATTCTCAAGAAATCTCAATCGTTTGGTTTACGATTTCAACATGGTATCAGATGAATCTTCGCACTCTCATCCTGAATTGCCTCGATTCAAGAATGATGATCATGCTGATGAATATTACATTCATCCTAATGAGAACCCGGCGTTGGTTCTCACCTCTTCTCTTCTGAGCGGCGGCAACTACCACGGCTGGGCGCGCTCGATGAGGATGTCACTCATATCAAAGAACAAGTTTTCCTTCGTTGATGGCTCAATTAAAGAACCCAAGAAGGACGACCCTAAATACCAGGCGTGGATGAAATGCAACAACCTGGTATTGTCGTGGTTACAGCGCGCTTTGAATCAAGAAATCGGGCAGAGCGTGCTTTGGTTCGATCGGGCGTATGAGCTTTGGAAGGATCTTTTTGACAGATTTAATCAAGGAGACCTCATTCGCGTCTCAGATTTGCTTCAGGAATTTTATTCCTTGCAACAAGGTATTCTTTCCATTTCTACTTACCATACGCAATTGAAGGTGTTATGGGACGAAATCTGTAATTTGCGTCCGTTATCTAGTTGTTCTTGTCTGGCTTTGAAGTATAGGTCAGAAGATTTTCTTCTGCGTTTTCTTAGGGGTCTTAATGAGAACTTCTCAGTTCCTAAATCCCAAATCTTAATGACCAAACCTTTGTCGTCTGTTAATGAAGTTTTTGCCATCATGATACAGCATGAAAGGTCTGTTGTTCCTATAGTTACTGATTCAAATATACTCCTTGCTGATAGAAATACTCTTCGAAATGTAGATCAAAATGTCCCTAGGTTTGAAACCAAGTCTGGTTCTTCTAGGAAGTTTTTCAATAACAATTCTTCTAAAAGACCCTGTGTGTTCATTGTGGATTGTATGGTCATACAGTCGAAAAATGTTACAAAAAGCATGGTTTTCCCCCTGGTTACAAAAGTAGAGGTCAGCAGAGTAGGGCTAATGCTATAAGATCCTCTGATCAAAATAGCTTTGATGAGTCTGGGATGGTTAGTCCTACCTTGTTTACAAAAGAACAATATGAGAGTCTTTTGTCTTTAATTCAAGAAAAAGGTTCTGGTGCTTCTGGTGGTCTTTCTACAAACTCTGACAGCAAGATAAATGCTTTGTCTTCAGTCTTTGATGGGCCAGCTAAGAATTCAAGTATGGTTTTTGCCTGTAATTCTAATGTTTCTTCTGCTCCCTGGATATTAGATTCAGGGGCAACTGATCACATTATTAATTCAATGCAATATTTTGTTTCTTTCTCTCCTGTAACACATAAATGTGTAAAACTTCCTAATAATGAAATTGTTAATGTGACACATATTGGAACTGTTAGGATTTCTGAAAATTTGTTGTTACATAATGTGTTTTACATTCCTAATTTTGGTTTTAATTTGGTTTCTGTGTCTCAATTAACTAAGGATAATTCTCTTTGTTTAATTTTTTCTTCTGGTTTTTGTTGTATACAAGATCTTCTTACTTGGAAGACGATTGGTTTAGCTAAGCTTGTCTCTGGTTTGTATGAATTGCAGGTTCCTTCTGTTTTTTGTGTTTCACATAATGGTTCTATTGTTGTTAAGGATTCTGTTAATAGTGCAGTAGCTAGTAATAAGTTTGAGGATAGTTTTTCTGTTGTACCTTCTATTATGCATGATTCTGCTAATAGTAATTCTATGGTTATTCAAAGTTCATGTGTAAATGTTTCTGCTGATAGTAATTTTGTGTTATGGCATGCTAGATTAGGGCATCCTTCTAAACAGAGGATGCATTTCTTTTCTAACTTGCATTCTGAGATTTCTTATTCTCAGAACATTGATTGTGAAGTTTGTCATGTTGCTAAGCATAAAAGACTGCCTTTTGTGCCTAGTACTTATGTTTCTGATTCCATCTTTGATCTCATACATGTAGATGTATGGGGACCTTTCCCAATTAAGAGTATATATGGTCATACCTATTTCTTAACCATAGTAGATGATAAAAGTAGGTTTGTCTGGGTCTATCCAATGAAGTTAAAATCTGAGGTTGGGAATCTTATTCCTCAATTTTGTGCTCTTGTAGAAACTTAGTTTTCTAAGAAAGTTAAATGCATTAGGTCTGATAATGCTAAAGAATTTGAAATGATAAATTTTTTTAAAAATAAAGGCATTATTCACCAGCAGTCTTGTGTTCATACACCTCAGCAGAACAGTGTTGTTGAAAGGAAACATCAACATCTGCTTGTTGTGGCTAGAAGTTTAAGAATTCATTCTAGTTTGCCATTACAGTTTTGGATTGATTGTGTCCTTCATGCTGCATATCTCATTAACATCACTCCTACTCCAGTTTTAGGAAATTTAACTCCTTTTCAAGTTCTTTTTCAACAGAAATCAAAATTTTCTCATTTAAAAGTTTTTGGATGTTTAGCTTTTGCATCCATCTTGCCTAAGCCTAAAACTAAGTTAGATCCTAGAGCTAAAAAGTGTATATTCTTAGGGTATCCTCGAAATATTAAAGGTTTTAGACTCTTTGATCTTGATAACAAGGAAGTTTTTATCTCTAGAGATGTTGTCTTTTCAGAACATTTGTTTCCTTTTAGCACATCTAATTCTTTAAATGATGTTGTCTTGACAAATTCTGATAAGACTCATTTTCTAGATGATGAAAATTTGAATCCTGATCATAATCTTCATTCTTCATTAAGGCAAGGTGTTTCTGTTAGTAGTGATGGTTTTTCTAATGTTAATGAGCAGCAAGATGTTTCTGTTGGCAATAGTATAGATAATGTTCAGCATCATTCTTTTATTCTTAATGATTCTAGTTCATCCATGCTGCCTGAGTCTGCCTTACCTAACTCTGTTATTCAACAGTAACAGAAGAACATTTCTATTAGAACTCGACCTTCTAGACAAACTCAGTTGCCTTCCAGGTTGAAAGATTTTCAAGTCAGTTTGCCTAAATCTAAAACTTCTCCTCACTCTATTGCTCAAGTTTTATCATATGATAATATTTCTCTTCCTTATCAGTCATACATTAATTCTGCTGCTATTGTTTCTGAGCCTAAAACTTACAAGCAGGCTGTTCTTCATGATTGCTGGAAACAAGCAATGCATGAAGAGATAAAAGCTTTAGAAAATAATCAAACCTGGGAGTTAGTTCCCCTTCCCCCTGGAAAGCAAACTATAGGATGCAAGTGGGTGTATAAGGTGAAATTAAAGTCTGATGGTTCTTTAGAACGCTACAAAGCTAGGTTAGTACCTAAAGGGTATACTCAACAAGAAGGGGTAGATTATTTAGATACTTTTAGCCCAGTAGCAAAGATTACAACCATTAGGTCTCTCCTAGCTATAGCAGCTGCTAAGGGTTGGAAGCTTCAACAGTTGGATATTAACAATGCCTTTTTGCATGGGTTCTTAAGTGAAGAGGTTTACATGGATGCTCCTCCTGGTTTTCAAACTTCTCCAGGTTTAGTTTGTAAGTTAAAAAGAAGCCTTTATGGTCTAAAACAAGCAAGTCGTAAATGGAATGAAAGACTTTCTGTTGCTTTACTAGAACAAGGTTTTAAACAAGCTTCTGCTGACAATTCTTTATTTGTTAAAGGTGCTGATAATGATTTTATTGCCTTAGCAGTGTACGTTGATGATATTATTCTTGCAAGTCCTTGTTTGTCTGCAATTAATAATATAAAAACCTTTTCAAATGACACTTTTAAAATCAAGGACTTAGGAGATTTGAAAAAAATTTTAGGACTAGAGGTTGCTCGATCTAGTAAAGGTATAAACTTGTGTCAACGTAAGTACACTCTTGAGCTTCTTCAAGAAACTGGCTTCATAGATTCTAAACCTGTCAGCACACATATTTTACCTAACTCTAAGCTCTCTAGAACTGATGGTGAACCTCTTCCTGATATTTCTTCTTATAGGAGGTTAATAGGCAAGCTGTTGTACCTTACTAACACTAGGCCTGATATATCATATGTTGTTCAACAGCTTTCTCAATTCCTTGCTACACCTACTAGTGTTCATCTAACAGCTGCACATAGAGTTTTGAGATACCTAAAAGGTTCTCCTGGTCAGGGATTGTTTTTTGCTGCTGATAATTCTTTGAAAATTAATGCTTTCTCTGATTCTGATTGGGCTTCATGCCCAGATTCAAGAAAGTCCATAACAGGTTTTTATGTCTTCCTTGGCACTGCTTTGGTTTCTTGAAAATCAAAGAAACAACAAACAATTTCAAGGTCCAGCAGTGAAGCTGAATACAGGGCTCTTGCTTCAGTCACCTGTGAAATTCAGTGGCTTCTTTATCTTTTATCAGATTTACATATTGATATTTCCCCTGCAAATGTATTTTGTGATAATCTTTCTGCCATAAAAATTGCAGAGAACCCTGTCTTTCACGAGAGGACGAAGCACATAGAAATTGATTGCCATCTCGTTCGTGAAAAGCTTCAACAAGGCGTTTTAATTCTTTTTCCTGTCAGAACTCACAACCAAGTAGCTGATTGCTTTACGAAAGCTCTGCCTACATTCACATTTCTTGAATCTAAGTGCAAGTTGGGCATTCAAGATCTCTATGCTCCAACTTGAGGGGGGCTATCAAGAATAAGCAGTTATAGGTTGTTAGTTTGTTTTGTTTCCAGCTAAGCATAGTTAGTTAAGTTTTGTTTCCAGCTAAGCATAGTCATCTGTTGACTTTTCCTTTAATTCCTTTGTATAAAACGACGCGTTTTGTTTTAGTTTTGTATTCATTCAGTTTTATTAGTTTAATAAAAGGATTTCCATTTCTTTTCTCTCTCATCTAACCCGAAAATCCCCAAATTCAAAGAATCTGCGAATTCTTTCAACCCTAATCAAAATTCTCAAGAAATCTCAATCGTTTGGTTTACGATTTCAACATAAACTTCAATTTTATGGGTAAAGGTTTATGTTTTGTACACTTATAGCCTATAGGAATGTCATCTTCTTCATCTCCATGGAGTCTCCTCAAAGCATCATACAACTCTTTCTCATACCCAACCTTAGCCTGAAATCACAAATTAAAAGTGTTATTATGTTTCGTAAAAGGATCGAGTTTGTGTTATTCTGACTCTTTTCTCTCTTTCATTTTTGAACTAATTATATTCAATATACATTTATGTATACATGGACGAGCATTTGATCGGTTCAGTTCAAAAATTTTAAAAATTGATTAGATTCACTTCCCTTGGTTTCATTTATTTGATTGCTTTAAAAATTTAACAAACAATTCATTCTTATTATTGTATTAAAATTGTGTTGTACACATATGTAAACAGTAAATATGGTTTTTTTAGGGTGAGTAAAACTTACTAGACTTGGAAAAAAAATTAAATTTTTCGACTTGGCTCGACGTTAAATTTTAAAAAAAAATGAAGAAATATATATATGTATAGAGTATATGGTTATAGAAAGTCGTTTAAAATGGAATCAATAATATCATAACATTATAAATATTTACAATTAAATTTGAACAACTCGATTCGACTTTCATAAACTCGAAAAAAATTCAAATAAAATTTGAGTTATAAATAAGACTTGTCAATTCAAATTTTTTTATTCAATTCGACTCGGTCGAAAGTCTTCCCTAATTCCATCAACAATACCCAGGGTTATTAATATTAGAAAAATTTGAATACGCTCGTGTTGAACACATATTCGTGTCCAACACTCAAACTGGAATCCGAATAAAATACAAATTTCTTTGGCTTTTGAGTACATACCAGCCATCTTGGAGACTCGGGGATGAAAACAAGAACCACAAGCTGAATTAAACATGGGATGATTCCTTCAAAACAAAGAAGGAAATTTATTAAAACAAACCAATGCAATGAAATAAACTAGTCTTGGTTCATCAATATTGTACCAGTTAGAGCTAATAGTCGCCATTGCAAAGCCGTCCCCGCAACGTACGATACCGATGCTCCGATCACGATCATCAGCTGCAAAACTGAATCCCATTAACAACCTACTACATATACACACACTAGGGTACTCGAATCGGAGTGCAAATGTTTAGTAAGAGTATGCATCTGATACAAGTATACTCTTTAAAGGAAAGCATGCATTTCAAGAGTTCTCGAATAGTTACATCTTTGTACTTATGTCTAAATATGTGTCGAACACGAGTAGTTGAAGTAAAATATGAAATCGGGGTCACCTGATTCAAGGTGGCTAACCCACCATGAAGATCCTTGGGTGCGATTTCAGCTACGTATACGGGTACATGTTCATGTAGTTTCATACATACATACATACATACATACATACATACATACATACATACATACATTGGATTATGAAAAAGAGAGTTTGAATTAATAGTGAATTTATTTTGCGGTTGAATTATATATTATTCTAAATTCGACATCTTAATACTTGACTCGAATAACTCGCAAGTCTAATTAAATTTTATTAGAATTGTTATGAAAATTTTCTGTTTAAATTTGAATGTAAGCATAAATATCTAGCTCGAAGTGCTAGGAGCATACAAGGGCCTTGACCCCCAAAATGGAAAATCTATAGTTAACACAGTTTAAGTTAATCTAATGGTAAAATTGCTATTTGACCCTCAAGACTATTTTTTTAATTCTAGTTTCGTCCCTGCTTAAAGTCTAGCATAGGAATAAAGCAAAGTTTTCCTAAACAAACCACACACATTGAGTAAAGCTCAAACAACTCATCAAATTTCAAAATTCAATCGAACTTTTAAATAAGTTTAAGCTCAACTCGAATCGATTACAAATTAATTGATTGAAGAGTACTTACGCAAGAGCCAAATTCAAAGGAACCCAGAACTGCAACAAAAGTACTGAGAAGAACAACCTTCAACAATCCTTTGCTCTTACTCTCTCTGCCATCTTCAGTATTCATATGCTGAATCAATGGCTGTTTCATCTCACTTCTCCCGCTGCTTTCGCCATTTCCGACATCCATCTCTCGGATTAAACAATGATCAAAGGACCACAAAAACTTGAGATTGAAGGAGATGCTTTTATTGTACAAAGATGAAAAAAAGAGAGATTCTTTTGGTTTTATTTAATGGTAAAGTACACAATTAGTCACTAAATTATATGGGTGTTCATTACCGGGTACCTGAAGTTTCGGGTACTAGATTCTTCGGCCCGTGTCTCGACCCTCTTTAACTAAGTGTCCGCAAAATTCGGGTAACGGGTACCTGCATTTTTATTTTTTTAATTATTTAAATTTATTAAAAAAACTCATAATTTATAAAAGTTTGAATTATATAATCCAATCATAAAGTTTAAGATCCAAAGTATCAAACTCAAACAACTTTAGAATATAATTTTCGTAAATTTTAAAAATTGCATACATAATTAGGTTGTTTGATTTGGAAATATAGTGAATATAAGGGTATTTTGTTTAAATAATAATTATATTTAAAATAAAAAATTAAGGAACTGGTCATTGGGTCACCGGGTAACCGATAATAGGTATTCTTGTGGCTCGGGCCCGACTTGAGAAAATGTATATTTTAGCGAGTCGGGTACCTGGCCCAGGTAAAAAAAATCGGGTAATTACCCATTTATTTATGTTCGGGTAGTCGGGTCAGTCAGGTCAGTTATTTTTTAACACCCCTATTAAATTATGGGGAAAATGATCATTTTGGTCATTGGTCTTTCAAAAGATAAAATGATAGTTACATTTATCAAACTAAAATAAAATGGTCATTGAATTTTATTGAATTGTTACAAGATGATCATTAAACTAATTGAACAGTTTCACTATTTTACATTGTTTGGTGACCATTTTATAATAATTCGATAAATTTAATGATATTTTTTAACTTTTGAAAGATTAACGACCAAAACAATCATTTTTCATAATTTAGAGACTATTGGTTTACTTTATGCTTTATTTAATAAAGGGACCTCAAGTATAAATGTGTGGATATTTAAATTACTATCATGGATTCGTTTTCATATATATATATATATATATATATATATATATATATATATTGGGATTGTAAAGATAATGAGTGTTATCGTGAGGGATGAGTCTACCACGTGCGACGAACATCGATAAACACCACTAATGATGAACACTGATGAACACTATTAAATTAATTAATAAAGATGTAAAATTTTAAGGACTCATCATACAATTAATAATTATTTTAAAAAATTCAATTAAATTATTTTTTATATATATTAAAATTTTATTTTTTAATAAGAGTAAACTATATATTTAGTACCTCACATATTTTCGTATTTCTATTGAACCCTCATTATTTAAATATTATTTCAATTTGACCCTATTTTTTATAAAAATAATTTAACCCTTAACCTTCAACCTAAAACCCTAAACTATTAAACCTTAAACCCTTAAAATTTTAAACCTATTATACCCTAAACCATATACCATTAAAAATTATTTCACCATCATCGATTCAATTCAATTCAATAAATTGTTGAATTCTCCTAAAAAATTCAATAATCAACAATTTGAAGGAAAACAAGTGATGATCAACAATTATTAATAAATTGTTCTTAATAATGATCTGGTTCGTTTATGCAAACTTGCATTTATTGATGTGTGGTATTTTCAAACAGAAATACGATGTTGTTATTGGGGATATAACGATTACGGCAAACAGATCTTTGTATGTGGATTTTACCTTGCCATATACAGACATGGGGGTGGGAATGGTCACCCGGCTAACTCCGAAGGACAACAGAAACTTGTGAATTTTCCTAAAATCACTCACCGGAGGACTTTGGCTTACAATTGTTGGAGTTTATGTCTTAACTGCTTCCATTATTTGGTTGATTGAACGCCCATCATTCGTCGAATAAACCCCGCAATCAAACAGACAGATCAAACGAATGTTTCGGTTTTCCTTCTCCATCCTCGTTTTCGCAAATTGTAAGCACTCTTACTGTCTTACACATCCATGTTACACTCCACATCGATGTTTATACTTGTTCATTTCGAATGTGAATGCAGGGGAGAAGTTATCAAACAATTCAAATTCAATATAACTTGTACCGACTTTGATCATCACTTGTTTTCCTTCAAATTGTTAATTATTAAATTTTTTAGGAAAATTCAACAATTTATTGAATTGAATTGAATCGATGATAATGAAATAATTTTTAATAGTATATGGTTTAAGGTATAGGTTTAAGATTTTAAGGGTTTAAGGTTTAATAGTTTAGGTTTTAGGTTGAGGGTTAAATAATTTTAATAAAAAATAGGGTCAAATTGAAATAATATTTAAATAATGAGGGTTCAATAGAAATACAGAAATATGTGAGGTACTAAATATAAGTTTACCTTTTTTAAAAAATAAAATTTTAATATATATAAAAATAATTTAATTGAATTTTTTAAAATAATTATTAATTGTATGATGAGTCCTAAAAATTTTACATCTTTATTAATTAATTTAATGGTGTTCATTGGTGTTCATCATTAGTGGTGTTCATCAGTGTTCGTCGCACGTTATAGAATTTTCCTATCGTGAGAGGCATCTTATATAATGGGCCTTGCACCCCCCTCCATTTTGGGAATAATTTCAATTAGTCTATTATGTTTTTAAACTAAAGGTTAAATTACCCCAGTGACCACCGAAATATAGGGACATACTTATTTTGACCACCGAACTATCGAACTTGTCAATCAGACCATTAAACTTATTAAATCGACCTATTTTGACCACCACCAAATTATCGAACTCGTCAATCATACCACTAAACTTATTAAATTGTCTCATTCCCACTCTTGAACATTACTAATTCAATTTAGTCCTTTTAGATTTTTTTTCTTAACTTCAAACCCCCAACAATTTAGAGTTTCATCTCCATCACCTCATAAAAGATTCCTAGTTTCGCCCCTGCAATTAGATTTCTCCAATGCACTAATGGCTTGATTGATAAGGTATTACGAATTTAATTACTTTAAAAACTAGAGTTTAATTTTCACCTGTCATAAGTCATGGAAAAAAGGTCCCATTATGGATTTGGATTATTGGGCTTGGGCTTAACTTTCAACTAAAAGAAGTTGAATAACTCTACAGAAAGCCCGGCCCAGGAAATAATCAATTCAAGAAAAATGAGTTTAATAAACAATGTATATTCTTTATCAATGTTCTAATAAACCGGTTCGATTAAGCGAACGAACTAAATCACCTAAAATTCATTAACCAAAATATTTTTTAACTGAACCGGAAAAAGTGATTAATTCAATCAGTTTTCAAAAGTTGATATGATCCTTTGGCAAATTACACAAATAATCACTAAACAACGCTAAAATAACTTTTTTAGCCACTAAACATTTAAAAGGTAAAAAACAATCACTAAATTTATCGAACTAGTATAAAATGATCATTAACTCATTACATGTTATAAATTACTAATAAATTTTGAAAAGTTTAATGATAAATTTTAAATAATTCAATAAACTTATTGATATTTTGTGCTAATTTGATAAAATTTAATGATCATTTTATAATATATCAAAATTAATGATCATTTTATAACTTTTAGAAGTTCAATGACCAAAAATAAATATATGTAATATATAAAATATTTAACATATAATTTTTTTTCGATAATAATATTAGCCAAGTTAACCCCCCCCCCCCCCCCCCTTCTTAACATATAAAATATGTAACGACAAAAAATAAATGGGTTTTATTTTGATGCACAAGCTGTGTAAATTTTTTTTACACATTCCTTTTATAAAATTTAAAATCTAAATCACAAACCCTAGCAACCTAAAACCTAAGCCCTAAATCCTAAACTCTAAATTCTAAATTCTACCCATAAACCTTAAATTATATACCCTACATACTAAACTCCTAAACCCTAACCTAAAACCCTAAACCCTAAACCCTAAAATTAAAGGGCTTGTGTAAACTAAAGTTTACACAAGCTTGTGCAAACTAAAGTTTACACAAGCTTGTGCATCAAAGTATTTTCCAAAATAAATTATTATATGTATATTTAACATACAATAACTTCGGTTAATTCGGTTAACCTATCAATTTATAACCGAATTAACCAATAACCGAATTTTGAAAAAAAAATCTTAATTGTTAACCGATTAGACCTAAAATTAACCCAAAAAAATACTATGGTTCGGTCGATAAATTTGGTTAAAACCGAAATATGAACACCCCTATTTATTGCTAACGTTTGTACTAAAACATAAGAAAAAATAGCATTCCAGCTACGTAAACATTTTATACAAAATTAAAAAGAATTAACTAAAAAAAATTCCTCACATGGTACCTAGATTTATCACCCATTAATGTTACAATGCGCAAACTGAAAAAATAAATAATAATAATAAGTTGACCCAACCCTATAAATTATCCTGTATATATACTTCAAGGAAGTACACGGACTGGTTCGATATATACTTCTCAAAATTCAAAGCTATGCATACAACAAACAATGGCTTCCATCTTCAAGGAAGTACACGGACTGGTTCGATACATACTTCTCAAAATTCAAGTTAGGTAAGAATCAAACCTGGCATATAAAAACGGGGCCTCCCGCCTCATAGCTCTGTGCATTACAAAGTTTTAAGTCCTTGAATTCGTAACAATGTGTTCATATATACGCAAGTGAGTTCCGGTCAAGATCGGGTTGAGGCCGACCACGAGTTGGTGTTGGTGGTCTTTGGATGTTCAGTTCCTGCAGTGCCAATGGAAATATATTACATGTTCATGTATGTATATATGCGGTGGGCAGGCATGTATTTATACATCAATATTATATAAGCATTACCTGCATCCATGTGTCGTCTCCAACACGCTCTGGCGATGTTTCCGGAGACTGAATGGGAGGTGGCAAAGGATGTATTAATTTTGGGACGATAACCAGTCCTCTGCCGATGACCAATATGGCCCCAGCATTGTTTGCAGTACCTAGATGTGTGCGTGTATTTAATGGATTAGGAAGCAGAAATTTTGCAACATAGAAGGTGGCTCGATGCATTTTACTTACCACAATAGTTTGTTGCAGAAAAAAGAGTAATCAACTGGCCCTGAGCAAATCGTTCAAACCCGTCCATTACACATTCATGGGCCCTTATAATAAGCTGTAGCTTGTTTTTCTTACAGAAGTCTGTCACACGATCCGGCTGCATATGGCAACATGAATCATTGTAGGTTTGTGCGCATGTATAAAAAAGGTTCAATCCCGCATGACATAATTAGAGGAAGTGCTCATGACTTCCGAGTGCGTAATTGATACGTATCTAGTAAATAAACTAAACACATACACCTCAGTGCCAATTGTTATCGATTCCTATATTTCTAAGGTGGTCCAGTAGTCCTACCTACTCGCACTTGGGGTGGGGCTGCAGGAGTACCGGATATGGTATGGTCTAAAATGGTGTGTTCAATTTCTTTTATCAAAGTTTTCTCATATAGGGTTCACCAGTACCTCAAAAAAATGAAAAGTCGGAGTAACATAGCAATATTCACAGTATTTGTTGCAACTAGAACATGCAGTCCAAGGTATAGGTTCCTCTCAATCCCTTAATGGTATTGGTTTTCAATTAATAGATTTCTAGCATGATATGAAATTGTCATAATAGATCCACTAAAATGCATAACTTTTTTTTTTCCTTTTCATTCTGGTTTTTATCCCCCCGGGTAACAATGGATGACATAAAGGATTGCCTTGATGCATTCAATAAACTATTTTAGACATAAATGCATACCCCAAAAGTGACAAGACCGGGACCTCGGGCATTCGGTCTCAAACCTTCTATGCTATCATTTTCTGTTGGATCGGACCTGATTAGGCAAATGAAGCCAAAATTAATCCGTAGAAAGATTTGTTTTAATCAGATTGGTAGATTCAAAAAATGCATACCATAACAGGTCCATTAAAACAATGGATCCTGCATCCATTGTTATCGGTCGCTCAAGTTTCTCTATTTGTTCAATCGAATGTATAGATCTTCCTATGCCACCATGCATGCAGATAATTTTCTTTTCGATGAGAGCAGCAAGTGGAAGGAAGTTGAATAGTTGATTGAACCTCGTCCATGCCCATATACCATCATTTTCCCCCTACAAATAAATAATAGTGAGCACACTTTACTCGGAGAAGGTATATAATTAATACACATATGCATACTTATACAGACCATTCTCTCGATGCACTCAATACGAAAACCAAAGAGTGCATTTATGTCAGCAGCCTCGTGATTTCCACGAATCAAGTGAACATTTTCAGGATACTCAATCTGTACAACCATAACAAACAAGAGAATGGAATCAAATTAAAGAAACAGCAAAAGGTTGGAATCATAGTCAAATTTAAGGCTCATTTAGTCTCGAGCTTGCCTTAAGAGCAAGAAGCAATGTGATTGTCTCTAAGCTGTGCTGTCCTCGATCAACATAATCTCCTAAAAAGAGATAATCGATATACCTAAAACATAAATTATATTAAAAAAATCAGAACCAACAATATCATAATAGGAAGCAACAGTTGTAGGCTTTAAGTTTCAACAGCAAGACTATCAAACTTACGTAATATCTCCTGCAGTTGAAGGAAAACCATATTCATCAAATAACCGCATTAAGTCACCAAACTGTCCATGAAGATCACCAAAGACTTTTACAGGAGCTTTTAACTGAAGGACCGTGGGTTCTTGCATAAATAGTTGCTCAGCAGCATAACAGAGCTCACCCACTTCATAAGAATCCAAGAAAAATCTCCTATTTACTGGAGCTTTCCAGTTCCGGGGCCTAAGCAATGTAGAAATGACCTGCAAAAGGATTGTAAATATTGAACTGCTTTTTAAAAAGTTTTAAATAATAGAAAACGAATTAATTCCACTTGCCTTTTTATGCAAGCCTTGTGGAGACCTCTGTCTAGCAAACTTTTTCGTAGGGTAGGATAAGTCATTATTAGAAGGAATCATCCTTCGGCTCTCGTTTTCAAACTGGTCCAAAGATAGCTGCCTAACCATCCCACCCAGATTCCCAATTGTCTCTTTCGCAACCACAACCTGTGCCGGAAAAAAAACATTAGAATACTGTAGCTGGAAAATTTGAAAACCATACAGATGCAACTTGAACTATACATACAGCTCGAGGGTGAAGGCGAACATCCGCCTCATTATCGCTAGCATCTGAAGCTGTTTCAGCAGCAGGTGAGTTGTCATCAGATACATATGTTTCCTCTGCCGGAACAGCAGATGCAGCCTGTGCAGCTTGCCATACAGCGTTTGCTGCCTCAGCTTCAGCAGCAGAAGCCTCCCTCAGTTTCTCCATAGAATTTTTGTCCATGCTATAAGGTAAGGATAAATCATCAATCAGTACTCCTACAGTGTTCGTGTATGAGAGAGAGAGAGAGAGAGTAATTGAGTCGGACCTCAAGCTCACGGATGAAGAAAACTCTTGATCATCATCTGAAGTTGGTGATGTTCCAAATGAGCTTAAGTTAGGCTGATTAAATCGGGGGTTGGAAAAATTCGAGGCTCCCTCGGGGGATAATATAGGAGAATTCATGTCAGACTGGAATGGTGAATTTTCTGCAACTAGGAAATCATCTAACAGCATATCTGCAAAAAAAAAAATCATGAGATTATTCAAGACTAGGAATTGACACACAGGATTAGATAATAGTCTAAATTTTAACTTCTATTTTGACACAAAAAATCAAAAGCAAGCTAAGTGCATTGTCACTACAAAGAGCAGAGATGTTATACATCAGTGAGAGAAATGCATGTATAATTTTAGACAACCATTTCTTTACCTCCCCTAAGTCCACCATAAATATATATTCGAACACCGACAGATGCAGATGCATGGCGACAGCGGCGCATAAGTTCCAAGAAAGGATCATACTCGACATGTTTATTGTTCCGTGAGGAAGTCACAAGCCCATTCCTGTCCAACCATACTCCAGCAGCAGTATCCAATACTACGAAACAAAGACAATAGTGGAAATAAACTTATTTGAGATATGCACAACACCACACTCTTCAGACAACTATTACAAGACGAGAAGCAAAAGCTTACCTGTAACAGCTGCTTCACCTTCTATAGCACGTCCTCCTCTAAGAGCACCTCCAGTAACATGCAACCGTGCGCCAACAAAAACCTGGTTGAAAGCAAATATCAGGCTGACTGTTTTCAAAGCAAAAAAGTGATTCAAGCCTATATAAACTGAGTTTTATGTTCATAACAACTATATGCAATAGCAGTGGCATCAACTTACCGCTGCATGCTGGTACCTTGGCGAAGGGGAAACTCCAGGTGCAAGAGTCCATTCCCATTGACCATTTCTGTGCATAAGAAGCCCGTATGCATCTGCTAGAGGCTGTTGAAGTAAATATATAATCAATAAAAACAGCATCTCACATCAGAAAACCTGTTCGTGTGGTATAATTTAATGCAAGTAAAACATAAATTAGAGGAAACTGTATCATTCAGTCTAAAAGTAGAAGGGTATATACTGTTCAAGGAAACAGACTTAAATATTGCAACTTATGTAAAAATAAAGCACACACTATGACCCTAATAAATAAAGCATAGTGCAGGATGACCTTTGACATCAACAGTTCAAGCCTATGTTATTGGACTCTGGTGTGAGTGTCAATTATAAGTATGTGTCCAACAAGAGTCATATGCCATACCCATGTTTGGATAAATCTCAGACAAAGGCAATGGACATGGGAACTTCAATACGAAGAATTGAAACGTTCAAACCAACAAAATGTAAGAGCGCATTCACTTTTCCCCTAGAAGTGAAGCAAACAATTGTAACGCACCAAATAAAGTACATCTTTAATGAGAATTGATCATACCACCCCAGAGGAGTCTCTTCCACCACAAAGCAAAAACATGCCATCTGAGCGGGCACTAGCAGTTGCATACCTATAAAAAAATGCATATAATTGGAATGTTTAGAACACAAGCTATGAAAACATAAACCAGTTAATAAGTCGTGTATAATCGTAACAATAAACAATCTTACATTCTAGCAGACGGCCTATCACCTTCGGGGTTTAGCCTCTGCCATGCATATGGTTTCTGGGCAGTATCCAAGGCCCACGCATCTGATAGAACTCTTTTTCCTATTTAGAAATAAAAGAGTTGTTGCTCAGATTTCAATGCAACAAAACAAACATCATCAAGAGGAAATCACCAGACAAACATGAAGATTCACAAAAATGACAATGCTCGATCTCAATTGCCACATACTAAGACAAGCAATGTACATAAATCATTGTGGAAAATAGAGAATTTACAGAGAAGAGAAATTATTCTTTGTTTATATTATCTCTCTTAAAAAATATTTACAGAGGTAAAGTCCTTTTATAGACTTAATACAAGAGTTTCACTAATACTAGACTTTCTATAGGATTAGTCTCTTATCCTTAGAGTAGTTAGAGTTCCTAAACAATTAGAACACTAATTAAGATCAGATTAGAGCCTAGTATTTACACGTTACTAACTTACACTCCCCCTCAAGCTGTTGAGTATAAGTTGTATACTCCCAGCTTGGATGTAAAGTTATCAAATATTGCTCTTGGTAGTGCCTTGGTTAGGATGTCTGCAAGTTGACTCTTTGTAGGAACATAATGCAACTTCACAACATTGTTGTTGACTTTCTCATAGATAAAATGTCTATCTATTTCAACATGTTTAGTTCTGTCATGTTGTACTGGATTTTTCGCAATACTCATAGCTGATTGACTATCACTGAACAAATCAAAACCCTGACTTTCATCGAGTTCAAGTTCAGCAAGAAGCTTCTTTAGCCACATTCCTTCACAGATTCCCAATGCCATTGCTCTAAACTCTGACTCTGCACTACTTCGAGATACTACAGCCTGCTTTTTACTCCTCCACGTCACTAGGTTTCCCCAAACAAACGAGCAATATCCACTTGTAGACTTCCTGTCCGTAAGTTCCCCTGCCCAGCTAGAATCTGTGTAGATTTTCACTGATCTGTCCAGATTTTTCCTGAAAATAAGACCAAAACCAGGTGTGAACTTCAAGTATCTTAGGATCCTATTGACTGCCTCCATGTGCTCTTCTCTAGGATCACTCATGTACTGACTTACAATACTCACTGAGTATGCTATGTCTGGCCGAGTGAGAGAGAGATAAATTAGTTTCCCAACAAGTCTTTGGTAAGACTCCTTACTTACCGGATTTCCCAATTCATCTCTTCTAATTTTCAGATTTGGATCCATGGGAGTGTCTACTGGTTTACAACCAAGCATTCCTGTTTCCGAGAGCAAATCTAGGACATACTTCCTTTGATTGATGACAATTCCTTCTGTAGATCTTGCCACCTCCATTCCCAGGAAATACCTGAGATTTCCAAGGTCCTTTATCTCGAATTCCCTTGCTAAGAATGTCTTCAACCTCCCAATCTCTTCTGAATTGTCACCAGTAATAATTATATCATCAACATAAACGATCAGGAAGGTTTTCTTGCCATCTGATGCAATCTTCTTGAACAAAGTGTGATCTGCCTGACTTTGCTTGTATCCATTCCTCAAAACAGCCTTAGCAAACCTATCGAACCATGCTCTCGGGGATTGTTTCAATCCATACAAGGACTTATTCAACTTGCACACCTTCTGGTTTGTTGAGTGACATTCCAAACCTGGTGGAATTTCCATATATACTTCCTCTTCAAGATTCCCATTTAAAAAAGCATTTTTTATGTCCAGTTGATGCAATTTCCAGTCTTTGTTGGCAGCCAGTGAAAGTAACACTCTGATCGTGTTTAATTTAGCTACTGGTGCAAAGGTCTCTTGATAATCTACTCCATAGGACTGAGTAAATCCCTTGGCCACCAGCCTAGCCTTAAACCTTTCAATGCTCCCATCTGAGTGATATTTGACAGCAAATACCCATTTGCAGCCCACCACCTTTTTTCCTTTTGGCAATTCTGTTAGGCTCCATGTATGATTCTGTTGTAGTGCTTTAATTTCCTCTTCAACAGCTTTTCTCCATTCAGGACTTTCTAATGCCTCTTTTATAGTCTTAGGTATCTTCACACTGTCAACCTTAGCTGTAAATGCCTTAAAATCAGACATCAATTTACCATATGCAATAAATCTCTCAATAGGATGGCTAGTACATTTTCTTACTCCTTTTCTTAAAGCAATGGGCAGATTATCTATATCAACAGGAGGAGCAGAAATTTGAGAGGCATCATTACTTACTTCTTCCTCCAAGGCAGCAGGATCTAGTTCCAGCTCTTGGCAGATGCTAGGCTGAATAATAGACTTTTTTCTCCTTGTATAAACACTAAGTTGTTTACCTTCAAGTTGTGGAGTAGAAGATTTCCAAGAGATGGATTTAGGTGTTGAAATCGGAGAGTTATGGCAGCTTGGAGTTTTAGGTTTTGGAGAGGACAAATTAACTTGATCTGAAGGTATAGTGGGTTGTTGTGGAGGTATTGGAGTAATCTGGTCATGTGTTTCATCAAGAATAGATAAAGAAGTTTGAGGAGAAGGCTGAAAAATATTTAACGGCTGGAATTCCTTAAGCTTCTCCCCCTGAATTGCAGGCTTATCAAAATATGGTTGATTTTCAAAGAAGGTAACATCAAGGGAGGTATAAAATTTTCGAGAAATAGGTGAGTAACATTTGTAACCCTTCTGACTTGAGGAGCAACCTAGAAATACACACTTTAAGGACCTAGGGTCAAGTTTTCCCCTAAAAATACTATGCACATGAACAAATGCTATGCATCCAAACACTCGGAAGGGAAGAGTAGAAGAGAGAGGCTTAAAGTGTGGAAAAACAGTTAAAAGAACATCCCTGGGAACACGTAGTCCAATTGTTTTACTAGGCATACGATTGACCAAATATGTGGCAGTAAGAAGAGCCTCTCCCCAAAGATATTTAGGTGCATTAGCAGAAAAAAGAAGGGACCTAGTAACCTCTAGCAAATGTCTATTTTTTCTTTCAGCTACCCCATTCTGTTGAGGGGTATTAACACAAGATGTAAGATGAAGAATACCCTTTTCTTTAAAGTAAGAACCAAGGGACTTAGTAAGGTATTCACTACCATTATCACTCTTCAAAATTTTAATCTTTTTCTCAAACTGATTTTCAATCATCTGATAAAAATTTTTAAAAATAGTTCCTGCCTCAGATTTTTCTCGCATAAGATAGGTCCATGTGGTTCTTGAATGATCATCAATGAATGTTATAAACCATCTTGATCCAGAAATACTTTGTACTTTAGAAGGGCCCCAAATGTCACTGTGGATTAGGGTAAAAGGTGAAGAAGGTTTGAATTTAGATGGTGCATAAGATTGTCTGGTGTGTTTTGCAAGCTGACATATATCACAAGTAAAGGAAGATGGATTTTTATTCAGAAATAATGCAGGAAACAATTTAGCAAGGTAGTGAAAATTCGGATGTCCTAACCTAAAATGCCAAAGCATTATATTACTAGAAAACAAAGATTTGGAAAACAAACAACTTGAAATAACTTGTTTACGAGGAAATAATCCATCAAGAATATAGAGTCCATTATGTAGCCTAGCATTGCCAATCACCATCCCCGATTCCTGTGCCTGAAAAACACAACCATGCACCCCAAAATTAGCACTACAACGGAAACCAGTGACAAGTTTACTGATAGATAATAGATTGCACGCAAGGTTAGGCACATAAAGCACATCAGATAACACCAAATGCTCATTTACTCTGAGTGAACCACTTCCTTTGACAATGGAAAGAGACCCATCTGCTGTTTTGATAGAAGAAGGAGTAGGCACAGGTTTGTAATCATGAAACAAGCTGAGATTCCCTGTCATATGGTCAGATGCACCAGAATCCACAATCCAGCAAGACGTATTAGATGTAGCCAAACAAGAAACACTACCTTCAATAGCAGTAAAAGCAGAAGTTGCAGACTTAGGAGGTAAATGGCTGAAAAGTTGCTGAAGTTCATCTAGTTGTTCTTTGCTGAAGGCACTAGCCGATCCGTCAGGAATAGCCATATTTGCTTGTGCATCTCTTGGAGCCCGCGATCTCTGAGGTTTCCAATCTGCTGGTTTCCCATGCAGCCTCCAACATTGATCCCTCATGTGGCCAATCTTCTTACAATGATCACACCACGACCTTCCCTTTTTTTGTCTGCTGCCAGAACTAACATTGGTAAGGAGAGCAGATCCTTCAGAATGCACTACACTAGGGATCATCAAAACACGTCTGCTCTCCTCTCTTCTGATATCTGAAAAAGCTTCTCGAACAAGGGGAAAAGGCTTTGTAGCCAAAATTCTACTTTTGGCCATATCGAGCTCATCATTTAAGCCAGACAGAAACTGGAAGACCCTTTTTTGATTCTTCAGTTTGTTATAGAAGGTGACATCATCTGGACACTTCCATTCGTTGGCCTCATATAAATCCATCTGTTGCCAACACCTTGTCAAAACTCCGAAATACTGAGTCACTGTCATATCTGCTTGGCGAAGGTTTTTTATCTGATTTTCAACCCCAAACAGTTCTGATGTATTGTCTGCACTGGAGTAAGTATCCCTTGCTGCAGTCCAGATCTCAGCTGCTGTCTTATAGAGCATAAAATTCTCTCCTATGTCAGGCATCATCGAATTAATCAGCCATGACATGATTGTGTTGTTCTCGCTCAGCCAAGTGCTGTAAACGGGGTCAGATTCCTCTGGAATTGTCATGGATTCCGAGAGATATGAAGCCTTTCTTCTGCCAGTGATGTAAAGTCTCACTGATTGAGACCATGGTAGGTAATTGTTGCCATTTAATTTGTATGAAGTGATCGGAGGAAGAGAAATATTTGATAAACTCAAATCTGATGCTCGAGTTCCAGATGGAGAACTAACCTCAGATATTTCTGGCGTGACCATGGTTTTGGGGGGGGGAAATCGAAGGTTTTGTGAGAGAGACTTAGGATCAAACCTAATCTGATACCATGTGGAAAATAGAGAATTTACAGAGAAGATAAATTATTCTCTGTTTATATTATCTCTCTTAAAAAATATTTACAGAGGTAAAGTCCTTTTATAGACTTAATACAAGAGTTTCACTAATACTAGACTTTCTATAGGATTAGTCTCTTATCCTTAGAGTAGTTAGAGTTCCTAAACAATTAGAACACTAATTAAGATCAGATTAGAGCCTAGTATTTACACGTTACTAACTTACAATCATCTTAATACCGCAGGACAATCTTTTGTTCTTTACTGAACACTGAAATTAAAGCAGTTTGGAAAGTGAGGAACATCCGGGAACTGACTGAATTTATTAGAGCAACCATGTTCCACCTAATGAATTAATTTCCAAAAGGATTTACGATGGTCGGGATGTTGCCATAGAAGAATGAAGAGTGACCAAGACAAATAGCTTCATTCCGATTTCTTCATAGAAAATTTTCCAGTTTCGATGCATTCTGAAATTAACCATACACCGCAAGATAGATAGTTCAAAGCTGGAAAGTGAAATGTCCGTACCATCATTGCCGCTTACACTTACAATATATCTCTGGACAACCAAATCCATAACATGGCCATAGCGAGGTCCAGGACCCTGCCCTTGCACAACCACTCTAGCCAAAATAAACCATCGAATGAATACTAATCAGACTATAATGAAACGACAACAACTAACAATGAGAAGCTGCAGAATTGAAAATATAATCAGATTGTAACAAAACAACAACAATTTACAATGAGAAATGGCCAAAAATCGAGGAACTGAAACTCACCTATGCCACTTAAACTTATCATTGGTCATATCAAGCACGTAAAGATCATCAGTAGAATGACCAGCAGGACCTATCCCACCCTAGCCAATGAATCGAATAACTAGAAAAATAAGCAATACACCATAAAATCATATAAATGTAACAACTTTTACCGGCTATTCTGCAAGTTTACCCACCTGAAACACAACCATAGTTCCTACGGCGGCTGCAGCATGAGCTGCCCTAGGAGAAGGCGGCTCTCCAGCTGGTCTGATTCTGCAAATTAATCAAAAGAAAAGATCAGCTAATAATTCTAGCTCGATTCAAAAGAAGAAAAAAAACGAGAAGAAAAGAAAGTAGTCACCTGATCCACTTTCTGGTAAGAACATCGTAAGAATGAACTGAATTGGTGACACCGGCTAATCCTACCCAAGAAAAGGTTGAAATAATAACATGTTTAAAATCAGAAATCAAATACAAAGCAAAAACAGTTGTGGATCACATAGAGATAGAGAGAAGAGGGTTAACTGATTCCAGGAGCAGATGAGGAAGCGCCACCCTCGATGGCGGTGGCACCACCGAAGAGAATAAGCCGAGGACCATGCGTCTTAGTGGCAGCAACGGCGGTAAGAGTGTGACCACATCGGGGACCTGGCGCATCCTCATCGGAATCCCAAAAAGTCTCCAATTTCCGGTAAGTCGGAGCCGGGTATAACCACGACTTCGAACCCATCCCAACTCCCTACTCCTAAAACCCAAAAATCCCACAATTCTGATCTCAGTTTTAAAATCTTTCGCTTTCTCGATGGGGTTTAAGAAATGAAAGCAGTGTTCATATAAAGTGGAAGATTGAATACAGCAAAAATGTGTGCTTTTGTGAATGGGTTGGGAGAAATTAAGTGAGGAGGGTGGAAGCAGTAAAATCGAAATGAGTTGTGAAAATTGAAGTGTGGGGTTGGGTTGGGACAGGACATTCAAATAACGTTGTATGACCCCATTCCCATCAAGAAAAGGTCAGCCATTGGAAATGAATAAAGGTCAATCCTTTCCAAAGTTGCTCTCTTTTACTCTTCTCTACTCTAACTCTCCCATGTGATTCCATAGCCATAACTATAAGGGATTGTTTGAAATTTTCTTAAATTTTTTCCCGTTATTTTTTAAATTTGACTTAAATATATATCTTGGTTTAATCATCGTATTCAATTTAATGACGGACTAATTCATGTGGTTGTGTAGCTCTCTCAATTCAATTTTTTTCGTTTAAAATATTTAAACCAAACAAAAAAATATTATCTAAAAATATTTAAATAATTGTAATAAAACGTGACCGGTTGACCTTTTAATTTTTTTTTGCCATCATAATGAAAACATAATTTTTATTTTACTTTTAAACGAATACGTTATTGAAATTTTTAACGGAGGCACAATTAGTTTCTAAGATTGTTTCCGGTTCTAGGCCTTAAACCCAATAAAGCCCCAAACAACATTTTTTAAACAAGGCCCTCGATAGTGACATATAAGGATTTTTTATTAATTTAAATTTTATCGAAATTTTATAAATTAAAATTAAAACTAAACTGAATGAAGTAAAATTGACTGAAGGATTGTAGTATTTGAACTTATAACTTTGCTAAAGTTGTTAGTGACTTACACATATATTTAATATCCAGGGTAATTATATTATGCATGTATTTAGGGACTGTGAATTCAATTTAGGGTTCATAATTTAAGGACTGTGAATTCAATTTAGGGTTCATAATATAGGGATTGTGAATTCAATTTAAAGTTTATAGTTTAGAGTTAATGTCCTAATTTTAGGGGTTAGGGATTCAATTGAAGGTTCATAATTTAGGGGTTTATGTTTACATGTTTAGAATTTAGAAACTGTGGATTGAATTTAGAGTTTAGGGATAGTATTTAGGTGTTATAGGTAAAAACATAAATCCCTAATATATTATCCTAACATTTAAACCCTAAACCCTAACATCAACCATAAATTCTAAATCCCTAAACTATACCCTAATTAGATCCCTACACCTAAAATTAAGGTGTTTGTGAAAACAAAATATTTCCACCGCCAATGCATAGTATAATTTCCCTAATATCTAAATTAGGTACATATCTTTAATATTATCCACTATTTTGATACTTTTTTTTAACAACTTTAGTCTCCAAAACTATATTTTTATCAATTTGGTCATAAATTGAAACAATTCAATAAAATTAACTCTTAATATTTAAAAATCTATCAGTTTAATCATTTTATGATATTGTCAAATCAAACGAGCTATCAAAACAATAAATTTTTATTATACCAAAAAAAATATACTCTAACATTTATGTAAGACGAACAAAAAAATAAATTAATATAATTTTTAAATATATAAGATTAAATTTATTGTAACGTGTAATATATTACAGTAGTGCTAGATTGTGAAACATTTACAAGGCCGTGCAATCGTATTCAAACAACAGAACCTTGGATTGAAAAAAGTAAACTAGCCTAAGAAACTGGTTTTCTTCTTTTTCTTGCATCTGATAATCCAAGAAAATAGAAAATGAACATACTATTACAAAGGGACTCCAGTTACTACAAATGCTAAATCTTGTTTGGCGTGTTGAATTGCAGGAAAATTACAACAAATGCAAAGTAATGAATACAAGAGAGAAAAGATTTAAGACAAAATCAGACACAAACATGAATAAACAACAAGAAGAAGAAACAACAGCAAGGAAACACTACATACAGAAAAAAAGAACACAACAGAAAGAAGAAAGACAAATCCTCCAGGCTCCAACGCCATGAGAAAATTGTAGCAAGAAATGAGCCAACAACAGCGTCTTCACATGTATGTCAACTCGGTGGTCATCGGAGGATAAAACTTGTAAGTTTTTTGTTCAGGATGAACATCAAACTTGTGGTTAATGTAAAATATGAGCAAACAAATCGGAGCTGGACATAGTAGAAGATTATATTTTGAAATCTATATTTATAACTTGTTTGATTTTATTGAGATATACCGTATTTTATCTTAAAAGCGATGATAATATTGATATAAATGCATAAATTTTATTATTAATACAAAAGAATAAGAAAATATGTAAGGAGAACATAAAAGAGAAAATTAATATGTTCGCGAATGTCTATAATAGAGAAATATATTTGATCATAAATATTTTTTTTATTGGACAATAAGTTTAATAATCAATAGAGTTTTTATTTGTTTTAGAGAAAAGATTGACCATCAACCATGTCTCTTATTAACTTTTAAATATAATCTGATTATTAATTTTTTATAGTCAATAATAAAATAAACATGAACAATCACATAAATTGCCACACTAATTATAAGAAAATTTTAACAGCCAAATCTTTAGTTTCATAAGATTGTATATGTTTATAGGTATTTTTAACCTTTTAATAATGCACATAAATTTTGTAAACTAAGTGATTTGAACCGTGTCTTACATCATCTGCTTTTTCACTAAGATACTTGTTGAGTTTAGAATTAGCTTATTTTAACTAAAAACAAAATACTAATGGCTATATTTAACTATAAAAAGTTAAATTATTAAAATAAGTAAATATTGATTATGTCTTACTTAGGCCTGTAAACGATCCGAACGGACACGAACGATGATATGTTCATGTTCGTTCGTTTAATTTTAACCGAACAAATGGACGAACACAAACAACTAAACGAACATCATTTCTTGTTTGTGTTTGTTTATTAAGGAATGTAACTTGTTCGTGTTCGTTCATTAAAATGATAAACGAACATAAACAGACACAAACGAACGAACGTATGTGAATAAATTTATTTTTTAAAAAAATATAATATTTTTGTTATGAAAAATAATAAATATAAATGGATATGTGTGAATAAATTTAAACGAACATAAACGAACGGATTACCAAATGTTCACGAACGTAAATGAACGAACGAGTCATTTGTTTGTGTTCTTTCATTTAATTAAACGAATAGAAAATCTTGTTCATGTTCGTTCGTTTAATAAATAAATGACTATAAACAAACATCTCACCGAATGGTTCACGAACGGTTCACTGAACGTTTGATTCGTTTACAACCCTAATCTTACCAAAATAGAGATCAAATTATGACGATTAAAGTAGAAAGATTAAATTTTAACATAATAGAGGGACTAAACTCACAATTACATCCACTAAGAAACACACCTCGTTTCACCAAGGAAAAAGTTATTTTATATTCGTACAACGCATCGTTTTGATACAAAAACCTAAACCCGTAATAATCAAAAACCCTAATCTCCATTTTTGCAGCCAAGTTTTTCAAAGCCGAAAATGGCAGAAATCAGAGCGGAAGAGCAGACATTGGCGATCTCAAAAACATTCTTAATCAAACCAAAGCTAAAACCCAAGCCAAGAACCCTAACCCAAACCCCAGAATCCAAGTACTGGTCTTCTTTCAAATCCACGCAAATCCCTAACCTCGTCTCCTCCGTCTCTCCCCTTTCCTTTTCCCCTTCGTCTCCCCACCGTTTCGCCGCCGCCTACTCCGCCTCCGTTTCCCTATTCTCCCCGCTCTCCCTCTCCGACGGCGACGTTTCCCCTTCCTCCACCATATCCTCCTTCTCCGACGTCGTTTCCTCTATTTCCTTCCGTTCCGACGGCCTTCTCTTAGCTGCTTCCGATCTCTCCGGTCTCATCCAAGTCTTCGATGTCAAAACCCGGACCCCGCTTCGTCGTCTCCGGTCTCATACCCGCCCGGTTCGTTTCGTTAAGTACCCGGTTCTGGATAAGCTCCATTTGCTCTCTGGAGGTGACGATGCCGTCGTTAAATTCTGGGATGTTGCTGGGGAAAGCGTGGTTTTGGACTTGATGGGACACAAGGATTATGTCCGGTGCGGTGATTGTAGTCCGGTAAGTCCCGATTTGTTCGTTACGGGTTCTTATGATCATACTGTTAAGATTTGGGATGTTAGAGTCGAGAATTCGAGGTCGGTTTTGGAAGTGAATCACGGGAAACCAGTGGAAGATGTGATTTATTTGCCTTCCGGTGGGTTAATTGCAACTGCTGGTGGGAATTCAGTGAAGATATGGGATTTGATTGGGGGTGGGAGGATGGTTCATTCGATGGAAAGTCATAATAAAACTGTTACATCGATTTGTGTAGGAAGAATTAGAAAGGAAAATTGCGGGGATGAATCGATGGAGTATAGGATTTTGAGTGTTGGTTTAGATGGTTATATGAAGGTTTTCGATTATGGTAATATGAAGGTTACTCACTCGATGCGGTTTCCCGCTCCTCTTATGTCGGTTGGTTTTTCGCCGGATTGCAGGACTAGAGTGATCGGAACATCGAATGGGATCATATTTGCAGGGAGAAGGAAGGGGAAGGAAAATGTGGAGAGTGGAGGAGGGGGGAATGTTTTGGGTTTTGAGAGTATATCGGAACCGGAAAGACGGGTTTTGAGGCCTACATATTTTAGGTATTTTCATAGAGGGCAGAGTGAGAAGCCGGTTGAGGGGGATTATTTAGTGATGAGAAATAAGAAGGTCAAACTGGCCGAGCACGATAAGTTGTTGAAGAAGTTCAGGCATAAGGATGCATTGGTTTCGGTTTTGAGTAAGAAGAACCGGGAGAATGCGGTTGCTGTAATGGAGGAGTTGGTGACAAGGAAGAAGTTATTGAAATGTGTGTCGAATTTGGACGCAGAGGAGCTCGGGTTATTGTTGATGTTCTTGAGTAAGAATGCCACAATGCCAAGGTATTCTAGCTTGTTGATGGGGTTGACAGAGAAGGTTATCGAGATGAGGGCAGAAGATATCCGAAGTTCGGATGCTTTGAAGGGTCATATTAGAAACCTTAAGCGGTCGATCGAGGAAGAGCTAAGGATACAACATTCATTGCAGGAAATTCAGGGTATAATCTCTCCTTTATTAAGGATTGCTGGAAGAAGATAAACTAATTAAACTCGTTTTCTCTATCACTTGCTTTTGCTTTACATGCTTGAGAAATTTCATGATGAGAGAGGTTCTTCAGTTTTGTTTGATTTTTTTGGTGTTATTGAAGGAATTAAAGCTGTTTTGTTAAGAAATATCATTATCATTCTCACTTTTTTTCATCTAATGATCTATTTTCATCACATCCTTTATCTTATTTGTGCAAATAAACTGCTCAAATTCGTGTCTTCTAAAAAACGATAGTTTTAAGTTCATTTATTATACAAATTGATGCATGAAGATGATAATCTTTTAACCAAAATTATACTTGAATTTTAGTGTTTCGGTTTAATCATTATGTCCCCAATTTAATTGGTAGTTAAAATAATATGATAATAATTTAAGGATCCACCTGAAACCAAAAATAAAAATGTTCCATGTAAATTGAGAAAGTTATCAACTTTAAATATCAATTTTATAATAAACTTAAATTTAATTTTTTAGTGTATTTAACGTAAATTTATTTTCGATAAACTACATCATTATTCACTGTATAAGTTTACAATTGAGCATCGTATTTTAAAAAGTTAAAATCGAGTCACTCAATTAATTGATTTTAATAATCAAGTCAGATATAAATCTTTTCTAATTTCTTACAAGATGGTGTAAGACCAATTCTTCAATGTATTGACGTTTTATATAAATCTTTTCTAATTTCTTACAAGATGGTGTAAGACCAATTCTTCAATGTATTGACGTTTTTCTTGGACAAAAATTCTTCGATATTTTTATATTTTATGAATTTATAAAGAAAACGCGAAAAACATTTCTATTTGAGTTGTTGCAACTTGCATTATTATTTTGCCCATCAATTTTGAAGTTGCAAAAATACTTTAGCTTTTACTTGCACCATTAAATACGCCTCAAGAAAGATGAAAATAGTTCATTCAACTTCCATTCTAGGCTTAACTACAAAATAAGTGTCCAAATTATCTCTCTTTTTTTATAATAAGTACTTAAAATATTTTTTTACTGAAATAAGTGCCTAAAATTTCATTTTTTGGCTTGCTTTAAAGTCAATTAAAGCACTTACTTGGGCACATATTTCAACAAAAAAATAAAATTGTAGGCATCTATTTCAGCAAAAAAATACTTTAAGCACCTATATCAGTTAGAAAAATACTTAAAGTACTTATTATAAAAAGACATAATTTGAGCACTTATTTTATAATTAAGCCTTCATTCTATGTAATGTGTACATTTGTCATGGGTTTTGCTGCAAGAAATTAGAAAAAGGAAATCTAAAAAATGTTATATATAAGAAAGTTGAGTGATTAAAATATAAATTTACTCATAATTGAATGACTAAAAATGTAAATTTATCCAAAATTAACAACCTCGATTTAAGATTTAGTGACACAACAATAGGATGTATTCAGGTAATTCGATTAACCGGCTGAACCGAATTATCTAAAATCTATTAGCGATTTTTTAATCGTTAACCGTACCAATTTTTTTTTCAAAAATTTTAAACGAACTGAAAAAATTTCGGTTAATTCGGTCGGATACGAACTGAAATTTTTTTGGTTAATTCGGTCGGATTTCAAATTAACCGAAATTATAAAATTTTAGGTAAATTACATAATTTGTCACTAAATTATGCTAAAATGGTCTTTTTAGTCACTAAACTTTCATTTTATGTTAATTTGATAAAAGTTAAATGACCATTTTATAATATATCAAAAAATTTAATAATCGTTTTATAATTTTTAAAAGTTTAATGACCAAAAATAAATATATGTAATATATAAAATATTTAATATATAATAATTCCATTGATTAATCGGTTTTAAATCGAATTAACTGATAACCAAAGTTTGAAAAAATTCTTAACCGTTAACCGATTTGACTTAAAATTAACTGACGAATTCACTGATAAAATTCGGTTCAATCAACTAATTCGGTTAAAATCAAATAATGGACACCCTACGCAACGATATTTATCGTTACAATTGATTAATAAATTGAGTGCTCAACTATGAGTTTTTGAAATATAGTGACCCAATTATAAATATAGTGGCAGATGGTGTAGTTTAGGCAGTAGTTTTTTCTTCTAGTCTAAAAGAAACCGAGTTACGAGAACGATCCGGTCCTTAGAGACCTGTAGATGTGAAGATTAGCCAATAATCTCGTCAGATATTTTAGCGACGATCCTAAAACTCTGCATTGCAGATTGTATTTAAGCTAGGGTTCTTGCTCCGGTGCGAGCATTCTAGGGTTTTACGATCTGCAAGCAATTAGCTTCGATTCACAATGCCTCGGTAAGTGTATTTACAAATTTGTTCGATCTCAACTGCGAACAATTTTCACTAGGATTTTGATGGATATCTTTGTTTGGATTCAAAATTTGCAGCTATTACTGTGATTATTGCGATACTTATTTGACCCACGACTCTGTAAGTTTCATAATTCGTTTCTTTTTTGGGTCTTTGATTGAATTTCTGGAAAATTAAGTTACTTTAATTCTTCTCTTTTCTGGGTTTAAATTTCAGCCATCAGTTAGAAAGCAACACAATGCAGGTTACAAACACAAGGTAATTGTAGAGATTCTTGTCTTTGTTTTGATTTTTACTTTTGTTTTTTTTAGTTGCATCCCGTTTCCCCAAGACTTTGCCCCGGCTAATTGAGGCCGACCAGCATTGCACGCCTGGTTTTGGTAGGAGAGTCTCCCCGCGGAAATTTTCTGCATACATAAGACCTTGAACTCAAAACCTGTTTAAATTATACTTCAAAACCTGTTTAAATTATACCAAGCTTGCTTACTTTTTTTTTTTTTTGCTGATTTGTTTTGTGTAATTTAGGCGAATGTTAGAACTTACTATCAGCAATTTGAGGAGCAACAGACCCAGAGCTTAATAGACCAAAGGATCAAGGAACATCTTGGCCAAGCTGCGGCTTTCCAGCAGGTTGGAGCTGCTTTCAATCAACATTTAATGGCTCAGAGGCCTCGACTTCCTGTTATGCCGATCCCCGGGGCTGGTCAGTTACCTGTAAATCAACCGATGGTCCCTGGGATGAGGCCCCCTGTTTTGCCAAGACCTGTTCCTGGTGCTCCTGGTAAGATTCGAACTCGATACATATTACTCCATATTTCATTTTCTTGCTAATGTAGGGTTTCACTGTTTTGGTAATAAATATAACCCAACCCGAATCGATGTTGCGATAGTGAGCTCGATGAAGACTTTGCATGCTTGTTTTGTTTCCATCAAGCTGTTGTTTTTCACACTTCATCTCATTCCTGGGACTGCACTTTTACCTGGTAAATCAACCAATGGTCTCAGGAATCAGTACCCATGGTCTACCAAGGCCATTTCGAGTGCTCTTTGTTAGATTTGATCTGTATTAGTATTATTCGTGTTCTTGCTGTATGCAGATTTTGTTGATAAACATACTCTATCACGAATTATGCATGATTGTGGACCGCGAAAATATTTTTCTTACTTGTTTTGTTACTAACAAAGATGTTTTATATGTTAAGCATTTCATCCAGATTGATTGATACCAGCATCCTTTCAATCAAGGCATCGGCAATTCCATTATAGATCTCGATTACACGCATAAAATGGAAATATGGAATTGAATGTATATATATGCATATATCATATTTGTTTTTGTGTCATTTCCAGGCTATGCTCCCATTCCAGGCATGCCACCAATGATGGCACCACCTGGTGCTCCTTACCTGGGACAAGTCAATGCCCTTCCACGACCTCCTACGTTGGCTCCTCCAACAACAGTTGCTGGAACCGCGACGACACCCACTTCTTCTAACGGAACACCCACCACATCATCTACACCGTATCAGGTCAGTCCTGCTGCCCCATCAAGTGGGGGATTTGACAATTTCAATGCCCACACACAACCTTCTGAATCTAATCACTAATCTGGTTAAACTTGCATGCCGTGCTTCCATATTTAATGTGAGAGATTAAGCCCATATATGCCGTTGAACACGAAGCTTTACGATGAATACAGATGCAATAACTTGATAAAAGACAACTTTGACATTGTTTTTTTGGCATTTCCCATTGTAGAAATCCAAACTTAAGTGGGATTATGCAATGGACCGTATACACACCCACCCACATGTTCTATCAATCTTTGGGCAAAGAAGAAAGGGGGTGACATTATACATACACATTCAGATTGTTTTGTTAAGGCTAAAGGGTGGAAGAAGTAATTGAACTTTTGAAAAAAAATCAATTCAACTTTTGAATTTTTTTGCACCCAATTAAATTCTTAAACTAAGAAATTTAATTAATTAAGTTTTTTTTTACCAATTTTGACCATTAAAACTTGATAGTTTTTTCTCTAGATATTATTGGCACACACACTACAGTTCTATTATGTTGTATTTTACACATTTTTTTTAAAAAATATTTTTTTAATAAAATTTACAAATTTTTAAAAAATTTAAAGAATTTTTTTAAAAAATAAAAAAATAGAAAATGTCAAGGGTAAACAATTTGAAATGGCGCATAACATATTGCACTAACAGATTTAAAAAATTATCAAGATTTAATGGTCAAAATTAGTTAAAGAGTTTAATTGATTAAATTGTTTAGTTCAAGATTTAATTGATTAAATTTTATGGTTTAAAGATTTAATTAAGTGGAAAAAAATTAGGGGATTAGTATAATTTTTTTAAAGTTCAAGTGCTTCTTCACCCTTAAGCTATTTATTAATAAATGCGAGGTTTTCTCTTTCATGATAATTATTATATATGTAATTTAGACTTGATATTTACTAGATATCACAACCTTCTATTTTATTATCCAAATAGATTTTTAAGTAGGTTAGTGTTGAGGGGTGAAGTTTGGTTAAATTGGGGTAATATTGTGGTGGAAAAAAGTATTTTGAAATCTGTGGTGGTTGTAAGATTATTTTCGAATTTATGGTGTTTTCTACAGTGAAAAGCTGGTTGAAAGCATTCCGACCTCATGAGATAAAAAAATAAATTTTAAAAAATATATTAGGGCTAATTGAAAGGGTTCCGATCTCATAAAAAATTGTAAGGCTGGTTGAAAGCATTTCGACCTCATAGGGATAAAAAAATTAAAAGAAATATTAGGGCTAATTGAAAGGGTTCTGACCTCATAAAAAATTAAAAAAAATATGTAAGGCATCTTGAAAGCATGCCGACTTCATGAATTTTTTTATGTATATATATAAGGTCGGTTGAATACAATCCGACCTCATAAAAAAATGTGTCGTAGCACTGCACTGATGCATGGGGTGCAGTGAGAGGAGCGGGGGCAGGCTTTATTGCAGGGGTGCAGTAAGGGGAGTGGAGGCAGGTTTTATTTTAGAGTTAAATGACTATTCATGTAAGTGTAGATTTGTATTGATTCGAATAGGCTGGTAAAACATTGAATGACCATACATGCAGTAGGGGTATTGCATTGGAATTTTGAGTGGTTATTAAATAGATTATATGGGTAAAAACGAGAAAAATTGTATTATTTTGGTGTTGTGTTTTTGTGTTAAATAAGTGATGTTAAAGGTAAAAGTTTAACAAAGTCTGAAGAAAACTGAGTGAAGGAGAAGAAGAAAGTGGAGGAAGAAACTTTGAAGAAAATTTCAGTAAGTCGATTTTAACATTTTGTTTTGAATACGTATATTGTTTGTTTATTTTTATTTTTTTATTTAGGTAAAAATTCGTGAAAATATAATATAACATTACGATAGTTTTGATTTTTTGTAATTTTATTAAAAAATATACATGGTTTTGAACGTGCAGAGATAATGAGTAACGTGTTTGTGGCCGTTATCCATTACAGTGGAGAAATTGTGAAAATTGATACTGGTATCGTATTTGACTCGAAAAATACTACAAAAATAAAAATTTCAAAGTACATTTCCCTGCGAGAGCTGAAGCAAGACATAAAAAGAAAAATAGGAGCTGAGATTGTTCGTTTGCGGTACCGGTGGAAGACCTCTGATCATCCAGTCAGATATTCTGCAATAGCTCTAAAAAATGATGAAGATGTTGGATTGATGATTGCAGAGCATGATTCAATACGTATTCGAAGTGTTGAGCTACATGCTAAGTTGTGTGTGAGATATGACGACTCGGGCCTATCCAGAAATGTATATGAAAGTTCTTTCTCAAATGGATTTCGATAGTGCGGTTGAGGACCAGTCATATAGGTGTGTTTCATCCATATGCCGGACCTTCGACGTTCTCAACGGTTAAGCCGATAATTGATCCGAGTGTTGGCATTGACGTTGAAAATCTCCAAGGCCGATGAGGAGAAACGCTTGCTGATTCTACTGAAGAAACTGGACATCCCAATTTGAGTGGTGATGACCTTGGTGATGAGCTTGTTTTTGGTGGTGGTGAGTTCGTGTCGGGTGGAGAAGACATTACATAGTACGAACTTCCTGTTCACATGAACTTAATAGATTATGATATGATGAGGGCACCTGAATACCCGATCATACCTCAAATCAGTTCGGGTTCTTCTGATGAATTCTCGGTTCGGATGCAATTTAAAGACAAGAAAGAAGTTACATTGGCAATTAAAGAGTATTCTATCAGAAAGCATGTAGACTATACCGTTAAAGAATCCACTCCGAGAACTATGTTTGCCAAATGTGTTAAATATAAACAAGGTTGTAATTGGAAGATTCAAGTGTCTAAACTTCAGAGGAGAAATGCTTGAGAGATTACAAAGTACAATGGTGGACACACTTGCTTACGAAATTCAATCAACTAAGATCACCGTAAGTTGGACTTTAATGTAATATCTCGTCACGTGAAGACATTGATTGAAGCAAATCCTAAGGTTACTGTTTCAACAATTATTGCAACTGTGAAACAACAATTTGAATGCTAAATAGAATATGGCAATGGTTGGTATGTAAGGGATAAGACACTGGATATGGTGTACGATAATTACAAGAAGTCATACAATGAACTACCGCTTTTCTTACACGCAATGGCGTATTTCATTTCGGGGACCATAATCAAGTACAAAACATTTGATGCATGCAACCGAGAAGGTGAACTTCTTCACGGGAAGAAAATATTTGACAAACTATTTTGGGCATTCAAGCCATGCATTGATGGCTTTCCATATTGTAAGTGTATGGTCCAAGTCGATGGTACGTGGTTGTACGGAAGATATAAACATGTACTGTTGATTGCCGTTACATAAGATGGTAGCGGAACTATCTTTCCGATTGCCTTCGCAATTGTTGATAAAGAGTCGGGGAACTCTTGAAAATTCTTTTTGAGCAATTTACGTAAGCATGTCATTAAAGAAGATGGGGTTTGTTTGATTTCTGATAGAGCAATGACCATTTTAGTAACAATTGATCAACAGGGCAGCGGATGGACACCACCGCACGCATATCTCGCATACTGTGTACGCCATATTGGCAAGAACACCAATGAAAGATGTAAAAAACTCAACCTTCACAGCGCAATTTTAAACATGGGTATGTAAAATTTTTTTCTCGAACTTAATTAATTATGTGTTATAATGTTTGTTGATGCTAACAACATATATTATGGAATAGGCTACGAACTAGTACAACCAAATTTTGAGCGGATGTTGGAAAATTTACGCATGGAGTACGACGAAGATGTTTGGGCGTTGGCAAATAGTATACAGAGGGAAAGATGGACTCAACCGTATGATGCAGGTCGACGATACGGGCAGATGACAACCAACCTTGTGGAGTGCATAAATGATGTGTTAAAAAAAACAAGTCATCTCCCAATAGCAAGCTTGGTGTGAGAGACGTATTATAGGTTGGCTAAGGTTTGGTCCGATAAAGGGTCAGAAATTCAAGCTATGATAAATGAAGGGCAACTTTGGTCTGAAGATCTTGTGAAAAAAGATGGAAAAGAACGTGAATTTGGGAAGATCGATGGTTGTTCACGGGTTCGACCTGAATGGATAGATTTTTGATGTTTTTGATTCCATGCGCAACAACAAAGGAGGGCACCACAAAACATTTCGAGTCAATTTTAGACAAAGATGGTGTGATTGTGGTGAGTTTCATGCATGGTGATATCCTTGTAGGCATGTAATCGCGGTATGCATGTCTAAAGGGGTTGACCCGTACGACTTTGCGGATGAATGCTTTAACTTGCAGACGATAATAAATATTTACAAATGTGAGTTCCCACTGATCGCGAATTCACAATATTGGCCACCACTAGAGCACGACGAATGATTACCGAATCTGACACTTCGTAGAGAACTAAAAGGCCGACCTCAATCTATTCACATCTATACCAGTATGGATCTTCATTACAGGGAGTCGAGTGAACCAAAGAGATGTACACAATGGAGGGGTATAGGACATTCCAAAAACAAATGTCCAAACAGACTGAATTACATGGCAATGCCTTAGTGGTTTCATTCACTATTTATAGTTGAACTAGTTTCATTTCTTTATATTTGTATTGCAATGATCATTCTCTATTTGATTATGAGTACGTTATTTGATGCACATGTTTATTTATTATTACTATTCTCACTATTTATTATTATCAGCAATATATTTGTATGTTTATTAGTATTATTTACTTTTACTGTTATTATTATTTACTATGCTATTATTATTGTATGTTTATTAGTATTATTTACTTTTACCGTTATTATTATTTACTATTCTACTATTATTGTATGTTTATTAGTATTATTTACTTTTACTATTCCAAGTTAATGCATGTTTGGTTTGATGTTTATTTTGGTAATAAATTATATGCTCGAAGTTAAATTTTATTTATCACGCCATTTTTTAAAGATTTTAAAATAATTCAATTGTTGCAAAAAGATTTCAAACAAAATTCAAATAATTAATAATAATATACATCCACAAATTATTTGTATTACATAAAAGAATAGTTACATGAGCTGTCGTCTTCTATGCAATTTTTTTTTATGGAGGGATGTAGTATCTATATAACGCTGCGATGCTCGTCGTTCTTGTTGCAGTCTTTAGCGTGCATCATCGTCGTCATCATCATCATTATCATCATCAATCACACGACGCATAGGAGACGGCGTTGTATACACATAATCAGTATTACGTGGTGCCAACGTGGGATTGCTAATCGACGTAACCGCCATGAAATCTATGATCTCCTGATAGTTTACATTTCCACCAAAGCTCGGGTACATGGCTGACTGATGTTGAAGATCTAGTACGTAGCTTCAGAATCATTCGCACCCGAGCTCCCCCTATTGATGAATGATAAGTTGGTGGTTGTTGATAATCCATGTTTCCACCAAAGCTCGGGTACATGGGTGGCTGATGCTGAAAATCATTCATACATGAGCTCCCGCCCATTGATGGATGATAAATGGGTGACTGTTGATGATAGAATCTGGCATCTACTGGATTGGAATCTGAGCTCCCGCCAATTGATGGAAGATAAAAGTTGTCATCCATTGGAATAGAAAAAGAGGTAACTGCTATTGTTGGATTAGAATTACCAGCATACATATTTGATATACCAGATTTACTGTGAGATTCATTTGATGCAACATTAGATGATTGACCACGACCACCAAATTTTTGTAAAAATATTCGACATTGTTCCCGCAGTAGTTAAGTATGGCTTCCTACAATTGCGATAGAATAACATATACTCTGAATTATCAGGGTCCAAATCATCGGCTTGAATTCGAGAGCGAGGTGACAACTATTCACATTTGTTGTTCCACTTTTCAACGTACTTTCGATGCTTTATTTCCCATGTATGATGCCTCTTGCTGCGAAAGTCCACAAGGTGTAGGGTGTCATGGTTGGTGTCATGCAACAATGGATTTCTCGGAATGGGTTGATGAAAGCCAAATTGCCTTAAGACCCTATCTCCAAACTGGTATTTTACAAAAGTAAAGTGGATCAACAGTGTAATCGCACACCAGAGATAAGAATTAATCATCAATTCTTTTGGTACATTTACGCGTTCACCGACATATGACCTCCAAATAAACTGAAAAAATATAAATATAAATAAGAAAATAAATTAATCACATAATAATAACATGTAAAAGTAACTTAATTTCTATACCTCATCTTTGCAACATATATCAATAGAAGCTCTAAATACTCTCAAATTGTTGTTTGCTAACCATGTGCGAGCTTTTTTCGCATTCCACCTACATACACATCCAAATAATACTCATTTTATTATTTTTTAGATAATATATATTTTTTAAAAAAACTTAGTAAACTCAAACTTCTAAATTAAAGGAAAAAAATTACCTACTAACAAGTGAATAATTTATCATGCTTCGAGTAACCGGTGTAAAAAATGAAAGTCGTTCTCATGCCCAAGCTTGCAATAGCAACATACATCCTCCGACACCCTTTGCCTTCAAACCATGGCTATCTAATTGAGCAGCCTTGCACAACTCACGGTACAAAAATGCTAATATTGTTGATCCCCAACTATACTTAGCAACTTTTGAAGTTGATGACAGATATGGTAGATATCGTGTGTGAACAAGATTTTCAGATTTATTCGGCATCAGTATCCCCCAATGAGTTGTAAAATATAGGCTCGACTCGCACAACTAATATCTTTCGGTGTGTTATTGCCCTTGAGCTGAAATTCTCTCTTCAACCAGCTCAATTTAATACGAGATTCTCTCACATCGGTTCCAGTTGGAACCTTGTTGAGATAATCATTACAAAGTTGTGCACATGATTCCTCCGGCTCCTTAACTAATGGACTCCCATTTACGGACATCCCAATTAGCATCACCACGTCTTCGAGCGTAACGGTACATTCTTCACACGGCATGTAAAACGTATGAGTCTCTGGTCTTCAACGCTCAATTAGCGCGGAATTAAGTTGGGAATCAGCTTGTAGCCACAAATAATTGCGGCATGATAGAATCATGCCTCTTGCAACCATTCAATTATATCGGGGTGTGGGTGATTACTCCCAATGCTTAGGTGATGTTTAAAGGTTTCTTCGGTTGTCTGCATTAAATTAAAAAATTTATTAATAATAACAAATAAGAAAATAAAATATTACTAATATCAAATTACCTTCTTTAAAAATAATTTACCATATCATCAGCCACAACACTAGAGACGTGTTGATTTTGTAATCTCAACATATAATTTGAATCGACCACTAAATCTAATCCTAACTACTACTTTAAAAATTACTAAATATACAACTACCACTAAATCTAATCCTAACTACTACTTTAAAAATTACTAAATATACATTTTTTATGATAAAAAAGTAACTTACTAATTTACAAATTTACAAATTGGTACAAAAATATTTGAACTAATTTTTTTTTAAAATATTTTCCTCTTCTTCAAATTTCTTTAAACTAACCACAATTTTTCGTATTAAATTTAAATATAAATATATAAACTTAAAAACTTACAATATTCTTCTTCCTTCTACTTCTTCACCCAGTTTTTCACAAACTTTTTTTCTAAAATTTCTTACCTTCAACCCCTATTTAACAACCAAAAATTCTAACCTCAATAATTCAATTCGGATGCGGCAGACCAATAATTCAACCTGTAAATTTTTTTCCCTCTCAATACTCGTGACTCACTGCCCCAAGCTGTCTCATGCATGCATTTTTTTCAGCTATGTTTTTAGTGTCTTATGCATGCCATTCACTTTTATTTTTTTCAACGTCTAATGCATGCGTGTCAGGATGTCAGCGTGAAGGCATGAGGTCGGATTGTAATCCTGCAGCCCTCACCTCTTTTATTTTTTATTTTTTTAATGGTGAGGTCGGATTGTAATCTTGCAGCCCTCACCTTTTTTTTTTCAATGGTGAGGTCGGATTGTAATCCTGCAGCCCTCACCTTCATCTTTTTTTTTTGCTGCTACCATCTGCACACTGACACACTGATGAGGTCGGACTACTTTCATATGGCCTTCATCTTCTTCTTTTTTGAGGTCGAATTGCTTTCCCTTAGACCTTAATTTTTTTTGCTAAAGTCGGATTGCTTTTTATCCGCCCTTAAAGTCTACTGTAGAAAACACCATAGATTTGAAAATAATTTTACAAGCACCACAGATTCTAAAATATTATTTTACACCACAATATTTCCCTAATTTAGCCGATTTGAACCAATTGTAGTGACAAAAGGTTTTTAATGACTAAATCCTTTTAAATAATAATAAATGAATAAATAGGGAGGAAATACAATAAAAGTTCATAATTTCGAGAAAGAAGAGCGTAAAATTTAAAGTATACCAGTCACTATTCGACAATTTCTCTCAAAACCATAAAAAAGACAGCTGAATAATAAAAATATGACCATACAAAAAATGTTGAAAATAAAAAATACAGCAAACTTCACCGGCTAAATTGGGGAAATATTGTGGTGGAAAAAATATTTTGAAATCTGTGGTGGTTGTAAAATTATTTTCGAATCTATGGTGTTTTCTACAATAGACTTTAAGGGCGGATAGAAAGCAATCCGACTTTAACAAAAAAATAAAAAAATTAAGGTCTACGAGAAAGCAATCTGATCTCATAAAAAAGATGAAGGCCATGTGAAAGTAGTCCGACCTCATCAGTGTGTCAGTGTGCAGATGGAAACAACAACAAAAAAGATGAAGGTGAGGGTTGCATGATTACAATTCGACCTCACCATTAAAAAAATAAAAAAGTGAGTGCTGCAGGATTACAATCCGACCTCACCATTAAAAAAATAAAAAAAAAGGTGAGGGTTGCAGGATTACAATCTGACCTCATGCCTTCACGCTGACATCCTGACATGCATGCATGAGACGCTGAAAAAATAAAAGTGAATGGCATGCATGAGACACTAAAAACATGGCTGAAAAAAATGCATGCATGGGACAGCTTGGGGCAGTGAGTCACGGGTATTGAGAGGAAAAAATTTGTAGAACTAATGTTTTGATATAATAATTGAAAAATGTTTTGGACTGATTTAAAAAGTATTTAAAACATTTTCAAAGTCCAAACAACTTGAAATTATGTTTAGGGAAGTTTTTAAAAGGGTTTTACATGTTTTTCAAAGCCAAACTTCATAAAACTGTCCATGCATTTCGAAATACCTTAGGGCGTTACGATACGGGAATTTTAGTAGTAAAAACGTTTCGATACTCGTATCGAAACGGGCATTCCCTGGTCAAGATTTTTGCCCAGCATTTCGAAATGGGTTATGTCGTTTCGATACGACTACGTGACATTGACCACAACGGTCATAAACCCCAATGGCTATTTCTCAACTAACTTTTAAATGCAGGTCGTTTCGATACGGGGACAGGCGTTTCGAAACGAGTGTTTCAAAACAGACTAAAGCGTTTCAATACGGGTCCACGTCAGACTGCAACGACTCTTTCTACTTAAAGGGCGTTTCGAAACGGGCATGGTTGTTTTGAAACGGGGAGCTGCAGAACTACATTTATGGTGGGAATTAAAGTCCTCAACGGCTCCAATTCGATCTCAACGGCTAGTAACGGCTACAAACTCATTAAGGAGTATAAAAGGGACATCCAAGCATCAAGTAAAGGCTAATGCTCATATTGTCAAACAACAAATGATCAAAGATTGTCTTAAAGCTTAAATTGTCATTTATTGCATAGACAAACACTAGTGAGCCAAAATTGTCAAATTTGCTCAAGTGTTTTAGTGTTTGGGTGAGTGCTAAATTGTGCAAACAAATACCTAGTAGAGGGATTTAAGTTTGCTTATTGTTTCTCTTTATAAAAGAGGGTTTCAATCAAGGCTTTGGGTAGAAAGCTTGATTGTGTATAAGGGTTACCTCCTAAGCCTAGAAAAGGGGACGAATCAATAGTGGATTGATTGGAAATTTTTAGTGGGGAGCTAAGGTAGTGGATGTAGACCTTGGTTAGAAGGTTGAACCACTATAATTCATTGTGTCAATTTTCATTTTAGCTTCCACAACCCTTTCCACCCAAAATTCCACCTCTCCACCACTTGGTGAACCACATTGGTTGAACGAATCGAGCACCTCACAACTCAACAAAATTTACGGGTTGAATTATTGGTCTACTGCATCCGAATTGAATTATTGAGGTTGGAATTTTTTGTTGTTAAATAGGGGTTGAAGGTAAGATATTTTTGAAGAAAGTTTGTGAAAAACTAGGTGAAGAAATAGAAGGAATAAGAAGATTTGAGGAAAGTATTGTAAGTTTTTAAGTTTATATGTTTTATTTTTAAATTTAATATGAAAATGTGTGGTTATTTTAAAGAAATTTGAAGAAGAAGAAAATATTTGAAAAAAAATTTAGTTCGAATATTTTTGTGCCAATTTGTAAATTAGTAAGTTACTTTTTATCATAAAAATGTATATTTAGTAATTTTTAAAGTAGAAGTTAGGATTAGATTTAGTGGTAATTATTTTTTTACTAATATTTTTTTATTTGTCTTCTATGTAATTTTCTTTAAAGGATGACCGATTCAAATTATATTTTGAGATTACTAAATCAACACGTCTCTAGTGGTGTGCTTGATGATATAGTTAATTATTTTTAAAGAAGTTAATTTGATATTAGTAATATTTTATTTTCTTATTTGTTATTATTAATAAATTTTTTAATTTAATGCAGACAACCGAAGAAACCTTTAAACATCACCTAAGCATGGGGAGTAATTGCCCACACTTCGATATAATTGAATGGTTGCAAGAGGCATGATTCTATCACGCCACATTTATTCATGGCTACAAGCTGATTCCCAGCTTAATTATCGCGCTAATTGAGCGCTGGAGACCGGAGACACATATGTTCCACATGCCGTGTGGAGAATGTACCGTTACGCTCGAAGACGTGGTGATGCTAATTGGGATGCCGATAAATGAGAGTCCATTGGTTAAGGAGCTAGAAGAATCATGTGCACAACTTTGCAGTGATTATCTCAACAAGGTTCCGACTGGAACCGATGTGAGAGGATCTCGTATTAAATTGAGCTGGTTGAAGAGAGATTTTCAGCTCGGGGACAATAACACACCGGAAGATATTAGTTGTGCGAGTCGAGCCTATATTTTACAACTCATTGGGGGATACTAATGCCGGATAAATCTGAAAATCTTGTTCACACACGGTATCTACCATATCTGTCATCAGCTTCATAAGCTGCTAAGTATAGTTAGGGATCAACAATATTAACATTTTTGTACTGTAAGTTGTGCAAGGCTGCTCAATTAGATAGTCATGGTTTGAAGGTAAAGGGTGTTGGTGGATGTATCTTGCAAGGCTTCATAGCTTGGGCATGAGAACGATTTCCATTTTTTACACCGGTTACTCGAAGCATGAGAAATTTTTCACTTGTTAGTAAGTAATTTTTTTTACTTTAACTTAGAAGTTTGAGTTTACTCATTTTTTAAAAATTATATATTGTCTAAAAAATAATAAAATGACTATTATTTGGATGTGTATGTAGATGGAATGCGAAAAAAGCTCACACAAGGTTAGCAAACAACAATTTGAGAGTACTTAGAGCCTTTATTGATTTATCTTGCAAAGATAAGGTATAGAAATTAAGTTACTTTTACATGTTATTATTATGTAATTAATTTATTATCTTATTTATATTTATATTTTTTTTTCAGTTTATTTGGAGGTCATATGTCGGTGAACGCGTACATGTACCAGAAGAATTGATGATTAATTCCTATCTCTGGTGTGCGATTACACTGTTGATCCACTTTGCTTTTGTAGAATACCAGTTTGGAGATAGGGTCCTAAGGCAGTTTGGCTTTCATCAACCCATTTTGAGAAATCCATTGTTGCATGACACCAACCATGACACCCTACACCGTGTGGACTTTCCCGGCAAAGGGCATTATACATAGGAAATAAAGCATCAAAAGTACGTTCAAAAGTGGAACAACATATGTGAATTATTGCCACTTCGCTCTCGAATTCAAGTCGATGATTTGGACCCTGATAATTCAGAGTATATGTTATTCTATCGCAATTGTAGGAAGTCGTACTTGACTATTGCGGGAACAATGTCGAATATTTTTACAAAAAATTGGTGGTCGTGGTCAATTATCTAATGTTGTATCGAATAAATCTCACAGTGAATCTGGTACATTAGATATGTATGCTGGTAATTCTAATCCAACAATAGCAATGAGCTCTTTTTCTAATCCAGTAGATGACAACTTTTATCATCCATCAATTGGCAGGAGCTCAGATTTCAATCTAATGGATACCAGATTCTATCATCAGCAGTCACCCACTTATCATCCATTAATGGGTGGGAGCTCATGTACGAATGATTTTTAGCATCAGCCACCCATGTACCCGAGCTTTGGTGGAAACATGGACTATCAACAACCACCAACTTATCATTCATCAATAGGGGGAGCTCGGGTGCGAATGATTCTGAAGCATACGTACCAAATCTTCAACATCAGTCGACCATGTACCCGAGCTTTGGTGGAAATGTGGACTATCAGGGGATCATAGATTTCATGGCGGTTACGTCGATTAGTAGTCCCACGTTGGCACCACGTAATACTGACTATGTGTATACAACGTCGTCTCCTATGCGTCGTGTGATTGATGATGATAATGACGATGATGATGATGCACGCCGAAGATTGCAACGAGAATGACGAGCACCGCAGCGTTACATAGATACTACATCCCTCCATGGACAAAATTGCATAGAAGACGACAACCTATGTAACTATTCTTCTATGTAATACAAATAATTTGTGGATGTTTATTATTATTAGTTATTTGAATTTTTTTTAAATTTTTTTTGCAACAATTGAATTATGTTAAAATCTTTACAAAAATGGCGTGATAAATAAAATTTAACTTCGAGCATATAATTTATTACTAAAATAAACCCCAAACCGAACATGCATTAACTTGAAATAGTAAAAGTAAATAATTATAATAAACATACAATAATAATATAATAGTAAATAATAATAACAGTAAAGAGTAAATAATAGTAATAAACATACAATAATAAATATCATAGTAAATAATAATAACGGTAAAAGTAAATAATACTAATAAATATACAAATATATTGGTGATAATAATAAATAGTGAGAATAGTAATAATAAATAAACATATGCATCAAATAACGTACTCATCATCAAATAGAGAATGTTTATTGCAATACAAATAAATAGAAATAAAAGTAGTTTAACTACAAATAGTGAATGAAACCACTGAGGCATTGCCATGTAGTTCGGTCTGTTTGGACATTTGTTTTTGGAATGTCCTATACCCCTCCATTGTGTACATCTCTTTGGTTCACTCGGCTCCCTGTAATGAAGATTCATATTGGTATGAATGCGAGTAGATTGAGGTCAGCTTTTTAGTTCTCTACGAAGTATCGGATTCGGTAGCCATTCGTCGTGCTCCAGTGGTGGCCAATATTGTGAATTCGCGATCGGTGGAAACTCACATTTGTAAATATTTATTATCGTCTGCAAGTTAAAGCATTCATCCGCAAAGCTGTACGGGTCAACCCCTTTAGACATGCATACCGCGGTTGCATGCCTACAAGGATATCGTCATGCCTGAAACTCACCACAAGCACACCATCTTTGTTTAAAATTGACTCGAAATGTTTGGTGGTGCCCACCTCTATTGTTGCATATGGAATCAACAACATCAAAAATCTGTCCATTCAGGTCGAACCCGTGAACAACAATCGATCTTCCCAAATTCACGTTCTTTTTCATCTTTTTCACAGGATCTTTAGACCAAAGTTGCCCTTCATTTATCATAGCTTGAATTTTCAACCTTTATCGGACCAAACCTTAGCCAACCTATAATACGTCTCTCTCACCAACCTTGCTATTAGGAGATGATGTGTTCCTTTTAATACGTCATTTATGCACTCCACAAGGTTGATTGTCATCTGCTCGTATCGTCGGCCTGCATCATACGATTGAGTCCATCTTTCACTCTGTATACTATTTGCCCACGCCCAAACATCTTCACTGTACTCCATGCGTAAATTTTTCAACATCCGCTCAAAATTTGGTTGTACTAGTTCGTAGCCTATTCCATAATATATGTTGTTAGCATCGACAAAAATCATAACACATAATTAATTAAGTTTGAGAAAAAGAAATTTACATACCCGTGTTTAAAATTGCGCTGCAAAGGTTGGGGTTTTTCCATCTTTCAATGACGTTCTTGCCAATATGGCGTACACAGTAGGCGGGATATGCGTGTGGTGGTGCCCATCCGCTGCCCTATCGATCAATTGTTGCTAAAATGGTCATTGCTCAATCAGAAATCAAGCAAACCCCATCTTCTTTGATGACATGCTTACGTAAATTGCTCAAAAAGAATTTTCAAGAGTTCCCCGTCTCTTTATCAACAATTGCGAAGGCAATCGAAAAGATAGTTCTGCTACCATCTTGTGTAACGACAATCAACAATACATGTTTATATCTTTCGTACAACCACGTACCATCGACTTGGACCATACGCTTGCAATATGGAAAGCCATCAATGCATGGCTTGAACGCCCAAAATAGTTTGTCAAATATATTCTTCATTTGAAGAAGTTCACCTTCTCGGTTGCATGCATCAAATGTTTTGTACTTGATGATGGTCCCCGGAATGAAACACGTCATTGCGTGTAATAAAGGCGGTAGCTCATTGTATGACTTCTCGTAATTACCGTACATCATATCCAGCGCCTTATCCCTTGCATACCAACCCTTGCCATATTCTATTTGGCATTCAAATTGTTGTTTCCCAGTTGCAATAATCGTTGAAACAGTAATCTTAGGATTTTGCTTCAATCAATGTTTTCACGTGACGATATATTACATCAGAGTCTAACTTACGGTGATCTTGGTTGATTGAATTTCGTAAGCAAGTGTGTCCACCAGTGTACTTTGTAATCTCTCAAGCATTTCTCCTCTAAAGTTTAGACACTCGAATCTTCCAATTACAACCTTTTCCATATTTAACACATTTGGCAAACATAGTTCTCGGAGTGGATTCTTTAACGATATAGTCTACATGTTTTTTGATGGAATACTCTTTAATTGTCAATGTAGCTTCTTCCTTGTCTTTAAATTGCATCCGAACCGAGAATTTATCAGAAGAACCCGAACCAATTTGAGGTATGATCGGGTATTCAGGTGCCCTCATCATATCATAATCTATTAAGTTCATGTGAGTAGGAGGTTCGTACCATTTAATGTCTTCTCCACCCGACACGAACTCACCACCACCAAAAATAGGCTCATCACCACTCAAATTGGGATGTTCAGTTTCTTCAGTAGAATCAGCAAGCGTTTCTCCCCATCGGCCTTGGAAATTTTCAACGTCAATGCCAACACTCGGATCAATTATCAGCTCAACCGTTGAGAACGTCGAAGGTCCGACATATGGATGAAACGCATCTGATGTCCCACTTTCCAACAGAGCAACAAAACTGTCTCCAAACCTATATGGATGGTCCTCAATCGCACTATCGAAACCCATTTGAGAAGAACTTTCATATACATTTTTGGATGGGCCCGAGTCGTCATATCTCACACGCAACTTAGCATGTAACTCAACACTTTGAATACGTACTGAATCATGCTCTGCAATCATCAGTCCAACATCTTCATTATCTTTAAGAGCTATTGCAAAATATCTGACTGGATGATCAGAGGTCTTCCTCCGGTACCGCAAACAAACAATCTCAGCTCCTATTTTTCTTTCTATGTCTTACTTCAGCTCTCGAAGGGAAATGTACTTTGAAAACTTCATCTTTGTAGTGTTTTCCGAGTCAAATACGACACCGGTATCAGTTTTCACAATTTCTCCACCGTAATGGATAACGGCCACAAACACGTTACTCATTGTCTCTGCACGTTCAAAATCATGTATATTTTTCAATAAAATTACAAAAAGCAAAACTATCATAATGTTATATTATATTTTCATGAATTTTTACCTAAACAAAATGAACAAACAATATATGTATTTAAAACAAAATGTTAAAATCGACTTACTGAAATTTTCTTCAAAGTTTCTTCCTCCACTTTCTTTTTCTCCTTCTTTACTCAATTTTCTTCAGACTTTGTTAAACTTTTACCTTTAACATCACTTATTTAACACAAAAACACAACACCAAAATAATACAATCTTTCCTTTTTTACCCCTATAATCTTTTTAATAACCACTCAAAATTCTAATGCAATACCCATATTGCATCTATGGTCATTCAATGTTTTACCAACCTATTCGAATCAATACAAATCTACACTGCATGAATAGTCATTCAACTCTAAAATAAAGCCTACCCCCGCTCCCCTCACTGCACCCCTGTAATAAAGTCTGCCCCCCGCTCCTCTCGCTGCACCCCCTGCATCGGTGCAGTGCTACGACGCATACTTTTATGAGGTCGGGTTGTATTCAACCGACCTTATATATATATATATATATAATTCATGAAGTCGACATGCTTTCAAGATGCCTTACATATTTTTTATGAGGTCGGAACCCTTTCAATTAGCTCTAATATATATTTTTAATTTTTTTATCTCTATGAGGTCGGAATGCTTTCAACCAACCTTTCAAAAAAAATTATTTATTTTTATTTTTTATGAGGTCGGAACCCTTTCAATTAGCCCTAATATATTTTTTTATTTTTTTTATCCCATGAGGTTAGAATGCTTTCAACCAGCCTTGCAACCTTCATTCACTGTAGAAAACACCATAGATTCGAAAATAATCTTACAACCACCACAGATTTTAAAATATTTTTTCCACCACAATATTTTCTCAATTTAGCCGGTTCAAATCAATTCAACTATAATTTTATAAAAAAATTAAGAGAAAAAGAAAACCAGAAACTTATTCTACTGATCGAATCATCAACTTTTTTATCTCGATTTTCTATTTTTTTCAATAGTTTAATGTTTGCATGAAATCTAGTTTTATTTCATCGATTCAATCTGTTGAACCATATTTAATTGAACCGGCTGTTTCATTACGATTATAATAAATTTCTACAATATTTGATCTGAATTAGTCAATTAATAGGTTAAATATAGGTGGTTAAACAAAAATAATAATATATGTTGTGAGATTTATATTTTAAACTTTAAACTTCATTTTCATAAACGAGACGCCATAGACGAAGCTTAAGCTGAAGTGAAGAAGAAGATTTCATTTTGGTTAACTAATCATTAAATTGATTATATTCATTTTGGTAAACTCATTAAATTGATTATATTAAATTAAACTATGATTAGATATTGATTATATTCATTTTGGTAAACTCATTAAATTGATTATATTAAATTAAACTATGATTAGATAGAATAGGCAAGTAACAAATAAAGAGGATTAAAAATGTAATTATATAAATTTTAATGGCCGGACCGACATATTTGAATAATTCAATGATTTGATTGACAAAGTTGAAAGTCAATGATAAAAATAGAACATACACCTTTTTATTTCCGGTGCCAGAAGAAGGGTTAGATTTGAACTTATTTATTGAAATCAATATTAAAATTTCATTTAAAATGTTTAAGAAACCCTTAAATTTACGTTTTTACATCTAAATAAATCATTATATTGTAATTTATATCTAATTAAGCTTTGATTTGAAGTTAAAATGATTTATGTCAATAGTAATTAAGTATAAATTAAAGATCTAGGATCTATTTGAACTTAGGAGGAAGGTTGAGGACATCGTTATAAATACAAGATGATGTGAGTTTAAACATACTTAAATATCCAGTAGTTATATATGGATTATGATCCACTTATATTATGTAAAATTCAATTATTTTTATATTAATTTATGATCATTGAATGAGTGAAACAGATGAATAAAATTAAACAACTCTCTTTTTTCCCTTAAAATTCTTCTCATTTTTTAATTTTTAATCTTATTCATCCATCAAATGTTCATAAATTATAATTCAATTACAATTTGATTTAAAGTGAGTAGAATTCAGTTATAATTCAACTTAAGGTTAGAATCTTATTTTAGGTATTTTTTTCATTTTACTTTGATCATAAGTAAGAAATTTATTGTAATGCAAGTTTCTAACTATCCCTATAAATAGAACAGATACTAGGGATTATGGTTAAACATTAGATTGATTCCACTATAATTCTCTTTATTTCGACCTTAGTTAAACTTCTCCTCTTCTCCTGTTTCTGGTTTCCACTTTAAGATTTTGGTGTCTTTTTTGGGTTTAACCATAGTATCCCACTCATTGTCTAATTAATTTGGATCGGATTTTTGTAAAAGCCCAATATGAGACAAACTTCCCAACCTAGTTTTCTCCATTCACAGGTCCCAACACCACAATTCGAACCTCTAACATTGCTTAAGGACCTAGCATCTACCGCCTCATCTTGCTAGACCAGTACGATATATGACTATAATAATAAAAAAATAGATATCTTATGTTTAGGCAGATTTGGCAATTTCTGTAAAATCAACAGGTTAATCTGTAAAATCAACAGGCTAATCTGTAAAATCAAGTGATAGAAGAATTAAGACATACAGGGAACTGAATATCCTTTTCAATTCTTCAATGCAAATGAACAAAGTATACAAATCATCAAGTTGAAAGTACAGTCAGAGGCTAACCTGATATAATGGCTCTCTGTTCTGATTATTTGGAAGAGACGGTAGTGGTTCATACACAGTTTGCTACGAAAGCTTATTCAAGACAACATTGACGGTAAATAAAGACGAGCTAGACATAATATACGAGCAGTCCGTTTGTGTGGTAAGGCAGATTTGTTGACAACCCTTGCTGCTGAGAAATAATACTTTGCACAATTGACTATAGAAATATGCGGCGGTCTATTAACAGATAATATATCGAGGATGGTGAAGCCACACCGATAAGATGGTGAAGAATGGCTATTGATGTGTCCTGTGCTTCTGATGCTGCTTAAAGAAACAGACTCTGCTTGAAAGCTGCAAATCTGAAAGGGGAACAGTAACTGCCCGCAAAAAAAAAAAATCAAACCAACTGAACTACTAGATGTGCTTGCAGAAGAAGGAATTCTACTCGAATAAATATCCTTCTTAGATCATGAATTCAGCTCAGGCCGTGAATAGAAGTGGAAGGGTTCAATGTAACCAATAAAGGCCCAACTGGACAGGAAACTGGCGTGGCATATCAATGAGAGACGCGCTATGGACTGTATCTCATTGTTCCCACCGGATGATCAAATTTGCATGTGGACCCAAACTTGCAGTGCCCATTCTGCAAGTAGAAAGCACAAGGCTGCACCCCCTGTTTACAGGAATAATAATCGAATTATAACATTTTCTGAAAAATGAGAAAGCTGCAATGGACTAATACATGAATGTGGTTTAAGAAGCAAAAGATACTGCATCAAAAACCTCATTCCGACTATTACAAACTAGTGTTACTAAAGCATAAGATCGTATGTAATTTCTATAAATCTACAAGAAATGTGATCACTAAGATATTGGTTGATCTGAAATTCGAGGGTGCAATAACTATAATGAGAATTTGCAACTGAATGGCATATAATACAGAATTTCGGACTGACAGGACAATCAAAGAAAATTGAGGTACTTGAGACATATTAGCCTAACCAAACCTAAATTATGATGCAAGATCTTGAAGTCGTGATCTCTTCAAATCCCACTCTAAATGAGAGCAACTATCATAACAGAATGTCACCTTAAACAGAAGAAAACAAGACAAAGGATATAAAGTAATGAGAATGTTCATACTGGACGTAAAGGAAGTCCCATTGGGCTGAGGATGCAATTTGTTTGTGGCACAACCCTGTCTCTAGGATGATGATACCTACAAGATAATCCAAATTTGCAGTCGCCGGTCCTCAAATAGTATTGGCATTCAGGTTCACCGGGTCTCTCTGGAAATGTATGCTCCTGGTTACTGGTTGGGAAGCCAGTAGATGAGGGTAATGAGGGATAAGGACCTGCAAGCGAAGGTGTTGAAGAAGATAGTTGCGTTAGTCCATAGAGAGAACTTGCTCCAACAGCAGGTTGTGCACCAGGAGAGAGCACTGGGCTTACAGGTGCCTGCACCAAGTAAGCCAAAAATAGATTCAGGAATCTCATATAGTGTTGACATTTGTCTTTAAATACAACCGTGCTGATCATCCTACCGAGTAGTGACTCCAACCCTGAATAGGAACCACTCCTGGGGAAAACAGCACAGGACCATAAGCCCCTTGAACGTATGAACCAGGTAAAGGTGGTGGCCTTGCCACTCTCACATTGGTGGATGCCCCCCCATACTGTTCAGGTATCGGGAGTGAAGGAGATTGCACCGGCTGATAAAACTGAGGTGCAGATGATGGCATTGATGTGCCAGCGGGTTGAGGATGATGGAATTTACAAGTAATACCAAATTTGCACTGCCCCGTTTTCAAATAATAGGAGCATTCTTTCTCACCCTGTTAATGAGACTTGAGGTTTGGATAAAGAAGACTTGAGGTTCAGTTTTTAAGTTGAGGTAGACCCAAAAGTAGCACAATCCGGTGGTACACGGTCCTCTCTGCTTGCTTCACTTACTACAGACTAAACAAAATCTTTTGTTCCAAATATACGGAATTAACATCTACAACTTGCACAGGCATCGGATAGTTTGGCATGAAATATAGTGTAAGACAAGGGCCAACAGAATGACCAGTGTTAGACAAGGTCTCTAGAATCATTCAAACCCAAAACAATGCATTAAAAAAGATAATTACATCAAAGGACCAGCGAATTAAAAGCGACAAATATACATTATATGAATGAAATTATCCGAAAAACATAATCACCAATGATGATTGTTATACCCATGTAAGAGTTTTCTTTCAAGGTTGCGGTATAATAAATTATAGCAGGGAAAGGTTGCTTCAGTCATGCACTACTATTTCCAAAATGTATCTGTTAAGTTCGATGTTCCGAGTTCCGACCGCATATTTCACCTCCACTGTTCTAAAACATTCACTTAGCTACACCCCATTGTTACAAGAAACGGTAAAATTCAGACAAACTAATCAAGTAACATATATAATCAAAATGATAAAGAAAGTTACCGCAGCTCGGTTGCGAGGATGATTGTAACGACAACCATTACCGTATCCACAATACCCAGTCCGCATGTAGTAAACACAGTCAGCTACACCGGGCCGTTCCGGGTACGATTCGACGCCCCTCACCGACAATTGCCACATCGATTCTGTTTATTAAAAAAAAGAAATACAAATAGAAACCCTAATTCACTCTCCAAATTATTAAAAAAAAAACCTAAAACAAGCTTAACCAATGAAACATTGTCAAAATGCGAGTGGAAAAACGAAGAATCTATTCACATTAAAATGAACGAAAACTACCTTCCAAGCCGGTATCGGGTCCGGATGGGCTCCATTCGGGCTGATAACCCGATTGGGACCCATTATGAGCCGGGTTGCGACCGTACAACTCCATTGAAACCGGGGTTTTGTGTAGGTACGGGACACGGGGTCTGTAGTACAGTAATACCTTATCGAATTCACCCAAAAAAATGGAAGGTTCCACGAGAGATGCTAGGAATGTTCTAGAAAGATCGGAAAGAGTTAAATCGAGAGAGGAAATTTGATAAGATGAAGAAGAAGAAAGAAGAAGAAGAAGAGATTCCTTCACTGTAAGCTTTTGTTTCTTTCGCCCTCTCAAAAATACCGTACGGTTTGGTTTTAAGGGGGCTTATTCCTTATACAGCTTTCTTTGATTCTGTTAGGGTTAATTGCACTACAAGTCCTCAAACTATGTCTTAAGACTTAAATATAAAATTAATATTTGAACTTCAAAATATTCTAATTAAATCCTTAAATTATTAGTGTCCTAACATATAGGTGTATACGGTTCAGTTCGGTTAGTATAAAATACCTATTTTATATTATAAAATATTTAATATTACTTATAAATTAAATAAAAATTCAAATTCTATAGATTTTATGATTCTAATTATATCTGGTTCTATTAACCCCGGTCAGGGCCGGTCCTGACTATTTTTTGGCTCGGGGCGAAATTAAAAAAAATAGGCCCCTAATTTTAAAAAAATTAAAATATACGTAATATAAAATTTATATTTATTAAGTTAAACAAATAATAATTCATTACGATCATAAAAATATCAAAAATATATTTAAGCATACAAATACTTATAAAAAAACATTGTCTTCGAGCTTTTCTTGATGCGAAATCATTTTATGTTCGAGCTATATAAATTAACAATGAAAATTCACAACCATGCCTTTTTTTAAACTAAATTTAGTATTATTTATTAGGTTAGGTTATATAAATTAATTATTGAAGTTTTTTTAAATATTATCTAATACATTTAATATTGGTGATAAAAATTTTAAATTTAATTTTTATTATAGAAATTGAGCAATACAAAAAAAATATTAAAAATAGGGCAGTCAAGAATCAAGATGAGTTTGTTTTAAAAAAATCAATAAAAAATTAACTCTCATAAAAAACAAATCTCAACAAGAATTTTACCTTCAAAGTTATGTTTGAATCTGAAATTGAATTGAATTGGAGTTGAACCAACGAATGAAGACGGAGAATCTGCATATTCATAGTCAAAATTTATTAAACAAATATAAAAGAATAATCTTACTTAGAATTTGAAAAAAAATATATAAAAATAAGAAGAATAAAAATATTAAAAACATGATCTTAATTCTTACCTAAAATCTTAACAACAAACTTCAATAGAATTCAAGCACCATAATTGATGATAGGTAATTATATTTGTGATTGTGTTTGTGTTTGTGAGAAATTGAATTTTCAGATTAAGTAGAATATGAAACTATGAGAGAGAAGAGATTGAGAAATTGAAAAGTATGTTTGAAGAATTGATAAGAAATTAGGAGATTGAGAAATTGAGAAATTTAGTATTAAAAGAAAAAAATTAACGTTCAAAAAATTAACGTTGATATAGAAAATTGGAAAAGTGATTTAATGAATTGATTGAGAAAATTTAGAAAGTCAAAAGTTTAATCTGTTAATTAATATAAATTTTTTTGTAAAGAAAATTTTTAATTAGTATTTTTTGGGAAACAAAATTATTATTAATTGATATAGAGATTTAATAATGGGCCCCATTATTTTATTTAATAACCTTTTTATTTATTATAAAAATTTATGGGCCCCTTATTTAATATAGCAATTTTTTTAATTATTATAAAAAAATTAAAATATATTAATATTATTTCTTTAAAAAAAATTGGGCCCTGGGCGGGCGCCCCTTCTGCTCCGGCCCAGGGCCGGCCCTGACCCTGGTTATCGGTTTTTCATATTATCCTTAGATTTTATGATTCTATATTTTATTTTGACCAAAATAACTTTATTTGATGATTTTTAAACATCATTTTATAGATTTTTAAAATACTTTTCTTTAAAAATTTAATTTTTAAATAAATAAAAATAATTAATAACTCATATATAATATTTTAAATTTTCTTCTCTATTTTAAGTATAAAATACCTATTTTATATTATAAAATATTTAATATTACTTATAAATTAAATAAAAATTCAAATTGACCAGTTCGGTTTATTTTATTAACCACAATTTTAAAACTTATGAATCATAAATCGTCCAAACACTGCGGTTCATATCGATTTTTGATTTTTTTGATTTGCCATGCTCAGCTCTGTTGTATCATTTATGTTCTTTTGTCGGTCTAACAATTAGATTAAAAAATTTAAACAAGTGTGTTATTATATGAACTGTTTAGATCAGTTATTAATTTTTACACGTTTTTGGGATCGCCGGATGGGTGAATGGATGTCTAAGATTGACAATGGGTTATGTGAAGATTATTACTTGAAAAAAAAGTAAGGAGTTAATCTTAGTCATCCGTTTTATTCATCCAATAATCCAAAAAACGTGAAAAAATATGAGTTTTATATTCTGTGTAAGTGAATCATATCCTATTTGCAGTGATACACACGTTAAAAATATCCCTACGTCAAGATTATACTAACATTTAATCATATATTAAAAATATTAATACTATTAAACCATAATTAAACGTGGTTTAAAAATTTAAGAATCAATTTAAAACCTAGACTATAACGTAGGGACTTATGAAGCAATTAGCTTATTATTATTTTTATTCATTTATTACCCGCCAAATAAAGCGCACCTGCAAAATTGGTAAAACGGAACTGGGGTTCGGACATTAAAAGTAAACAGGTAACCGACACTTGTAGCAATTAAAATTACGGTTCTAACCCTCGGCCTTCGTTCAAGTGCTGTCCGGTTGGTGGTGACGTCAGTCCTGCCTCTTTAGATTTAATCATTTCTTACATCATTTTGATCACACGTAAATATTAGGTTGAATTCTTTTACCAGTCTATTTACCATTCTTAAATTATGGATTTAGTCCTTATAATTTGATTTTTGCCACCTTTTGACAATGCATTTAAAAAAAAATATATTTCGGACTCAAGTTTTAGCTGTAAAATCTATTGAATCACTTTCTGCTCTAAGTTCATGTATTTATCCGAAGATTGAAGATTTATTTTTGGGTTTTCAATTTAATTATTTTTAATTAAAATCCGTTAATTTTATTAAACAAAGATATATCCGAAATTAAGATGGAAGTTCACAACTTAGTAAACAAAACACTTAATCCAGACATACAGTAAAACCTCTATAAATTAATACCCTTATGACCATAAAATTTTATTAATTTATAGATATATTAATATATCGATAAATTAATAATTTATTAATTAAAAGAAAATTTCTCAATTCAGAAAATATGTATAACTTTGATAAAGATATTACTTACATGAACTTGAGAATATGATCAACAATATTGGCTATCGCAATAAAATGGACGTCAATAACTTGTTGGATTATCCAGGAGAAAATGATGAATGTTTACAAGTTCAAAGTTTAGAGGAAATTATAGTTAATATTGTTGAAAGTTATACTAATGATAAAGTTGAAGATGATTCAACACCACTTGAACTAGTCACGCGAAAGGAAACATTGAATGCGGCAACAACTCTTCACAACTTTTTATTGCAGTTGGAGACCTCAACACCGAAACTTGTGGGTGAAATTAAAAAAGTTAGAGATAAAATTAAATTATATTTAAATTTTAAAAAGAAACAGATTACAATATATTCATATTTTATCAAGTTACCAAAGTAGTAATTGTAATATTTATGAATTATTAATTTTATAGTTTCGGTGGGACTTTTATATTTATAAGGGGGTCTCCGAAAAATTATTATATTATTATTTTATCGAATATGATGATTTTTTATATTGGCCAAAGTCGAGACCGAAGAAATTTATTATTTAATAGAGTTTATTAATTTAAAGAGTATTAATTTATAGAGATTTTACTGTAGTTCTAGTAAATAAAACTAGCGGTCCGATATCATAAGAGGGCTACACACGAAAAAATAAAAACTTAACCCAAAGACTTGAGACAAGAGATGGATACAATCATCACCAAAGATCGACGATTAAAGGTAAAAACATAAACAAACAACATAAAAATACATATTACAATGAGGTGCGTTGACAACAAGGTCATTACCGCAACTCAATTGCGAAAAGGGCATGTGAATGTAACCGCGTATTCAAATCCAGTCTGAAGGTCCGAGACAGGGAGATCAACAACATAATGAAAGGAGCTAGCGCCATCTTGATCAGTCGTGGCGTCGTCAAATCAAACCCTAATAGAAAATCAAAATAAAAGAGAAAAATGTGCCAAAAGACATAGTAAAAACGTACCAAAAGGTAGAGTAAATCGTGCCACAAGAGCATAATAATTTATTAAAAACTAAAAACAAAACAAGCTAAATTATAGATCTCGACGGTCGGGGACCAATATTAAAATCGGTGCTGCCACCGATATTTAAAAAAATAACAAAAATAAACATTGTGCGGAGAGGGTTATTTGAAAAAAAAAGCGAGCAAGTTTGACCTTTTTTTTGATAAATAAAGATTGAATCTACCATGTGTCTCGTTAAAAAAAAATCTTAAACCTAAATGGGAAAAATAGTATAGATAATAGATTTTACATAAGGATCACAAAACTGTGATGACAAACTTATAATCAATACAAACGTTAACCCACATCCGAATCAAAAAATTTCTCCCTATTAACAAGAGACTCATTACTACTAGGAGGGAAATCAAAAAGTAAGAATCCTACCGGAGTATCGCGTAATAAGGATGCTAAAGCATCAGTAACTTTATTCACCTCTCTAAAAAATTTCCGAATAATAACCTATCAATCTCTAGCTAACAAGTCACGAATATCATCAACGAAAGCATTGTCCGGCATAGAATTCGATACTCTTTTGATAATATTTTCTACCTCGATGCTATCAATTTCCAACTCTGTATCTAGAAATTCAAGCCTTCAAACCTGCCAAAAAATATTGTGCATAGCCCATATCTCCGCCAAAAGACGAGCAAATTTGACTTTTAACACTTAATTATTTTTTATTTTTGTAATTTAGTCATTTTGTTTTTGTTTCATTTGGATCATGGTTATCAAAATTCTATAATAACCAAAACTGATCAAATTAGAGTGCAATAAGATAGTGTTGGCTGGACAGTTTATGTAATGATTAAATCAATTTACTTCAATTGGGTTTAAAATTTGAAAGTTAATAAAATGTAATTATTTGAACAAATTGAAAAATTAATTATTTTTAATAATACTAGAATTTTCTTCTCGTTACATTTTGGAATATCATATTAAAGTTTTAAAAATAATACTTAATTGATGATTTAACATTATAAAAAAACTTCCCTCTTCTCCACTTCTTCCATTTTCTCTGAGGCGGTTATAAATTTTTTAAGTTTCAAAGTTCATCTTTATTTTTTCTTCTTTCGTCGGTGACGGCCATTGGCCGTTTTGCTGGTTATGTATATAAATAATATTCATCGTTGTCGATGAATTTTCTAGTTTCATGTTTTTTTTTTTGTTTTCTTTTTTACTTTGTCAGGTTTCTACCATATCTGCTTCTTTGGCAATTCTTTCGTCTGCCTCTATGACAATTCTTTTGTCTGCTTGTATGGCAGTTCCTTTGTCTGCTTTTATGGCAGTTTCATTCTATCTTTTGATAGTTTAGAGTTCGGGTGACGACTATCATCGAACTTTTTTGTTACCGAAGGAAGGCCGAACACTTCATGTTATGATTTCCTTTTTGTGGATGTGCCGATATGCCAAGAACGAGTAGCAAAAGAATTATGTCGTCTTCAAAGAGCACCCAAGGCAAAGTAATAGCTTTCTGGATGTTCCTTTGTCTGCTTTTATGGCAGTTTCATTCTATCTTTTGATAGTTTAGAGTTCGGGTGACGACTATCATCGAACTTTTTTGTTACCGAAGGAAGGCCGAACACTTCATGTTATGATTTCCTTTTTGTGGATGTGCCGATATGCCAAGAACGAGTAGCAAAAGAATTATGTCGTCTTCAAAGAGCACCCAAGGTAAAGTAATAGCTTTCTGGATTTCATTTCAGAAGTTTCTTCTGAAGGTGTTAGATTGGTTTTTTTAACGTCTTTCACACCGTTAGATTTTTCTGCATTTTTTATTTTGCACTGAATTTTTATTGTTTACGGTGTGATTCATTTGTAATTCTTTCACCATTGAATATAATCCAGTTTCAAAAAAATAATACTTAATTAATGTATGGTAATGTAATTATTTAATTTGGGAAAACTACACCGGTGGTCCCCAAACTATTACTGTTTTCCTATTTTGGTCTTAAAATTATTTTTTTCGGCAAAATCGTCATTTCTGTTACATAGTTCTCATGTTTTGGTCCCCGACGTTAAATAGCTAACGGTTTTGCTGACGTGACATTTTTAAAATATTTTTAATATTTTTTAATCATTTCTCTCTCCTCCTATATTATTTTTATTTAACTTTATTCACCCAATCATGTGGTGTCACGTGGCATTACCCTATTGGTTGAAAAAACCCCAAAATCCTTAAAGCTGCATTTGGTGCTACTAGGATTCGAACCCAAAACCTATAGCACACAAGTCATGCACGTGAACCACTTGTGCTAGGCTAATTACTTAAATCAAATCTACTAACAGTTATATATAAGCTATACATATTAACCCAAAAAAACTTTAAAAACACAAATTGAGGCCACCAGAATTACATAATTTCTCATAAATTTCCAAGCTTTGTTATAACTATGTCAGATACATAATTTCTTATAATTTCACCAAGGTCAGCAGAGAAGCCACTAACCTCTGAATATTTGCAGCTTTGTTCTTTGATTTAAAGCTGGTCATCTTCTCGTGCAACGGCTCACTAGCCTAACATGTCGATTGAGGAAAAGAGCATTATGGTTATGTTCTTTCCAGATAAAAGAGAATACAAGTGCATGGGACATACATCTGCTATGTGTGCATGAGGAAGCTCAGGGGCGGTTCAAAGATTTTAAGGGCTCTATGCAATTTATTAAAATATGACTCTTAATTTATAATCAGTAAGAGATATAAGTGCTTTTTTGAAAGACAGATGAAAAATCTTAAAAGCAATTTAACAAGAATACTTGCCTCCACGACATATTTGTTTCCTTCCATTTCAAGTAAATCATGGCACATGGCATCATATGTCCGTTCATGTATCACAGGAGCAATCTGAAAAATGTAAAGTGGCATCACATTCATCAAAATCAACCTCACGTAAGTTAAGCGAAGAATAAGTATTCTTAACCTGATCAACAGATCTATCCAAGATGAGCAGATCACATGTTTCGGTCTGAGGGAAGTTAGGAATATATTTGTACTTTAAAATACATTGCCAAATGCTATCAGCAAGCTTTAAAGGAATTAAACTGCGGGTTGCTTCTGGAGATCCATCTTGTTCCCTGGGAGCATGATACCGAACATACGGAAGCTCCTGAAAAACCCAAACCCAGTTATTAATTTAATAGTGAAGCATATTGATTTCAAGGGAAGTGTTGCTTTCACAATAAAAAATATCTCCCGAAAATGTGCTTACAATGCATATAAAGCATAAACTGTTTAGCTAACAACACATGATATTCATCACTGAGTCAGATCATACTTTCAATTTTAATTTAAGTACCATAGTTACTAATTTCTTATACGATTCTCACCTTCATCGAGGCAAAAATTGTTCCAATTTGAGTCGCCATTGTGTTCATACAAATTTCGAAATTCTTAACTTCTCTGCATCTTCACCAAAGAGTTCTACCAAGGCTGAATCATGATCAGTGATGAACGCCTGCATCAAACAGTCGTAATCCAAACAGTCATAATCCTGGCGGCCCCAATTTGTGTTTTTAAGGTTTTTTTGGGTTAATATGTATAGCTTATATATAACTGTTAGTAGGATTGATTTAAGTAATTAGTCTAGCACAAGTGGTTCACGCGCATGGCTTGTGTGTTGTAGGTCTTGGGATTGAATCCTAGTAGCACCAAATGTAGCTTTAAGGATTTTGGAGTTTTTTTCAACCAATAGGGTAATGCCACGTGGCACCACATGATTGGGGTGAATAAAGTTAAATAAAAATAATATAAAAAGAGAGAGAAATGATTAAAAAATATTAAAAATATTTTAAAAATGCCACGTCAGCAAAACCGTTAGCTATTTAACATCGGAGACCAAAACAGGAGAACTATGTAACAGAAAAGACGATTTTGCCGAAAAAATAGTTTTGGGACCAAAATAGGAAAACGGTAATAGTTTGAGGACCATCGGTGTAATTTTCCCTATTAATTTTTAAAATAAACAAAAATATGTCATGAATAATAATTTAAAAATAACACAAATGTTAGAAATTGTCTAAATACGTGACAAACAAATTATTAATGTTTAAAAAATTATATTTTAAATTAAATAGATATTACAAATTATGTCGAATTAAAGTATGTAATCAAATCTTAAATTTGAGCACAATGGTGCCCAGAACCATGATTTAGTTGCACTAACCAAAAGTAAATCAACAAATTTTATCAAATTTAAAAATAAGGACCAAATTCGTAATTGCATCCAAGTAAACATCTCAAATTGTTAAAAATGGGAATTTGGCAAAAAAAAAAAAGGCATTACCTATGTGTTTAAAGTGTCGTCCTTTTTGACAACTCCCAAGCCTAAGAGGGTATGAGAGATATTTCGGGACTAGAATTGCGCATAGAGATAGACATACGTATAATTTTATGTTAAAAAGTAAATTTATAAAATTTTAAAGCGGTAAAAAAAGTCTGCAGTTTTGCACGGTTATATGTCTGCATTTTTGCACGGTTCCTTGTCTGATCCTCACGGTGTCTGCATTGGTTTTGGTCTTTCTCCGACGGTGGTAACCGCCTCTTGTCCTCACACGCATGGAATCTGAACTCGCTGGCCTTAGCCTTGATGATGGTGAAGAGGAAATCTTGCCTCTTCCCCCTGAATTAGGATCGTTTCATGAAGATTATGCTTTCTGTCTGGTGGGAACATTTCACACAACAAGTATCGATCACTTATTCTCCATGAGAAACACAATGGCTGACATATGGCACTCATTGGGAGGCGTTTCCATTATAGATTTGGGCGACAAACGCTACTGCTTCAAGTTTTACAACGAGATTGACATCCAACGAGTCCTCTCAGGCAGTCCACGGTTCTTCAACAACCATATTCTTCTCCTTCACAGACTGGAAAAAGACGAAGATCCATTACAAGTTCCACTTTCGCTGGCTGTGTTATGGGTACAAGTCCATGATTTACCAATGGGTCTGATGTCGGAGATTATGGCACAACAATTTGGCAACTTCATCGGGAAGTTTATTGAGTATGACTCCAAACTCATCTTGTCTGGGAGACGGCAGTTCATGCGATTGAAGGTTTTCTTTGATGTGAACCATCCTCTGAAACGGAAAAAGAAAATTGCCCTGGATGAGAGTCGAAGCACGTACATGCGATTCCAATATGAACGACTCCCAATCTTTTGTTTCATCTGTGGAAAGATTGGCCATGGGGAAAATTTCTGTCCCCTACGACTCTCATTGAAGCCTGATGATATATGCTTCGGGTGGGACTCGACTCTACGAGCACCGTCCAGGAGGGCCCCTCCAGCACCTAGCCGTTGGCTACGAGATGGTATCTCTGGGATATCCCTGATGGAAGCACATCTCGCATCAAGTACCAACTCTACATCCAATGACTTCCTGCATGGCACTCACAGCCATGCACACGTGAATGCTCCCAACTATACTGGATCTATGGAACTGGGGCAGATGCTGAGGATGACCCATTAGCATTACAAGATGGAAAAAAACGGCAACGGATTGTGGGAGAGGTGTCTTTGGTTTCTGGAGATCTAGATTCCACACCACCAAATGCTGATCAACTGATTTCGGCTAGCCCTGTGGTGCAGGGCAGCCGGCCACAATGAAAGTCATTTCATGGAACGTCCGTGGACTGGGGAAGCCACGGGCTGTCACACGCCTCAAGAATTCTTTACGAGGCAACAATCCCCACATTTTGTTTCTCATTGAAACAAAACTAACAGTTCATCGAATGGAAAGGGTTCGCCACCGTTGTGGTTTTCGTTATGGAATAGATGTTGCTGCCAATGGATCGAAGGGTGGTCTCTCACTTGGTTGGAAGCCAGATTGTAACGTCACCTTATCTAGTTACTCTCCGCACCATATAGATGTGATAATAAGGGAAGAAGATGCTGAGCCATGGCGTTTCACAGGGTTCTATGGCAATCCTATAGAGAGCGAACGATCAAGATCATGGGCCCTCCTACGACAACTCAAAGAACAACACGGCATGCCATGGTTAATAGCGGGTGACTTCAACGAAGTAATGTTTTCTTTCAAAAAAATGGGCAGGAGATTAAGGCCTGAAAGATGTATGCAGCAGTTTCGTGATGCACTGGACGACTGTGAGCTAGGAGACCTTGGTTTCACAGGTGCATGGTTTACATGGGAACGTGGCAACTTCCCACATACCAATGTTCGAGAGCGCTTGGATCGTGCACTGGCTAATCCGAGGTGGTGGGATGCTCATCCCTCTTTCTATGTCAAACACCTTCTCCACTCAACCTCTGATCATTGTCCCGTGCTTATAGACACCTTGGGACATGCTTCTAACCGTGCCAGATCACCAAGGAAACCTTTTAAGTTTGAAGCACATTGGATCCTTGAAGAACAAACAGAAAACATTATCAAGACTGTTTGGGAGATGTCAGGGTCTGTGATACAAAAACTCTCTACTTTGGGTCCCAAACTGTCGCATTGGAACAAGGAAAATAGAGCCACAACACGTGCAGTTAAGGAAGGACTAGTGTCTCGACTCTCTGAACTAATATCTTCAGACCCTGATGATGACATCCTACAAGAATTGATTGAAGTCAAGCTTGGTTTGAACCTCGAAGCTGACAAAGAAGAGCTCTTTTGGGAACAAAGAGCACGGTCAAATTGGCTCTCACATGAAGATATGAATACATCCTTTTTCCAAAAATTTGCCTCCTATCGAAAGAGAAACAACCATGTTCAGGGCCTACTGGATGATGAAGGAAATTGGATCACATCAGAACATGGTATGCTGCATTTGGCATCTTCTTATTTTGCTCATCTGTTTACAACTTCATCACCTAATGATGCCTCAGACTTTCTTTCAACCGTCCAACCAAAAATTTCAAGTTCAACAAATGCTTATTTGTTGCAACCTTTCACAACGGATGAAATATGGACTGCTGTCAAAAGTATGTCACCTATGAAAGCATGTGGAGTTGATGGATATCCAGCCTTCTTTTTCCAGAAGTATTGGCATATCTTAGGCCCGGAAATTTCATATTTTTGTTTGTCAATTCTCAATGGCAATTCAAGTGTGCGTGATATCAATGACACACTTATAGTTCTTATTCCTAAGATTAAGAAGCCTAAGAACATGACCTATTTCAGGCCAATTAGTCTTTGTAATGTCCTTTACAAAGTCATTGCTAAGTCATTGGCAAATCGATTCTCCAGTACATTGGATGCTTGCATCGATGAATGTCAGGGGGCCTTCATCCCTTCTCGCCAAATTACAGACAACGTGCTTATAGCATATGAGATCTTGCACTCCATGAAGACCAAACGTGCTGGCAAACATGGCACACTCGCACTCAAAGCTGATCTTAGCAAAACCTATGATCGAGTTGAGTGGCCATTTGTGGAAAAGATGCTTCTGACACTGGGCTACAACGAACGTTGGGTGACTCTCCTAATGGACTGCATCTCTATTGTTACCTACTCAGTGTGTTTCAATGGAACACTAGGAGAAAGATTCAAGCCAACACGAGGACTACGACAGGGATGTCCTCTCAGCCCATATTTGTTCTTGGTATGTGCAGAAGGTCTCTCGCAGATGCTAAACCAAGCCATGGTTTCAAGAACAATCAGAGGTGCTAGCATCGGTCGCGGAAGGTTAGAAATTGGTCACCTAATTTTCGCTGATGATAGCATTTGCTTTGCTCAAGCACCAGAGGAAGCTGCATTGGCACTCAAACATATTCTCACACAATTTGGCAACATCTCAGGGCAAAGAGTGAACTATGAAAAATCACTGCTGTTTTTTAGTTCAAATGTTCCTACTTCGATAACATCTGCGATTGGCTCGATCCTAGGTGTCCGTGTTGCAACCAACCCTGAAAGATACCTAGGATTGCCTACTATGGTTGGGAGGAACAAGATGGAGGCCTTCAGCTACTACATGGATCGGGTTACTAGCAAATCATTTTCCTACAGCACCAAGTTCCTATCCATGGGTGGCAAAGCAACGTTAATCCGCAGTGTCTTACAATCAATCCCTGTCTATGCTATGAACTGCTTCCTTTTGCCTTCTTCTTTGTGTCATGGCCTCGAGCAAGCTATGGCGAATTTATGGTGGAAAAATGCAGGCACCGGCAAGGGCATCCACTGGACCACGTGGAACAACTTAGCACAGTCCAAACAAGATGGTGGCATGGGTTTCAGGAACTTAGGCCAATTCAATGTGGCACTCTTAGCCAAACAATGCTGGCGAATCCTAAAACATCCCAACTCTTTACTGGCAAGGGTTTTGAAAGCACGGTATCATCCTTCAACCGACTTTCTCCATGCAAGATTATGTTCCAATCCATCATATACGTGGCGCAGCCTTTGGAGCTCAAGAGGACTTCTTGAAAAGGGTCTCATCTGGAACATTGGTAATGGTGAGTCCATAAACATCTGGAATGACTCCTGGATCCCTAACACAGCAGATGGTCGTCCACATTTTGATGACATTGATATTTATCATACAAAGGTGGCGGATCTTATTGATATCCCTGCCAAATGCTGGAAACAAGACATCTTGCACAACCTATTTACATCTTCTATGGTGTCAACCATCCTAGAAATTCCATTACCTGACATTTCCCAACCAGATACAATAGTTTGGAGGCACGACAAAGGGGGTGCTTATACTGTTAAGAGTGGCTATAAACTGCTACGTTCCACCTCAACTGCATCAACAGGTACTCCTCAACTAAATTTAAGGAAATTCTACAACCACTTGTGGTGTTTACAGTTACCTGAAAAACTGAAGATTACCATGCGGAAATGTGTGAACAACTTCATCCCTACCTTTGACAATCTCCGTACTAGACGTCTGAATGTTCAAAATGGGTGTCGGTTCTGCCAATCTGCTTATGATGGTGTTGATCACTTAATTCGAGAATGCTGGTATTTACAAGCCATTTTCGAGGCCCAGGGTCTCACTCCATCTATGTCATTCCCTAACCTATTGTGGCAGGATTGGATATCTCAATTCTTCGACTCCTTAACTGATGTTGCACGGAAGATCTTTGTTGTTTCATGTTGGGCCATTTGGTATGCCCGGAATAAGGCAGTGCATGATGATCTTAAGACCACTGTTCAGGAATCAATTGCCTTCATTCAAGCCTATATCCGGGAACAAGAAACCCTCCAGACTGCAGTCCAACCACAACCTCGCAGTCAATCACAGCAGTGGTGCCCTCCACAAGGAAATCTAATTAAGGCCAACTTTGATGTTGCATACTGTGCACACTCAAAAACTTCTATATCAGGAGTAATCTGTCGAAATAGTGCTGGCCTTATCATGGGTGCATGCTCTATGCAACACACTCACGTATGCAACGCCTTCTTAGCGGAAGCCCTTTCTTGTAGGGATGCTATGACCTTTGCACTAGATATGGGATTTGATAGGGTCATTTTTGAAGGTGACTCTCTATCCGTGATCAAGAAATTAAGATCCAAAGATGAAGACCTTTCTCAACTACGGGTCTTAATCAATGACATTAAGCAAGCCACTTCCAACCTCCGGGAAGCTACATTCACACATGTTCGACGTGAGGGAAATTTTGCTGCACATGCAATGGCACAATATGGTCGACATCACAACACACCGACGTTCTGGGTAGAAGAAGCTCCCACTGAGGTCCTCGCTGTTGTGGAGAACGACAAACAACGATTTCACAACTCTTCATAACCAGCTTCTTCGAGGAATAAGCTTGCACATACGATGCACAAGTTTGGTTACAGCGTTATTTGCTTATATCTGACCTCATAGCCCCTCCTCGAAATCTCCTATCATCTGCATTTTATTTGATGCAATCCGAGAATCACTAGATTTCTGGCCTGGTTTTCATGGTTTTAGTTTAGTTTTTATGCCTAAGAGAAGTTATCCTCCTTGTACTATGCTTCACTTTGTACTTCTCTTATTTTCTAATTAAATAAAACCAGACCTTTTTCAAAAAAAAAATTTAAGCGGTAAACTTATAATTTTTAAAGGGACGAAAATAGATATTCAATAAAAAAATTATAAAAAAAATTAATTTTTTTAAATTATATACAAATTTCAAAATTTTTCGGGCGACCGCTCTCTATAGCCCATCGGTCCATCCCTGACACCTCAAGTCTCAAGAGTCCAGCAATCCCTGAAGAAGATATATTCACTTATAAGATTTTTGGGAAAAGTATACTAGATGACATTGAGCTATGTAAAACTAATCTTTTTAGCTACTAAAGTTTTAAAAATTACAAAATTATCATTAAAGGTTTGATCCAATTATGAAATTGTCATTATATTTTTTAAATATTACAAAATTATCCTTAAACTTATCAAGATTTATCACAAAAAAATACAACTAGTAGAGAACATTTTGTAACTAAATAAAAAATTTAACAACTATTTTATAATTTCTAAAACGTTAATAATTAAAAAAATCAAGGCAAAATGACAAAAGATGCCCCAACGTTTGCATGCTTTGTCATTTGTCTCTTATTTTTTTTAGCGAACAACCCCAACATTTTAATTTGGTCTAAATATGCCTGTTGGATGGAAATTGTTAGTCAACTGACGGTCAACAACTGATTCTGACTAGACTGCCACACGTTAAGATCTGCTGACATGGCATATGCCACATTAGATTTTGTTTTTAAAAAATTTGTTATACCCTTCTTTATGGTGACACGTGGCTGACTATCATGCTGACATGTGGTCGAAATAGATGATGACATGTGGAGAATATGATGCTGGCACGTCAGCAGATTTTAACACGTGGCAAGTTCAGTAAACATTAGTCGTTGACTGGCAGTTTCCATCCAACATGAACATATTTAAACTAAATTAAAACATTGAAGTTGTTTGTTCCAATAAAAAAAATAGGATAAATGACAAAACATGCAAACATTAAAGGCATCTTTTGTCATTTTGCCAAAAATCAATTTTAATAAAATGACCTATAGTGTACTTTCCTTTTGGCTTAAACGTCATATAGGTGCCCAAACTATACCATTTTTTCCAGTTAGGTGCCTAACGTTTGTTTCGGGCCACTTAGGTACCTAACGTTTCATTCTGTAACCCATTTAAGGTTTTAGCCGTGACAAACGTTAAAATTTTCCGTTAAGGGACATGTGGCACATTTTTAGTGCTTCTGATATTAAAAATAATAAAATTAATTAATTAAAAATAAAATTAACCCTTAACCCATCTTCTTCCCCACCACCATCCCCTCTTTCTCCTCAACTTTCTCTTTCTTCTTACTCTCAGCTGCAGCAGGAGCAACGACGGTGGCGGCTCCTGGTGCAGCAGCTGCAACAGCACCACCACCACCACTCGGAACAGAGGCAAGCTTTTCCCATCTGCATCATACCATAGCAAATATACATCTCTTCCTGTTTCATCCAGCACAACATTCATATCACTACAATTACACACCAAAGCATTGTTCAGAAAACACAAGGAAAACGAAAGCTCACACTTTGTAAACATCCCTACAATGAAATGGAATCGACCTTGGCCTCCATTGCTTCTCTTGTTAATCCACTGTTTGAAGCAGCTAACACTGCAGCTGCAGCAATGATCGACGCTCGATAATCCACCAAATTGATTGCTGCATTGAAAACACAGAGTTTTAGTTGTTGATTTCATTGAAGATTGAAGCTTTGTTTTGATTACCTTTGATGATGGATATTATTAGTTCAATGGCTTTGGAGATTAGTCCTTTGGGATTGGATTCGGCATGGAACTTTGTGATGAAAAATTGCAGATAAGAGAATGGTGTGACGGAATTCATCTTCCATTCTAATGTGCTGAGTACCAATAACTCCATTCTTTGAATCACTTTGTTCTCAAATTGGTAATCTTTTGTCTCAAACTCTGATAAAACTGGGACTTTACATTCTTCCATTTTTGCTGCCAATGATAAACATGCTATCGACAACAATCGAACGGCCCACACCTTCCCTTCCTACATATGAATAACATCGAAAACACTTGTTTCAAACAAAAACAACAAACCCCATTGATCACTGTTTAAAAAATTAAAGAAAAAAACACACTCACACCAATAGATCTTATTGAAATGAACCGATCAAAGTATGTTACAGACAAATAAGCTGTGTGAACTTGGAATCTAAAAGTTTCTCTCGTCTGAAAAAAAAGACAGAAAATTTATTCACAGAGAGAAGAAAAGCAAGGAATTAAATATAAGTAGGGGAGAGAAACATACGTTGAAAATCCATTCAATGGCATCCAGGGACGGAGCTAGGATTCAATGTTGGGAGGGGCAAAGGTCTATTAAGCTATTAAATATAAAAATTGAGAGGGGCAAAAGCCTTATTTAATTAACATTTAAACTAAAAAGGACTAAAAATGCAATTATACCAAAAAATTGGGAGGGGCAGCAGCCCCTCCCACACACAACATAGTTCCGTCACTGATGGCATCCAAGCGAGCAGATTGCAGTCAAAGTTTACTGGTGGATGGTGATGGGGAAGAAGATGAGTTAAGGGTTAATTTTATTTTTAATTAATTTATTTTATTATTTTTAATATCAGAAGTACTAAAAATGCGCCACGTGTCCCTTAACGAAAAATTTTAACGTCCGTCACGGCTAAAACCTTAAATGGGTTACGAAATAAAACGTTAGACACCTAGATGGCCCGAAACAAACGTTAGGCACCTAACTGAAAAAATGTATAATTTGAGCATCTATATGACGTTTAAGCCTTTCCTTTTTCAAAATAAAAGTCTTGTTCTTCACCGACTTAATATCAACATCTGATTCTTCTATCAATCGAAACTGATTTTTTAATGGTCAATTGTTAATTCCAAATTTTCATTGGATAAATTATATTGCTAGTCACTTAATTATTATCAAACTACAAAAAAATTAATTCCATCACTAACATTTTGATCAATAAAGTTTTATTTAGCTATGATAAAGAATTACCGTTATTATTTATCTAAGATTGGTCCCTACCGTTACTAATGATGTTTAAAATACTGGTTGAAATGTGATGTTTATTAGAACATGTTACCTGACACTTCCAATCAATTAGAATATGACATTTGGTGTTTATGTGTATTGAAATTAAATGTATATATATAATCTATATAAAAATACGAGTCGAGAGAACTTTTGAATCGACTTAATTGTCATTTATTTTCCAATAAAATACCAATTTAACATTTTAAAAGTTTTATTTTTGAAAAGAACTATTTTTATAAATCATAGATACTAATTATTTTAAATAGAAATCACACTAATAAAAATCCATTCATAAATGGATTTATATCCAATACATTAGTGGTAGAAACTTTTAGTTTTTACAAGTGTCTTAGTTTTAGGGTTTAGGGACTCAATTTTAGCTATATCATTTAGTAGTTTAGAATTTAAGGGTAATGTTAGAATTTAGGGGTTATAGTTAGGGTTAGAGGTTATATTTTAGGTTTTAATGTAATATGTTGAGGATTTAATTTTTAAACCCTAAATTATATTTACAATCACTAAATTCTAAACTACTAAATATAACCCCTAACCTACACCCTAAATTAAGTCCTTAAATCTTAAAATTAAAAAGTTTGTGAAAATTAAAAATTTTCACCACCAGTGTATTAAATAATTATCCTACATGAATTTATATATTTTAACATTTAGAAAAGCTATTTGAAAAGAAAAAAATGGAAACAAAGATAATATGAGTTAAGATACGTTGAAACATAGGTTTTACTTATTGTTTGGATATTGAACTAGTGATAAATCGATGACTAGATTAACATAATTAGATATAATATTTTTATAAAAAAGTGATTTATCTTTATTTTAAAATTTAGTTAAAGAGGTATTTTTGCCTTTGAGTTCGACCTAAAAAATTAATTTCGCCCATCACCGAAAATACATCAAATGAGGTCCCCAGTTTATGAAATTGATCAAATTGACCCTTTGACCGACGTTGACCGTTACAGTGTTGATGTGACAGTTAACAATGATGATGTGGTGGTCTACAATACTGACGTGACGGCCCATAATGCTGACGTGGCAGTACACGTAGAAAGATGACGTGGTAAAGGGGGCTAAATTGATTATTTTAACCGAATCCAAGAGTATAATTGATTTTTTTACCGAATTCAGGGGCATAACTAATTTTAATTGAAAGTTCGATAACTTACTTAATATTTAAGCTTAAAAAATAAAAATATTAATATTTAAATATTCATAAAATATTTTAAAAAATAAAAACACTATAATAAATTAAAAAACTTAAGTAAAAACATTAAAATTAAAAATATGAAAAGTTATAAATATAAAAAAATCAATATTTAAAAATATTTATAAGATATTGGAAAAGTCTTTGATTATTTCTCGTTATGGTAAGCATACTAATGTTTCTTGAACATATTTTCAATTGAAACATCCTTATATTAGAATAGTAATAAAACTAAAATTCTCTTTCATTTTTCTACATCAAATATTAGTGAGCATCAATTTGATGTAGAAAAACGAAAGAAAATTTAAGTTTTACTGTTACTCTAATATAAAGTTGATTATATTGAAATTTGTTTAACGAATGGTAATATTCAAAATGACAAAATCAAATACTTTTTCAACGTAGGTGTTCAAATTTTTAATAATTTTAAAAAAAATTATTAAGTTTTTATATGTAAATTTTATCACTTTATAATTTATAATACATTTTAAATTTTCATATATATATATATATTTATTTTTAATAATTTTTTGAATATTTTATTTATTTTTATTAACTTTATGAATTTTTATTAAAAAATTGAAGAATATTTTGATTTTTTGTAAGAGTCCTCACTTTGCTTATATTTAAAATTATCAAGGACCCAAAGAATATTTACACAAATTTGTTAATCGGTTTTTTATATATTCTATTTGTAAAAATTAATATGGAAAACTAAATTAATTATCCAATTTTATTCAAAAATTAAATAAATCGAATAAATTAACTTAAAATTTTAAAAAAAAATTATTTATCCAGTTTTAATATTTTTAAATTTTTAATAATTTCCTAAATTCTTATTTTTTAACTTAAATATTAAATAAGTTATCGAAATTTTAATTAAAATCAATTATGCCCCTAAATTCGGTTAAAAAAATCAATTTTGCCCTTAAATTCGGTTAAAATATTCAATTCAGCCCATGCCACATCATCAGCCCACATGTACTACCACGTCATCATCCTACGTGTATTGCAGCGTCAGCATCATGGACCGCCACGACAACACCGTAACGGTCAACTTCGGTCAAATGGTCAATTTGATCGATTTTACGGACTGAGGGGCCACATTAAATGCGTTTTTCGGCGAGGAGTGAAACTACTTTTTTAAGTCGAATTTAGGGGGGAAATACCACTTTAACCTTAAAAATTTTAATTTCAATCTTTAAAATTAGTTAATCTAAAAGTAAAAAAAAAAAAAACCTGCAAAACTTTTAAGTTTTATATCAATCCTAACTCTAAATATATTAAAAATCCCTTTTAAAACTATAAACATGAAATTCATTAACTAAAGCCGTGAATAAAAAATAGACATATATATTTGAACTCCATTTAAGTTTATGATGATTTTTCGAAAAACACAAGTGAGAAAATATTATCCTAAGATAGTCGGTACTATACTTGTAAACATATCGTTTTTTCTTTTATACTGCTACATAACAACATTTCCATATTTTGACGTAGTTAAGGATGATTATGAGTTAAGTTGGGTCAGATTTTTAGTGGACTTAAACTTTATTCGGAAAATAGAGACATTTCACTCAATTAAATTTTAGAATAAAAAATCAACCTCAACCCAACATAAATATAAAAAAGCAAATATTTATATTTTTATTCGCTAAATTTATGAGTTAATTGAAAAAATATATAAAGATAGACGATATAACAATTACTCCTAATATATAGAGAAAAATTACACTATCATCTAGGGGACAAGAGCGGAACTAGAAATATATTTAAGGGGTGTCATTTTTTCAATAATATTTAAAGAGGATTAATTATTTATAAAGGGGTAACATTTTATTCATAAAAGGGGTGTTATTTGTCCATGTTTTTAATTTTTTTATATACAAATTATATAAGAAAATAGGTTTAACTCAACTCAACCATAAACTCGAATCCAACCTAATCTAATTTCACCCTTCACAAAACCAACTCAACCCGACCAAAATTGATTTTTTTACAGGTTTAACTCATAAATAGATGCCCAAACTATACATTTTTATGAGATAGTTGCTTAATGTTTTTTTTTTCTGAAACAGGTGCCTAAAGTTTCATTCTGTTAGCGTATTAAGGTAACACCATTAAAAAAAGTCATCACCCAATTAAAATTTAACACATGTCTTTTTTTTAATTTTTAATAAAAATGAAAAAAATATTTAAAAAAATCTCAAACCCCTAAAACTCCAAACCTCAAAATTCCAAAATTGACGTCACTACCGCCGTCGATAGCCTCGCCGGACTTCGTCATCGCCTTAGGCCACTGCCCATTTCCCCAACCACCCATCACCGGTAATCGACGAGAGACGTGCCAATCGAATGTCGAACGACTAGAGTCTTTCGCGTTCGACGTTCAATTAACACCCATCCAGCTGGTTACCTGCGATGGGTGATTGGGGAAAATGGGCGATGACCTCAGGCGACAATGACATCAGGGTCCAGCGAGGCTATCGACGACGATAGTGGCGTCAATTTTGGGCTTTAGAGATTTTATGACTATTTTGTGATTTTTAAAAATCTTAGGATATTGTTTAATTTATATTATTTTCACTCTATTTTTTAAAAATTAAATAAAAAAAGCCACGTGTCAATCTATTATAGAGTGATGAATTTTTTTAATGGTGTTACCTTAAAACACTAACAGAATAAAATTTCATGCACACATTTCAGCCAAAAAAATATTAGTCACCTATATTAAAAAAATTTGTATAATTTGGACATATATTTCTAAGTTAAACCTTTTTTATATATAAATATGACCCTATAAAGTCAAGTCGTATCAAAACCTATCGAATTCGACTGAGATGACCTTTCCTAGTTGTACAATTTAATTTTTTATTGATTATTGCATATACCTCAATTACAAATATATAATTATATTTTTATACCAAAATGTAAATTTTTATTTTATTTTTAGATGCAAGTATTAAAGAAAAACAAGGTAAAAAAAATACTAATTGTATCAATAGTATGGGACACTATTAATAAAAATGGATCAAAACACGTTGAATTGATTGAACCTCAGTAAAATATTATCGGAACAAAACTCAATTTGTTCGGTATAATAATTAAGCTTGTAATTTTTTTGAATAGTCTTAAAAGTGATTACAATATAGTATCGGGCTATCTGTTCATACATATTATTAACCCTTTGCACGCATACTTTGCAGACAAAACGATTTAAACCTAAATTTTCTAAAATAAACATCATTCGTTCTTCCACTTAATATCGCATGTTGGGTTCAATTATGCTTGTAATCATAGATTGCTTAAATGGTCATGAAATTATACTCTACTTGTAATATAAGATTACAACGTACATGTAATATTCATGAATTATACATCAAAATACCGTAATTTTATACTAAAACTTTGAGTTACTCATAAATTCTTATATAAGAAATCAAACATCCGAGCAAACACATTTGATTGGTTGGCTAAATTGCTCATCTTTATTCTCTCATACTCTCTTAAGTCATGAATTTTAGACCCATTAACATTAGAACTTGTCAAAAAAAAATCAAATATCCCAAATATAAAAAAATGATCCCATGAGTAAAAAAATATCCACAAAACCTATACAATTTGACACCCCCCCCCCCAAAAAAAAAAAAAACACTATTAGCCTTAATACCTAAAATGACTATCGTACTTTAATAAAATTGTCACTTTGACCCTTCAACTTATGTTATCAAGTTAATCCATAACGGTTTTTTTGGTTAAAAAATGTCTCATGACCCAATAAAACTTCAACAACATGTAATAAATGCTAAAAAAATCCTAAAAAGGTAAAAATACCAAACAAAAAATATGTTAATCAAATTATATATTTTTTTTAAATTAAGAATTAAAAACATTTAAATATATAAAATTCCTAAAAGAATAAAATATAAAAACAAGTTTTTAATTAAATTTTTGATTTTAAGGAAAAATTTATGATTTTATTTGAACTCTCTATTTAATTTCAAAATTTTCAATTTTTTAATTACTAACACGCGGCAAAACTTGATTGGTCTACCTCAGAATTTTTAATGTAAATATTAAGGGACTAAAATTAGAGGCGAACCCACGTATACATTGGGCAGAAATTCTTTTACTTTTGTTTCTCTTCTAAAAAAATTAGATTATTTATGAATTTGTACCTCTACATTTTAATATTTATGTTTTGTTCTTACCCAAATTTATGGCTTCGTCCTTGACTAAAATATAACTACAATAAAAACTCTATAAATTAATACTTTAAATTAATAAATTCTATTAAATAATAAATTTATCCGGTCTTGATTTGGGTCAATATAAAAAATTATCAAATTCGATAAGATAATAAGATAATAATTTTTGGAAGATAGGCTTTATAAATATAAAGGTCCCATCAAAACTATAAATTAATAATTCATAAATATTACAATTACTACTTTGGTAACTTGCTAAAATATGAATCTAGTGTAATTTGTTTCTTTTTAAAATTCAAATCTAATTCAATTTCATCTCTAACTTTTCTAATTGCACCCACAAGTTCCGGTGTTAAGGTCTCCAACTGCAATAAAAAGTTGTGAAGAGTTGTTGCTGCATTCAATGCTTCTTTTCGCGTGACTATTTCAAGTGATGTTGAATCATCTTCAACTTCATCATTAGTAGAACTTTCAACAATATTAGCCACAATTTCCTCTAAACTTTGAACTTGTAAACATTCGTCATTTTTTGCATGGATAATCCAACAAGTTATTGACGTCCATTTTATTGTGATAGCCAGTATCGTTATCATATTCTCAAGTTATATTTGCTGAATTGAGAAATTTTCTTTTAATTATTAAATTATTAATTTATCGATATATTAATATCTCTCTAAATTAATAAAATTTTATGGTCACAATGCTATTAATTTATAGAGGTTTTACTGTAGATTGAAAGTTATGGAGCTAAATTGATAAAAGAAAATAGTAAGAAGGTTAAAGTGAGAATTTTGTCAAAGTCAAAGGTCGTTTCAGTTATTAAGTGTGGATAATATTTTTTTTAAAAGGCAATGAAAAGTAAAACAAAAAAATAAATAAAAGGCGGCTGCAATGTACAGCAAAACCAGAGAGAGTCGCTCTCTTTCTCTCTCTCATTTTCCATTGATTCTATGTGCGAATCCATTCCAGCAAAAGAGATGAATCGCATCCAAAATAAATCAATTAAAAAACATAAAAAAATTTCCCTTTAAAGCAATAAAATCTCCGGCGATCATTGTGTTCAATTGAACCGCTCTAAAATTTTGATTAGGTGTTTGGATTCGTGATCGAGTTTCGATTGATGGGAATTAGGGTAAAAGAGCACATTTGATGGTGGGTTTTAGGGAGTCGTTCAAAATGCTCTGAAAACGACTCGTGGGATTCGAATCGTAGAAAATTATGTTTGGGAATTTGATAATTCGGGTGAGATTTACTCTATTTTTCATTGTTTTATCATCTTGTTGTTGAATGATTTCGTTAGGGTGTAACGATGCGAGGAAGGGGCTAGGGTTAGGGCATTGTGCAAGAGAAATGGAAGAGTCTGAGCTTGAAGAAGGAGAAGCATGCTCTTATAACAATGGATATGATGCCACAACCGGCCCCGAGAATGATCTATCTTCTCTATCTTACATTGTAAGAACACAATGGGGTCTTTTTATTTCCTCTTAGCTGCAAAATGTTGTCTCTTGTTTTTTCCATTAATGTTTAATTTTGTTGTTGGGTTTGAGATCTAAGTTAAGGATTTATACACTGATTAATTGCAGTTTACATCTTATAACTCAAGTTTAAATGCTTTTACTGTTTAACTGTGTTACTTTCTGTACAAGATATGCTTGGCATTTTAGTTTTTTATTCCAATATTGCAAGTTTTGTTTGGTTTATGATGCATGGATCTAGAGAATTTAGTTTTTGAGGGGTTTAGTTAAGTGAATTGAATTGTTTTCTGCAACATGTCTATAATCTCGGTCATAAATGAAGGGTTTTGTACTTTTGTTTAGTGTGTGTAGGTTGTGGTGTGTTTATAGTTTTAGGGTTTTTGAGTTCTCAGATGTGAGTTAGGCACATGTTTACCGGAGATGACACTGCTCATAACTTTGTTTCCATGTAATGTTGGCAATGCTTAGTTATGGTAGTCTTGAATGTAACGTCTGCAATTGGAAGTTAGAAAAGTAAGATTCAAGTGGCATACATTGCAACTTTTGTTTTAGTGTAAGGTTGGTGATGTTTTATTGTGGTAATTTTTCAATATAACCTTGTCGATTTTATAGTTGGAACCTAGGAGAGTAAGTTTCATGCACCTTAGTTAACTTTGAATTGTTGGATGTGAGTTGGACAGTTTACTGGAGAAGGCATTGCTTGTAACTTTGGTTCCATGTAAGGTTGGTGAGGTCTGATTATGGTAATCTTGAATGTAACGTCTGTAATTGGAAGTTAGCACGGCATTTTTTTTGTAACGCTCGTTTCTGATATATTGCCACCGCTGCAGACACACTTTAGGAAGCCACGTGGGGTGAATAAACTTACAGCTATGTCCCACTTGGGGACTGACTTGCCCCAAGACCCATATAAGAATCTGTTGGAGTAGGGAGGTTTCACACTCTGATCTCCTACTTCCCCCTTTTTTTTTTAGTTTCTGTTGCACTGTAAAGAACTGACCCCTCAAAGCTATTTGGTTATAAATATGCTAATGGGTCCTAGCCTTGTTTTTCATCTCTGATTTCTTTATCATCTTTGTATTAGGATTTTGGTCCTTTCCATACAGACTGCCTTTACCAGTGAATTTATCCAATAAAGATCTCTTTTTGATTCCTTTGATTGCTGTTTCTGAGTATCATTATCCCTGCTTCTATCAGTTTCCATGTGAGGTTGGTGGTGTTTTATTATGGTAAGTTCTGGGAATTTCATTATTGAAAGTTAGGAGAGTAATTAAGATTCAAGCTCAGTGGTTAGCTTATAGAGTCTCGCTGTAGTGTAACTGCTTTCAGAGGATTAGTTTCATGTGCTAACGTTATGATGTAGGACTACATGTTCATAGACCTTTCTGAGGGTGTTATCACTTTTCTGATGCTTGTTCTTATTCTCTCGCCTTGTATTTCATGATATCTGTACTGATGTGGCTCCTGTAATGTTTTTTAAGGATGAGAAAATTCAACATGTTCTTGGACATTTTCAAAAAGATTTTGAAGGTGGAGTATCTGCAGAAAATCTGGGTAAGTCCGAAGAAAAAGAGAACCATGGTTCTTGAAAGGCCAAGAGTCAACATAAGTTGGAATTCATAATTTGAGATTGATGAATTTGGGATTCCGGACATTCTTGCAGGGGCAAAATTTGGTGGATATGGATCATTCTTACCTACTTATACACGATCTCCCGGACGGTCTCATCCGAAGAGTCCACCAAAAGTTAAGAGCTGCAATGCACCTAGATCTCCTAACAAGATACAAGTGGAGGTAAGAGTTTTTCTCCGTCTCTTTTCCTCCGTTGGAAGTATAGTACATTTTGTATAAGGGAGGAATCTTTTTCAGGATCTTAATTGATTTGAGAAGTCCAAGTTAAAGTAACACTTTCTTTGTTTTGTTATATAGGATCCTACGAATTTTGGAACCCTCCCTGCTTTAAAGGCATCATCTGCGAATGATTTGACTAAGCAAGATGTCAGCATAACATCGACTCATGCACTTGAGCTTGCGTCTAGGTGCAAATATGCAGCAGACAAGAAAGCTGCCGATATGCCAGACCGGAAAACATTGAAGCTACGAATCAAAGTGGGTTCAGATAACTTGTTGACACGAAAAAATGCTGCACTTTACAGTGGTCTTGGCCTTGATGTCTCACCATCTTCCTCATTAGACGAGAGCCCTTCTGAAAGCGAAGAGATGTATCAGGAGACTCAAGAGCCGTTATTTGAATCTCCAACCCGTATTATTTGGGTAAATCCTCCATTTAATATTTATTATTCTTCTCATATAAAGAATGTTTTGCTTTTGCTCCAATCTTGTATTTTCTTACATCTGATGAACCTGAATTGGTCAGAATGTTTTCTTTTTCTGGATATTTTTGAGCAGTTGATGACTTCCTTCCCGGTGCCTGGGGAAGCCCTATTGTCACCTCTCCCTGATTATGTACTTAACTTGATTGTAAAAGAGAATAGATCAAATTCTGGAAAGGGTGAAAACATATTATTGGGAGACGTGGAAGCAAATTCCGTGGAGAAAAAGGACTTCACAGTAGAAAGGAAGGGTGGCAGTAAAAGAGAAATAAGGAATGACAATGGTATTATGTCAAAGAAGGAACTAGATATTGACACATTGGCTTGTAAGGAGCTTGTTTCAAAACCATTGAAGCTTACGCTTTTGCCTAATTCACATTCTGCTGTTGACAAGGTAAAAGATAAGAGCATAGCAAGAAATAAAGGTGTCCATTATGCAGCTATGGAGGAGTCAGTGGAGCCAATACTTGCACAAAATATTGGCTTGGAGAATCCAAGGGCTAGTTCAGCGCAAAAGGTTCTGGATGATAATTCAGGCTGTGCGAGAAAAGATGAGTATATTAAAGCAGAAAACACTTGTGATTCTGTCAAAGCTGAGTCTAATACTCTAAAAAGTAGCAAAGCTCTAAAGAGTGAACCAGTAGATGCTCTTAGGAAGAAGAACAGTCAGAGAGCTGCATTGCATGAGCAAGACAATATGAAGTTGCCTCTTTCCAAGGAGCATACCTCTTCTGGTGGAAAAAGCAAATCAAAAGGCAGTCTAGCTGCTGAGGTACCAAAAGAAAGCTTGAGGGTTGGTTCTTCTTTGATTCTGAAAAATAAGCAGACTTCTCATGTGAACAATAATGCAAACAAAAAGGACTCGGGAGACCAAAAATTTGAAATAGTTTTACAAAAGGCTAAAGATAGGTGTAGAGAATTTTTTGGAGATGTTGGAGAAGCAGAACAAGAAGAGAACTTAACAAGTACATTAGAAATTCATTCTAACGATTGGATGCAGGAAGATGATAAGATTGGAAAAAATACATTAGCCATTAACAGTGCACACAATGACCGACGAAGTGGTAAGAAAAGTGAGGATTTACTGGTAAGGAAATCATACCCTGGATCAAGTGTGGATGGTGCATCTAACTCTGGTTATGTGAATGCTGCTGGAGCTTGCCTTGGAACTGCAGCTCCTGTATTGATAAAAGAAAACTGGGTTTCTTGTGATAAGTGCATGAAGTGGCGCCTTCTTCCAATAAGCATACAGCCTACCGATTTACCTGAGAAGTGGTCATGCAGCATGCTTCACTGGCTGTAAGATTTTTTTTTCATCACTTCTATTTTTTTAAATGTAATTTAATGGTTCAGAGTTCAGACTCCCAAGTTTTTCATACATATATATTGTTAAAATGGTGTTGGAGTGAACTTTGAAATGGTTTTGGTGGTTAACTTTGGGATGGATTGCGGAGAAATACCTCCTCTTCTGTCTCTAATATTGTTTGTCTTGTAAACTTTTAGGCCTGCAATGAACCACTGCAGCGTTGATGAGGAGGAAACTACAAAAGCTGTTTTTGCATTGTATCAAGTTCCTGCTGTAGCTAGTCAAAATAATCTTGACAGTACTATGTCCAGATTACAATCAGCTGATACCCTGCAACCTGAACAAAACCAACAATGTTTTGGTTCACATGCCATGCCCCCTTATGGAAGGAAGAAACATGGTTCAAAAGAAATATCAAATGCAATAGACAAAGATGGGCCAATTACTAAGAAAAACGTGCAGGCATCAGTTCTATCTGGGTGTTTAACTGATATAATTAAATCTCCTGTGGTCAGTGAACTAGGTTTGCATGATCCTAGAAAGTGTGATTTGCCTGCCAAGAAACACAAAAGTAAGCAGAAAGAGAAGCATAAAGTGTCAGAACACAGATCTGGTGGAGGTACTCTTTTTAAACATGTATTATTGTACATCTAAAGTTTCTTTTTGAAATTCTATAATATGTTGATTTTATAATACACATGCAACTAGGTGATGCCAAAGCTTCAAAGATGAAAGGAAAAAGGACCTCTGATCAAGATTCTTTAAGGGTGTCCAAGAAAATTAAGTCTGAAAGTTTGCATCTTGCTCATGAAGATTGTATGCCTGAGAATGCTGGTAAGGGTCATAGCACCAGTAATGATCTGCCAAGCACATTATTAGGCAAGGATCAGCCTAAACACAGTGAACGTTCTTCTTATAATGATCAAAAGTTGGATAACGAGAACAGACAACAGGTCTCTGGTAAAAAACCAAAGGAAAAAGTTCAGGTTTCCTTGGCTGATGGATCAGTGGATCTGTTGACTTTTGATGGTGGGGAAGTTTCAAGAAAGAGGAAAGTTGTTGATGATAGCAGAGTGTTTGTGGAAGAAGAGTTCAGCAAAAATGACTACAAGCAGGAAAAGAAGGCCAGGGCATCTATGTCCGAGGGGAAGGATTCCTCCTCTGCAAGTAAAAGCAGTAGTAAGCTGAAGAAAAAAACTATACATTCAAAGGATCACCGTAGTGGGCAAGAACTAGATAGCTCTCTGTCCCAACGTAACTTGTGTGGTACAGATTCACTGAAAAGGGATTTTGCATCTTCCCAACCTTTTTTGGCAGCAACCACAAGCCCATCTAAGCTTTCTTATTCACATAAATCAAAGCCTGGCTTCCATGAAACAAAAGACTCACCTGAAAAATCAGTTTCCTCATCTTCAATAAGATCTGCTAATCCAGATAAGTTTCCATCATCAAGGAGGAATGTTACAGGTAAAGATGAATCTCGTGATGGTGGTCTCTTCGTTGCAGGTGGTCCAAGCAGGTGCTCAAATGGTGAAGATAAGGGTCAGGGTGACAAGTCTGGTATAAGGAAGGGAAAATCTTCTCTTGCAGCTCAACATGGGTCCCTTGACTCTTCTATACTTGATGTTCAGGCTAAGGATGATGGTCAAGTAGGTGGCAGTAGAGCGGAGGCTTCGATTGAATCTTCTCCTGATATCAGAAGAGGTCAGTTATTGACAACAATGGATAAACACCACGATGAAGAAAATAAGAATGTCAAACATGGTGATGACAATGTCTCTCAACCAAGAAAGTCGGGCAAGGGTTCCTCACAGTCTAAGGATAGGAGTCATAAACTTAAATCTGAATCTGTTGATGAACTGGATGATCGCGTGCCTTCACGCAAGGTAAAACCTAGGGATAATAGAAATGATTTTCAGGAGAGGCTCGGAGTTAAGTCTAATGAAAGTAATAATAGATTTGTTGATGATAATAAAGAATCTGTGGGGAAACTGTCCGTTGGGAGTAGTAAAAGAGAAAGCCAATCAAATGTTGGTTGTTCAGATGCTAAACGAGATGACACTGGAGGTCAAGATGTAATATCTACTGTGAAGAAGAATATTGTGCAGGATGGCAATGCTAGCAGGCATATGAAGAGATCCCAGTCTGACAAATCTGATCATGCTGATATTGCTTCTGGGATAGGGAACTCGCTGTCATTGCCACCCTCTGGAGGAACTCCAAATGAGATGCTGACTCATTGCCCCCGCCCTAGTGGGTCCCAAAAGGGAAATGGAGCTGATGGATCTCAAGGTGATGATGCATTGAAGAAGGTACAAAAACAAATAAAGAAGGCTGACCATCAAAATGGGACTCAACATGGTAGTTCTAGACACACTACATCTGGTGGACACAGGATCAGGGACATGGATGCCCCTAGTCCAATGAGAAAGGATTCCTCAAGTCAGGCAGCTACCAATGCTTTGAAGGAGGCTAAAGATTTAAAGCATCTGGCTGATCGCGTCAAGGTTTTTTCCTTGTTGCAATTTCATTTTGGCCTAGCCTCTGTCAAGCTTGATTTCATCCTTTTTTATTTTTGAAATTTTCTATTAGAATTGTGGATCAAATGAGGAGAGCACTGCACTTTACTTCCAGGCAGCGTTGAAGTTTCTAAATAGTGCTTCTCTACTAGAATCTTGCAACAGTGAGGGTACTAAACAAGGAGAGATGATTCAGTCTATGCAAATATATAGTAGCACTGCTAAACTCTGCGAGTAAGTTAAATTAGGTGCTACAGTCCTTTTCTATAACACTTTGTTTGAACTTAAATCTTGTTTTGCTAAAAAGTTTCTTGCTACATGAAATATTCTGTTATTGCAGTTTGCTTTGGGATGGTTTATTTTGTCACTTTTTTATTTTTGTTTGTTCGTTACTAATTTATATTTCAGGTTTTGTGCCCATGAATACGAGAGATTAAACGACATGGCTTCTTCTTCTTTGGCCTACAAGTGTACAGAGGTGGCATATATGAGAGTCATCTATATCTCTCATGCCAATGCAAGTAGAGATCGACGCGAGTTGCATACGGCTTTACAAATGGTTCCTCCTGGTAATTCAAAGAACACAGTGATTGTACTAGCTGTATTCCTTGATGCTTGTCTGTCTAGCCCATAAACTTGTAATCGTTGTCACTGGCTCTTCTGCACTTATTGTTCTAGGAGCAGAGCCTCTCATATTTATTCTGGAATGTTGTTGCTTTATTTGTGAAGATACCTCTGCATGAGAAGATTACATTTTAGAAGCAGAGCAGAAATTGATAGCTTTGCTTAAACGAGTAGTTTACTTCCTTTCCATGAATTTGTTTTTTGGTGTTCTTTTCCTTTCTTTCTTTTCCACTGAGAGAGAGAGAGATACATATCCGTTTATCAGTAGGAAGTGGAGAAGATGAATTTAGCGCTGTAGTTGCTGTTTGACATTTAAGATTTTTTACAAATTTGCCTTTGGGACATTAAAATTCATTATCAACCCCCTAGACCCTTTTATCACCCCTCCCCTTTTGTATGCCAATTTATGGACTTTAAAATTCTTTATAAATACTTTAAAGTTTTACTGAATGAGACAAATTGACAGCTAATTAACTTTTCTTTATATTGATGGATGTTTCAATATCAGGTGAGTCTCCTTCTTCTTCTGCCTCTGATGTTGATAATTTAAACCACCCAATGACAGCAGACAAGGTTGCTTTTCCAAAAGGTGTTAGCTCTCCCCAGGTTGCTGGAAATCATGTTATTTCAGCTAGAAACCGTCCTAACTTTGTGCGGTTGCTCAATTTTGTAAGTGTAGTTATGTGATTTTGAAAGTGCAATTCATGTGTTTTTAATGTTATGAGTGATAAAACATTACTGAACATTCTCCCCTCACCAACACACGCCTACCTTTTCCCCCATAAAAGTTTTTTTTTTGGTGGTCTAATGCCCAAAAGCATTTTTCACATTTTCACAAACCTTTTCTACCCCCTATACCTACTGGTTCCTGTATACTAAAATTGAACATTTGGTTTTGAAACTTTGTTCTTTTAAAGCACAAGAGGTTCTTAAGTCTTGCTAATGAACCGTGTCTTTTGGCTCTCTTACTATTATGCCATTTTATTCTCTATTGGCTTGTATATCCTGTATAAGTTTAGTGATCCATGTCCATGATGACCAAAACCAAATGTTGCAGGCACAGGATGTGCATTATGCCATGGAAGCTTCAAGGAAATCACGAATTGCTTTTGCACATGCTAAATCAAGTTTGTCAGGGGATGAAAATGAGGAAGTTATATATTCTGTGAAAAGGGCTCTTGATTTTAGCTTTCTAGACATAGAGGGACTGCTACGTCTAATACGCGTTGCAATGGAAGCCATTAGCCATTAAGAAAAGAAAAAGTAGTTGATAAGCATGATTTTATACTTGGAGGAATTTTTTCTTTTGATGGTTTATCGTTGGTTATGCAGTTCTTAAGAAGAAAAAGTAAATGAGATGGCCAGTTTTCCATGTTGCATTGCATAACAATTATATTGAAAAACTGATCAGTGCCTGCTTTCCGACACTCGTTGCACGCGTGTGCGATACAAAATCTGGGATTTTCTGTATCTTCTTTTGCAAGCTTCAACTGCATTCTGACATGGAGCAAGCTCTGTTAATATCCTTCTTAAGATGTTATTGAGGACATGCGATCCTTAGGGTTTATATCACAATTCTTCCAGGTTGTATAAATAGGTGATTGCTCCCCAAAAGAATTGTGGTTGAAGAAATAACTTTAATAGAGAAACCCACTATAGATCAAAGCACAGATTGTTAGAAATCTAACAGTAGAGTCCGCAAATGTTTTGGCATCACTGTTCCTCAGAGGGAGTTTTGGTTCACCAGATTAATTACTTTGTTAATACTATTTTACTTGGATACCTCTTTAGGGAAATTTCGAAATATGCAGCAGCAGTTGCTTGCCCGTTTGCCACAGTAACTGCTGTTTTATCAGTTCAAGCACCATGAAGCAGAGTACTATAGCTGGCAGTCTAAGGTTTGCTTCCTTCCCTTGCCCTCTATGTTAGTCGAACTTGATTGTGAGTGTCGGATACGGGTATGATCCTCACACGGATATATGTTTAATTTTTTGAACTTTCTCTATGTATTTGGGAAGTGTCATGTTCCTGTACTTATGTCTGAATATTCTTTACACGGTGTTGGACATGGGTGCTTCAAGAAGGATGAGGAGTTGGAGGAACATAACTTGCCCTTAACCATTCTTGTTTTTTTCTAATCTTTCAGTTTTACATTTGTTATTTGTATGGTGCAGGATTAGCCTCCAGAGTACCTTTCATGTATACACTTTATGATTAATCAAGATGAGTTGAAAGAATATAGGAAAAATATATTTGGTGCGAAATTCTATCGGTAGAGATACAAACAAGGTTGCCGAAATAATTTTCTTTTTCTTTTTCCCCTCTAAAGGTTGACACACTCTTCCTTGATTATTTCATTGCTTCATTTTCTGCTCTGTCATACCTTTGCTTCTAATAATTCTTATTTTATGTGGCAGTTGACCTTTATGTATCCTAAACATGTCATTCTGCGTCATTGTACGGTTCGGAAATTTGGAATGTTGCAATTGCTGTTGTTTGTGGGAGAGATGTTTCTATCATCTTCAAGTTGGCGATCTTGATGCCGATAGGTAAAAACTCTTTCACTAGAGTGGCCATTGTTCTTCTATTGAATGACAATTTCCTAAGTGTCGCCAAAGTAGTTGGACTTAGTTTTAGTAATTCTTAGGGGCCGGCATTAATCGGTTTAAACTGATTTAACCGACCAGTTTGTTTTAGTCAGTTTTGAAAAATCAGTTAATCGGTTAGTTTGGTCAGTTATCGTTCTTTAGAATTGAAAGCCGAATAGACCGAACTAAACAACCATTTTATTTTATTTTTGAATATATTTTATATAATACAAGTAAAACACATTTATATTAATAATTTTAATAAACATTTTATATTTTAATTGTTGGAACTGATGACCTACTTAACCGAATTAGTCGGGTTTGTTTTCTTTCCCGGTTAATCAATTACGGTTGGTTTTATACATTATGTCGGTTGAATTGGTTTTCGAAAAATTCGAACAGAACTGATCGAATGTCCTTCTCTTTCAAGTGGTAAAGCTAGCAATCTATCATATGGAAATGTTCATGTTTGTAACTTTACTGCTAATTACATTGCACCCTTTGATTTCAGGTTGAATAACTTGTGCAGCTGCAGCCTGCATGAACCGGGAAGCTGCCTATGGACCAATGGCTATGGTGCTGTGATTTTCATTTTAAAAAAAGTATCCGCATCCGGCACTCGTACTACAAATAAAATCGAACATGACTTGGCGACTTTCGGCTATGTCGAAATCGGTTGCCTTCCCATAATTTCACCTATAAATATTTCAGCTGTTATTTATCTCCAGGTTTCATTTTACAGCAAAAATCTCAGTACTAACATATGTAAGACTGACATTTTATCCAATTCTTGAATTAAATTGGAGCCAAATTGAATTTAAGTGCACAGTTCGAGGAGTAAAACTTATTATATTTTCTATCCGTTATTGGATTTTTAATATATACATATATATTATAAAAAAGATTAAATCTCAATTATTTTGTAAAATATGTCAAATTAATGAATCACTTAAAATATTTTATATAATATGGGTTAAATCTTTCATTATCCCATTGAGAACAACAAAGGAGATACTATGGAAATCATCTGCCCTTATATATGTCTCAACACATAAAATTAGGTTTAAGGTTTAAAGTTAAGTTTTAAGAAATTTAGGGTATGTGTATTTTTTAAGGTGTAACATTTAGAATTAGGGTTTAGAATTTAATTTTTTTTACTGTTGGGGCATATATAGGGTAACCGAAAAGGGACAGAATTTTTATCTACATTGATAGGCTAAATGAAACTTTAGGTATCGTAAATCGTAATAGATACTTTTACAAAGAACTGCAAGTCGAGGTCTTGTATTTAAACACATGATAAAGTAGAGGTATCAAATCTGTCATTATCCCACTGAAAAACAACAAACGGAACCGAAGAAGGTAAAAAGTTATTTGTTGAGAGTGGGATTTGAACCCACGCCCTTTCGGACCAGAACCTTAATCTGGCGCCTTAGACCAACTCGGCCATCTCAACTGGTTGGTAAGTGCTTAAATATTAATATAAATATCCAATAATATTCAAACAAACGCACACAGCTAATTACATTTCTTATCTTGAGGCTAATATAACATCTTTCGAATATATATCTCCTGTCCCTTTTTGTGCCCATAGCCATTGATCCATATCCATTTTTTTAATTAATTAACCTTAATACTATGACTTATCTTGAAGCTAATATGACATATCTTCTCAAAAATAGAGTTTAAGATTTAAAATTTAGAAATTATGATTAAAGTTGGGGTTTTATTTTTAATGTTGGAATATAAATAAAGGAAAAAATAACAAATATTTTGGTTCATATCTTTCTACCTTTCAAGTCTCACGTGGTAACATACCAAGTACTTAGGCAATGCAACAACAACTATCTAATGCAATAGTTTTTTCTTTTCTTTTCAAATCAAATAAGGTTACTAATAAGACTGAGGTTCTCTTGATTACTCTTTAACTTTATGAGTGAGATTAATTTTTTTAATATTTTTGAAGTTACATACATACATTTACAATTATAAATATAAATACATATGAATAATCAGACTCATAACCCAACAACACCCGCATATAATATGTTTTAAATATAAATAAAATATTGAATAAGAACTCACACATAATATTTACGCATATTAGAACTTGAATATGAGACATCAAGGTTCCTTAGTAGCATTGTTTTTTTTTTTTTGTAATCTAATAGATATGCCACTAAAAAACCTAACACCAAACTATCCCACAGCGAGCTTTCAGATATGTATATGTTGTATGTACTATATAATTATTATATTGTGTACTGATATTGGAAATATTTTAAATCTATTAGTGAGATTAAAAAAATCTTCATATATTAAGTTTTTTTTTTGTCGAAGTATTTTTTAGCGATGAATTTTATATCGTTGACTGATTTTTAATATTTACGTTGATCGTATATAAATAAGGCTCTTCTTCTTTGATGAAAAATCATTTGTTCGTTTTTAGTTTTGTTGTTTTTCCTTTGTTTTGCTTTACCAGAGCCGCTCTACATTTGTTTTTCTGGTTTTTTTATCTGTGTGTATGACAATATTTTATCTGTATTTTTGCAGGTTTGTCTATCTTTGTGATAGTACTAGTTGCTACTATGACAATTTAGCGTTCAGATAACAAGAATTATCAAACATTTCTAGTCACAAAACGATCGACTGTCTGATATTTTTCTGATTCTTTTATGGTAGTTTGTCGATGTGCCAAGAACTAGCGGTAAAAAAATACTTGATTCATAGAATTTTCTGGTCAAAGTACACCATTGCTGGATTTTCAGAAGATTGTGCAAGTTTTACTGCAAAGTGATTGGTTTTGATTCTCATGTCTTTCACACCCTTTAAAGTTTACTGTAAAGTTTACTGTATTTATTTTTCACATTAGATTTTTATTGGATGTGGTGTGATATTTTTGTAAACCTTTTCACTTTGAATTCAATTATTATGATTTTCTTGTTTAAAAAAATCTTCATATATTATTTTTCTATTAATTAAAATTTAATTAGAGTATGTGGTAGCTTCTTAAAAGAATTAAAAAATTTATTGTCAGTATATCAAATAATCATATGTATATAATATTTTTAAATAAAAATAAAACTAAATTTTCTTCTTGCCTCTATTATTTTGGGTTGAATTGGTGAACATTTGGATTTTCTCAACAATTCCACATGACATATTAAACATTTTTAGGTTCATGCTTTTATATGTAAACAAAAAATAGATTAGTGCATGCGCATAATTTTATGTTAGGGGGAATTTATAAAATTTTAAGGGGAGAAAATAGACTTTCAATAAGAAATACATATAATTTTTTTAAAAAAAATTTAAATCATATACAACTTTCAAACTTTTAGGGACGCACTTCCCCTACCCTCGCTCCATCCCTGATCATAGAGATAAAGTCTGAAAGTCTCGAATTCAAATATTTACTTCAATAATTGCTTCTCCCATTTCTAAATTCTGACATTTGTCATAATTAAAGGAGATTGAATTGTAAAAAATTCTAACCAATCATCTTCTGTTCAAACCTCTAAAACTAGGGTTTTCAAAAACATCACCATTGATCGAGTCATTTTCTTGAATTAGGTTTAGGAAAGGCTAATAGAAATAAAGAATTCCCCAAAAACTTTCTAAATAGCTATCTATGCGTTTTTTGAACATGTAAGAGAGTCAATTGAACTAATGAGGTTTAATGAAGAATGAAGAAAAAGCAAATTTAATATTGTCAGTCGGTACAGTGAAATAAAGCATTAAATCTATTATGTAAGATTAAAAGTTTGAATCTCATTATAAATAGAACGAATTAAATCGAAAGATTTGTCGCTATAATAATAAGCATTTATAATATTCGATTAATAATTGATCAGATACCGATAATTATACCAAAAAATTACATTATAAACCCTTTTTGTCCATTGGTGGGTTAGGTTAAGCTTTCTCATTATTATCAATGGATTTGGACAGGCAAACTATTTAAGGATGTTGGGTCAAATTAGGATTCCTGAAACCACTTCGATAATATCATATATGTTTCCTTTGTGTGCTTTGACCGATAAACCATCATTTTTCTTCATATTTACAATACTACCAAAGGGCAAATTTGAGCGGGTGCATATTGTGACATATTGACGCTATTTAATAATAAGTATAAAATAATTTAAATTATGAATTTAAATAACACTATTATTCGTGGCGTGCCGATTGAGTTTAGTTCGGTTGACAAATCGTTTCACGTTTGTATAATATATATGAAAACATGAAATCTAACATACTTAAGTGATCAATTTTTTTATTTATAGGTAAAAATGTCTAAATAGTATACACATTTTATCAAACTGCATGTTTAAAAAACGGTTAGGTTTCTTTCCCTACCTAAGTTATCGTTTAATATTTTAGTACCGCCTTCTTTTTTCCTTTGATTTTTATTAGTCATCGACGGCACTAATTTTAATGTTGATTGTCGACCGCCAATGTTTTTTTTTTTCATACTATATCATTTCTTTTTTTTATTGAGTTTTTTTTAATTTTAAATAAGAATCTATGTCCTTGTGACATACCTTTCTATGCTTTTGTGGCATGCTTTATCTATGCTCTTGTAGCACGATCCTTATGACTTTTGGTGCGTTTTTCACATACCTTTGCGATCATTTTGGTTTTCGCATAAAGACCCTCACGACATTTGTTTTTTGATTGGTTTATCGATGGTCACATATAGTTAGATCCCTCGTTTAGTAAAATGTTGTTTGTCGATATAATCAGAACTGTGTAGTGAAGCAGCCTGCCAGATGGTTCGGTTCGCACACCACTCCTTTATCACTTCGTAAAACGTCTCGTTCGACAGAGACACTGAGTTTTTTAATGAAGGTTATTGAATTTTTTTATGTTGGACGTCACTCGAAATACTTTGTTTTTCTTCGTATCTTTGTGTTTAATATTGTTGTTTTATGTATGGGTTTTTTGGTGACTATTGTCCTTATTTTTCTTTCTATACTTGGGTGCGTTGTAATTCTAATTTATTCTCTTATTTTTATTAATGAAATTCAATTGTCACCGTTAAAAGAAAACAGTTGGTAGGCATTTATACGTTGGTGGGAGAAATTATATATATGTCTGGCTCGCCACGCCATTCATGGTCTCAAACAATAAAAAGTACCAATTTCATTAAATTTTCTCATATCATCTTTTTATCAAGTGAATCTACAATTGGTAAAAAGTGTTTTTTAATTTAATTTACAATATATCAGAGTGAAGATTTACTCAGTAAAAAAATGACATAAAAAATAATGAAATTGATGCTTTTTATTAGTTGAGACCATGAATAATGTGTCGAGATAGACCTATGATATAATTTCTCCATTGGTGTGTCGTCCCAACCAAACAGAATCTTTATTACCGAAGAATTGCCCAGAATCCCAGTTGTATTAGATGCAATGGTGCGGTCGAATCAACTATTCATATCACACGTGACTGTTACTTAGCAACTAATCTATGGAGTATGCTACAGGTTCAGTGGCCTAGTGCAGTTAATCTTTTAAATTTTAAGGAATGGCTTGCGTGGCTCTTTGATCATTATCAGCACAAGAAATGGAGAACTATAGTCATTGCAGTTTGGGCTTTATGGACATCCAGAAACAAGTTATTACATGAAGGTAGAAATCAATCAGTTGAGGATATTTTTACCTTTGTTGTGAGCTATTGCAGGGAGCTGGATGCTTTACCACCAGCTAGTTACGGCCCGGTTGTATCCGCCACCAGTTCATGGACGCCACCGTCCGCTCCTCTCGTTAAAATCAATTTTGATGCGAGTTTCAAGGCAAATGAACATAAGTCAAGTTCGGGTGTAATTGTGCGAAATGAAAATGGACAAGTTTTGGGTTCGTGTTACCGTATCCATTTTCATGTGGCGTCGTCGTTTGCGGCGGAGGCTCAGGCAGCAGTAGTAGGCCTCTGTTTCGCATCAGATCTGGGCTTCACAAGAGTAATTCTCGAGGGAGACGCCCGTTCCGTCATCACCAAGCTCCAGTCAACCGACAGAGACAGATCGGAGATAGGTTCCTACATACACGACGGTAGAGTGTTAGCTATGACTTTCGAAAGCTGCATGTTCCGATTCACCCACAGATCTTCTAATAGAGCAGCTCATAGTATGGCGAAGGTGGGCTTACCGTCGTCGGTGGACCGTTTCTGGGTTGAGGAGGCTCCACCACCGGTTCAGGCGGTTATCGATGATGACGCTAACGGAATTGCTCCGCCATGAGGAGGATGGCTTCTCTTTAGATTGGGGTTTCACCATGAATTCTTTCCCCGTTTTTTCAGACCTCTCCAGCTTCATTTTTCTTCTTCTCTTAGAGTCGATCGGAGGGGGTATACCGGTCTGTTGTTCCTTTTTTGCTTTCTAGACTCTTCGAACGGTCTTTTGTGTCGTTTCGGTTTTTGGGCTCTGCTTTGGGCCGCTTGTCGTTTCATTTTACTATAATAATACAGCCGATTTTTTCTTCAAAAAAAATTTCTCCATTGGTGGGTCAAATAAAGTGTCATTTTAGTAAATAATGATTTAGTCAATGCCATTGTCCGAATTCTTTTTTATCAGTTGCCTTAATAAGTTGTACACCATTCTCTCCATGGACTTGAACAAACTGCAACATAAAACAAGGAACAAATGGCTAATCCCTCCGGGTTTCTCCTGCCCATTTCCTTACTCCTCCTCACCAGTACCACAACTCTTCTCACCACCGTGCCCGCTTCTTCTGCAAGCGACGTGCACCGCTTGAACTGGGTGCCGCCGCCACCGATAACGAACGAGTCCGGCAGCTGCCGGGGCTCAACGGCCGAGTGCATGGCTAACAACGTGGATGATGAGTTTGAGTTCAACAGGCGCGTATTGCAAACCGCGAGCACCAAGTACATAGGCTACGGAGCTCTTCAGAGGGACACCGTGCCGTGCTCTAAAAGGGGCGCCTCGTATTATAACTGCCGCCCCGGAGCGGAAGCTAACCCTTACAACCGAGGCTGCACCACCATTACTCGCTGCCGTAGTTAAGGCTGTTGGCCGCCGTCGTAATTTTAGTTAGAATATGAAGCTTCCCCCTTCTGGTGTGATGAATAATATATATATATATAAACATATACATATGTATGCAGTATGTGTATGTGTATGTATATATTATAAATAAGTTGTTGAAGAAATTCCCAGATATGTCATCGTTTCTATGTTGTTTAATTTGCCGGTTTTCATTTTCTTACCTTCTTCCAAGTTTCGTATATCAAAATATGGGTCGGACACGAGAATACATAAAAATAAACTCAAAGAAACTGATCGAAACATAAAATCAAATACTTTTAAATTTAAAATTAATTTTTAATTGAATTTAATTTGATTGGCATGTCACTAGTAATATATTAGAGGATCTAATATCAAATATACTTGAGCGTTTAGTTTTTTTCTAATTTATGGTTGGAGAAGAGTCTATGTGGTATAAACATATAAATTGTATGTTTAAAATTTCGACTAATGAGTCAGATACCGGTAATTAAACAAAAAAATTTAAAATTAACTTTTAAAATGCTCATATAAAGTAATGAGCTATGTTACACTTTGGATGAAAAATTCAAATTTAAATATTAAAAACGACATTAATATAAAAATCAACCAAAAATTTTGAATATAGACCAATGGTTTTAGATGGAGTTTTATAAGTTACCTCGTGGCACCGGGAAACAAAATACTCAGTTAACTACATGAGTTAATTCTACTTCATTCTTAAACTATGACATTTATTTTAGGGTAATTGTTCTATACACAAGCGCTTGTGGAAACTTTTTTACACAAGCGCCTTAGTTTTAAGGGTTAATGACTTCGTTTAGGGTTTAAATTTTAGGGGTATAAGTGTAGTAGTTTTGAATTTAGGGATTGTTGATAGAATTTTGAGTTTAGGGTTAAAATTTAGGGTTTATAGGTTAAAACCTAAACCCCCACCCATATTACCCTAAAACTAAACCTTAACCCTAAACCCTAAATTCTAACCCTAATTCCTAAATTCTAAACATGAACCCTAAATTCTAAACCTTTACACTAAAACCCCTAAACTCTAAACCATAAACACTAACCCTAAACCCTATAATTGAGGCGCTTGTGGAAATAAAAACTTTCCACCGCCAGTGTATAGGATATTAATCCTTTATTTTAATCCAATCTCAAATTTTTAAATATTTTAATTTTATCTTCAAATTATGACTCTCTTTTTAAATTAACCCACAAACTTTTGAAAGTTTCAATTTCATCCTGAACTATGACTCTTATTTTAAAATAGTCCTTAAACTTTTAAAAGATTTAATTTCATCTCTAAATTATCAATAGATGCTAATTGCGTCTCATGTTAATAAAAACGTTATAGAAGTTAATTGTCACATAAACAATGATGTTTATTATGTGACATAAACAATAATTTCATGATGAAATTATAACATTTAATAGTTTTAGACGATTTAGAATGAGAATCATAATTTGGAATAAAATTCGAACATTCAAAAGTTTAAAACTAATTTAAAATATAAGTCATAATTTGAGAATGAAATTAAAACATTCAAAAGTTTATGAATCAATGTAAAATAAGTCGCAGTTTAGAGACATATAGTGCAATTAACGTTAATTACATTTAACTAAAAATATTTTTCTTATTAAATAATTTTTAAAAAAGTCCAAATTACAAAGCTCACAGTATGTAAATATCAACTTTTAAATCAGAGTTGAACCCACAATCTCTTAATTACGACAGTAACTATTCCAGCCGAAAGCCTATTTACCCACCCGGCCCATGGAAGTCAAAATAAGCTATCTTACTACTAGAGTATCAGATATAGGTATGTGATTAATACAATCACACAGAGTATGTTCAAATTTTCATGTATATAGAAGATCATTGGACGATAATACGTTCGTATTCGAACGAGCATCGAACCTAGGTGTCGGACATTGATACGTAAACGAAAATGAATTGTAAAGATGAGTCCATTGATGAACAGAACAAGATTCGAGTAAAGATGCTCGCTTACTGCAGTTCGCCAACTTCTACCTATACTTGTGAACTACCCTGGTATACGGTATTGGTATATATCGACACTTATCCGACACCCATATCCAGCCATTAAAACAATAGAAAGTGAGAAACTGCAGAGCACATTATCATCTTATTCCTCATTCTTAACCTCATTTTCCTTCATAGGGATCCAAACAGTCCAAACCAAAGAAACAAGACATAAGGAACGAGACGTATGATCATCGTTGAATGCCTTGTTCGGCTAAATGTTTCTAAAATCAGAGCATCTCCTGCAATCTGTTTTCACTTAACTTGCCCTAGTAATAAGAAATTATACCAGCTATCGAATTACAAATGCAGCAACATATTCGAGTGACAATGCATCACCATGTTAAAATATTGACAGAATCAAGTCTGCTGATATGCTACGAATACGAACAGCTGCTTACAAAAGTATGTGCCAAGTTTTCCTTCGGAAAGCATTGATTAACGAACTTGTAACTTAAAGACAGATAAGGAACAAAAGAATACTATTTCTCCAGATCCTTTTTTTTTTTCTCTGAACACAATCAGGTCATGGAAAATTCCGATACAAGGAGACCAAGCTCCGCACACAAGACCAACAACAACTATTTCTCCAGACCTAAAACATAAAATTCCCATTGCATACACAACATTTCAACATTGTAACCTATCATTTAGCAGCATAAGATCTCATATGAAGCCTATATCATCAAGAAGAGGATACCTTAACGGCTTTAAAAGCCGGATGAAGCAGTCCAAGCTCATCTTTCACCTCGAGCGGATTACCGGTCTCGTTTCGAACTCTCTTAACCCTTCTACTACCCAAAGATTTGTGAGTAAATCCATACATCTGAAGAATCTGATTATCCCCGAAGTTGAATGCTCTATCCATCTGTTTCAAGCACCTCTCGACGGAGTAATCCCCGAACTTCCCACAGGGTTTACACCCCACAAAGTGAGTCACCAATGGCCAACGATGATCACCTAAACCCGGATGATAATTCTCAATCATTTCCTCATATCTATCGACCAAGATCCCCCAATAACCGTGCAAATAATAAGCACTCTCTAAGTAAACCTTATCACCCCACTTCTCCCTTTGAGTAGCCAACAAATACACCATTGCAGACTGATCATCAGCTTCAAAAACCGGGCGATTCTTAAGTTCTCGGGTCAAAACCTTCCCTGCTTCTTCCCTAACCTTGCCTTTCGGACCCATCGGAGCCCAAGCATCGAGAATATCAAGTGCCCATTGTCCATTCCTCAACAAAAAACTTCCAGTATTTAGACCAATCCAATTCTTTTGATCATAAACCATCTCATTCCAGCCGTGCATAACAAAGTTGGAGTCTTTATACCGCTCCCAAGGAACCTCAAATGCCATATCAGTAAACATGGCGTCACTGTCCATCCACCACAAGAATTCCACCTCCGGATGCGAGAGCAAAAGCTTTCGAATCAATGGTAGTTTCGCCCAAAACCCTGCCATTTCCGCATCCAGAAGCGCCATGTTGTAAAATATCTCGATCCCGTGTAATCTACAGTAATCGATCTTGTTCTTGATCGATTTCAACAAATAATGATCACCGACAGGGTTCTCACAAGGTTTGGGAGACGACCCAGTGACTAAGAGAACCCTCGGCTTGTTTGGACCAATGAAATTTAGGTAATTAGGGTTTTCTTTCAGCCATCTAGATCGTTGCTCGTCCCAATCGGAGATTTTGGGCCCGAGCGAATAGGGGGCGTTAGGATCGCGTTTCGAGTCGCCGGACTCCTCGTCGAGTAAAATCTTATGAATGTCGAACTCGTTGTAGTTGTTGGTGCCGGTGTTCGTGTCGGCGCCGGCGTTTTCGTTCGACGACGTCGTTTGGACTTCTTCAAGGACGCGAAGCGGCTCGGCGCGTTTCCGGTGATAGAGCTGGTCGCGGATATCGGCGAAGTCTTGTCCCGGAGTCCCGAATTTCCCGGCTCCGATGGTGCCACGTAGGACGACGACGGTGAGAACGAGACAGAAGATCGTGACCTTGCAGTGACGTAAAGCTCTCCGGATCTTTCTAGACCTTTGAGCTCCCAAACAATTGTCTATCATCTTCCGGTTCCTTGACCCGACCCGGTCCTCGCTTCAGTATCTAACAATGGACGAACTGGAGAACAGAGAATAAGTGAGAACCCTGGGAATCGGAATTTTGAAGATTTTTTAGAGATTTTCAGAAAGAAAAAAAATGGGATAAAAATGGCGTTTTGAATTATTTTTCCGACAAGAAAATTTTAAGACAGGTGGCGGGACCCGACGCGGCGCGATGTGTCGGGAAGGGTTTCTTTTGTTATTTAAAAGAAAATTACAGCCCTCATATTTTTCCATTTCGTTAAACATTCCTGTTTTAAAACTGTATTACGAGTAGGTTTACAGATAAGTTTTTTTTTTGATAAAGGTGGGAAAGGGATTATCATAGGCCTCATTAAAAATCATCCTAACCTAAATGAGGGAAAAGAGTAACTATAGATAACCCATTATAAATAACACTTGATAGAAATCAAGAAACTACTAGCAATCCTCCCGCAGGAGTTCGATCACCTCCATTGGGGCATGCCTAAAAATACAAGTCTCTAATAAGTATGTCGAAGCCAACTTTACAAGAGCATCCGCAACCCGATTACCATCCCTAGACACATGTCTAAAAACCACATCCCCATGTATCGACACAAGGTTTCGGATAGAATCAATCAACGATGATGAAATTAGACGAGAGGATATGTCCGATAGAACCTGAACCACATCAAGATTATCCGTTTCCACCACGACTTTCACTCCATCCACGCCCATAGCACATTTGAGTCCTTCAAACACCGCCCAAAGTTCCGCCTCAATACTCGAACATATACCAATAAACTTGGTAAAACCGGTTATCCAATTTCCTGTAAAATCACGACCCCCCCCCCCCCCCGCAGGAGGCCTTTCCCGTCAAAAGACAATGTCCACCGTCCACGTTAACCTTAACGCATCCCCTATGCGGTGGCACCCACTTCCGAATGTGATCAACATGCTGCTGCAGTGCGCAACAGCCATGCTGTCTATCAGCAGAAAATCGTCCCTGGTGTGCACGCAGTTGCCTTCCTCCTAGCGCCATATTACTCGCATTGTGCTGCTGCGACCCAACCATCGGCACACACTGCACCTTATGCGTCTCGGGCAGTAAGCACAAACCCCGACGTCCACCATCTACCAAACGCCTAGCCCGTGTCAACACCCCATCGCCATGTACATTCCATTCCCCAAACACCCGTTCGTTCCGCACCCGCCAAAGCGTCCAAATAATCTCACCAAACAACGTCCCCCAATCTTGAGTATCCGGAATACAACCCCTACACTGCTGTAAATTCCTCCATAGCCAATCATGTAAAGGCATCGACAAAAATTCCGGGAGGTTATGATTATCAACAACCGCTGACCAAGTGGACAGCGCCATCGGACAAAACCGGAGAATATGATCAATGTCTTCACAAATCGCTCCACATAATGCACACGCTGCAAAATCTGATAGGTGACGTCGGACTCTCTCCACATTACACAAAATTCATCCCTTCCCAAGTAACCAAAGGAACGTTCGCACTCTCGGGGGGCCCTTATACGCGTGAATGATCTTCCAAAACTTGCCCGTAACCCCTTCCCTAACAGGTTGCCGCGCATCAAACGCGGATCTAACGGTGAAACAACGTTTGCGACTCCACTTCCACCCCGGCCAATCGGGGCCATTCGAGGCCATCGGCGGCTTAATCGACGCGATACATTCGATTGCGTGCCATGGTAGCGCCTCGTGGAATTCCTCCCACTTCCAATCCCCCCTCTCATCGACCATCTCCCGCACGGTTATAGGGTCAAACGGAAAAGCTTCCTGCGCACAACACCGCACAAGCGGTCCAACCTCCGCAAGCCAACAATCCCTCCAAAAATATACCGTCTCCCCATTGCCCACATTCCAAACAATACCAGCCCGAACATCCTCCCATACTGCACTAATTCCTTTCCATGAAACCGAACTATTCCTCCTAGCAATCGTATCCGGAATACGGTCAAAGCACTTGTACTTAGCACGCAAGAAGCGAACCCATAACTGATCCCTCTTCGCCACCAAATTATATGCAACTTTCATTAAAAAAGCATCATTTTGCTGATGCAAAAATTTAAACCCAAGACCACCATGCTCAACAGGGGATGCAACCTCTTCCCATCTCACAAGGTGAACTCCCTTTCACATACCCGACTTTCCCCATATAAAGGAACGAATAATGCTTTCAATTGTATCACAAATGTGCTGAGAAATTTTTGTCGTCTGCATACAATAATACGGAATAGCGGAGAGCACTGCTTTAGCCAGAACAATTCTCCCTGCAAAAGACAAATATCGTGCCTTCCAACCCTCTAAGCGATCTCTAACCTTCTGAACAAGAAAAGCATATGTATCTTTCGTCACCCGCCTATGTAACATAGGCACCCCCAGATATTTCCCAAGGTTCTGGACCTCCAAAAAACCACAGACTGAACATATAGACTGACGGATATGAATAAGAACATTCTTCGAGAAAAACACATTAGTTTTGGATATACTAACCTTCATACCCGATGCACTACAGAACTCATCCAGAACCGAATGAACTACCCCAATCTGCTCTAGCGAAGTCTCCGCAAATAACACCATGTCATCTTCAAACATAAGATGCGAAATCACAGGACAGTTTCTAGAAACCCGAAAACCCTTCCAGGCTCCCTGCACGACATTCTTCTCAATAAGTTGCCCAAGTCTCTCCATACACAACACAAAGAGATACGGGGACAGTGGGTCACCCTGACGTATCCCCCTAGAAGGGCGAAAGCTCGGAGTCCGCGCCCCATTCCAAAGGATGCTAGTGGACACAGACGATACGCAACGCATAATTAACTCCCGCAAATTACGTGGTAAACCAATATCACACAGCGTATCCGCAATGAAATCCCACTCCAAACGGTCATAGGCCTTCTCTAAGTCGATTTTCATCGCCATCCACCCTTTAGCACTCGTCTTCCTACGCATAGAGTGAATAACTTCCTGTGCCACAATTATGTTATCTGATATAAGCCGGCCCGGGACAAAGCTAGTCTGATTATCCCTCACCCAGTCTGATATAAAAGGTTTAATCCTGTTGACCACAACCTTAGTAACAATTTTATACAACACCTGGCACAGACTGATTGGCCTAAAGTGATGCATCCCCTCCGGCGAATTTACTTTAGGAATCAGAACTAAAAGAGTCTCATTCAACTTATCCGGGAAGGCAGCCCCACCAAAAATATCTTTCACAAACTGACAGATACCCGGTCCCACTAAATCCCAATTACGTTGATAGAAAAGCGCGTGAAGCCCATCGCTACCTGGGGCCTTAAGCGCACTCATCTGAAAAACAGCCATGTGCACCTCATCTATGGAAACCGAACTATCCAGATAATTTAAAGTAGCAGAATCCAAAGTCGGAAATTTACCTCTAACCGAGAAAGTTGAGGTATCAACGCCTCCACTTGTAAACAACTTACTGAAAAAATCCACTGCATGATTCTGAAGGTCCTCTTGAGACTCCACCCAACAACCCTTCTCATCACGCAGACGGGTAATCAAGTTCCTTCTCCGCCGGCTAACCGTAGAGGCGTGGAAAAATTTTGTGTTCCGATCACCTTGTAAAGCCCACTAACACCGAGATTTCTGAAACCATAAGCTCTCTTCCTGTTCCAAAACCGTTTCCAGCTCTTCCCGCAACGAACGTTCAAGATCCACTAAGTGTTGCGAGTATGTATGGCGTAGGGCTTTATCAATCCCTCTCAACCGTGCTAACAATCTCCTTTTACGAGTACCGATATGCCCAAAAACAGAAACATTCCATTCTTTCACCGCCACCTGAAATCGTTGAATGTTCTCAATCACCGAGTCCGCCGGATACCAAGTATTGCCAAGAAGCTCGGCAAAATTCGGATGATCCTGCCACGCAGCCAGAAAGCGAAAAGGCTGATCGTCATCCGCTCTGGGACAAGCCTCATTCCGAAGAAGCAGAGGACAGTGATCGGATCCCAACCTGTCCAAATGGAGAACCAAGCTATACGGAAATAACTGCTGCCAAGTATCATTTATCAGACAACGATCAAGGCGCTTATAAAGTCTTCCACGTCTCCATGTAAAGTCATCCCCCATATACTCCACTTCTAGCAAACCTGATGTATAAATGAACTCATGAAACAACGTACTAATACCCGAGATCCCTAAACTACCAAAGCTTTCCTCCCTACGAACAATGCTATTGAAATCTCCGCCTAAAACCCATGCCTGTCTCGCCTCAGGCTGTAACCGAAGCAACTGACCCCAAAGCAATTTACGCATAGAAATATGTGGCGAAGCATACACCGCAGTAAACAAAATCCATTGATTAACAGACTCATCAAAGAACCTACCATGAACAAATTGGTTCGAGGCAATCAAAATTTCAACATTAACATCCTCCCGCCAAAGGACCCAAATTCCACCGCTGAAACCATGACACTCAACCTGATACGATTTGTCAAACCCAAACTTATGTATCACTTTATCTGCCTGAAAGCCACTGATCCTCGGTTCAACAAGGCATACAATCCTCGGATCATGTTTCTGAACAAAATTCCTAAAATGTCGGCGAAATTCTGGACTCGCCGCGCCCTGACAATTCCAAAACATAATATTAATCATTAAAAAATAATTATATACGACCACCCAACGAACCTTAGAAAGACGGAGGAGAATTCTCCTTGTCACTGATTCCTCCCATAACAGCATCATCCGCACCAGACGGCACTATGTCCAAAACCGTCTTAGGCTGCCGTACCTCGTCTCCGTCAGATGCAGCAGCTTCCGTCGACGCCTGCACAGATTTGTAGTGGAGGACTTGCAGCTCTCCGGTTAAGTTCTGAACTCATTCCGCAAGCACTGGTTTCGCCGACGGACACATACTTTGGCCCCGCTTTGACTGCTTCGAAGCTTTTTTTAGCGTCGCTTTCACCGGCAATAAAATCTTCCCACGACCCACCTCTTTCTTTTCACTACCATGAGAATTTCTGGCCTGCTCTCCTTCAGATATTACCACAGCTCTATGAGTCCCCTGCGCCACTCGAGGTGTATACGTTTCCACATGTATGAGCACCTGCGAATTCATCACAACAACCTGAACGCCATTCTCACTTGTGTGCTCTTTGTTTGAAACTTCACTCAACGGGCTCCGCGCCACCCCTCGCGGTTTCGTCTTAGGTAACTCACCTTTGCTCGACTCTGATCTATCTTTCCCCAAAGCAATAGCGATATCCTTTCCATGTGGCCTAGTCCTAGCACCATCCTCCGCGGCTACCTCTTCCCTATGGCCCGTCGTTTTGGACGTTTCTCCCATTCCCTGTACGCCACCAATATCACCATCCAAGGCCACAAACCGTGATCCACCTGTATTACGTTCCCCGTCACTAGATGGCTTTCCCATACTTCTCCTAGGCCTCCTCTTTTTATTATCCACAACCATCCAAGGACCATATAAGTTATCTGATCCATCGGCCCCCTCGACTCCTTCACTAGGCTTATCCGCCTCCACCGTCGTCCCAGCGTCCACATCCTCACCCTTCCGTTGACCACAAACAGCAGTTGAGTGCCCATAAATACCACAATTGAAACATATTTGGCTCAGCCCCTCGTACTCCAGTTTCTGCGTGAAACCATAAATCCCTATACACGGTAACAACGGTTTGTTCAAATCAACAAGCACCGCAAGCCTAGCGAACTTACCCCGCTCCCCAGCTATCGTATTGTAATCAATCCGAACCACAGAGCCAATAATGCTACCAATTGACTTAAATAGGGCTTTAGTATAATATCGGTAAGGTAACCCCGGAAGGCGAATCCATACCATAACTTGTGACGGGTGATTCTGAGACGTCGAAAAAGAGCGCGACCATGGCTGAACAGTTAGATAACTTCCATACAATGTCCACGGTCCCGCTGATAAAACCCTAGTATAGTCCGCACTTGATTCAAAATTCACCAAAAAATAGTTATTATCAAGATCAACAACATGATAATCACCGGTTGGCACCCACAATCCAGGTATTCGAGACAACAAAGTTTTATATCCGATGGTTCTTCCCAATAAGCGTACTATAACGGCAAGTTTCATGCTTTCATCGATCGATGCATGTACCCTCTCCGAGAACTTTATGCGTGGAAATGATCCACTTCGATCAATAGAAAAGTCCGATTCTAAAACCTGAATTCCATCAGTAGCAATACCAGCCTTATGTCGACCGCCAGTAGTACTCTCCTTCGCCACCATAGCCGCATATGTCCCCTTGCTCGGCCCCGGATAAGCCACTGTCGGAGCGCCTTCTCCTCCTCCCAATGCAACCGCATCTGCTACCGCCAGAGCGTCTACCCCTCCGTCCGTTGTCACTGTCCCTGCTATCCCCGAGTTACTCCCGTCGCACCCAGGGTGCGCTGTCCCAGAAACCCCAATCTCCATCGGCGTCGCCTGCACCTCCCCTCCTTCTCGCTGCAGTTGCTGTTCACTAGACCCTTGACTAGGCGGCGGTAACGGTACCGGCAACTCTCCTCCGGGCGGCTGGCCGCCAGCAACGTTGAAACTCTCAGAACTAGGGTTAGCCACCCCAGTACGATTATGCTCCGCAAAAATAGGATCCATTTTGAAGCTTTTACTTTCTTTATGGTTTTCAGATAAGTTGTTTGTATTTTAAAAAGGTTTAAATGGAAAATAAGTGCTTAAATTATAATTTTTTGAATTTTGAATATTTAAAATATATTTTTTTAAATAGGTGTTTAAAGTTTATACCGTAATAATTTTAAGTGCTCGATAGTTAATTATCGTCAATAAAATTTGTTAACCAATCAATGTCTGCCTGATACGGGTATGTTCATTCTAATTTTTTTCAAAATTAAAAATTTAAAACATTTTTACATAAAAATTTTAGTTTTTTTAAAAAAATCCTGAAATTCTATATTTTTTTACAAAACTGTCCCTAAATCTCTAAAAATTCTCAAACTTAAACTTTTAAATCACCGCCGCTTCTACCGCCCTTGAGCACACCCTCTTCGGTCGTCAGACCTAGTCAATCATTTCTCCTAACACAGCGTCACCAAAAACGACGAACGACGTACCGGACGGACATCGATTTCGTGTTCGACGCTCGGTTAGCATGTCGTTCGTTGTTTTCAGCGACGTCGTGTTGAGAGAAATGATCGTCTAAGTCCAACGACTGAAGGGGCGTGTGGATGGTGATCATCGGTGAAAACGGCGGTAATTTAAGGGTTCGGGTTTAAAAATGTTTAGGGATTTATAGATTATTTTGTAAAAAAATTGAGAATTTCAGGATTTTCTAATAATTTTAAAAATGATTTTTTTCTTATTTTTTAAATTCTAATAAACATGCCACGTGTCAAACAATGATTGGCTAACAAATTTTTTTAACGGTAGTTAACTACCAAACACCTAAAATTGTAACGATGTAAATTTTAAGCGCTTATTTTTAGCAAAAATACTTTAAGCCCCTAAGTTCAAAAGTTGTATAGTTTAGGCACTTATTTTTTATATAAGCATTTTAAAATTTTATTTTAAATTATTTTATTTATTGATTAATAACAATTAGATCACTTTTGTTAGGTGTAATTTACATAAATTTTTGAACTTTTAAAGAAAAAAAATAATTATGTTTCTGATTTTTTTACCTAATTAAGTCTTAAATTAATATGGTAAATTATGTAAATCATCACTAAACTTTATTAATAAACCTATTTTGATCATTAAAATTTCAAAGCGTTCAATTTACTCACTGAAGTTTAGACATTGAATGTTTTTGGTGATTAGACATTGAAAATTTTTATTCACTCAATTGTTCATCGTCGTCACTCTTCTATACCAAATTTACCAGTCGCTTTGTCTCGCCCCTTAAATTTGAATATGACCTTCATTTCACTAGAAAGTGTCTCAAATTGTAACAACCCAATTTCCAAGTTCGTAATTCGTGTCTTGGATTAGAGTTGTGAAAATATTAAAATAAGTCTAAATTGTAAGAGAGTCAAAGTTGGATGCTTGTTTTAATAGAAATTGTGACAATCCATTTTTTTAATTCAAGAATAAATAATATTCGAATCAATATTTCTATTGATAAAATTTTTATATTAATAATATATATAATTATTAAATTATATATATGTGCCGGCGTATGGGGTAGCCACCCACCCCCATCACACCCATCTTTCTTTCATTATTGTTTTTATTATTATTTAATTAAAGGCTTTATAAAGCCTTGCTTGGTGGGGTTAAACGGCAGTAAAGGGGGGAAAATCAAAGAAAGGGGGGGACAAGGGAAGATAGAAAATGGGGTTTTAAGTTTGGGGTAGCTACGATGAAAGCTTCAATCGGGGTCTTAAACTTGGTTCGATCGAGATGATTTTTGGACAGCAATTAAGTGACATGGAGTTCTAGATAATGGTCGGTCGGAATTTGCATCAGAGGTACGCTTGTTTATGTATTAGTTTCGTAAAATATGGACGTGGGACTTTGAGCTTCACCCCATGTGCCCCTACTTCTATTATATTTGGATAAATGACACGTCTACTGCTTATAGGGGTGAAATTCGGGTGGACCGGAACGGTTTTATATTCTATATTCCGTCCTCAATACTTGCAGTTTCAGTTTCGAGAAATTTTCATTAAATACTTCGAGAATTTTTTGTTCTTATATCCTCCACGCACGGATTCCTACAATTTTCGGGAAATCCCTATGCTCCAAAAAAATTAAACAAAATACTATTTTACTGACCAATTCAGTTTAAAATATAAAGTTTGAATATTTCGATTTGAAGCAATTACAAGATGATAAAGATTGAAAGGGTGTTGTGTTGGGGAAGATTTAGAAGAGAAATTTAGCTTATATCTAAGAACTAAAATAGAAATATGTTGAAAAACTTGAGTGTGGCTAAGTTTGAAAGAAAATTGAAGTGATAATAATAGAATTAAGGTCTTTTTATTAAAACATATATTAAGGATATATAGATAAATAAGTATACATTTTAAAAATCTTGTAAAATACAGAGATTCTTGCGGATATTTGTTAGGATTTCACATTTATTGATACGGTTACGGTTCGGATATAACAATCTCCGTCCTCATCTCCATTTGAGCTTCGGTGTAAAATTTTCCCGCCTTCGTACCCATAGATGAAGATTTTAGTTATTCTTCATCTCATAGATTCGAATCCCTACAATTTTCAGATATTCTTCACTCAATTTTTACCCTAACTGCTTAGGGTTTTTAGATTACTCAATTTATTCTTTAAATATCTTGTTTAATCTAAATTGACCTTTGCTTGAATACTTGTACTTGCTTATATGCTTGGCAAGTCCTTGATACTTTGCGGATGTATGATATGGATGTTAGTCGTGGTACAATAGTGTTGACTTAATATATGTATTTATGCGACTATGTTTCCAGTCGTAGCGCACCGACACCGACTCTTGCGACATTAATCGTAATGTACTAATATCGACACTAAATTTAAGTGTGCGATGCAGGTCTGTTCGAATTAGTCAAAACTCAGAACAAAATCATTGAAAACAAAAAAAAGTAACGATAAAACACAATACTAAACGAGGTCTGAATATAGTTACAAAATAAAATATATTATTTATCATCTTGTTAAACCTGAACTCTTTTTAAAAAAATATATATTTATGACCGGATTCAAAACATAAAAATTAAAATAATATTCTTTGTTAACTGCAATGTCTTCTTATTTCACATTTGTTTCCACTTAATGCTGAGTGGGAATGCATAAAAACAACTCTCATATTGTTGCTTGCAAAGTTTAATATGATATGAGTGGGAATGCACCGAAACAACTCTCATGTTGTTGCCTGCAAGGTTTTATTATTACTATTATTAGTATCATTATTATATTTATGTGATTAAAAGTACAATTACAAATTCCATATATCTTAGGCAAACTATGTATAAGTTCCATTTCAATTTTTAGTCTACATTTTTTAACAGGAAATCAAATTTCATTAAAAATAAGAAAAGCAGAATAAAAAAAAACCTCAAAACACATAATGTTATGTATAAAATTTGTAAAACATTTTTAACAGAAAATAAAATCAATATATATGTGATCAAAAGTACAATTACAAAGTTATATATCTTAGGGGCGGTAACATGGAGTGCAACAAGTGGGTATAAGGAGTTTTAAAAGGACGTAGTGTCAAAATGTTTAAATATAAAAGGTTAATCTATTAAATTATTTTTACACTGGTACTAATTTAATAGAATGTATAAATTTTGAGGACTAAAATTATTATTATATTAAAAATTTTATTAATTGTAACGGTATATTGGCATGTTTATCACAAAAATTAATTAAATAATTAAATTGTTATTTTTAAAAGAAAAATGACTTATTTACTATTAAACATGTAATTAAATGATATGTGGTATACTTTGTCCATAATATAATTAAATAAAAATTATGTTTAAATTACGATGAAGTCAGTTGGGGAGTGGTTCGCTCTTCTAATGGTATTTGGGTGTTGGGTTACTCTAAGTTCATTGACTTATGCTCGACGGTGGAAGCCGATTTTTGAGAAATTATTGAAGGGCTTTGCCATGTTTGGTCGATGGAGTTCGGACGTATCTTGATTGAGTTAGATAATGCGAAGGTGGTACGAATAATTGAGAAGCGGGTGACTTAGGGGAGGTATTCATCGTTGATCCATCACGTCACTCATATGCTTAGTTGGGATTGAGAAGTGTGGTGCTCATACGTGTTTAGGGAAGCTAACTGTGTGGCGGATTGTTTGGCGAAAAATGAATTTGATATGGTTAGAGGTAATCAAGTGTTTATGCAAACGTCGTACTGTGTTCTTCGAGTTTATCGTAAGGATTGTAGGTCATTGACTTGTTGAGTCTCATGGTTTTGTTTGGCTTTTTTTTCGATTTTATATAAGTTTTTAGGTGTACTATTTTTCCTCCATTTAGGTTAAAATTTTTTTTAACGAACCACCTAGTCAACTACCCTTTATTCATAAAAAAAATATCGATAATAATATTTAATTTTTATTGTAAAATTTCAAATTCGAAGAATCTAGTCGAACTGAAAATCATTTTACCCAAATCCGTCTACAGATGGAATCAGATCTGTCCGTCGGGCGCGTGAACAGTTTGACGGTATCAGATTGGTGGGCCCGGGGAGTACTTATTTTGACGGTGAAGCCCTCGTCACGAATCTTCCTTACAAAACAAACCTGCAATTTATTTATTCATTTTATTTGATAAAAAGTCAAATTATTTGATTTCTTCTTCTTCTTATTTCCCATTTATTTATTTCCAAAATCTCCATTGATTCTGATCTCACGAGTTATGCTACAACAATTCAAACCTACGCGCGCACGTTAGCCATGGACCTTATGCACCATTCCTCTGCTTTCCTCCTCCCCTCCATTCCCGCCGACCGCCACCTCCCTCCTCTAACCTACTCCCTTGTCGTTCTTAACCAAAGCCTCCCCAGATTCACTCCTCTGCTTTGGAAGCACGGTACTTATCCCGCACCCTCATCTTTCCTTCTTTTAACCTGTTTCTGTTTTTTAGGATTAATATCTTGCCTGTTTTCTCTTCTTTGTTTAGTGCAGCTCGGCTTCACCTCTGTGCTGATGGCGGCGCCAACCGTCTGTTCGATGAAATGCCTCTGTTCTTCTCCGACGAAAATGCCTCCGATGTTCGACGCAGGTTTTTTTTTTTGTTGTATTTCTTTGCTGCTTTTGTGTTTTGTCTTTTGTGATTCGATTGGAATCCATTGATTTGCCTCTGTCTGCATCATGTGATTTGAATTCTTGTATTAGTTTAAAAGTTTTTGAGTTTCATCGAGATTTGATTCAGACAATCGTTAGGAAAAGCTTGCGGTGCAAAAATTATGGTGAAAGAATTTCAAGTGTTTGGAAAATTGACGTGAGAAAGTTGTTTGAAAAAGTTGAATGTTTAGAACTTTGAGAATAATACTTTATTTTAAAAAAAGTTAAAAATTGAAATGAAAAACAGCTAAATATTCTTGTTTTTTATTTTGTTTGGATTACCAAATCATGATCTTATTAGCAAAAGTTGGCAATTTTTGCTCGTTCAGCTATAAATGCTGTTTTCAACCTAAAAAGGTATGCCAACAGCAAAGCTAAAATGGACCTTATATTTGATGCTAGCTTATTATCGGAAAACGCTTTCGTTGATGTGATAACATGGGTGCTTTGCATCATAGCAGATACAAACCGGATGCAATTAAAGGAGATATGGATTCGGTTCGAAAGGATGTGCTTGACTTTTATAAGAGTATAGTAAGTTTTCGAATTTCCCTTTGTAGATCATGTCGATGGTGTTTTCCTTCCATGCTTAAGGTTGCTCTCACTTATTCTTTGCACGTCTCGTGCTTTTATGAGCATTGGCATCTTTTTCCTCGGGGTTAACGGGTTACATCTCTCTAGTTGTATGGGCATTAGTTTCTTTTTGCCAATCTCATATTTTTCTTATGATAATTACCGTCTTTTTCCTTGCGGTTAACATGTTACATCTCACTAGTTTATATAAGCTTTAGTTTTTTGCCAGTTGAAAACACCAGTGTCTTTTTCCATGTGGTTAACTTGTTACATCTCTCTAGTTTATATTCAGTTGCTCAGACATTTTCACTTGCTTCTTTGGTGCAGGGAACAAAGATTATTGATAAGTCTCATGATCAAGACACTACCGATCTACATAAATGTGTAACATACATTCGGGACTCCTCTCCAGATTTGGATAGGTCTAATGTATGTTAAAATTTAAATGCACTGGATTTTTATCTTTTGGGGGGTGGGGGTAATTTGAATGTTTATGAACATTCATTTTGCTTTTATTTTATGTTTTTTTATCATGAGTACTTCAATATTGGTTTTGGCAGCTGGTATTTGTTATAGTTAGGACATGATCTCATTCTATACTATACATTTTTACCTATACTTGTGTTTGTTTTGGTCGGTAGTTTATCATTTCTTTTTCCGGATTTAATGGCAGCTTTGCATTCTTGTTGCTGGAGCACTTGGTGGACGATTTGACCATGAGATTGGAAACCTAAATGTCCTGTGTTGTTTCTCATCCCTGCGAATAGTCCTTTTATCCAATGATAGTCTTGTCTACCTTCTTCCTAGGACTCACCGTCATGAGATACATATTCAAACTTCTGTTGAGGGCCCACACTGTGGTCTCGTCCCACTCGGGATGCCGTCAAGAAGTAGTACTACCACTGGTCTTCAATGGGATCTGGGTAAGTCTACGATTACATTAACCCTAGTGCTTACTTTCCATCCTCTAGGCCATTGAACTGAAATGGACATAATCGATGCTTTACTCGTATTATTAATTTTGCTTGCCTTATTATGTTGCTTTGCTTTTCATTTCACTCGAGCGTGTCTATGTGGTCAAAGAAACTAATTTAATTCTATATACTTTATTTCATTTCACCTTTTTAGAATCACGCTATCCAAACTAGGAAGGGGAAATTGGCATTTTTTGGAGGGTGATAGATATCGAATCATTTAAAATAGCTTCTTTTCTATTATAGTTTCCGTGCCATTCTCTTCTCTCCAATCTATTCCGGCGCACTTTGACGGCACCGGGAACACATATAATGTGGATAGAAACATTTGGAACCATCGTACTGGTGTGTTAGTGAAAATTGCCTTCTATAATAGTAACTTTAAACCTAAGTCTGCCGTTTTAGTAAGTTCCTATTTTGTGGTATTCACATGTTCAACTCCTTATCATCTAAAAATTCTATTGCTATCATATGAGATCATTCCTTTCTACTGTTTTCATATTTTCCACCCAAGAGCCGGCTTTGACATAACCGTTAACGATTTATTATTGTTATCGTTACAGATAACGCGGAGATGAGATTTGGTGGTTTAGTAAGCACGTCGAATATAGTCAAAGGAGAGAAAGTGACGGTGCAGTCGGATTCTGATCTTCTTTGGACCATTTCCATTAAGAAGTTATAGTCTGAATCAATGATGCTTACTGTTCACTTATTCCATTATTAGTCATTTTATATGGATTCAGGTTTAAATGTTGGATAAGGGTATATTTAATTTTTAGAATCTTTTCTATGTATTTGGAGGATTTGAGGTTGTTATCCGTAATGTAACGGATAATAAGGATATCCAAAATCAATTATAATTACAAGATTTGTATAATGAATATTCAAATTCATAATATTTGAATATGCAAAGGTAAATTGAATGTTTGTAAATATTTAAATTTGTTATACCTAATTGGTTGTGATAAGAGAATTGTCAAGAAAACACCCCGAATGATACAACATTTGGTTTTAATGTATTGGTTCAAACATCAAACTGGATTGGTTAAAATTAAATTTATTTTAGTATATATATTCTTAAAATTTATCTAGAATTATTATCCTTTTTATTGTTAATGGAGGATTTCAAACTTGACTTAATAAAAATCTTTATTTAAAATGATTTGGGTTCGAACACAAATTTATATAAAATATATACCTTATCAAATACTTAAAAAAGTTAACAAATATCATTATACTATTTTTAATTTCTCTATTAAATTGATGTATAATTAAATTTAACATACATCAATTGTTGATTGAGTTTATTTTAATTGACATTTGTCACTAGTATTATATATATATATAAAAGAAAATGTAACATCAAACATACTTAAATGCTTAATTTCCCTTCCATTAAAATTTGACAAAAATAAATATCCCTCTATTGATAGGTGAAAAGTCAGAGCAGTAAAAATATATACATCTTGTCACGTCAGTTGTTAATTAAATTTAGTTTAATTGACATTGTTATTGGTATAATACGAGAATGCGAGAATCAAACATACTTGATTGTTCAATATCCTTCAATTAAAATTTGCAAAAAAAAAAATTCTTCCATTAACGGGTGAAAAGTCAAAGCAGTAAAAAAGCTTGTCCCATTAATTTTTAAAAAATTACATAATATATTTTGAAATTATTTCCAATTTTAATATTTTACAAGTTTATTTATTTAATTCTTATTCAAATAATATAGTATGGTAAAATTTATTCAAACAAGGAAGATGAAATCTAGATAGCTCATTTCTAAATTATCACCGTCAATCAAACTTAGATTCAATCAGTTCATAAAACACAGCACACTTTGATCCCACCAACCAAGATAACTAGAAGGTTTACCGGAATATGACATTTATCTTCACCTAATATCGAATCATGTGCTAGCATCGGCTTCCTTTTTTCCCGAAGCTCCGGCACCTTGTTCCTCAGGCTTAGCATTTCCGTCGACCTTGTTTATGTCTTGCTCTGCCGGCTTCGTCACTTCTTGCTCTACAAATGATGAAACGTTTAGCCAAGATCGAAACCGACAAACCAGATGTTCACCGGCAACATATCAAAAGAAATTCTTACCTTCGCCATCACTGCTGTCTTCGGAGTCATCCACGCCACCCTCCATACCTCCCATTTTACCAAAGCTCTGCAAAACATCATGATTTATTCAGTCGGAAAGGAAATATTCATAAGTTAATGCTAACATTTGAAAAATCTCGACCAAGTACTATATATCCGTACCGAGAAGTCCATTCCTCCCAAGTCAATATCGCCAGGACCTAATTAAAAGAATTAGCAATCAATAAATTGTCAGCTTAAATCATACAAGCATGCATAATCTGAGTATGTTAAATTTCTTAATGCTTTTGGAGGATTCTTTGATGATCATATCCTCGTACCATATATGGATATGCATAAGAGTATAAGACACGAGTATCGGATATGAGTAGTCTTTGAAAAATGAAGAAACGGAATAATATAGGAGAAGCATCAGTAACAAAAGACTCACCGTTGTCTTCATCTTCATCAACCCATTTGTCCCAGTCGACCTTAATATAATGAGGGGTCTTGCCATCCCCGCGCAATAGTTTTTTCCACCACACTTTCTCAACCTTCTCCAACACGCAGATGATGTTCCGGACTCCTATACTAATTTTGCTTTCCTTTTATCCCGAAATAAATAAGCATACAATAAGAAATTTCGGAAGATAACTTGCTTAGAAATCAATATCAAAACAACAACAAACAAATGTTCGGAGTGCAAAATGCTTATAGTAAGACATGCATCAGTGGCATCAAAAAGGCAATACCATGAAAAGCTCAAGGAAAAATATAGATTTAACGATGACACGTATGTTCGAAAATGGAGATTGTTCGATTGTATTATCAATAGTAAGTACACTAATACACCTGAAAACTGATTGTACAAAATCTAGCAGCTTTGGAAAGAAGTAATCCGTGAAAATAAACACCAATCAGCAGCATAATACTACCGTCATCAATACCCTAGACTCATCCTTATTCCCCGAGCACACGTGTACAAAAAACGTAAAACATTGTTCAATCAAATGTGATCTATAATAGAAAGTATACTAATACACCCGAAACACGAGTTTGCAAAATCTAGCAGCTCCAGAAAGAGTTGAGCTGTGAAAACGAGCATCAATGGACAATTGGCTGGCTAGAAAACGTTCAAAATTCATTTAAAAACAACGAATCGTCGGGATAATACTACCAGTACCATACACCGATCATAATCGACGACTCAAAAACCCTAAAATACAAACCGTACATTTCGTCAACTCTAGGCAATTACTATAAATCAGTATCTTACCTCCACATTGACCTTATCATAAAGATCCAATTTCAATTCATAAAGGTTATTGTCAGCTCCGGCAGTAGCCGAAAAAGTGAACACTCCCTCGGGGTCGAGATTGACCTTGGCATTCTTCGAATCCGGTAACAGCACAGTAACATAAACCTTGTCAGCTCTTTCAGCCCACTTCACCTCAGGATGACGACTACAGCAATTCAAAAAAACAAACCCAAAAATGAGCAAAATTGGCAATGTAAAAATCCCAGATTGGCAACCTAATCAAAACCCCATTATAGCATTTATTTCCAATAGTTAATTAACAAAACCTAATAAATCAATTAAATAATTTCTTTTTTATCAACAATGTTCGAACATTCCATACATTCCCCTATGTTGTCGACTGAAATTTCAAGAACATATTCAAAAACGTGTTGAAAGAGACAAAAAAAAACAACAACAACGAAGACAACAATGGCGAAATCATTAAACCAATCGAAACTGGAATGGGAAAAACACAACATCTAAACATCTAAAAACGAAATGAAGATAAAAAAGGAAGATTTTTAAGCGTACCTCATGATTGTTGAGAAGAAAAAACAGACTGTGAAATGTAAAACCCTAAGAGAAACAGCAAAAACTGGTAATGAGAATGTGTAAGAGAAGTGCAATGGAAGCAGACAAAACTCTGGCCTTTGGTTTCTTGAGTTTTTATTCTATGTTTGAGGGTAAAGAAAGGTTCCTGCTTCTTCTAGTACTTTCTATTTTAGAAATTTTGATGTTATTATTGAGTTTTGTTTTGTTTTTTTATTGCATCAGCGTAGTTTGATTGTTGACATCGACGGTTCAAAATCACTATCGTCAACAAAGGGTTGGTTTTACGTTTCGTTTTATTTAAATTGGGGCGGGATCGCAGCATTTTATCCCAGTTGTAGATGAATTGTGTTATTACAAACTGTTGTTTTTTAAAATAATAATTCGGAATGATGCGGCTATCGCTACGACGGTCGTGAATTGTTATTTAAATTGGGGATATGCATTTTTGGATATTAAATTCGATCCAAAAAATTATATATCTGAAATTTTAGATCATTAAAATAGCGATTCTTATTTGATCTAGAAAAAAAATCTGATTTTTGGATTTTCAGAGATTGGATATTTGGATATCTGGAGACAAAATTTGGTTTAAGTATTTTTTTTTAATTTGGAGGTTGTATCTATGAAAATTTTAGATTTTCGAATATAACAAGCAACAAATTGTCAAATATAACAAGATTCATATATATATATATATTAAAAATTTAATTTTTCGGATATAACAAACATCAAATTACTAAAAATAACAATATTCATATTCATACAAATTTGCATTTTTGATATTTCGAATTTTCAGATAATATGGAACTTGAAACATTACGATCCGTTTCCGATTCGAAAATAAAAATCAGATTGAATATGCAAAATTTCAGATAGAATCAACAGATAATCATATCGGTCAGATCAAATATTTTTGCACACTTCTAATTTGAATCCCTGGACTCAGTGTTTTCAGTCCTTATGGGCCCATAAAATTCAAGGTAAATTATAATAGAGGTTAGTCAATTATGGGTAATGTTTAGGGATGGGCACGAGTAGGGTAAAGTCGAGTTTTTGATCTACCCGAACTAACCCGAAAATAAACACCTTAAACTCGCACCTGACCCGAACACATTTTTTAAAAAACTCGATCCGGCCCGACCCAAAAATAAATATACTAAATCTGACTGACCCGACCCGACTTATATAAAATAAATTAATTTTAGGGATCTAATTATAAAAAAATAATTTTAAGTGACTTAATTGTAAAAAATATAATTCAAAAGACTAAATTATAAATAAAAATTTAATTTTAAAGACTTAATTATAAAAATATATATAAAGAGGGGTATTATTATAAATATCCTTAAAAATAGGGGAAAATTACACTATTAATCCAGTGTCCGGTCAAATATTTTCCACCTTAAACTCGAACCGATCTGAACTTGATTTTTTCATTAAAGAATCCGACCTGATCGGGCTGGAATCCGTTGGGTCCAGGTAAAATGCTCATCCCTAGTAATATTACGTTTGGGTCTCTTGATCATTAAAATTTTGGTCACTCAAATATGGGTAAGGTTACATTTGGGTCACCCAATTATTAAAATTTACACTCGGGTCACTCAATTATGGGTTACATTTGGGTCACCCTTCATATTTAAAAAAACACATCAATTTGTGTATAGATTAATTAATGATTTTAAATGAAGTACTCTAGTGTTAGCAATGGTATACGAGTAATTTGGAAGAAAAAATGACTAAATTGTTATATTTTTTAAACATGAAGGGTGACCAAAATGTAACCTTACACGTAATTGAGTGATTCAAATGTAACTTTTAATAATTGAGTGACCCAAATGTAACCTTACCCATAATTGAATGACTCAAGTGTAACTTTTAATAATGGGTGACTCGAATGTAACTTTACCCATAATTGAGTGACATTCATTGCAGTTTATCCTTTATATTAATTTATGATCGATGAAAAGAACGAAGGGATGAGATTAAAATTCATTTTCAAGTAATTAAATGAATAAAATCGATGGTTGAGATTAAGAGTAAGAAAAAATATTTTTAATTTAAAAATTTTAATCTCGTCTATTAAAATTAATTAATCATATGATCCAGAAAACATATATAGTATAAATTAATGGTTACGATTACTTTATTTTTTCCCTTAAAAATCTTTAATTTTTAATTTTTAAAATCAATTATTAATTTACACTCATTCACTAATAGAAAAATATTAAAATAATTATAAGAGCAAACCAAATTAAATTGAACTCCTCGGATTTATACAAATAGCGCGTCCTTTCTTTTCAAAGATGAAGTTCGAATTTTTTTTTGTAATGATTAATGAGTCAAGATAAGATTATAAAATAAATTTTTGGAGGGTTAAAATTAAAAGCTTTATTTTAATAAATAATTAGTTATTAGGAGGGCCAGAAATATATATTTTTCGTTTAGAAAAAGAGTTAAAAGGCTTTAATTGTATTGTAATATTTGCAAGGGATTAAAAAAGTAATATGACCATTTGATCAAGGGACTAAGACCCCAACCTACCCTATCCTAAATGTGAGACATGCAAAAGATTGTGAGAAAGTTTTAAAATATTTTACTTTTGGACTATTAAGACATTAAAAAAAACCTATTTTTTACAAGAACTGTAGTTATTTCGACAAATTATTAATATTGTAAAGAATATTATTTTAATCATAATTAATATTAAATTTCAGATTTGATCTCCAACGACCATTTCCCCTTCATTTATCATATAAAATTATATCAAGTTGAATATAAAAAAAGACAAATCACCACAACAAATAAATTTTACAATTATACATTTATACTATCAAATATAAAAGTGTAAACAAAAGGAAAAAATAGAAAAAAATAGTGCGCAAAAAGAGCACTAGAGGCAATTCAAATGTATGAAAACGTGTTTTTCCCCCTACAATTAAGCTGTCTCACCAAACACAAAAAAATAAATAAAAAATACATCATTGACGATAATTCCAATTGAAAATGTAACAAACCAAAATTAAAATAGTAAATAATAAAAAAACACTTAATTTATAATCAAAGTAATAAATAATAAGAGAAAACTTATAATTTTATGTAAACAATTTTTTTAACAATCAAACAAAATTTCCACTTCAATTTACCCCTTCTTTGCTCATGAAAGGACTTAATTAGATATAATAAAAATAAGAAATCTTATTCAAGTAAAACTGTAAAGGTTATGGTCCATTTCAATAATTTAACCAAATTAGAGAAAGAATGAATATCTAAAAGTTGAAGGATATATTTGTGTGGCTTCAATATCCCTCTCTAGATTATCTCTTGTATTCACCTCCGCGCTTCAAATCCATTGCTTATTGCTCTAATTTCCATCTCGAATTCGAAATTCGAATGATTAAATCCTCGAAATTTCGACATTTTCCCCTTTTATGATTGATAATTGAGTTTACTGTTTTGATGCTTAGTTCGATTCAATGAGATTACTCTGCTGTTGTAGACATGGCCTCTGCTCCTTCTTTATCCGGTACGTTTCACTCTCATGTTTTGATTTTCTAATTTTCTCCGATGAACTTTGTTTCTGTAAGTAATGCCGGAAAATCAACGGAATTTTTAGCTCTCGACTATTTAAATTTGTTTGAATTTCGAAATTTCGACTGTTCATCTCTTCGTTAAATTTCGAAATTGTTTAAATTCTAAGCTATCGAAACTGTGATGAAGTTAAGTCTATGTTCTTATTTTAATTCCGATTATTTTTATGTAGTTACTGATTGATCTATTTTGCTTTTGTTTGTTTGTTTGTTTTCGTTTGATTGCAGTTTCTGTGGAATGTGTAAATATATGTAAGTTAACAAAGGGGGAAGGAAGTGGAAGATATGACTGTAGCGTGCTTTCCTGTGCTTGGAAAGCTCCAAGAGTCTTAACTGGATTCCTTGCAAGCACAACTAATCCTTCTCATTCTTCTTCCTTCCCTTGCGCTCGCCATGGGAGAAGAAATTGGATCAAACCTGTGAGTTTATTTCAACTTTTCCTCTTAGTGTTTGTTGGATTCTTAGAACTTAAAAGCTTTTTTATAAGATATATCTTGCATTGGTGGTGATATTAGATTCATTTATATTGTATTTAATGCATTATTTTAGTTGAGTTGACTAAATTATGCTTCATGTTGTGGTTAGATAATATGGCTTTGATTTTTGTAATCTGCCTTCCAATGAGATTGGAAACTGGTTTGTGGATGGGTTGTTAAAGTTAGGGTTGACAAATATGAAAGGTTTTGTTGAGTTCAAATACTGCAAGTTGGTTTCTTTAGTTCGTGGAATTGCTCAAAAGTTCCTTGCGGGTATATGAATTTAGAAATTTGACTGTGTTAGATTAAGGTGTACAATATATATGGAAAAATTGGATATAAAATTGTTTTAGAACCTTTAGGTTGAATGTTCATCTTTTATTTGAATTATGGTGCCTTATAAATGCCTTTTATACGAAGTCACGCTAAGTTGCTAAATTTGGGCTGGTTGAATCTATATTTTTGCTAGGCTCCTGATATAGGAGGATGCTATTCAACGGATGTTTCTGACTTCATACTTCTTGGGGAATTCTCCGGATCAAACTTGCTTCATGTTGATTGTAAAAGATGGCAATTGTGTAATTCATCATCTTTCTCTTTAGATACCTCCAATGAGGTTTCTCCTGACACTTTGTGGGAGGTAAAATTGACTGTTTCTGAACCTTCTGTCTATAAACAATATCGATTATTGTGTAAGCAAGGTTGTTACTATGATGTCTTCAAATGTAATACTGATTATTTTTTAATTGAATTAGGATCTGAAGCCTTCTATAACTTACCTTTCATCTAAAGAGCTGGAGTTGGTCCATAATGCTCTCAAGGTAAGGCCTTGGGTTTGCCAAAAAAATAAAAATAGCATGCACTTTATGAAAATAGCTCTTTGATGTTGTTATATCTATAAGTTGTTTTTTGTTTGATACAGCTAGCTTTTGAAGCACATGATGGTCAAAAGAGACGGAGTGGAGAACCGTTCATCATTCATCCAGTTGAAGTTGCACGCATTCTTGGAGAACTTGTGAGTTAACAGAAGTATGCTCCCATTGAAAAATTTATTCTGCATAGGGATCTGAAGTCTAACTTACCTTAACTATTCTTCTAGGAATTGGATTGGGAGTCTATTGCAGCCGGATTGCTTCATGATACTGTGGAAGATACAAATGTTGTTACATTTCAAAAAATAGAGGAGGAGTTTGGTCTTACTGTACGTCGCATTGTAGAAGGAGAGACTAAGGTACTTTGTTTAAATATGTCGTTATTGTTTAGCTTAATGCGATGTCAGACAACCCTAGATGGTTTTGGATCATTTTAGCCTCTTTATCTTTTTTCTTGATCAGGTATCAAAATTGGGAAAGTTGAAGTATAAGAATGAAAATAATTCAGTACAAGATGTGAAAGCTGATGACCTGCAGCAGATGTTTCTGGCCATGACAGAGGAGGTATTTTTTTTAAATATTTGAAGATGTTCTTATGGAACATAATGTTCTAAACAAATGGTTTCCTTTCTAGGTTCGTGTCATCATTGTCAAATTAGCCGATAGATTGCATAATATGCGCACTCTTTCCCACATGCCTCCACATAAACAGGTCGGTGGTACAAAATTATCCTTAGCTAGCAATAGACCATTTACTTATTCTTTTGACACTATTGTATGATTTCAGTCCAGCATTGCAATGGAGACATTGCAGGTATTTGCTCCTTTGGCAAAATTGTTGGGAATGTATCAAATTAAGGTACATACTTATGCTCCTTTTATAAAAATACAATTTCCATTTTATTATCATGATTTCAAGATATTATTTGCTTTTAACACATATCTGATTATATTTTGCAGTCTGAACTTGAAAATTTGTCCTTTATGTACACAAATCCTGAAGATTATGCCAAAGTGAAGAGAAGAGTTGCAGACCTCTACAAAGAACATGAAAAAGAGCTTGTGGAGGTAACATTGTCCTCTTTTACCCAAAACTCACGTTGGCAGAACTCTAGAAATATTATCCGTTGATAATTTAAATAGTAATTTAATGTTGAACATCCATTCTATGAATGTTGAACGTCCATTTTATGAAGTGTATGGTTCTTCAGCTTATATCTAATCTATTTTATTATGATTATCCTCTTCTTTTGGGGGTGCTAGGCAGACAACATTTTGATGAAAAAGATTGAGAACAATCAATTCTTGGAACTCATGACTCTTAAAACTGAAATTCGCACAGTGTGCAAGGAACCTTACAGGTGAAGCCAAGAGTCTTTTTTCCTGCATTTTTTGGTCATTATTTATTCAGTTTTCTTTCTCATGATACACATTCAAGTAGCTTTGAGGATTATTTCAAGCTGCATTTTATGTCTACTGTCCAGGGTGCATACGTTTATTAGGTTTGTTATTAGACAAAATTTATTGCTGTACTTTCACATATATTTGCCTTAGCTGAGTAACTGGGGACTATGCATGAGTAATTGTGAGTTGTAGAAATGACCTACAGCATGGTTCTAAGAAAGTTTTGTGGGTAACAAATGGACTGGGAGTCTGGGGTCCAGCACATGATTTTTAAAGGGGAGAGGAAAAGCCATTAGACTTGAAGACAATTAAACTGAGTGAGATTTAAGATATCAGTTCTAATATCTATATTGAATATGGTGTTCCTTTGAATACTTGTAGCTAATTTTGCCCTTCCCTATAGCCCACTTTACCTCTTTTTATGATGGCTTTTGAAGGCTTGTTTGGCAGACGTTTGAAAGATAATTTCCTGACATGCAAGTTTTGTTCTTGGATCACAGTGTGTACAAATCTGTGCTCAAATCTAAGGTTTCGATCAGTGAGGTTAACCAAATTGCCCAGGTCTGTTTTGATATTTCCTTGAACCATTTTGACATCTAACATGAAACTTTTCTCATGGTTTACTTTTGCTTATTGGCACATTGTTCCTGTTGGTTATAAACAGCTTCGTGTAATCATAAAACCAAAGCCATCAGTTGGAGTTGGGCCTTTGTGTAGTTCACAGCAGGTGGTCTTTTTTGCCAATGCATAATTTACTTAGTTGTCTAAGAATGCATATGTACTTGGTTAACAATTGCATTTACTTCATGCAGATTTGCTACCATGTTCTTGGTTTAGTCCATGGCATATGGACTCCTGTTCCTAGAGCTGTATGTATCTTTCTTTCTCTTCTATTTTGGTGTCCTTTAATATTTAGTTATTGATGATTTCTGAAAATTTTGTCTGTCTTTTCAACAGATGAAAGACTACATAGCAACACCAAAATCTAATGGGTATCAAAGTCTTCATACAACTGTAATTCCATTTTTGTATGAAAGCATGCTTCGCCTGGAAGTTCAGGTTCATACATTCTCAATGTTCCTTTAAGCTATTTCTGGAACAACTTTTTGCTTAGTTATTTGAAATAATATTCTTAATGTGAGAATATCCTTAAGTTCTTTAAGACAATTATAGATCTTCTTTGAATATTGAAGTGATAACAGTTGGGTCAATTATGTTAGTAATTTATCAAAGATGAATGTTCAAACCATGCTCAGTGTAATTAGTCTGTTTCTTTTTTGAAGTCTGCAACATATTTTATTAAATACATTTGTTGGTTTCTGGCAGATTAGAACTGAAGAGATGGATTTGATAGCTGAGAGAGGCATTGCTGCTCATTATAGTGGGAGAGGCTTTGTTACTGGTCTAGTTGGGCATGCAGTGGCAAACAATAGAAGTTCGTTTGGGAAAATAGTTTGCCTTAACAATGCAAACATAGCTCTCAGGGTATACCTATTTTCCTTGACAAGTTGTCATTAAGAATCATCTTTAAAAGAATAATGAGAGTTTTTAACGAGGTCCGTTACTTTAAACAAAAAAAAAAAAAGAGAATCATCTTTAAAGGAATTCCTTGGGACCTTTTAAAGTCCCTGACAAGAATGCTGCTATTTTTTTATGGATGAAGCCTTTTCTTTTCTCCAGGTTGGTTGGCTCAATGCAATTAGAGAATGGCAAGAGGAGTTTGTTGGCAATATGAGCTCTAGAGAATTTGTAGATACCATTACTAGAGATCTCCTATGTAGTCGTATCTTCGTCTTTACCCCAAGGGGAGAGGTATAGCAGTTAATGTACCATAACTTGTGCTATTGTTTCTGTTAAAATATTAACATAATTTTGTGGGGACTAATGCTTTGATAAATAAATATATTTTGTGATGTATAGATTAAAAATTTGTCTAGAGGGGCTACTGTTATTGATTATGCCTACATGATACACACTGACATTGGAAACAAAATGGTGGCTGCGAAGGTACTGCTGTATTGCATGTTGCTAATTTTCCAATTACAGTGTCAGCCTACAATAAGAGGCACACGTTTAATGCTTGACCTTTCTCATTTCAGGTCAATGGAAATCTTGTTTCTCCTACGCATGTGCTTGCCAATGCAGAAGTTGTGGAGATTATCACCTATAACGTTAGTATATATTGACCTTGGTCTAGTATCCATTTTGCTGAACTTATAATTGTACATGCTTCCATGATAATATTTAAATTGCACGTGGGATAACTCGAATGTCATTTGCAGATAATAAATATATAATTATAAATAAATACATTTTTGTTTCTTTTTCTTTAAAAAAATTGAAACTAGCAGTATGGACCACCAAATTCAGAGTATCGTTGCATGAACTATAGGTCATTGGACCTATTATTGAAGAGATAATTACTATTTTGCTTGTTATGACATAGTAGAAGTCATGGGTTAGTTACCGATGAAACACTTGAAAATTTTAGTTGTTGATGTTGAATATTCTTATGTGCCTTCTCATTTCCCCACTATTCTAAATTCACCAGGTTACAACAGTATTGATGTTATAGGTCATTTGTGCGCAAGCAATAGCCCTGTTTTTCTTTCTCTCCTAACATATAACTCTGCCTCTTGTTCTAGGCACTCTCAAGCAAATCAGCTTTTCAAAGGCATAAGCAGTGGTTGCAACATGCTAAAACACGTAGTGCCAGGCACAAAATCATGAAAGTAGGTTGAATTTCATGGAATATGGAACTGTGAATTATATACAAACATATATATATATGTATATTATTTTCTCTTAGTTGTCGAGGCTCCGACCGTCTAAATTGCTGTTTATAATTAGTTCTTGAGGGAGCAAGCTGCACTATCTGCTGTGGAAATAACAACAGACAGAGTAAATGACTTCCTTGCTGATTCCGAAGAGGAGAGTGAAATGGAGGACCTCTCGCATAGTTCCAGACAGAGAAAACCTCTATGGGTGAAGATCCTGAAGAACATTGTGGACTTTTCATCCCCAGGAAGAAGTTATGAGGATGCCTTGGCAAAAAATGGAAGTATTTGGGCCCCCAAGGTCAACGGTAAACATAACAAACAAGTGCATGATATGGGTTTGAAGGCCGACGGCGACTTGTTATCATTGGGAAATGGTGCTGCAAAAATGATACCTGCAAACATTCCACCACACAAGGAGGTCTTGCCTGGTTTGGAAAGTTGGCAAGCCAGTAAAATCGCCTTGTGGCACAATCTTGAAGGACATTCTATCCAGTGGGTTTCTGTTGTTTGTATAGACCGAAGAGGTAAATCATTTGGTAATTCTGATCTCGATTATTTCAACTTTCTTGGTGGTATCTTGATGCTAGTGACCTAGAAATCTGAACAATTAGAGTAAGTAGGCATTTGTATTGCTGTGAAATTAGGTAGGGATCCAATGAGACTGCGAACTTATATCCTTTTGTGGAACTGTTTCCTTTATCTGCGTACTGTCGGAGGAAATGTGGATCATCCTACCAAGCTGTGCCTATACATTAAGTCTTTGTCTATGTTGCTCTGAATTTTCTTCTTTTCTAAAGTACCCTTGTCTGATACATATTTGGACATGAAAAAACTTGCAAAAAAATTAAACGTACTTGTACAGTCGTACTCACATCCAAGTCCAAGTAACATAGGTCTTAGTCTTAGAACCTCGTTGTTGAGATTCTAACCTGAGCATCTGAAGTCAATAGGCCATCATTTTTGTGGCAGCCATTAAGGTAATAAGGTTGCATTCTTATTCTTTTTCTTTCGGCTAATTGCATATAATTTCAGGAATGATGGCCGAGGTCACGACAGCATTGGCAGCTGTAGGCATCGCCATATGCGCCTGTGTGGTGAGTTGGTTTAGATTCATCGATGGACTATGTAGTAGTAGTTCGAGAGTTTTGTAACCCCTTTACTTTCTTTTGTTTCAGGCGGAGATTGATAGAGGAAGAGGAATGGCTGTCATGTTATTTCATGTTGAGGCCAACCTTGAAATTTTGGTACTGTGTTCATATCCAATTTTAAATTCTATCTTGTTTCTCGTATCCCTTCCGTTTACCTTCTTTTTACAATTTTCCATTGTGATTTATATTCGACTTGAGTGTTGGTGTCGGACAACGACATTTCTTGAAAAATGAAAAGAATGGAAGCAACATAGTGAGAGACAGACAGAGTTTTATTGTTTTAAATTGTCATTAGATGAACTACAAGGAGTGGCTCGATTTTGTTTCAGGTTAACGCTTGTTCAAGGCTCGATTTAATCCCGGGCGTTCTGGGTTGGTCTGTTGGTTGCAGCTGGCCGAGTTCAATAGAAAACAACCAACTTCTCGATTGCTAATTCGATAATCGAAGTATCGAACCAATAAATCCAACTAGTCGACCCAGCCGTCACAAGTTCGGTATGAAGTTTTGTCAGAGAGCTAAGGCCTACAGTGTACTTACGGTAAATTTCGGTTTTCTGTCCATAATCTTTTTCTGTTTGATAAACCAAATAAAACAAGGAGGCAAAAAGCTGAGTGTGGATCAGATTCAGGGCAGTGTATATAAAAAGAAAAGGCTTATACACTTGTAAAGTTACTTAGGTTAAACATTTTTATAAGTTTTTCTTCTTTTTTCCCCTTTTTAAAATAGTTTAATATAAATAATCAATTTTCTCATAGAAATAAATTACTTGTCGCTTGTATTTTTGCTTTATACCAATTTTATGAATTTTTTTCTATAATTAATTGTATATGATCTATTAGTTGGTTAATTTGAATCGAAACTATAGAGATTTATTATGAGGGTGATTGTCGCAATATAATTTGTTCTATTTACAATGTTATAACTTTAAACTGTTTTCCTTACCTAAGGGGCTTAATTGTATTTAATTTTGCATTAACTTTCAGTATCAGAATAGAGCTGTATTGTCTGGATTAGGTTGGTGCATGTGGGTCCCTTTGACTAAAGTGTTAGTCAATGTCCTACGTGGCAATAAATATAGAATGAAGCTGGGGTATGGCAAAAATGCCATGTCAATGGCTCATCGTGAATGCCACGTCATTGTGTGAAGAAAAATAAAAAAGAATATAAATATTTTGTGAATAAAACAACAAAGAACTATAATAAGAACAAAGAACAAGAATAGAAGAACAAAAAGATGAGAGAAAGAGGCAGATTTATATTATTTTCAAATATAGACTTGTATATAATGTCTTCATCAAATTATCTATTTATAAGCATAAGAAGTACATATTACATTGAACTCTAATTAAATGAGATAATATTCCTAATGATAAAGTAAATCAAACTCCTTAAATAAAGTTTTAATCATGATAGACCTCCAAAGAAAAAATTCTTTAGTGAAGGAAAAAGAGTAAACACATATTTGATACACATAACATATTGTCTCATTAAAAACCTTACTAGAAAAATCTATTGGGACAAAATCTCGATTAAGGAAAAAAGAGTGCAAAGCATATTTACTCCCCTCGTGAAAACATCTCAAAAGATCTTTGAATCTTCATAATTTAAACTTGAATATTATTTTTCTAAAGATAGCGGAGATGAAACTTTAGAGTAATATTTTTCATGATGTATCTACCTTCCATTATCTCTACACAAATATGTTGGGTCAATGGTCTTAGCCAAACACATTTTTGGCTTGCCTTGTGCATAACAATTATTTCTACAAGATTTGAGGAGACATCGACGGATGTTTGAAGATCTAAATGTAATGATCTTTGTATATTCATAGATATTTCTTGAACAACTAATATATAGTGCTTCAAGATCAAAAAAATATATAATTATTTTTATTCACATCCAACAATCTTACAACTATTGAGATACTCAATAGATATGCTCTATTCATGTTGAATCTTCTTTAAGATTCTTTCAGCTTATGTCTATTCATAGACAAAAAGAAATATATAAAAATGTTCCATCTTCAGGTCGAGATAAATTTAATGTCAAGATTCAAGTACTTGTATTGAAAGTAATTCATGAGTTTCCAACTTGAAGCTCATTAGGAGTTCTAAAATTATCATAATGGATCTTGATCCAAACTCTTTTATAAAATACATAAAGAAATATGATCATTCTTATAGTATTTTCTCAATTAGTATTCACTAAGGTGATTATACCAAATGCACCAAAATATTCATGAGACATGTCTAGATAATTTTTTTTTCCAAAAATTTCTACTTGCTTCTAACATTTTAAATCCTTCAAGGATAAATATGAAATCTACAAATAATTAGACGCACGTAAAATTTTTCATAACTGCCAAAGTAATTGCATCCACCATAAAGTAATTAAAACTTTTCATAAATCATAGTTCAAGTCGTATTTACGACTACTTATTTGTGTCCCACTTGCATTACACCTTTAGGTGTTTGGACTGCTGATCCAAATACTTCTATTTTAGAAGTTCAAAGCTTCTTTCAACATCGGCCAATTCAATATCTATACTTCTGGATAAATTTTATACAAGATTCTCGATTTCTTTCTTTACTTCTATAAAAGTATTTTATGTAAAATTATTTGTAAAATCGTTGTCGACAACTTTTTAATTTTTTGCTTCCATTCTCGTAATGACATAATTCATCGAGATCTCTTCAAGATTTCAATATTTATTGCAGGTACCTGAAACTCTTCAAGAGTTTTATTATTAGTTATGTCTTAGGTCTCTTTAGGAGCACCCGCCTATAATATATGATCATCTCATAATACTTTTCATTTACGAGAATTTTGATAATTGGAACCATTTCAACTATCATGCTTCAAGCCTGATTTACATCCATTTGCTCTAACATGTAATTTAAACTTAGAGCATTTCAGCTGGTATATGAGACTTAATTACTCTCATTGAGTCAATAAATATGTCTGACAGTTGACATGAAATAACATGAATTATCTTATGAACTTTTAGTTCATATTTGAGGATCTAGATAATGATAATTCATTTCTTTCTTTATCCAGCTGATTATTCTCTCCCCCTAATGTTGAGAAAAATCATATAATAAATGATTCTCTGATTAATGTTTACAATTTAAACATAAAAGGAGACTCGTACTCAATATATATTCTCAACCCTTTTTACTTGCTCATTTTGTGTGTATGGTGGAGCAATTCAACTATATATCGCACATTCAAAAATTTAAAAATGAGAAATATGACTTCTGACCAAAAGTCAAATCATAATGGAGAGTTTATTATAACTCGTTGGCTTGATGCGTATAAGTGTTGCTATATGAAAATACCATATAAATAATAAATGATTTGTTCTCACAGTTTAGCTATTAAATAGGAGGCATCCAATTAAAAATTTGCTAAACTATATTTTTCATAATCAATAGGCTTTGTAACAACCGATATAGCCTAAAATATAAACTCACAAGTTTTTGCAAAACGAATAGTCTAATTGCATAATCGGAATCCTTTTAGAATCAATCTTACAAACTTTTGGTTGTAAGTTGATAAAACAATGTAGATGCATCTACTAAAATCATATAATTTTTTTCACATTTGTGGATATATGAGCCCATATTTCGTTCAGATATGCAAGACATATAGTCTCAACTTCAGTACAAGAACTTCAAGTTCTAATTCTTTTGGTAAGTGAGATCATCTATATCCTTTGAGAACAAACAACACAAGAACTTCATGTTCTTTTAGTAAGTTGAATTTAATCAATTCCTTTAAGCAACACAAGAACTTCACGTTCTTTAATAAGTGAAATTTAATCAATTCCTTTGAGAATAAGCACCGTAAAAACTTCAGGTTCTTTTAATATATGTGCATGTAAATCTCAATAGCTTTCGCATCATTATCAATCAGGACGGTCTAACCGATCATACCAACTACATACAAGTGTGTTTATACATTTTTAAATTTCGTAAACTTCTGGTTTATCATAACATGTGATTCAATCCCACTCGTACACGTCTAGTACGATCATCAAAATTTTCACTGCAAGAACGAGTCTCTCCCCTGCCAATATCTCGGTTTGCCGCTGGGGATCTTCACAAATAGTTCCAAAATTTGGGAACCAATAGTGAACAAAGTACTTGCCAAACTGGCAGGTTGGAAAGCCAAATTGCTTTCCTTCGGAGGTCGTATTATTCTCATCAGGTCTGTCCTTTTAAATCTTCCTAATTACTTTCTGTCCCTGTTTACAATGCCTAGTTCGGTTAGCTCATATTTATCTAAAGTTCTATCTAAGTTTTTATGGGGGGTCTCTCGATCACCGAGCAATACACTGGATAAATTGAGACATTGTTTGTCGGCCAAAAGAGTTAGGAGGGCTTGGATTGTCGGATTACAAATCTAAAAATCAAACAATGCTTTGTAAATGGTTGTGGAGATACGGATCAGAACCCGTCAATTTATGGCGTAAAATAATTGCTGCAATCTATGAAACAAGCCATCGGTCCATTCTACCAGCTAATCTTAAGACAAAGAACAAATCTTTTGTGTGGAGAAACATTACGTCTATCATGCTGAGGTCTGATAATGTTTTCACTAATAATATTTCTTTAGTTGTCGGCAATGGTCAGCGTATTCGGTTTTGGTCTGATGTTTGGGCCGACTCTGCTTCTCTGAAAGTACTTCATCTCCGCATCTTCGCACTTGCAATAAACAAAACAGGTATGATTGCTGAGTTTGGTTCTTATGTTAATGGTAGTTGGCGTTGGAAGGTGACTCTTAGAAGAAGTTTGCTAAGCTGGGAAAATGAAGCGTGGTCCTCGTTTTTGGGAAGTTTGTCTTCAGTTTCCATTAGACATGAAATTCCTGACAATATTCGATGGAATGCTTCATCAGCCGACATATTCTCTGTTAAATCATGCATCAGCCTAAGTAATTCGACAAGTCATCTTTCGGATCTAATATGGAAATTTATTTGGAGAAACAACGCCCCTAATGTGATTGCTTTTGTTTGAAAAGCTACTCATGGTCGCATAGCTACCAATGTGGAGTTAGTGAAAAGGAAGGTAAATTATGTTTCTTCTAATCTTTGCCCGCTGTGTCAGTCTGAACCTGAATCTGTCATTCACATTCTATGCCATTGCAATGTTTCTTGGACGGTATGGCAAAAATAGTGCAGTTTGTGGAACTTACATGTTGTTTATCCTGAATCATTTCGTGATTTTATCTCTTTTTGGTCTACCTATTCTCTTCCAGATTTTAACAATAAGGTGTGGAATCTAAGCACTTTCAGCTTGTTATGGACAGTCTGGCGGTTCATAAATGATGTGGTTTTTAGAAAGGTCAAGATTGATGTAAGTCAAATATTTGACTTAGCCATTCTAAGACTAGGCTGGTGGTGCCAAGCATGGTGGCCAAATGACATTCGTTCCCTAAATGATTTAATAAGCTGGCCGACCAGCTTTGCGTCAATCAGATTAACGGCTGTTAGCAGAAGTAAAGCCCCTTGTTGTTGGATTCCTCCGCTCTCTGGCGAGTTAAAATTTAACACAGATGGTGCAGTCAACGATAGTTTCGGTGATGCCGAAATTAGAGGATATTTACGCAATGTTAATTCGAAGTCTCTCATAACTTTTTCTAAACATGTGGGCAGGATGGATGTAACTATAGCGGAAATTTCTGCTGTCTATGAAGCTCTGGTTCTTTTTACAGGTTCTCGCTGGTCTAAGATTTCGGACCTTATTATTGAGAGCGATTGTAAACTGGCGGTAGATTAGATTAACAATCTTGTATCAACGCCTATGATTTTCAGTCCGCTTATTTCGTCTTGTCGGGAAGCTGGGAGCAGTATCAGGTGGAGTATAAATCATGTTCATAGAGAAGCTAACACCCACACCGATTGCCTCGTCAAGAAAGGAATTGTCAAAGATCAAAACTTCGTTAAGATCGCAAATTTCTGAAGTACCGTTCGTCAGGTTTACATTTCTGCACTTATGCTTCTTCCGATTTGGGTCTGGTATGAAATGTTGGCGAATGTTGCAGCTCGGGTATGGTTCACATGTTATTTTAGCTATATTTTGTTTGTTCTGATGTTGATTGGGTTAGCGGGGTTGTTACTCTTTTTGGTTTTGGTTTGTAGTTTAAATACGCAAGTAATGTGCTATTAACCCCTTGGTCAGTTGTAAGGGGATTCAGTGTTCTATTAGGTCGATAAGGTGTAAGGCCGACATTTATGTTGTAAGATTGCTTAGTCATGTCACACTCTTTTTTCTTTATATAGGGAGTTTTTTTAACGAGGCATATGGTTAAGTTTGGTTGATAATAAAATTGCAACCTTTATGTTTCAAAAAAAAATTATTAGGGTGCACAAAATTCGATTAGAAAAATCAAATTATTTGACTCGACTCGTAATTTCATAAATTCGACTCAAAAAATTTCAAATATTGTTTGAGTTGTAAAACAAAATTTGAATAACTCGAAATTTTTAGTAATTAGTAAATCAATTTTCAAGTTTGAGTCGAGTCCCTCAATTCTGCTTATATATATGTGTGTGTGAAAGAAAATGAAGAAATTTATGTGTATTGTATATGGTTATAAAAAAAATATTTAAATTGAAATTAAATAGTATGATAACACAAAAAATATTTATAATTAAATTTGAACTGTAATTCAAATAACTCAAAAAAATTTAACTGGAATCGATCAAATCCGTAATAACGATACAATTAAAAATTTAGTAGCCAAACGTGTTTGCGTAGAAGAAATTGAAGAGAATAACCTTCTTGTCCTTGGGAATCGGGATAACCCTAGAATTGGGATACAGCAATCAGTTACAATCTTATTCCAGCCGCGAAGCAATCGCAGCCCTATCCTGGAAAGTCTTATCCCTAAACCTGAAGAAACCCCGGATTCTCATTCCACAATTCCAATCCAAGGTATACATTTTCCCACTCAACTAATCCAATTCTGTTCATACCCAAGTGTTAATATCGACTCGCATATCTACGTTTGATTTTACAATAGTTGAAGAATGGGTACCCGTGGCAAAGGCAGTTCGGATCGTTTAAGAACGATATGGACACCCGAAATGGACCGATATTTCATCCATCTAATGCTGGAACAGCTCAACATTGGCAACAGATTCGACGATCACGTTTTCAGCAGAACGGCGTGGATGAACATGAATTCATCGTTCAACGACAAATTCGAATCCGAATACGAAATGGATGTGCTGAAGAACCGGCATAAAACGCTCAGAAATGTGTACAAAGCTGTTAAGAATCTGTTGAATCAGAAGGGTTTTAACTGGGATTCCACTCGCCAAATGGTGGTCGCTCCGAGTAAAATCTGGGACGAATATACCAAGGTTCAATTTTTTTTAATGATTTTTTGTTCTTTTTTTTTGAAGAATTTATTATACATTTTAGGGTTTTACTTCTTTATATTCACAGGTAAACCCAGATGTTCGTCCTTACAGAATGAAAACTCTTCCATACTATGACGATCTGTGTGTTATATATGGAGATAATTTAGCTGGGAATAAGGGTAATAATCCTATCCTTGGTACTACTAATGCTTAATCTGGTGGTCTGTTATTCCGAATTAGAGGTGAGTGTCGGATATGAATATATGTCCATGCACTCAATTGGGAATGAGAGTAAATAATTTTTAGTTCAGTTTCGAACTTAGGGATGAGTTTTAGATACGGGTATGTGTCGATCTTTTCTACGTTTGTTTATTAATATTTTGTGTGTTGTATATGGAGATAGGTTAGTTTCTTTGTCTGGTGCTCTGTATCGATACTCCGAGGTGAGTGTCGGATACGCACAAGAAAAAAATATGCTCTAGTTTCTAGCTTTTTGCATGTATTTGGAGGATGATATTAATATACCGTATTTATGTCTGAATATGTGTCGGATACAGGTGTTAAACGCAGATACTTTAGTTAAAAAGAGTCCGGGTAACGTACTTTTGGTGTATCAGAGGTTTCATATATTGGTGGTGTAATTTGTTACCAGGTTATACTGTGCCGGAGACATCATCACACAGTTCACACTTGGGTGAGGACGGAAAAGGATCAGCCGCTCGACTGGGATGTGGCAATGAGGGAACCGTTGAGGCTGTTCAAGAAATTGCATTGGCTGAAGATTGTGTCACTGTGCCCCTAGAAGTGATGGACGCGTCGGAGAGTATGCCAAATGCGACCACAAACCCACCATATGGTCGTAATAGGATGTACTGGCAACCGCCGATGGACCGGTTTTTCATTGATCTTATGCTTGAGCAAGTGCGCAATGGGAACCAGATTGATGGTGTATTCTGCAAGCAGGCATGGACACAGATGATTGCTTCATTTAATGCGAAATTCAGTTCTAACTATGACATGGACATACTAAAGAATCGCCTTAAAACTCTAAGAAGGCAATATAATGTCATAAAGAATATTCTTCAACTGGATGGATTTGCTTGGGACGATGAACGACAAATGGTGACTGCTGATGATAGTGTATGGCAAGACTACATCAAGGTATGTATTTATGTGTAAAACTCGAACTGTAGTCAATGCTCGTATAATCTAGGCCATATATATATGTAAGATGTTCGGTTATCTTATAACTCCGAAGCTTACATAATCTACTTGGAAGCCACAGAGAATCTGTGTACCATCTTCTTTAGAGCTATGTTACACATATTCGGGTGTGAATGTTCGGATACGGGTATGTAAGTATTTGGAGGGTTGTATTCCCAGTGAAATTTAGGGTAATGATGTTATGAGGATGATGATGTTGTCGTCGTTTCATTTTGTTTATTGATTTGTTTGGTATACTATTAAAAGCCCTTTACAGCGTAATGGGATTTGAAAAGCTTTAATGTAATCACATGCAGGGGCATAAGGACGCACGGCAATTCATGACCCGGCCGGTGCCATACTATAAAGAACTGTGTTTGATTTGCAAATCCCAGTATCCCGATGAAAGTGATTGCTTTGCCCTTCAATTTTCCGAGCCAGATAACGTGGTTCAAGAAGTGATGCCACAGTTGCCACTACAGGCAGCTAAGTGTTCTCAGTCTCCTGTAGCATCTGTTTCGAGTGAAGATGAAATTGGTGACTTGCTGGAGCCAGCATGTCTGGATTCAAACACAACCGAGTCTAACAGTAACTACAAACGTCAACTAGAAAACAAGTCGAGTTCTATACATTCAAAGAAACCGCGAAGCGGAGATGACAGTATGGCCAGTGCGCTTCGAGAGATGGCAAGTGCTGTTTCGTCTTTAATGGAGAAGAAGGATGACGGGAACTCAAACCCCATTTCGATAGAGACTGTAATTACAGCGGTACAGGCGTTACCGGACATGGATGAAGACCTTATATTGGATGCATGCGACTTCCTGGAGGATGATATAAAAGCAAAAACTTTTATGGCACTGGATGTCAAACTGCGGAAGAAGTGGCTGCTGAGGAAGCTCCGTGCTCAGCAGTGAGTTGAATCGAGTTTAGTCGAGTTCAATTTTATTCTTAAAGTTTTGCTATGATGTGTATATATACATAGAAACAAATTTATATTTTTGAGAAAAATTTTGCAGTACAAGGTTAAAATGACTAAACTGATAAAGTTGGAGGGTCTAAAATTTATTCCGCTTATTTATGAATGGAGTTATTTGATCTTAAAAGGTCTAGCTATCCACCAACTCCAATTTATCGCTATTTAATAAAATCTGTTATTTAAATTTTACTATAATATAATATTAATCTATAAATATTTTTAATATTTCACAAATTAAAAGGAGATTTTCAACTAAACTTAACCTCATTTTATTATCCTTGTTTGGTTTACTCCAAGCACGATGTAACATGCTTAAAACATAATTTAGGTTTAATTAGTCAATTAAATTTTTAATTAATATAGACATGTTATTATTGGACGTGGATGATATTTTATAGAATATGATAAAATTATCAACGTAATTTAGAATAGATAATTAAAGACTCATGTTGACATCTAATTCATTTTTTTAAAATTTTAAGTTCTAATTCAATAAGAATAAATCTCTTTTCCTCTCTTCTAAATAGAAATTGTTCAAAAATATACAAAATAAAAAAAAAGTCACTTCAAAAATCAAATCATACCTAATAAGAACAACACATTATGTCGTTATCTGTTTTAGGATACGAGAGTAATCTTGTTAACATGGGTAAAATATAGAAATTTTTAAATATAATTTTCATAATCTAAGCAAAAAAATTAACAAGATCATTAAATTAAATACCCTCAATTATGCTTCTCCGTTGGCAAATAATTGCAGAGCTAAGATTCCCTGCTTCACGAGGCAGCAGCTGACCTTGCGCCATCGCCAATGATTTATAGATATCGGCAATCATTCTGCCGCCGTACTCTTTCACCGGACGCTTACCGAAGGTAGCAACATTCCGATCACCAATGGCTCCGCCGTAGCCGGTGTTAACAACCACCCTGGAATTGGCTAACCCCTGCATCATTTTCACGTAGGCATCTCGTAACCAAACAAACAACTTCTTGGGTGAAGGTACAATTCTGAGCTTGGCCTTGACCCTGATCCTCCTCCTCCTCCTCCGGGTGGAACCAAGCTTCACCACCTTGCTCCGCCGCGCGCCTGTGGAACAACCGTGGAGCTTGACGTAGCCTTTCCGCTTCCAGTAGTGTTTCAAACTGTTGTACACAGTTACAGAAATGCCTTCCATAATAACTAGTTTTGGGTTTCTTCCTGCTTCACCCTTTCCTAATCTGTTATTGTTTCTTTGCAGCTACTTCTTTTTCAAGAGAAAATAACAAGGTGGGTGGTTGGGAGATTGATGGCACATATCTTATAACACATACTATCAATAAATATATATATGAAATAGCGTCCGTTAATACAATGGAAAATAAATTTTTAAATTTTATACGTTTTTCTGAATAGATGAATAAAATGAATGTTTGAGATTAACAATAGTATAGGTGAAGATTACTATTTGGAAAAAATGAGTTAATTTCAGTCGTTCATTTCACTCATCGAACGATCCAAAAAACTTGTAGAACTCAGAGTTTTACATTGTGTAAATGGATTTTAACCCCTATATATAAAGAGAGTAAACGTGTCAAAAATGGATAGCTGAAATGGATGGCTGAAATTAACAGTAAAATATGTGAAAGTTATCACTTGAGAAAAAAAAAGTAAGAGTTAATCTCAGATACTTCTCTCACCTAAGGATCTAAAAAATGTAAAAACTTAAAAGTTTTTACGTTGTGTATAACCCGTAATATATATATATATATATATATATATTATACAAGTTTGTTAAAGAAATGAGATTGGTAAAAGCAGTAATCCACCATAAATAAGGGTTGGAGACTAGGAGTTGTGTACCAGCATTTTCATTTCCTTTTCTCACGGGACTGGTCTTGCCGTCCACTTCTTTACTCTTTTGTAAGCAAAGAATTTTATATAAAAACACAATTTTTTTTATTAAATAAAAACACAAATTTAATTCTACGTTTCTTCTATGAATTTGTACTCTACTCTTTTAGTGGTTTATATATATATATTGGGTAAACTACATAAATGACCACCATACTATTAGTAAAGTCGCGATTTAACCACCTTACTTTTTTTTTAAGCAATTAAACCACCAAATTATTTAATTGGTTGCAATGTGACCACCAACCGTTAAAAACTAACAGAAGGTGTGACGTGGCTGTTAATAAAATTGGTATAATTACACATTTGATCCCTGTTATTTGTACATTTTTATCAATTTAGTCCCAATTTTAATAAATAAAATAATTTTATTATTTAATTAGGTTACGACACGTGTCGTCGTATTATTGGAGGACTTTAGAGGAGCAAAATTTAAAGAAATTTTCATTTGCCTCCGGTAGGATTCAAACCCAAGGCAGCTGGGTTGAAAGCCAACGATTATACCACTGGGCCAAGGCTATTGTTGTGAACTATTGTACACAATATAATATATATCTTAGTTTATTACTCATGCCAGGAAAAAAAACAAGAAACATACCTTTGGCAGGATTCGAACCCAAGTTTTCTGGGTTAAAAGTGAGTGTGCCTACCACTAAACCAATGTTATTCTTATGATACAATGTACAAAATGTATTATATAACTTAGTTTGTTTCTCATGTTAGGAAAAAGAAAATAAATATAGATTAAAGAAACTCCAATATGATACTTTTGGGATGCATAAAATATTTAAACCACTGATATATATCTAACAAATAAATTATTAACTATTTTATTTTTTATTAAATTTGAATTAAATTATTATATTAAAAATATATATTAAAATTTTATTTAACGAATATAAAATGGTTAAAAATAAAAAATTATATTAATTTTTTTATAAAATTAATAATTTTAATTTTAATTAAATTATTAACCATTTTATTTTTTATTAAATTTTAATTAAATTATTATATTAAAAAATAAAATTATATTAAAATTTTATTTAACGAGTCTAAACTCACAAACATAATTTATTAAATTTATATTCGTTAAATAAAATTTTAATATAATTTTTTATTTTTTAATATAATAATTTAATTAAAACTTAATAAAAAATAAAATGGTTAATAATTTAATTATTAGATATATTTTAGTGGTTTAAATATTTTATGCATCCCAAAAGTATTATATTCGAGTTTCTTTAATCTATATTTATTTTCTTTTTCTGACATGAGAAACAAATTAAGTTATATAACAGATTTTGTACATTATATCATAAGAATAACTTTGGTTTAGTGGTAGGCATGCTCACTTTTAACCCAAAAAACTTGGGTTCGAATCCTGCCAGAGTTATGTTTCTTGTTTTTTTCATGGCATGATTTATAAACTAAGATATATATTATATTGTGTACAACAATTCACAACAAAAGCTTTGGCCTAGTGGTTTAAGCGTTGGCTTTCAACCCAGCTGCCCTGGGTTCAAATCCCATCAGAGGCAAATGCTTGTTTCTTTAAATTTTGCTCCTCCAATCTGGTGACACGTGTCACCACCTGATTGGAGGAGCAAAAACAAAAATTATTAAAATAAAAATATATAAATAAAGTCCTCCAATAATACGATGACACGTGTCGTAACCTAATTAAATAATAAAATTATTTTATTTATTAAAATTGAGACTAAATTGATAAAAATGTACAAATAGCAGGGATCAAATGTATAATTATACCAATTTTATTAACAGCCACGTCACACCTTCCGTTAGTTTTTAACGGTTTGTGGTCACATTGCAACCAATTAAATAATTTGGTGGTTTAATTGCTTAAAAAAAAGTAAGGTGGTCAAATCGCGACTTTACCAATAGTATGGTGGTCATTTATGTAGTTTACCCATATATATTCTAGGATTTAACAAAAATTTTCATTATAGCAAGATTCAAAAATCGATTCAATATGAATACTCAGTAAATGAGAGCATTTAAAATAAGCTAAAAATAACTTTCTTATGGCTAAGGTACTTTTATTTTAGTTATTTTTAGAAGTTATCAATTAAATCATTTACCATCCTTGAATCTTCTGAGAAATGGGATAAAAAACATATGCTCATTTTTTTGCCTGTCCTAATTATAAAAAAAATTAAGTTCTAACCCTAAATTGTAAATATTAAATTATAAATCTTTAAAAAATACACCTACAATTAATTTTTTAAACCATATCTATAAATCTTAACCTTAAACATTAATCCTAAACTTTAAACTTAAATTTTTAGTATGAGGACATACATAAAGCACCGAAAATAACCAATAATTTTTATTCTAAAAATGTAGTAAAATAAAAGCACTACACATAGTCGAGTTCAGTTGTTATGCACGTAAATCCATCACCTCAATTAGACTTTTACAAGTTCAGTCATGCATAATGACCTATGAACAAGGTTATCCAAAACATGTAAGATTTTGTTTTTATTAAATATCTTAATTTTTACAACATTTTTTCGTATATTTCAGAAGAACCAAATATCAAATTTTATTGAGTATTTTCAATTTAGATACGATGCGTCGAATTTAGTGTGTTTTAGGATTATAAATCAAAACTAAAAAGAATAGAGATCTCACCACTGTTGTTCAATGTGATTGTTTGTATTTAGGTCTTTTTTTCAAAGTAATCTAAAGATTTTGTCACAAATATCATACAAGTGTCAGACCATCAACTATATTACATATGAATACACCACTTATAAATGTTATGGACTTAATTAAGAGTTTAACTCATTCTCACCATTCATGCATATTTAACTTTACTTACACATATGAGTAGGGATGGGCATGGATCGAGTTGAGTTTTTGGTCGACTTGAACTTGACTCGAAAATAATTACCTTAAACTCGAATTAGATCAGATCTATAAAAATCAATTTTAAAGACCAAATTATAAAAAATATAAAGAGAGACATTATTACAAAATACCACTAGAAACATAGAAAAAAATTACACTATTAGACCCACGTCGGATGGGGTTGAATTTTTTTTACCTTAAATCTAAACACAATTCGACCCAACTCTTTTTATAAGAAAACCCGACTCGGTCGGGTGAAATACCCATCCCTACGCAGGAGCGACAAAATTTTGTAGTGCTTAATAGATCAACTAATAAAATTGGTAAAATTTTAGTCTTTTTGAAAATTAAAAATTTAAGCTCACAACTAATAAAAGTTTAAATTAATCAATTTAAAAATTGTAAACTAGTTCTAAATAAATTAAACTAAAGCAATGATAAAAAAAAAACTATTTTATATATTATACCCAAACACACAACATTATTTTTTTTTTCTCTTTGACATATATTCCAAATATTGTTTTTTATTTCCACCCTCTTCCCACTAACTATAGAGGACATCCCACCTTTGATTGCCTCCCATGTGCACAAAACATTTGATGATTAGATGGAGCCACCTTTGTTTAATCAGCATTTGTTTATGAAATTTATTTCATGTTTAAATGATTGCTTTGGATTTATGACGCAATGTCCAAAGCAACATGTGTGCTCGTTTAAGGTCTATTTTTTTAGTGGACGGTGTTCATCCTAAAAAATCTAGATTTTATCATTTTGTCTGTAATTGTCAAAAAAATTAAGAATATTTTTATAAACAAATATTACTCTTGTACCTTAAACTATTCAAAAAATAATATATTTGACAAAATTTAATGATATTTCTCTAATTTATATAGCAACATATTTTTGGGTCCAAAAAATGTCCGAAACGTCTATGATAGGATGAATTAAAACTAAAGGGTGATCTATTTAAATATATGATCTATCTGGTGCATGGTTAATACAATGGCTTCTCCATCAGCAGTTAACGCAACAAACGTACAAATTTGAAAGCTATGTTACAAAACTCAAAAAAATATATAAAAAAGAAATAAATTCATGTCTAACACTTACATTAGACACGTTCAGGCATAGACGAGGTATAATTTTCGAAACTCCCGAGTCCGAGTAACATAGTTTCGAATATTGGCATTGTTTTCCTCACTCCTAATCCATGAGTTCCATCCAATAAAAGAAACTTGCAAATGTTATAAGGGTCAAACATACAGCTACATATTTCAGGAACAAACTATTGGAAATTTGGTCTGAATATCATCAGGTTATATCCCTACATCATTGGCATATAAGAACACATCGCGTAAGAGCCGATAAGGACTCACTTGAAGAACTTCTTTGTCATAAGACCTCAAATCTATCATTTCCTCCTACATTCAAGTAAGGATTTCGGTATCAGTTAAAACAAAGCAAAATAAGTGAGTTGTATTTGATCGTACTATCCGATGCTAGACCGTGTCAATTAGCATATGTATAGGAAAATACCCGTCCCAAGTACCGGTTGGGTCACTAGACCAATATGACAAGTTTATTCAAGTTATGAAATAATGTAATTACATTAAAGTCAAAAGAAACATGAGCAAAGAATAGTAGAAATTGCAGCTGACCAAACCAGCCATGGATGCTGACGTAGAATCTAGTCCATAGAGCCACATACAATCAAGGTCAAAATCATGTCCTAAGCCAAGCAGGTTACTAAGCCTACTAGCCTACCTAAGGAAAGTCTCGGCAAATAAAATTTTGAGTGGGACATTTACCTTGTAAAACTGATGCGGATGTATTGATATTAAATCGGAAATCAACTTCCGTTTTGATGCCTTGTAAGATATGCTTCCAATTTCCCTCTTGCGGATAATATAAGACCTAAAATCGCACAGGAGTAAATGTTATTATCATCTCACATTCCCAAATTCATGAGAAAATATGGAAATTATATGGCCGAGTATGTGGACTTCTTTTATATCCATTCGTATTCTCAACAGTATAGCACGAGGAAGCTCCATTTAGAAGGACGAAATGAATTTACATGGTTCAATCGAAATCCAGACAAATGACAGTTACTCCATTTTATACAGTCAAATATTGATGAATATTTAAGTGTCCCGTATGGGACCATGACCTTCTGCATGGATACTAGTCAATGGCCTTTTTTCACATGATTTTCATTTTCCAAAGGTATCAATGACAAATTCTGCACTCAAACATGCACAAAGGCTGTTCAGGGGTCGGGGAGGGGGGGCTGCACATGAGCTCTGGATTTGCATGTGAACAGTACGTACCTAAAAATAGAGCCGAGGGCTTCCCTGGCCGTGATTTAAATTCTGGATGAAACTGCACACCAACATAAAATGGATGACCTGGAAGCTCCAGAACCTGCAAAACAAAACAAAAAGAAAAAAAAGAAATGAACTTATTTGTTTCTGGGCTACCAGGAAAAAATCAAAATGGCATTGAATTCAACAGATGGCTAAACACACAACAAAAGAACAAGAGGGGGAAATGAACATGTAAACCCACCTCCATCCTTTTCCCAGTTTCATCCTTCCCGACAAATTTTAGCCCAGCTTCTTCAAGAACACCGATGACATCTGGGTTTACCTGCAACAGTGTCACATACGGGGAAGAAATCATATCATAAAATATTAAGTTATGCCAGTAAATCCAAGTTTTCTCTTCTTTCTAGTTGAATAAACTTGACTAACCTCATATCTATGCCGGTGTCGTTCATCTACATAATGTGGATTGCAGTACCTAGCAAGTGGTATAAAAAATAATTATCACGCATGGCAATCAAAACAGACTATTAGAAGCAGGAGCGCCCACCAGACAAAAAAAAAAAGGCTTTCGGATTGGTGCATAAAAAGGGCTTATTTTACAGACCAACATCTTGATTAATGCAGAAAAAGTAACAATTTCATGGGAAGCAAGCAATGCAATCTAAAAAGACATAGTATTGTACCCTTGTAAAGTACTTGGTGTTAAATAAACCTTGTCATCCAGAGGTCAGAAGGAAAAAGCACCCATTGCACAAAGGGGAGACAAATGAAATAAGATTTTTTTTTCTTTTTCAGACGTTCAGTTTGAAGAATTTTCTAAATTAAACAAATCAACATATAATAACATACAATTTGGAAGTAACACAATCAGGAGTCTGAAATAGTGTTCTTCGAGATCCTAGTCTCATTGTGCTTCCCATATGCGTTCTGGATCCCTGACACAAAATAGAAAATAATCTAACGCTGTATGCATGTGGAAGATGTATCAAAAAGTACAATGAGCAAGAGGATATACTTCAGGCATAAAAATGATGACAGGATTAGGTGTATCCTCATCAAACTCGTGACTGTTTGCCTTTTCTAAACCAAGAATCTGGACCAAATAACTCAAAAGGCTTTAATGTGTGATTTGGAAAATAGAAATCATGTATTTGAATGAAAAGTCGCTTACAGATCTGGCATACTCGATGACAGATATCTGCATGCCCAAGCAAATGCCAAGATAAGGAACATTATTCTCTCTAGCATATTTTGCTGCCAATATCATTCCACGCACACCACGGTCTCCAAATCCACCAGGAACTAGGACACATTCAGCATTCTGCAAATAATAGTTTGTAAGGAAAAAAAACAATTTTCGCAACACCCGCTCATCTCCAATTCTCTTTAAAGTACGCTATGCTGCATCAAAACAGTCCAGTGACCTAAATAGAAAGGGATTAACTATTAAACTGGTAATGCATGATCCAATTTAACACAGAAACTCAAGTCTTAAGGACTACATAAATAATCTATTTCTAGCCTAACTTGCAGGAAAGTGCTAAACCAAGATGGATTGTTTGGTAATGAATCTGGCAGTGCAGGAAGTTGAGTATTTTAAACAATGGGTACAAGTACAACTATAGAAGGCTTACTCTTAAACTCTTCCATGCAGCAGCATGAGCTTCTGGTGCCTGGATGTGATAGAACAATGTTTAGACCATCATTTTCAAAGAAATAAAAGAATGTAATTAGCAAAAGAGCTACGGGATCGGTACCGATTGGGCAGTATCATCTTCAAGATCTGAAGCTGCAATCCAGTCAATAGATGGCTTCAAAGAGCATGCAATACAAGCATGTAAAAGTGCCTATGAGCAAAGGAAAACATTTATAGTGAGGGGTAGTACAAAATAACAGTGATTACCACCAGACGTAAATCAGCAAGCCACTAAACTTCTGTATCCAGAAAACATGCAACTAATTAGGAGACATACGACTATACACCAGGCACCACTAACTAAAAATACCCAGTTTTCACAATTTGGCTTTTAAACAAAATGATCATAGATTATACAATAGGAAGATGTAGGATATGGAGTAAAGAACGTTAAGAAGTGATCCAGGTGCTAGCCTCTCCAGCAAATGAAACATTTGGATAACTATTTATGAGAACCTTATGTCAGAGATCCGAGATATGTTTCCTTAATTAAGAGATTTGTAAATATTTTATTTGATTAGGATCCCTTGCTCTAAGGGTTTGTATTCTATTGCTAGAATTAATTTCTTACCTAGTTTAGAAGTTACCTAAGATAGGCCCTAGGTTTGTGTATTTATTTGTAACCTTTTCTCTGTTGAAACTAATAAGAAATTAAGTCTTTTCGACATGGTATCAGAGCCACTCTTTTCTTAGGCCTTACTGTTCTTGTTGGACAGTATTTTTTACCCTTTTTTTTCTCTTGAGAGAATATGGTTGATACGACTGATTCAAACAGTACTGAAACTGCTCGAGTAGACACTATGTGATGTGACCACAACCAACAAGAATTCCAATGAATTTCCTAGAGGTCCTATGACTCGTGCAAGAGCTAAAATGATTCAAGATGCTGTGGAAAGTTTGCTTTGCCAATGCTGGAAAATGAATGAAGAAATGACAACAACAATTAGATCTTGCAACGATTTGAGTTTGTTGGAAAGTTGAAATAAGTTGCATAAGAATTTGCATGAGTAGTTGCATAAGAATTTGCATGAGTAGTTGCATAATAGTTCATTCATTCCATGAGAATAAATATGTTTGTTTATGCATTTATGCAAGCACTTCATTTATGAAAATACTTCACTTATGTATGTGTTTCATTTAAGCATGTAGGTTCATTAATTAAACTAGTTCATGCATTGAACTTGTTCAATTAATTCTTTAAGTTTGCATAACATTTTTATCATATTTTGATTAATATTTTATGTGTTTTTAGTGTCATTATAGGTTGGGATTAAGATGGAAACAATTGAAGACTTTTCATCTTCTTCAAGGAGACATGCCATCTTTATCACCATTCAAAGAGAGTCTTTTTGAATTCCATGGGGGATGAAGCATTTAGAAGACTTTATTATGCTTTTATTCAGCCAATAAAGTTGAGAGATAAAGAAAGGAAGTGGAAGAGACACATACACTTAGATGCAAACATGGGCAGATTCATTCCAAGTCATCTACATGCACTTTTAAGAGCCAAGCAAGTGGAATATCAAAGAATCCATCACTTGGACGTGTATAAGTCTTCATTCAAGCCTTATTATGTCCAAATTCATTCTAAATTACACAAATGGCCAGCCACACTTGATAGGATTGAAGACAAACCATTGAATGTCGTAAATTGGAGCCTTAATGCATTGTTTTGTCCATTCAAATTCTAGGCTGCCATGTACTATAAATAGGATGCTCATTTGCCTTTGTAGGGGACCTTTTTTGATGAAAATATATGAGAGTGTTCTCTTCATTGTTCTTTAAGAACTTTATCGGCTTTCAAGCTAGTCTTGTGGCAAATTTCCTTTTTTCATTCCATTCTATTTATAGCGTTGGTTCCTAGCTTTCTAGCTAGCGAGTCACGTTCCACCATTCCACCATCACTTCCATTTGATTATATTGTTGGTTTTTAGCTCCATTATATCTAAAGGGTCACAATCCAACCTTCTTCCATCATTTCACAAAGGGTAAGAACGTGTAAGGTTTGGGTCAACATTCACTATCTTGTTGGTTCTTCCTTGTTCCACACCGATTCTATTCTATATATCCATATCAACTTCTATCCATTTTCCCCTTACATTTATCTTTCAAACCATAATCACCAACCATTCCAGCACCTATTAAAACAATAACTTTCACCATCTTCATTCCATATACATCACTTCCACACTCAAGTTTCAAGTTTGCAACTTCATACTAGAATCACGATCGGGTAACATCACATACAAATTCGGTCATCACACAACCGGATACGTATCACTATGAGTGAAGTCACTCTAATTCGACGAGTGATTTACAAAACATACAAGCCCTCTATAGATTGAATGGTAAAAATTACCTTAAGTGGTCTCAATTGGTGCGAACTTTCCTCAAAGGAAGGGGTAAACTCAGTCACCTTCTTGGAACTGGTCCTAAGGAAGGAGATCCCAGATTTGAGGCTTGGGATGAACAAGATTCATTAGTCATGACTTGGTTGTGGAATTCAATGGTGCCCGAAATCAGTGACACTTGCATGTTCCTTAGTACAGCAAGGGAAATATGGGAGGCTGTGAAACAAACTTATTCAAAAGTTAGAGATGCTGCCCAGATTTATGAAATCAAGAGCAAGATTTCAGCCACCAAACAAGGAAACAAATCCATTACAGAATATTCTAATCTGCTGCATAATCTCTGGCAGGAAATGGACCACTACCAATGCATTCAGATGAAATGCAGCGAGGATGCAGCAACTCTAAAGAGGTTTGTCGAAAAAGATAGAATTTATGATTTCCTTGCTGGACTAAATATTGAATTCGATGCAGTGAGAGTTCAGATTTTGGGGAAGGAAGATCTGCCTTCATTAAATGAGGTTATTGCTACTATTCGTGCTGAGAGCTCAGCCTTGGTTACCAAAATTGTTCCTGAGGGTCTACAAAATATTGAAGACAGACCAGAAATGAAAAGAGCAGTGAACAAGGACTCCTTATGGTGTACTTACTGCAAAAAGCCTCGTCACACCAAAGAGAAATGCTGGAGGCTACATGGGAAGCCTCCATCAACAAATAGAAATTTTACAGAAAGAGGAGGTCCAACAAGGGGACAGAACAGGGCTTTTGCAACCAGACAAGTGACTAAAGAGTCAGATGAACAATCTGTTGAGTTCAACCAAGAAGAAGTGGAAAAATTGAAAAGTCTTCTGGAATCTTTAGAGAAACCATCCTCTACAGGTACATGCAATCTAGTCTTCTCAGGTATATCCTCTTCCTCTTCTCAGAATTCTAATGCCTTGAAAGCATCCACTCACATACCTACCCAAAACTCCTAGGTAATAGACTCAGGAGCCACTGATCATATGACCAATTCCTCTCTAAATTTCATCACCTACACACCCTGTCCTAGCAACAAGAAAATTACAGTTGCAGATGGTACTATGGTAACAGTTGCTGGTCAAGGAGATATTGTTATTAGTGAAACTCTTCTACTTAAAAATGTTTTACATGTGCCCAAGTTGTTTACTAGTCTTGTCTCTATACCAAAGCTTGTTAAAGATACTAATTGCAGTGTTCTGTTTTACCCAACACATTGAAACGAAGAGGATGATTGGGCGTGCTAGGGAAATAAAAGGCCTATACTACCTTGAGGTTCTTGGTGGACCAGCTAGTGTTTTGAATACTCAATCTTTGTCTTTTTTGTCCAATTCTACAGCCAATAAAGACCAGATATGGCTACATCACTTTCGCCTTGGTCATCCACCTTTTAGACTTTTGAAAACCATGTTTTCTTCTTTATGTAAAACAATAAATTTAGATGAATTTCATTGTGAAGTTTGTGAGCTTGCAAAACATAAACATGCCTCTTTTCCCGCAAGTAATAAAAGAACTAGCCATCCTTTTAATCTTATTCACAGTGATGTTTGGGGGCCCTCTACCATTCCTAACATAACTAGGGCTAGGTGGTTTGTATCTTTTATAGATGATTGCAGTAGGGTTACTTGGATTTATCTTCTGAAACAAAAGTCAGATGTTGCCTCTACCTTTAAAACTTTCTATACCATGATTAAGACTCAATTTGGGGTTGAAATTAAGAAAGTCAGATCTGACAATGCTAGAGATTACTTTAATCAATTCTTGTCACCTTATTTCCTAGACAAAGGTATTATACATGAGTCATCTTGTGTACATACTCCCCAACAGAATGGGGTAGCAGAAAGAAAGAATGGACACCTCCTTGCTATGACTAGAGCACTTTTGTTTCAAAACAATGTTCCTAAAAAATATTGGGGGGAAGCTGCCTTAACTGCTACTTCACTGATAAACAGAATTCCTTCTCAAACCCTTTCATCCCAAAGTCCTCTTCAAATCCTTGTCAAATTCTTTCCCAACTTCAGTCCATCCCTTCATCTACAACCAAGGGTATTCGGGTGTGTTGCTTTTGTTCACATCCACTCTCCAAACCGAAGTAAACTTGACCCAAGGGCTTTGAAATGTATATTCATTGGTTATTCCTCCTCTCAAAAAGGCTACAAATGTTATCACCCACCTACCAAAAAATTTTATACCTCTGCTTATGTTACTTTTGTTGAAAAGGAGAGTTATTTTACTATTCCTTATCTTCAGGGGGAGATAGCTTTTAGGGAAGATAAGGAAGCAAACCTTTTTTTACTTCAGCCCCTTCCTACAAATGTACATTCTGGTCAGTCATCTATTCCTACTACAGAAATACATCCAAGACAGCCACCTATTCCTACTCCATCTTCTCCTCACACTCCTCAAACAGCCATTAACATATCATAGCCCAATATTCAAGACACTACTTGTCCCTTGAAGACCTATTCAAGAAGGAAGGCGTCTATGCAGATTCAATCATCCCCTTCTCCTGCTCCTTACTCCTATTCCTATACAATTTGAGGTACATTCTAAAACTTCTTCTGAACATAATGATAATGACAGTGCTATATCTGATTCTGAACATGGTAACATTGTTTCTGATTTTGAATTTCCCATTGCCATTAGAAAAGGAAAAAGAACCTGCACCACTAAACATCCCTCCTATTTGTTTATGACCTACAAAAACCTTTCACCAAGTCACAGAGCATTCCTTACTAGCCTAAATGATATCACTATTCCTAAAACAGCTTTAGAGGCATTAGAAAATGAGAACTAGAAAATGGCTATGAAGGAAGAAATGGATGCACTAGAAAAAAACAAAACTTGGGACTTAGTGAGATTGCCAGAAGGGAAGAAAACAGTAGGATGCAGGTGGGTTTTTACTGTAAAATACAAGTCAGATGGCACTTTGGAAAGGTACAAAGCAAGATTGGTGGCAAAAGGGTACTCTCAAACCTATGGGATTGACTATCTTGAAACATTTGCACCTGTTGCAAAGATGAACACAGTGAGGGTCCTACTTTCCTTATCAGCTATCCAAGGATGGAATCTACAGCAATTTGACATCAAAAATGCCTTCTTACATGGAGACCTTGAAGAAGTGTACATGGATATTCCACATGAATTTGCTTCGAATACTACTGGACAGAATGTTTGTAGATTGAGGAAAGCTCTATATGGACTAAAACAGTCCCCAAGAGCTTGGTTTGGGAGATTTACCAAGGTAATGCTGGGACAAGGCTTCAAACAGAGCCAAGGCGATCATACTCTGTTTGTGAAACACTCTTCTTCAGGGGGAGTAACTATATTGTTGGTGTATGTAGATGATATCATTGTTACAGGTAATGATTCAGAAGGAATTGATGATTTGAAAGAATGCCTGGTAAAAGAGTTTGAAGTGAAAGAACTTGGCAGATTGAAATACTTTCTTGGTATTGAGGTGGCACACTCACAGCAAGGGATTTTTATATCTCAACAGAAGTATACCTTGGATTTGTTGAAGGAAACTGGAAAAATGGGATGTAAACTAGCATCAACACCCATAGAAATCAATCACAAGCTTGGAGACTCAAAGGAGGATGATATGGCAGTTGACAGAAATTCATTTCAGAGACTGGTAGGAAGACTCATCTATTTGTCACATACCAGACCTGATATAGCATATGTTGTTGGGGTTGTGAGTCAATTCATGCATAACCCTAAGGAATCTCATCTAAGGGCTGTAGTTCAAATTTTGCAATACTTGAAGGGTACACCAGGCAAAGGGATTATGTTTAAAAAGGGGAGAAATTAACTCTGGAAGCATACACAGATGCAGACTATGCAGGATCAATAGTTGATAGAAGATCAACCTCAGGCTACTGCACCTTTTTTGGAGGAAACTTGGTTACTTGGAGAAGTAAAAAACAGAATGTGGTAGCTAGATCCAGTGCAGAAGCTGAATTTCGAGCCATGGCACTGGGAATTTGTGAGTTGTTATGGCTGAAAATTATTTTAGAAGACCTAAAGGTGAAATTGGATGGACCAATAAAGCTATATTGTGATAACAAGTCTGCAATCAACATAGCTCATAATCCAGTTCAACATGACAGAACAAAGCATGTTGAAGTGGATAGACATTTCATAAAAGAGAAACTTGACAGTGGTTTAATCTGTACTCCCTATGTAACCACTGAAAATCAAGTTGCAGACATACTTACCAAGGGACTACCTAGTAAAGAGTTTCAGAAGTTAGTAGGCAAGCTGAGAATGGAGGATATCCATGCACCAGCTTGAGGGGGAGTGTCAGAGATCCGAGATATGTTTCCTTAATTAAGAGATTTGTAAATATTTTATTTGATTAGGATCCCTTGCTCTAAGGGTTTGTATTCTATTGCTAGAATTAGTTCCTTACCTAGTTTAGAAGTTACCTAAGATAGGCCCTAGGTTTGTGTATTTATTTGTAACCTTTTCTCTGTTGAAACTAATAAGAAATTAAGTCTTTTCGACACCTTACCAGTTACCACACACCATAGTCTAAAAGGATGAAAAGATGGATAATTTAATAGCAAGAATAGTATACCAGAAGGCCTTTTTATATAACACAATGTGTCCATTGAAGAATGGAATTTTATCAAAGGAAAGGTAAAATTAAGGATGTCTAAAAGTCATAAAATTAAACTAGTATTACACCTTCACAACAGATAGATACGAGTCTGTCAGACCAACATACTTTCCCACCATTGCAATCCTCACCTGCACACAATGATAGATTTTTGTATCGCAAATGACAGAATTTCTTCTATTTAAACTGGACAATCAGAGCTAAATTAAGAGTACTAACAGAATCAGTGAGATTGTCAAAAGTTTCTGCCCTCCTGGTCCAAGCTTCTAAATCTGGAGGCGCAGCAATGCTGAAATACTTTAAAACTACTTAGTAAAACTGGTCAAAACTTCCTGCAACTAGTACTTGATCCAAATTTAATGGTGAATTTTGTTAGTTAACGGAAACAATTTTCAATGCAACAGTCTGACAAGCCAACCAGTAACAAATATAACCTTTTGCCTAGAGCTAAAATCACTAGATAGAAAAAAAAAAAACCCAACAATCAACTAGTGAAGTTCCATACAAAATATTGATTGCCTAGGCCAGCCTCTTTGTGCAGCAGAGAGTTAACGGAAACAATGCAACAGTCCGACAAGCCAACCAATAACAAATATAACCTTTTGCCTAGAGCTAAAATCACTAGATAGAAAAAAAAAACCCAACAATCAACTAGTACTTGATCCAAATTTAATGGTGAATTTTGTTAGTTAACGGAAACAATTTTCAATGCAACAGTCTGACAAGCCAACCAGTAACAAATATAACCTTTTGCCTAGAGCTAAAATCACTAGATAGAAAAAAAAAACCCAACAATCAACTAGTGAAGTTCCATACAAAATATTGATTGCCTAGGCCAGCCTCTTTGTGCAGCAGAGAGTTTAAGTCATAAAAAATAAACTTAGTTGTCCAACAATAATAACAAAATAAAACTAGGGGGCGGGGGAGGGGGGGAAGAGATGATGGAAATGTTGACCAAAAACTAACCTGAGCAAATTCAACTGTTTCAGAATTGACTGATGGGCATTTTGGTTCTGAAGCAATAGCCAATATGAAACATCATTAAAAAATGTAAAAAAATGCGAGACTAGGAATTTTTAAGTTCCAGAGAAATGGAAGAACTGTTATGGAACATACTCTAAGTAAGAGAGGAACATGCCAAATGTTGGGAACATCATGAATATTTAGGATGTTGGCAGCCTGTGGAGAACCACAAGGAAAAAAAAAACACAATTGATAGTCAAGATGACAAATATAAATCAAAAGAATACAAACCGAATTTTGCAAACAAATTTACCTCAACGTGACAAAATTGTGAAAGTTTCGCCTTTGTATTATCCAATAAAGGCTGTAAGTCACCAACCAAAAGGGTATACTTACCATCAGTTTGGGTCAAGGTCAAATCAAGAAAACAAAGCAATCCAGCAAGATAAAAAGAGAAAACACAAGTAAACCCAAAAGCTAAATCAGAAAAAATGCAATTTTACACAAAATATTCATATGATATGAATGTCAGGTATAATGCCAAGTTATATATGACAAGTTCAGCAATAGGTTCTAAGCAAACTTACATAAGTAGAGCGCCAACACAATGCCACACTCCAAAGCGATGATTACTATGTGCATGCCAACCCATTTAAAAACAAATAAAAATGCCTAAAAGTGCTACAATGAGCCAAGGCAGTAATACTTCAGATAGAAAAAAATGCAATGATGCAATTCTTCAAAACAATTCTAAAAATCATCTACGGCGTGAAAGTACATGCAAGGTAGTGTACCTGAGCTGAGCGGCATGCAAGCAGATGAGGAGTCAAGCCTAATGCCCTAAGTTCTCGAACACTATGTTGTGTAGGCTTAGTTTTCTGCATCATAGAGAGGGGGGAGAATTATTTTCACCACGATAAGGAACTTAACTGACACCAGTTAAAAAATAAAATCCAAACAATGACCTAAAAGAACTAGCAATTCATGTATTATGTCTAAGGATAATTATAGTGTATTACTTGCTCTCCAACTACACCCAGCACAGGTATTAGGCTGACATGAATGAGGCAGAAATTATCTTGCCCTGAGGAAGAAAATAAAATTTATTACAACACATGATGATTCATATCCAAAGATACTAAATAGACTGATATGAAGTCTCTTTGTGCCACGCTATAGACGCATAATCAAATGTTTCAGATATAGAGTTTAACAGGATGGGAATGGCTACAAATTGTTCAGAAACCTGAACAACCAATACTTCTCATTGACCAACTTGTATCTGCAATGCATGTCCAAAGCATTTAACCTACTGATCAGCATAGCATGGTACATTTGAATACTGCATAAGTTGCACAGTTGGCAGCACTACATACTTAAATTATATTTCCAAAGAAAAAAAAAGAATCTAGGCCGATACACTCCTTATTAATCCAGGATCCTATAGGCACAACTTTCTGGCCTGTTTCTACATGTGGATCCGAAAGGTCAACACATACATATCACCTAAATAAGAACTGGGCACCACATGACAAGTTGAATAATCAAGTTGGAAGAAAATGATTCACAAACAAATTGACAAACAAACAAAGCTACAGAGGATTATTAACCTTTCTGAATAAACAGAAAACACTAGCTTACCGACTGAAAAGGACAACTGCCGCAAAGCCTCAATGAATGGCATTGATTCAATGTCACCTAAAGAAACACCCCCCACCCCCAATAAAAAAAAGGACCAATCATTTCTCAACCCCGCAAAAAAGCAAGAAAAAAAAGAGAATAGAGTGAGTTCTGACATGTCAAATGTCTTGTTTTAAGCATGGTTCATACCAACAGTGCCTCCCAATTCTATCACACAGACATCTGCAGGACCCTCTTTTCCATCTACAGGAATGAGAGCAACCGACTCAATCCAATCCTTAATAGCATCTGTGATGTGTGGGACAACCTAGGATCCACAGAAAAGTGAAAAGAACATAAATTTATCCTTAATCCTTATCCCTAACTTTCTTTAAGCATACAAAAGTAGCAACGTGATTGGTAATAAGAAAAGTCACCTGAACAGTCTTTCCGAGATAATCACCTTTCCGTTCCTTATCAAGGACGGACTGGCACGAAAAATACAACATGATTATTAATTTTCATCCACTAATATAACTCAAGTGAACACTGAACAAACACATTAGCATCTAATTCTACCCTGAAAAAACTGAAATACCTGATATATCTTTCCAGTAGTAATGTTGTTGTCTTTAGTGAGGGTAACATCTAGGAAACGCTCATAATTACCCAAATCCAAATCAACCTTTTAAAGACCAAATATCAAGATAACCAAATTAGTTAATATTATATTGCACAAAATACTAAACGCTAGAGACAAAAGAAAGGGGATAGTAAAACCTCTCCACCATCGTCAAGAACAAAAACCTCCCCGTGTTCAAAAGGCGACATGGTTCCAGCATCCGTGTTCAGATAAGGATCTGCAAATATGAAGATTAAAGAACAGCTAAAGGTAAGCATAATCAGGAGGGTTCTCAAATTAAAATCTAAAACAAACCCAGAAAAAATTAAGAAGCTAAGGAACCAAAGAGCAAGCAAACACTGAAAAAGGAGAAAACTTCCCCCAAACAAATGCACTCAAAATGTATCCCTGTTGGTCGAGAAGAACGAAACCCAGAAACAAAACCCCAAACCCGAAATAAGATTGGAAAAATTAAAGGAAAAAAAAGGGGTTGTAGAGAGGAAGAAAACCAATTTTAATGGAAGTGACACGAAGGCCACAGGCTTGAAGGACGACGCCTATGCTGCTGGCTGTGACGCCCTTGCCAAGTCCACTAACGACTCCTCCAGTAATCAGAACGTACTTCATTTCTGTAATCTTAGAAAAAAACAGTGGATTTAAAGTGACGGTGATTGTGTTGCAGGCAAAGTGTTTGATTATTTGAAGAAGAAGAAGAAGAAGCTTAATTGAGGTTTACTGGACGTCGCTTTCCAGGTTTATCAACCTTTTAAATAAACAAAACCTTTTTATGGTACAAAAGTTTATAAAAACCCCATCTTTTTCATCATTTTCCCTAGGAAAAAAAAAACGCCAGAATTTGCACACCCGTGTGTAGTGTAGTCTATCATTTTTAGTTTTTTTTATATATATATATATCACAAATAAGTATATCGTATTTTTATATAATCAAATTATTTTTTAATTTAATTAATAATTTTATTTTTTATTAAAAATTTTAATTAAATTATTATATATGAAATTATATTAAAACTTTTAAAATTTTAAGATTATATTAACATTCGCTTAGCGAATTTAAACTCGTGAACATAATTCAAATGAATTGATATAATTTTAAAATTTTGAATTTTTATTATAATTATATATATAATAAGTTAAAAAATCTATTTATTGATTATGTATGTGAAATTATAAAAATAATTTTAAAAAATAAAAATATATTAAATTTTGTTTAAAAACACAAAATTTTAAAACCATTTTTATTTTAAATCATGAATTAATCATAATTTAAATATATATATATAATATTTTCAAGTTTAATTTAATTATTAGATTTATTTCAGTGGTTTAGATAATTTTATGCATCTCAAGTGTTTGTTTTAATTCAAAATAAATCCTAAATGTGTCGTATTCAAATCTCCTTAATTTATATTTATTTCTTTTTTCTTACCATTAACAACAAAAGAACACATATATTATACGTCGTACTTCATTTCACATAAGTGCAGTTGGTGTAATGGTAAATTGCTCCTCTTTTCACCAAGTTTTCCCCGAATTCGAATCTTGCTAGAACTAAGAAACTTTATTTTTTTCCTTTCTTTAATGAGGTGGTGACCTAATTGAATAATTAATTTATTTTATTAAGTTAAAACTAAAACTAATTTGATAAGATGTGTAAATAGCAGGATTAAATATGTAATTATACAAAAAAAAATTAATCGTTGTGTCGCACTTTTTATTAGATTTTAATGGTAGGTGGTTTGATTGATATCATTTAAATAATTAAGTGATCATAATAACAAAATTAAAAATATGATGGTCATGCACGAACCAACTTGTCTCAGTGGTTAAGGGAACGGTTGTTGTTCCTAGAGGTCACGGGTTCGAGCACCAGCAGCTGCAGCAGTGTGATTGAATGTTCATTCTCAAATGGTTGAGAGTATATTTAGAACAAATACTACTTGTAATCACTCTAGCTTTCATAAAAAAATATGATGGTCATATTGAAACCAACCTCATAGTTAAGTTGTCATTTGAGTAATTTACCTTTAAAACATTTAGTTGCTTTGTTTGATGGATTTAATTATTAAATTAGTTTTTGAGATGTTGTATTATCTATTTGTTCAATAAAATATTTTTAAGTTATTTATTTTCTATAAATAAAAGGTAAGTTATATAAATAATCTTTCGATTATAGGTTTTTTTTGTTGAGTTTAACAACTATGAAAATGTGCAAAATGATCATTTGGTTTAAAGAATAATAAGTTAGTGTTTTTCGTTGAAAATTAATAAAATTGGCATAATAAAAATTTAACCATTAACCCATTGACATTATTGTTATTTGTCTATACTTTAGAATTTAACCTTTAACATTTTAAAAATTTTATCAATTAATCTTCAACCAAGAAAAAAACAGGCTCCTTTATTTTTTTTAAAATTTCGAAGGAGAATATTTTAAAGCCTCTAAAATTTGATAAAGTATAACATTTTGTTAAATGTATTATGATGTTGAGATAATAATTTTGATATAATAATTTAACGAAAACTATTTTTAGACTTATTCAAACATTGCAAGAATAATTCAAAGATTATTTTGACTTGAAAAATGTGTTCAATGTGGTTCTGAATATTTTTATGTGTTTTTGACCTAATCAAATACTTCTAAAATATCAAAGGGTCAAAAAATATTTTTAGTATTGGCACTCTTGTCTCGGTATAATACGCAAAGTTTTTTTAAAATTTCAGTGAAAAATTTTGGTACAAATACGCTCGGTCGGTACAATTACGTCTATCAATACAGGTACGTCAAGTCGAATACAAGTACGCCTAGTTAGTATGGGTACGCCCTGAAATTTTGCGACGGCTATTTTGGCACCGATACGCCAAGTCGAGTACCGATATCGACGGTAACATAAGTGCATTTATGGTTTATTTTTCACTTTCAACGGCTCTAAACAACCCTAAACTTATTAAAAGACATAAAAGAGATTTTCAAGCAGCTATAGAACAACAAGAAAGTCAACAACAACATTTTTTGTATAGAAAAATAATTTTGTACTTACTTTTATCATTTTATTTGTAGAAAACACTTGTAAGCCGATTGTCAATATTGCTCAAATTTTAGAATTTTGGGTAAGTGCTTAAGAGTGTAAATTATTTTTCTTTGAGAGATTTTTCTTTTGTTTGCTAAATATTACTTTTTCTTGAAAGAGAGTGTTTATAAGCTTTTTAAGGTTTATAGATGTTACTTTTGATCCTTAAAAATAAAAACAAATTAAGGAATTTGTGGAAATTTTTTAGCGATTTGTGGAAAATTTTTAGTAGGGAGCTAAGGTAGTGGATACAGACTTAGTTACAAAGTCGAACCACTATAAATTTTTGTACAAACTTATTTTTTATGTATATATTTAGAGACGGAATTTAACAATATTTATTTGAGGAGTCATTAAAAAAGTTATATATTTATGAGAAACAACAATGAATTATGTATTTTTTGAAGATAAAGAACAATTTTGTCATTATTTCACCTTAAAAAATTCTTCTTTAATATTTTTGTGGCCATGGCACATGTCCTTAATAACGAATAAAAATTATTTGTTCTTTTTTATTATCTTATTTATGCTCACACTAGAAAAATAAATTTAAGGTTTATGTTTAAGTTTAAGTTAAAATTAGGGTTTAGAGAATTATGAATATGATATATTTTGTAGGGTTTAGAGATTAAAGTTTGAAATTTAAAACTGAATTCTTAGTGTTGAGACATAGTAAGAGTACAAAAAAGAGTAGAAGATTTTTGTTTCTAAGATCTATCTAAAATTAATTGTGAATCAAAGAAAAGGAAGAAGCCGGTCTGCGTGTCAAATTGTCTAAATACTTGCATGACCTTGCCGTTGTTCTTTCTACAAGCACAGTGAAAGGTTTATTTAATCGAACTAAAGAAAAAAAGAAAAAATTTCGAAGATACGCCGAATCAAAATCACTGTCCTAGCTCTCACAGGGAAGTTCTTTACAAGAACTGCATGCATGTAATCAAAGGCCTACACCAATTGCTGGCCAGAAAATTCCCGGCAATCGACCGAAAACCAATCGTCAAAACGCAGTCGAAAACTCATCGAACCAGTTCATGCAAATGTTGATAGGATGTTCTTCTTGAGAGTGAATTCATCAGCTTTTGCTGCGTTTATTGACTGCCACCAAAGAAAGAAAACCACATGGTTAGAGCATATAGTGGGAAAAAGGATGGTTCGTAAAGTTGATTTGCATGTAATTGTTAACCACCCGAAAAAAGTGGGCATCAAGTACGTCCCATGTTTATTCGACTCGACTCGAATAGTCGAATGGGGTTATCGGATATAGATACGTGCCTAACATGAACATGTTCAACCTTGTTAATGTTATAAGAAGGATTTTTGGGATGCTATGTCTTTTTCATTATGTCTCAATATGTTTAGGTCACGGGTTTACATGGCAGTTAAAAAATTTATGATTATTTTATTAACATTGGTCATGATTACCATATACTGATAATTTGGGGATGAAACTTTAATGTTCAAAAGTTTGAGGACCAATTTAGAATGTGAGCCTTAATTTGGGGATGAGATTAAAACTTTTGAAAGTTTAGGGACCAATTTAAAATGAGAGTCATAGCTTGAGTATGTGCAATGCAATTAACTCCTTAAATAAAAATAAAGATTCAAAACAACATGATAGCGTGGAAGAGTGTGCCAAGTTGTGACAGCCAAACCACCAAAACTAAAATTAACTTGGATTTCAAGAATAACTCTTACCTTGTCAAGCATGCGTTGCAGCCGTTCAATTTCCTTCTTTGGGTAATCAGCACCTTTCTCCATGCAGTTTTTAGCAGCTTTCAAGTATATCTTTCCATACCTGACAATCGGAAAAATAGAACAGTAAGCATATAACAATAGTAGCAAACTGGACCGGTATAACCTCCGAATCACCGGTTCAATCAGCTGGACTAGTTGGATACCTCGAAGAGGAACCCTTAAGCTTCTCGACTTTCCCTTCGATCTTCGAAAAGGCTGCTTTCTTCTCATCGCCGCTAGCGGCCACGAACTCCTTGACCAATGGATCCAACCTTGACAAAATACCAGCCTGTGCAAAGATAAGGGGAGAATAACCAATCTCACGCATATGAATTGGTGATGACAAACATGATGCAACAATGAATACTACGAGCTACTAACCTTTGAAGTTAGCTGCCCCATTGCATCACGATTGGTGCCACACTTTTTATTGATGACGGCAACAAAAGCATCCAAATCTCTCTCACCATTGTAATCTTCACCAGTTTTGTTGCCCTTCAGAAAGAATTTCAATGTTGGATACCCGGTTACTTCATACCTGCACTCGTAATGCATAGGGCCTTAACGTGTGCACCAACAAATGCCCTCCCTCTATAAAGGAAACCCCAACTTATTGGCTAAAGTTACACTTACTTTTCGGCTATAGCGCCGTGTTTCTCAGCATCTAGATTAGCTATGATTACATCTTCTTCCCTTTTAAATGCCGTCGCTACCTCTTCATAGGTCTGCATAGACAAAAACAAAGTGTTAGAGTGGAGATGGATACTTGTACCAGAGTAATCATGCATACTCTATTAGCCTTAGGCAAAGATATAGATGCTTACAGGAGCAAGGTATTTACAATGTCCACACCTAGCAGAAAAAGTCAGAACACATATAAGTAGAAAAAATTGAAGCAAAAGAATATCAACAGAAAATATTGTTACATCATGAGGTTCTTAAACATGTAAGATGCAGCTGGAACAGCTGCTAGAACAAGCCCATAAACTCCGATATTCTGCAAAAGATTACTATAACCAACAGAGAATAAACCAAATGCTTACCAAGGAGCATAAAACTCAACCAACACGTCTTTGGTCTTATCAAGGACAATCTCGTCAAAATTATCAGCATTTAGCACTACAACACTGGATGGTACGGTGGCTATCTTCATTTTGGTCCCTGTAAAACGATACACGAGCTTAGCAGAATCCTGGTCGGTTTTTGCCTTTGTGGATTAATGTAGATACAACTAGTCACCTCAGAAACACACATGATTATGAAATCAAGACAGAATTCCATAGATTAAGCAACCACAAAAAGGAACTTCCGAAAAGCAAAATGTCACATATACCGTACCTCCTTCGGTATTCACAAACTCAGTAAGGGCCTCAGCAGTGCGTTGTCCTTCATACCTAGAGAAAACCATTTTGGTGTACTAAGAGCAATGTTTTAAATAAAATGTTGACACCAATTACAAAACACAAAACAAGATGAGAACATTCCAATTTCTGTTTCCATGAGTTAAATTCGACTCACTCACTTTTTAGGTTCCAGAGAGCCTTTGGGAAACCATTGAATAGTTGGGTAGCCTTGAACACCATATTTGCTGCAAATACTCTTATGCTCATCACAGTCAACCTATACCATTACCACATCAACAAAAAGGGAAAAAGAATTCAATAAGACCAATAGAAAATACCAAGACAATCTTTCAATACAGTATAATCTTCACAATTCATATTCGAGCCGATATACATCGATCAGTGATCAATAATAATTCATATGCAAACAACAAAACCTGTGTAATTATTAATTTTGGCAATTGCTAGCTAACCTTTCCAGTCAATAAACATAGCAAGAAAAACTTAAATCATAGTAAAACTTTCAGAATTCATAGAGAATCGGTACACTAATAACAACCAAATTCGTGTAATACTGTAATTATAAATCGTTAACCTTTCCGATCAAGATGGATTTATCCTTCTTGAAACTCTCCGCGAGCTTCTCATACTCGGGAGCTAGCTTCTGACAGTGTCCACACCTGTGATTTGAGAAAACCGATCATGTTCCAACTTTCGATTCAATGTCATTCAAATTCAGAGCCAGAAAACATCAAAAAAGGAAAACGACGAGAGAAAATCAAACACATTTTCATTTCAATTGCTGGAGGTAAGATCTAACGATCGATTAAAGGAGATCTAACAGAAAGTAAAAAAGACGAGATGGAAGAATGAATACCAAGGAGCGTAAAACTCGACGAGAGCTCCTCTGTCTTGACCAACTTCCTTGTTGAAGTTTGCTTCGGTTAGTACGACGACGTCGGCCGCCGTTGTGGATGCCAATAACAGGGACAATACGGCACCGAAGGCTAAGCATATCTGAGATTTCTCCATTTTCCTCCTCTTCTGTTGTATCTATGATGCTTCGTCTTTCGATATTTATTACTACTTCATGGCTTGCCAAACGAGAATATCCCGTGAAATTTGGAGTTTCTTATGTTTAAATAACTCTTTATTCACGATTTAACCACTCAACTCTATTTTTTTTTTGTTATCTAACTTTATTTTTTACATAACGAGTCTAATCTCAAACTAATTTACTGACTTATTGGTAATGATACTTATATATATATATATATATATATATTATTAGTTGCTTAATTTGAATCTACTACTATAAATGTTTAATCTCAAACTAATTTACTTCGTTCATAACGGGCACAACAATGTCAACTAATAATGCACCATTTGTCCATCTATTCATATAACGGGTGATAATAATCATTACTTGTTGAGTTCTTATTGGTAGATATTGCCTCAAAATTAACTTTTTAAATAAAATTAGGATGAAATGATAGTTTAATACTAAAATGAACAAAAAAAAATAGATATTAAAGTGAAAATGATTATAATTCGAAATTAAAATTATTTTTTATTAAAAGAGCTGAATTGAGTATTTAAACCTTTAAATAATGTAATGTTAGCTATAATATAAATAAAAGCATAGATCTTGAGAGATTTTTAATTGACAAGAATATTTTTTTGTTATTTTAATATTACCAAATCGACATTAGATAAATATTGTATCAGTATAAAACTACTTATTATTATAATGTGATAATAAAAAGTAATATTTTATCAAAAACTAATAACAATAATGATTCTTGTATTAAATTGATAGGTATACTAATATGAAATCAATTAATGTGTTATTTGATAAGTACATGTATGCACAAGAAGTTATGTATTTTTTAACATCCTATGATACTCATGCAAACAAAATTTGTTTACCTATTTTCTGTGCCCTCTGTATGTCCCATCGGTAATATTATATCACGTAATTTATTGACATAAAATTATTTGTACGCATATGATTGGGCAGACGAATTATATTTCTTATATGTCATGAACCTGTAATTTTAAGAATTTGTTCAGTATGAACTCAAAATGGTCCGGGTAAAAAAAAAAGGACAATTTTATCTTAAAGATTTAAATTCGAACAATTTTGTCTAGAAAATATACATAAGTTTTATCAAGAATAAAAAAAACAAACTAAATACTACCATGAGACCATATCAAAAACGTTAAAACTTAAAAGAAATACTTTGTTCAGTATTATCTATTAGTTAAGATGACAAGCAAAGGAGTCATTGGTTTAAATATGGATTATGGAAAGCTAATTGACAAAACTACAATACTACCATAGATTTGCTGCCACGAGGATCCAAAACCAAAACACATCAAACTAAAAAATCCACTAAGGGACTGATTCGAACATTTTGATGAATACATTTCCCCCCTTTCCTTAAGTCGAGCACGATGGGACGGAATCGAAGTTCCGGAGTCTGTAAACCTCATCCTAACACATTTCTCGGATATGTTACCGTACTAAATATACTGAGACATCCATTTGAAGCCATCTCCATACCCCATTTTGCGGACAATGCTGCACATAAATACCTCTAGTGGACGAACATTCGAGTCGGCTAGGTTCACTTTGCCCTTGCCGGTGGTAAAGTTTGTGAGCTCAAGATGGTAACGTAACTCGTCCTCTGAGGCAGCGTACGGTATATCGATCTTGTTTCCTAGGATAAGAAATGGGACATTGGCGAGGGACTCGTCTGAAAGAAGCGCATCGAGTTCCTTCTTTGATTCTGCAAACCTCTCTTTATCAAAGGCATCTACCAGGTACACCACAGCATCCACCTGGAACCCAGAAAATACACAATCCAAAGTATTCAATCAAGACCAGACAGACATCTCATTGCATTATTGCATATAACAAGCAACAATAACGACAAACATGCACGGCAGAAAACAAATCAAAGTGAGATAAATGCAGCATCTGCAGCATGCAGCAAGAACGCCATGTGAAATCGGTTGTATCCGGAAAATGTTGCTTGAAAGCATTGACTTTATGATACAACCGTAGGCATTATAGACCACATCATTCAAAAACCAAGCAGGCCTTCCCCAAGGTGAAGCTGGTTTTGGAGGGGAAAAGTAAGATTGGGAATAGGGAAAGAAAACCATCCCAAGCCTCACCGAGAATCCATCATTTCTGAGCTTTTCGTATTATCTGCTTTCGAAAAGTCTTCACGAAATCAACCGACAGCAAGCTACAAAGTAGAAGAATGCTACAGCAGCAGCACAAAGAACACTTGGCCAACTTTCCAAAAATGAAATATACTTAAAGATCTACTTTAAAAAGTCAGAAAGAAGCAACCATGTAAAGCAGACTGATACAACAACTTTTTGTCAATCGGTAATCCTAACATCACTGGAAATTCATGACCTTAAAAACATGAGCGAAACATACATGCGCAAAGAAATTTCCGTGGTCAAAACATTCATTTGAAATTCCATGAGAAAAACATTAAGCCATGAGTTTAGATGGCATGCGAATAAGATCCGAAAGAAAATCACATATCAGTAATCATTGCTCGAGGAAACAAAATCCCAGCCATAAATGATTCGTTGCAACTTATCTAATCATCAAATGTCAAGTACCATGAAGTATTCAAGTCCGACATCGATTGTCACAAAATGTACCAAAATCAAAAGGTGAACAAGAAGGGTCAGTAAACCATAAACCAACATAACACAGAATTGAACAATTAAGATTGTAGCACCGTAAAAAATGAATTAGAATATATCACTGAAAAAACAAGATCATTGAAACCAAAAAACCAAGCAAATGCTAAGGCAAGGCATTTTGGTTACCTTAGCATAGTAATCCTTCCAGACTCTGCGCGCAATCTGATGACCACCCAAGTCGAAAGCTTTGAACTTAATTTTCCCAATACTAAGCTCTTCCGATGTGGGATACTGAGTTGGCTGATGCTGAACCAATCTCTGAAAACAGTTCACTATTTAATCAACATCGCTAACCACCTATCTTTCCAAAATTTCCTCATTTTCCATTACAAATTTAAAGAAAAAACGAAGCATTCAAAGGGTTTAACTTTAATTTCTAGAATTGAAAAAGAAAACAAACCCAAAATTTTCTCAAGTTCAAACAATCATACAAACCTAGAAGAGATGGGCAGAATCCAAAATCACAACTTTGAAATGAATTTTTTCGTGAATAAACATAATTGGATGAGGGAAGAGAAATGGGAAAATCTTAAAAAGGAGAAAGAACCGAAACTCGTCTTTCAACATGTGAAGCAAGGTGGTTTTACCGGCATTATCGAGGCCGAGAAACAGGATCTTAGCCTCTTTCTGCCAGAGGCCGAGGGAAGCAAGAACGCCGTAAAACCAATCGATAATAAACATAGTTTTTAGCGTTTGGGTTTTGGATTTGTGACGATCTGAGAATGGGAGAGGGTAAATTGTTAGTAATCAAGCGTCGTCGTCGTCATAGCGTAAAATTAACAAACAAAAAAGCCAGAGCTAGGAAGTAGATTCGATAATCCTAACATGTTGCCGACATTTTTACAGTCATTTTATAAAGGTTAAAATATGCCGCAACTCCTGGTACTATTCTTATATTTAGAATGTAGCCCTCCTACTTTTATTTCCAATAAATTAATCTGTTTAAATATCATATTTTGAAATAAAAATTGTCTAATTATACTTTTTTATCCTTGAATTATTGAAAATGCCATTTTAATCCTTCAAATTTTCGTCTGTTTTAGCTCTTGAACATTTTTTAATCAGATTGAATCAATTGATAAAATTAAAAAAGACAAATAATTGTCGTGAACATTTTTTAACTTGGAAAAATATATCATCTTTAAACTTTTTCATAAATTGGGTTAGTTTGACAACAAATTAAAAGTTTAAAGATCAAAAGAGGTGAAAATAATTTAAGGGTTAAAATGATTTTTTGAAAAGTTTGAGGGCCAAAAATTTCATTAGGCCATAAAAATACTAACTTGGAATTTAACTCATATTACCCTCCTATTTAAGATTTGGGTATTGGTAGTTCAATAGGACATTGTATAAATAAACTAAGTTAACAAACTAGACAATCATGCAATCAATGTTAATAATTGGGCTTGAACCTTTAAATCCAAAAGTAATGGGACTAAATTTTAAATATACAAAGAGTGTAAGAACCTGTAACAAATTTTAATCTTTTCATAAATATAAATTAAAAATATCAAATGAACTATACTATTTTCCTTATATTGATACCTAAACCTTTTTTTTATCTACTTTAATACATGAGTTATGATTAACGTTTAAGAGTACTTCAAAAAAAAATATCAATAAGAATATAACACGTGACACATGAATTTTTTTTTTTTTGAACAAACATATAGAAAATTTTGAAACAAAACAATAGAGATATAATTTAAGGACCACGTTAAAAAGAAGAAAAAAAAAGTTAAAAGTACGGAAATGATATTACATATAGAGAGAGAAAACAAGGCCGTTAAAAACTAATATATTAACATCACCAATTCTAATGAAAACTGTAAAGTATTAAAATAAATGTTGAACCCAAATTTCAACTAGGGGATGTAGCTCAAATGGTAGAGCGCTCGCTTTGCATGCGAGAGGCACGGGGTTCGATCCCCCGCATCTCCACATCGGACGCTGATTCCAATACCTTTTAAAACCAAGCAAGTGGAATCTCATGCAAACTCCATAAGAATAGTTCTAAACCAGTCACTGTCCCTCTTCACTAGTTTTTGTATTTCCTTAATAAAAAAATTGGGTAAACTAAATCAATCATCACCCAACTTTTTTCACTCTTATTTTGGTCACTAACAATTTTCAATTTAACTTTTTTCACTCTTATTTTGGTCACTAACAATTTTCAATTTAATAAATTAACTTTCGAATTGTTAATATTGTGGCCATTCTCAAATGACATAATTATACAAATAGAAAAATTCAATTAATCTTTAAAAAACCAGGTAATAAATTTTTTTTACTTTGCTTATTAAATTTATCATATTATATTTGATATTTTAATAAGCAAAGTAAAAAAATATTAATCGAATCAAATATTCTAATTAAATTAGTCACTCGATTAATCTTTAAAAAAACCAGGTAATGATTTAATTGATACAATACAAGATCGATAATTGAATAATCTGAATTTAGTAACTAACCAAAATAATTTTTAAGGATTAATCGAATTCGATTTCGCTATAAATTTTTAAAATAAATCATTTTGATTCGATTACATTTCACAGTTTTAAGCAAAATTGATTAACCGATCTGATATATTATATACAACATTTCTAAATTTTATGCATTACAATATCTTATAGTCTAGTGATTTTGATATCATTCTAGTTCTTTTTTTAAAGTTTTGGCTCTGAGTAAGATTAATAGTTGTGAACTTTCAAAATTTACCTTTTTAGTTATTTTTATACTTTTATCACAACCGAACAATTATTAAATTTACCATATCATCATATTTGATATTTTAATAAATAAGGTAAAAAAATCACTTCTAGAATCAAGTATTTTGGTTAACTGGTTAACCGATTATCTGATTTACTTGACACAGTATAAGATCAAAATTGAGTAATCTGAATTTACGAATTAACCAAAATATTTTTTGGATTAATTAATTTTTTTCTATTTCTATAAACATGTCATTTGTGAGTGGCCAAATATGAACAATTCGAAAGTTAAATTATGAAATTGAAAATTTTTAAACTCTAGTGATCAAAATAGGAGTGAGAAGAAAGTTGGGTGATGATTGGTGTAGTTTATCCATTTTTTTATTAAGGAAAAAGTGAAAAGTAACGTCAACGGCTAACGGAAGGTAACGAGAGGGACCATATTGAATGCGAACTAAAAGTTCAGTGACTATATTAAAATTAAATTAAAAGTTGAGTGACCTTATCGAATATTTTAAAAGTACGGTAATCAAAATGAATCTGCCCTAAAAGTTCAGTTACCATTTATGTAGTTTACCCATAAAAATATTATCCTACTAAAAAAACTTATCTTAATGCCGAGATAACCATCCACTCATAGTTGATCTTGTATCAAGAATAACACAAAGTCGATGAAAAATTGATCTTGTATCAATATGTATGAAATAAAAAAAAAAGTTTACTCGTGATAAAAAAATGTGTGTCCAAAATATAAGCTTACTCATAGTTGAATGAGCAAAATGTAAATTTATCCCCCCAAACTACTAATATTCACTTGAGATTCAAAGGAACAAGGACAATGACCTGATTGTTACAATCTTTAATAGTGATTCATTTGTGACTTTTTGAAATATAATGATCTAATTGTGAATTGTTTACTAATTGAATGACCTGTGTTAATTTAGCCCTAAATAAGTCCTAGAATTATCCTAATGGCTCGTGTATTATATTATCCTTAGAGTTAGAATTACAAAAATGTATAGTAGTTGTTTTCCTTCGCATTCTAAACCCTAAAAGAGAAAAATTCCCAAAAACCCTTTTGAAATTAGGGTTTTTTTTTGTTACAGAAAGAGAGGATTAACCATGTCGAAACGCAAATTCGGATTCGAAGGATTCGGGATAAACCGTCAAGCTACCTACAACTTCGAGCGATCTCAAGCTCCTCAACGCCTCTACGTCCCTCCTTCCTCTCGTCATCCCCACGACAACTGCGAAGATAACGACCTCGACGACATCGATTACGCCGATAGCAACGACACCTCCAACGACCCCGCAGGCAATGGAAACGGCGGGGAAGATGATGAAATCGACCCTCTCGATGCGTTCATGCAGGGTATAGAGGAGGATTTGAAAGCGAAGCCGCCTCCCAAGCCCAAGGAGAAGCCGGAGAGGTATAGAGACGATGAAGATGAGGATGATCCGGTGGAGAGTTTTTTGAGGTCGAAGAAGGATGTTGGGCTGACTTTGGCGGCTGATGCTTTGCGTGCTGGGTATGATTCCGATGAGGAGGTTTATGCGGCTGCCAAGGCGGTAGATGCGGGTTTGTTGGAGTATGATTCGGATGATAATCCGGTGGTTGTCGATAAGAGGAAGATTGAGCCGATTCCGGCCCTTGATCACAGTTCAATTGAGTATGAGCCGTTTAATAAAGATTTTTATGAGGAGCAGGCTTCAATTTCAGGTAACTGAAATTGCAGATTATCTGGTATTATAAGTTTAAGAATGTTTAGGATCAGAATCATTTCTAGAACGAAAAACATATATTTTGGATAGTTTAGCTCTGAAATGTGTTTGTCTTTGGTTTTTAATGATAATTATATGGATATATGATTAGTTGGATAATTACAATTTCTTAGACTTGGAATATGGCTTAATTACTTGATTATCTTCTAAGTGATACTGGAATAGTTTCTAAAGATAGAATAAAGTATAAAATTTGGATATGATTTAGAACTTAGAAGCATAATTGATTTACAGTTTTTCTTTTGGGTTAGCTGCTGATCCTAGGAGATTGTTGGCATTGTATTGATTGGGGTCTCTTTTTTTTTCTTAATATAATGGATCATATTCTTGATTGGGGTCGCTCTTTGTCTAAACTCTTTTCTTCAAAAAATCTCCCATTTTTAGGATTGAGTGAGCAGGAAGTTGCTGAGTGCCGGAAGAGTTTGGCCATTCGAGTTTCTGGTTTTGATGTCCCAAGACCTGTTAAGACGTTTGAAGACTGTGGTTTTGCGCCAGAATTAATGCGAGCTATTGCAAAACAAGGGTATGAAAAGCCAACCACTATTCAGTGCCAAGCCTTACCTATTGTCCTCTCTGGGAGGGATGTTATTGGTATAGCAAAAACAGGTTCTGGTAAAACTGCTTCTTTTGTGCTTCCTATGATTGTCCACATTATGGATCAGCCTGAACTTCAAAAGGAGGAGGGTCCAATCGGAGTGATATGTGCACCTACCCGAGAACTAGCACACCAAATATTCTTGGAAACAAAGAAATTTGCAAAAGCCTATGGGATACGTACCTCTGCTGTGTATGGTGGAATGTCCAAACTTGACCAGTTCAAGGAACTCAAGGCAGGATGTGAGATAGTTGTTGCTACACCTGGTCGATTGATAGACTTGCTAAAAATGAAGGCACTAACAATGACAAGAGCAACTTATTTGGTACTTGATGAGGCTGATCGAATGTTTGACCTTGGGTTTGAGCCGCAAATAAGGTCCATTGTTGGCCAAATCAGACCTGACCGCCAGACCTTATTATTTTCAGCAACAATGCCCCGCAAAGTTGAGAAATTAGCCAGGGAAATTCTCAGTGATCCCATCAGAGTTACAGTTGGAGAGGTGGGAACAGCTAATGAGGATATTACTCAGCATGTTCATGTAGTTCCTTCTGACTCCGAGAAGTTACCTTGGCTTCTTGAGAAGCTACCTGGAATGATTGATGAGGGTGATGTTTTGGTGTTTGCTTCCAAGAAAGCTACCGTTGATGAGATTGAGTCTCAGCTCTCTAGTAAGGGTTTTAAGGTTGCTGCCCTTCATGGTGACAAAGATCAGGCTTCTCGAATGGAAATTCTACAAAAGTTTAAATCTGGCATCTACCATGTTCTCATCGCAACTGATGTTGCTGCTCGTGGTCTTGACATCAAGTCAATTAAATCAGTTGTGAACTATGATATTGCAAAGGACATGGACATGCATGTGCACCGTATTGGTAGAACAGGTCGTGCTGGGGATAAAGATGGCATTGCATATACTCTTATAACTCAGAAGGAGGCTCGGTTTGCCGGTGAATTGGTAAATAGTTTAATTGCTGCTGGGCAGAATGTCGCAGTGGAACTGATGGATCTTGCTATGAAGGTAACCTCATTAATCGAACTAATGTTTATTTTGTAGCCAATGGCTTTCACTAAAGTTAATAAAATGTGATAGGCAACATCTTTTATTGCTTCAATTCTGGTGGTCTTCTATGTTGCATTCCATTTTCAAGCAATAATGCTATAACTGATGGCACTATCTTATACACTAACCTAGTTCTCCATTCTTGAAATCTGTAGATTTCAGATTTGATCTATGTGTATGATAATTATGTATTGATACTTGCCTTGTCTATAAATAGGATGGGAGATTTAGGTCCAAGCGTGATGCAAGAAAAGGAGGTATGGTTCTCTTTGACATACAATGTATTGATTATGTATGTGATTGTATGTAACTTTGTATGCAACTAAAACTTTGTTTAAGCTTTTGTGAAGTAATAAAATCTAAGGCAGCTGGCAAATAGTTAATCACCATTTCTTTATAAACAAGATAATTCTTGTTTATGAAAGCCCCTTAAACTCTGAAGTGATGTGTGCTATATAACATGCAGGGGGTAAGAAAGGCAGAGGAAGGGGCGGTGGTGGGGGTGGCCGAGGTGTGCGTGGAGTTGATTATGGTCTGGGTATCGGATATAATCCGCAACCCAGTAATGCTTCTTCCCAAGCTGTTCAAAGTCGGAACACTGCTGTAAATTCTCTGAAAACTGGCATGATGGCACAATTGAAGAGTAACTTTGTTGCTGCTTCATCAAACTCCCATAGTCAAGGTTTCAATAGCAGTTCAAGTACCAGAAGACCAACTTTGTCTGGATTTGTATCCGGCGGCACCATTGGTGGAGATATAAATAGGTCTCAGACGACCAGTTCATTCGGAAATGCTCCTCCATCGGGATTGAACACTTCACAAAGTGCTGGACAGAACACCAGCCAAAGGAACTCAGAGAGGTCCCTTTTCTCAACTGAAATTTTATGACACCATTCTGTGACGCTTTATTGTATTTTTACCACAACTTCTATGCCGATTACATTCATACTTGGCTCTTTTCTTGCAGTTCTAGAGATAGACCAAGAGAAAGACGAAGGCCCTCTGGGTGGGATCGTTAGTCTTCACATGATGGATGATGCTATTTACATAAACGAGAAATTTTGTGTGTTCAAATATCGAATTAACCTTGTCTGTATCATTATCGTGCTTAGTAAGTCCTCTTTCTGCATTTTGTTCAAATATATTTAGTTTTCATATTCTGGTGCTAGGATTTATTTTTTTCTTCACATTTATAATTCGCCAAGTTTTTCTCTCTCCATCTGTTCTTATTTAAGGACTACCTTTAGTTGATATTCCTTTAGAATAGAAATCTTGTCCCTTTTCGATGCCCCTATTTATGCCCCACATTAAAAAATTAGGTTTAGGTTTAAGGTTAGTGTTTAGGATTAGGGTTTAGAGAATTAGTGATATGGTGTATTTTTAGTATTGGAGCATAGAAAGGGGCACCTAAAAGGAGGGCACCGAAAAGGAGCGAGGATTCTTGTCTCCTTTATTATAAACAAAGCAAATAGCAATTGTAAGCTCCATAGAGGGGAGAAAATGGAACAATAATAATAATGATCGATGGATCTAACATATGCTTGGTTGTATGATCAATAATAATGATGATTGATGGAATAATAATAGTAATTCTGTTAGGTGGGTTGGACTTGGATCAATTCATGTAAGATTTCAAATTTTAGTCAATTTGAGCTTGTTTCATTTCGGGTTTATTTATATCATTTCAAGTTTGGGACCTGAATCATTTGGATTTTTTGGTAGAGTTTTCGAGTTGGATCACTTTTGAGTCTATATCATTTTCGGCTACTTGTTTAAATCAATTCACATTCAGATCATTTCAGGTTCAGAATGGGCAGGCAAGAGTTATTTCTTTTTTACAATCGAATTAGGTTAATTGGGTTGGAGTTTTGGGTCGAGGCAGAAATCGATTCGACTATGTTGACAACTGGTTAATTCATCTATCTATTGGGTACCGAAAGTTGTTCTGGTTAATGTTATGAAGATAAGTGAAGGTCACTTTTTTACTGGGGTTCAAGAGATTTTCATGGTTTTGTGTAGACGTGGTAAATTTGACCCCATACCTAAATTAATTTACCGACATGAATCTGAACATGATGAGCTTGACCCGAACTCGAAGCAAATTGAACCAAACAAAAATCGAAATGAATTTTAGCTGAATCGAAAATTGACCCAAATTGAAAGCAACTTGAACTGAAAATTAATCTAAACTAAAAGCAACTTGAATATGTATGTTTCATTCTCCTTTTCTATTGTATTACTAATTAACAATCAATTTAGTAATAGTTTAATGGTTTAATAATCTTTTCATATATTGACTTACCTGAAAAAGTAACATATCCGATATTGACCTGAATTGAGAATCGACCTATCTGATATTGATTTGAATAAAAATTTAACTGAACGAATATTGACCTAAGCCGAAAAGCAACCAATATGATATTAACCTGAGCAAAAATCAATCAACCCAATACTGACCCGACCAGAAATAACAGACTCGAACCAAATTTGAATCAGATTCGATCTGACCCGAATCAAACATAAAACAAAAATCAATTCGAACCAAGGTAACTTGATCTGAACGACCCGATTGCCACATCTAGTGTCGCGAAAGCACAGAGAAGCAGACGTGTTTTGGATATCAATCCTGAAACTATTGGTTTCGGTCCAAGTAAATTCATTCCCAATTTCTCTATTGAACATGTAGCTTACATCTTAGCCACTTGATTGTACCAAAAGTACACTTACAATGGCCATTAGCATATCAAAACAGATTTAGAAACAAATGTCAAGAAAAGAAGTGAAAAAGGATATCCAAAAGTGGAACCGGACAAGTTCCAGGGAGCTTGACCGACACACCTTGAGTACTGCCAGCAACGGTAAGATACAATGTCCGAAAAAGAATGCACTCTGGTTCTTCTGACCAAATTTTAACATGCAGTGCAGAAAACTTCTGTGTGTTTGGTTTTAGATGCTTTGTTTCAAGGTCACACGACGGATGGCTATAGAAGATTTAGGCCGATAATGCTCATCGGTATCGACTTCTTCGATTTCCTGCACAAAATATCGCAAAATACAAATCGATATAATTTAACTGCAACTTGTTAGGTATGATCATGGGAAAACATGTTGAATGTGCACAACCACGAGTACCGATTAACTATGCACTTGGTAACCAAAGAAGAAAATAAGGTCATCACAAACACTCGAAAGTAAAGAAATTGAAGTTTGCTTTTACCTGAACACTATCCTCTCCCTTAACAATCTTCCCGAAGACGGTAAGTTTCTCGTTTAGATCTGGGATGGGTGCAGTTGTGATGAAAATCTCAAATGCTCCGTTATCGTGCTTTGTCTTGGAAGTTCCAAGCATGAATGCTTCATGCTTCAAACTGGTTGAATGTCGAGAGAATTTAAGAGACAATAATAGCCAAAGCATGCACTGCTTGCCTATTGACAGTATGGTAACTCAATGGAGGACAAGGAAGGGGGGGAAATTAGTTTAATCACCAATGTACTAACCTGGTATCGAGTCGGTTATAATTTTTTCCTTTCGAAGTCCAGTCCTCCGCAGCTCCCAGCTTATCGCTATCTCCAGCTTGAATGACACAGTGCTTTATAACATGGCGAAAAAGCATTCCATTGAAGTGCCCTTTCTGACTGCAGATCAATTAAACTCGTGATAAGCGAGGATGACTTTCGAATTCACATATTGTTCCCTTACGCTGGTTAAAAACATTCAGTTGCACACTATGCGTTACGATCTTGTGATCTTGTATTTCGAATTAATGATTCAGCTCGTCGGAGGGAGACCGAAAGTTCCGAAACAGGGTCGGAGGGACTAAGACCCCAGGAGGGGCCCATCCCCCCCCCCCCCCAACCCTCAATCCTGACTCCGAAACCTCTCGGCACATCAAAGGGAGACTGAAACCTAAGTACGGCATAGAATGCTCAACCAACAAAACCAAAATCATGAAGCCAAAACAGATGCCAGTTCTGGCTAAAAGGAAATGTGGTTTTCAGAAAATGATTCTATCTATACCCTTTTTTTTAAGGTATTCTATCTGTATCCTTATTTCAGTTAAAATATTCATCTAGTTGAATTTTACGATAGTTCTATACAAAGAAAATCCATCATTTTCAGTAAAATGAATGCCGAGTCCAACACTTACCATAAATCAAGGAATTGATCAACAACTTCAGGAGAACTATCCTTGAAAAGTTCCACAGTTATAGAGCCCTTTGCAGTTTCTAAAACCTAGTCATAAGAAGGGGTAAAAAGAGTCAAGTCAAAGGATAAAACTCATTATAAAATCCTAAAAGCTAGATCAAGACTCAAGTAATCACTGGACATCTTAGTCAAACTTGATTTATTAAGAAAGGCTAACATGTTAAGATTGTTAGATAATCGATAAAATATAAGGCCCAAACACGAAAGGCATTCTCCTTTTCCTAAGAGACATGCTATGGAATTATGTTCTCTTAATAGGTCCTGCAATCAAGAGCAGTAACATTTTTTTGTTCAAAAGAACAGTAACCTAATAAAAAAATAATTATTTCTTCAATGTCTTTTAATAAATTCATGTACTCGGAGAAGCAGGTGTCTGCAAGTTAAAGAAAGAATCACCTGCAGAAAGCTAGTTGAATCGATAAAAGACATTTGCATTTTGCACTAGAAAAGAATATTAAACCATAAGTATATCACATACGGTCCATTAGCAAAGTTGTACAACATTGTTTCTCAAAAGTCAAAACCAAGCACAGTATATTCCAGGCTAGTACAACAAAGAGTAGACATTATTCGATCGAACAGAAAGCATAAATTAGAGGAAAGCTTTACAAGCAAAGAAACCTACAGCATATCCAGGGAGATCAGATTTCTTCGAATCCAAGAAAGAGTCATCACCCTACCAGACACAAGCAACCACAGTCAATACAGAAGATATGAAGTTAAGAAAGGAGAACTTCCTCTATGTGTAAAGTAAAACATCACAAACTACGGATACATGTGCAAACCAGAACTGAAAGTTGCTCTAAAATGTCCTAAAAAGATGATATACCGATTACCGATACTCCGCACAAAGTTAAGAGTTTCTATTATTGTGTATAAAAAACGAAGATCACCAAGAAACTCATTCGAGAATAAATAAATAAACCAGATTCTTAAAGAGTGTACCTTAAAAACTGATTCCTTGTCCTCAATTTGTATTCTTGACCTAAAGACAAGAAAATCGGGTTCAATTCCATCAATTAAGAACTATTAAGTATTAACCACAATTCATTCTCCACAAGCAGTTTCATCTATAAATTTCCTGCTAAATCCCATTCCTTAATCGATGAAACTGCTCCGGAATTAGCACTATATAGTTTACAAACACTGCAGCACTAAACCCCATTCCTGAAATTAATATAACTTAATCTCCAATAGCTAATACCCAAATTGCAACAAACCTTTGAGACCAATATCTGTATGTCGAATGGAGAAAAAACACAGCCAAAACAACAATTAAACTAAAGAGTATAATTGTTGAAACACTAATTCGAGCTGGCCCCTTCTTCTTTTTGCTTTGTTGTAGCAGAGCTTGTGGTTTGATCCTCGCCATGAACTCGAAAGTCGAATCTTCAGTGCCCACAATAAAACCTGAGCATTTTCAAGTAAACAGAACTCGTGTCAAATACTAGAGTCAATAAATTCATTACCATTTATGAAACAGTGAATATATGATGAAAATTTTCAAGTTAAAAATGTATAGGAAAAAATCAAATACTAAAGGTATTGCTTCATTCAACAAATAAGGACCAAAACTCGAAGAAATTTTCAAAGTTCATAGCATTTAGATTCAAAGCTGAAGTTGAACATCCTAAGATCTAAGAACACATGCAAGCGTGCGAAAAGAACCAAACCAAAAGGAGAAGAAAAAATGTGATTTCTGACTTGGATTTTCCGTCCAGTTGAAAGAAGAACCCTAGAAAAGATAATTTTCTCGAGAAAACGGGAGGGAAAATAACCATAAAACATCAAAATTTCAAATCGGTTAACATCGACTCAATCGAGAGAGAGAGGAAGTACCTGTACTGTTTTTTGGCGTGAATTTTCTGGGGAAAAGCCGAAAAGGGAAAGGTTTTAGGAATTGATTTGTATTCACTTTGAATTTTGATAATATTCTAATGAATTTATTGTAGTTTGAATTTCACCCAGTTCAGTTCAGTTTTGATTCTTTTGAAATTTTCATACAAAAGGAAAAGGAGAAATTAATTAAGAGTTGTTGGGCCTAAACGTGTTTCTATAAATGGGCCTTATTGGATCGATTTGAATACTTCCAATGGTTGAGTCACAAAATAAAAGAATGCATATAAATTTTGATCATTTGATAAACATATTTTTCAATTGTCTTCGCTAATCCCTTGTTGTCGTAGTAGTAAAGGATAATATAATTTATACATGTGACTTGAGTTTGAGCATTTTCTGCATGGTGTGTATGCCTTATTACAAAAAAATAAAAAAGTTGAACATATGCTACCCTTGTATCACACCAGCATATTTAAAAAAAATTCTTCATTCCTTCTTTCGTACTAAACAAAGTCCATGTTTGGCAATTAGTGCATACTAGATAATTGATAGCTGATTGATTATTGAAACAAGCAAATTTGACATATAAAAATATGATTATAATCGATACTTGTTTGAATAGTTTATTAGTTATCAATATTTTGTATCTATTAATATTAACTAGAATAAAAAGAAAAAATATTAGTTTACAAATGTCATAGTATAAATACGAAAGAGTGAAGATTTAAAATAGAAAATGTTAAATTTAAGTTATTCGGAGATTTTTAATAATTGTTAAGGATAAATGTGTTTTTATAACTCTTATGTCAAAACCTCTAATTTCAAAAAGTTTTTATTAACAACTTTTTTAAAATTAAAGGTTTTACCTCAATCCGCGATTCACCAAACATCTAAATTAACATATTTGACCAGTCAAACATCTAATTTTGGCTCAAATCGTTGTTTACCAAATAAAGCCAAAGGCCATGTTTGGCAATTAGCGGATAGCTGGTAGTAGATTACATTAGCTGGTAATTGATAACTGATTGCATTAGCTAATTTGACTAGTGGTTTGTATTACATGATTGTATAAAAGCGTTTAGTAAAATTAACGTATAGTTGTTTGATTATCTAAACAAGTAAAATGACATATAATGACATGATTGTATTCAATACTTGTTTTAATCGTTTATTAGTTATCAATATTTTGTATCTGTCTATATTAATTATATAAAAAATATTTTTTAATATAACATTACTAAACATATTTGAAGGATCTATATATTAACTTATTATTTATATAATTATTTTTAATGTAATTTAATTAATTATTAAATACAAATACAAATATAAATGTGTGAGAATAAAAAGAAAAAATACAAAAATCATGAGTTTACAAATGCCACAATGTAAATGTGTGAGAGTGGAGAATTAAAATAAAAAAAAGTTAAAATTAGGTTATTTAGAAAATTTTGATAATCGTTAAGGGTAAAAGGCTCTTTATAACTCATATGTCAAACCCTCTAATTTCAGAAGGCTTCTATTAGCAACTTTTTCAAAAGTAGAGATTTTACCTAAATTTCTTTTTTCAATATATTATTCTAATTTGTTATTCACCAAATATTTAAATTAACTATTTAAACCTCTAATTTTAACTCAAAATGTTGTTTACCGAATAGGGTCAAAGTCTTAATATATTGGACATAAATGGAGGGGAGGGAGTTGTTTTTTAGACACACTGTTGTTGGAAATAAATAATTGTACAAGCAATAGAAATAAATTGATTTATGTCGAATTAGACAATAAATAAGTCCTTGAGTAAAAAATTGTCTCAACTGAACATTCATTTGAAAATTCACAATCAAATAAGTCCTTAAAATCGAAAAAGACATAGATTGAGTCATTGTTTGAAAATTCTACAATCAAGTGTTAAAAATTATTTAGTCGCGATTTTTTAAATAAGAATTCAATTGATACGACATTTAATTTAATGATTTTCTTGATTCTCGTCAATTTCAACATGAGTCGTTTTTATATAAAACATTTTAAAATAAATAATATAATGTTTTACATCGTCTGAATATTGTTCTAAAATTATTTATTTTAACAAACAATACATGATACATACGTATGTATGTATCCTCGGGAAATTATGTACAAGTATGAAGTATCGGATTCGAAAGTTAATTTTCATTCATTTTAATCTTGCATTTGTAAAAAAAAATGTAAGTATCATTGGAAGTTTTTAGTTCGCTTTTAGGGAAGGTAATTTTGAGGCTCACTTGTTAGCAAAACAAGGTATTAACAGGGGATGGAAATACTAAGCCCTTTGGTGTCCTTACTTATGTTCCCACGCTTAAAATTAGGTTTATAATTTAGGGTTTAAGATTTTAGGTTAGAGCTTAGAAAATTTAAGATAGAGTGTATTTTTTAAAATATAGGATTTAAGATTTAGAATTTAGGGTTAAGATTTAAAATTTAATTTTATAGTGTTTTTAGTGTTGAGGCATAAATCAGGAATGTGGGTGAATTATTGTGCTTTACCGTAAGGGAATTTTGGTATAAAGTTGGTTGTAGGTAGGGGTGCTTATTGAGTGAGTCGGTCGTGAGTTAGGCAATGCTAGACTCGTGCTCATTAAAAAAATTTGTTGCTCGACTCGTGCTCGTTAAAAAAAATTGTTGCTCAACTCGACTCGCTGCTCGTTAAGCTTAACTCGTTGCTCATTAAATTCACTAAAAAATTTACCTTATTTAACAATACTATATGGGGGCTTAATATTAACGTATATTAACAAATTTAACCAAAAAAATATCAAAAGAATGTATAAAACAATTTCAAAGTCTAAATTCCGAACTAACAATCCACAAATACAACAAACTAGCATATTAAAACTAAAGTAACAATCCACAAATCCATCAAACTAACATATTAAAACTAAAGTAACATTCCACAAATATTTTAAAAAATTAACGAGCTACTCACAAACTTATCAAGTCGAGTTAGACTTTGCTCAATTCAACTCGTTAAGATCTCGAGTCGAGTTCAAGTCAAGTTAATTCAAGTCGAGCGTTTACCGAGTTTTTACCGAGTACCCTAGTTGTAGGTTAGCATCGCGATGGAAGAGATATGTTTGTATTCAAATAATGTAATCAAGCTGATTAGTGGAATAAATGTGTACACTCCTTTTCCCCTGATTAGCCGAGATTATACCTTGTCTACTCAGAGATTTTCAATGTGTATGTATGGAAGCTAATTATAGTGGATAAATTGTTATTAAAACGTACAAGAAAACATGTGATTAAGCACATTTGAATGCTCATCATCTTTTGATGACTTACGAGTCGTGTAATTTTAAGGTAATCATCGTAATAAGTCGAATAATTAATTGTTCGTGTTCTATTGACACATATGAAACATTAATTAACCAATGATTGGTAAAAAAAACTCTTATCATCTCATCTATATTTGAGCAATAGGTAGGGTTGAACCTAAATAAGAATCAAAGAAGGCCGTGGCTTCGCTCTCAAGATTTTTAAATATTATTATTTTATCTCACAAATTTATAAAAAAAATAATTTGGTCCTTCAAATGATTTAAGATTCTTATTAAATTTTAATTTTTTGAATATTTTTAATCAAGTCCCTATATATATATAATTTAAAAATTAATCAAAATTCTCCTTTCTATGATTTTTAAAGGCTTAAGGGTGTAAGAAGCCCTTAAAATTTTGGGGGAAAAATCAAATAAGCCTAGGATATTTTTGCACTCAATTAAACTCTTGAACCAAAAAAATTAATCAATTAAGCCCTTGAACCAAAAAATTTAATCAATTAAGCCCTTTGACCAATTTTGACCATTAAATCTTGATAGTTTTTTTAGATATGTTGGTGTAACGCGTCGTCTCACAATGTTTTCACTTGATATTTTTAAAATTTTTTTATTTTACTTAAAGAATCTATAAAAAAGTTATAGAAATTCTAAAAGACTGTAGTGTAGCTTATAGAATTGTAGCGTATTTTTTTATTTACAAAAAGTATTTTCTGAAGAAAAAAATCTTTAAATGCAACATGATAGAACTATAGTCTATTATGTGCCAATAATATCTAAAAAAAATCAAGATTTAATTAATTCAAAATTAGTCAAAGGGGCTTAATTAATTTAATTTATCGGTTCAAAGTCTTAATTGAGTGCAAAAAAAATTAAAAGACTTAATTAATTTTTTTCTTCAAATAATTCAAGTGCTTCTTATACCTTAAACTATTTTTAAAGAATTAAGTAAACCCCTAAAATTATGTATACTATGATTCGCGCGGGAATAGCGTTGGGTTTATTAGGTATAAGTATAATTTATAAAAACGCGGTGTATAACATAACAATAAGGTTTTAGGAACATTTGAACATAAATATCAAGAAAACAAAATTCTATTGCCCTAATCACTACTCAATATTCGTCCGCACCTCGTCTTTCTTGCGTTCCAAGTTTCCCATATTGCCGTAAATCAAATAAGGTAACGTTTGAAAACCTGAACTCAACGTAAAGATTTGAACTTCAGTAACGAGATTTTGAAATTCTTTCCATATTTGATTTTCTGTTCTTCGATTCTATTCCTTGTTACTCTGTTCGTTTCCTACTCTTTTTTCAAAGGTAAATCTGTTTAGCGGAGTTGGGGTTTTGTAACCCTGATTGAGTGATTGTTCTTGGCGTTTCTAGGGTTTTGTTTTTTCTTTTCTTTTTTACACTATATGTTGATTAGGGTTTTGTGTTGTTTTGTTTCGGTTTTGTCTCATTGTATCAATCAATTTTGATATGCCAGTTATGGGGTTGTCTTTTTCATGAAGTTGTTAACTGTGTGTTGAATAAGCAATTAGTTTTGTTTGTGATGATCTGAAATTGAATGAATGCGTGTCTGATACTTTGATGATAATGTTCTTGTGTAGAATTCTGTGTGGGTTAAGGAGTACTACAACTCGGTTACGGTGCAAGTCGACAATGGCCCCTTCAACTATTGTTCCAAAATTGCAGTTTCAAAGGCCATTTGAAGCTGAAGCTAGATGTACTTTCACTGGGAAAAAGCAGTCTTTCCGTCCTGTAAATGAACAAGCTGCGAGTAATGCTCATCTTCCTCGGCTCCCTTTCACTGGGAAAAGGCGATCTTTCTGTCCCAGAAATGAACAAGCTACGACTCATGGTCATCGTCCTCAGCTCCCTTTCACCGGACAAAACCAATCTTCCTGTCTCGTAAATGAACAAGCTGCAGCAATTCATGATCATCTTCCGCAGCTCCCTTATGAAGAATCACAGGCAAATTCTGTGAATCGGGCTATCAAGAAGGTTTTGCTTGCTTATATCCAGTATAAGAAGACAGTGAGGAATCATGCTCCAGGGTCTTTTGTGAGCCATATGCATTCAACAGTCTGTTGCTTTAAGACCTGTCTATGCCTACAGTTTAGCTCACTTGCATCACATTATGATGGCTGTCATGATGCAAGATGTAAAATCTGCGGTCCTGTTAGGCGTAGTCCCTGCACCGATAGATTTCTTCCTAACCTTGAAAATGTAAAAGGAGGTCTTCAAAGAGTTTCGGGTAAAGGAGATTCTGGTCAGCCCAGATTTCGTAGTTCAGAAGCCATGCAACCTTTGCCAAAGCGTTTGAAGCTGGAAAATCCTACTTCCCACTGCTTGCCTAATAATGGCATGTTTTTAGAAGATTCTACAATTGCTAAAGGGAAGGGAATGGCTCCATCGAAGAGTTTTACTAATCTTCCACCCTTGGTGCAGTTGCCTGACTTTCCTGTATCTTCTAATTCTGAGGTTATGGAGGCAAACATTGAATTGCTGCCAAAGCTTTTAAAAGATTCTACAGTTGCTAAAGGGATGGGTAAGAATATAGAGGTGGAAATTGAATCGCTACCAAAGCTTATAGAAGATTCTACAAGTGCTAAAGAGACGGCTACGACTATGGAGGTGGACACCGAACTGTTCACAGAGCTTACAGGAGATTCTTCAAGTGCTGAAGAGATAGGCAAGGATGTGGCAGATAGTTTTCCTGGTATTCCAGAGGCAGTTATCGCTAGTTATAAAGTAGCGGAAACTAATGCTGTTGGCAGTCATAAAGAAGAGGATATTGAGTTCATAAATGGTACAGATAATGCAAGAGATCACTTTAACAAATTGGAATCCAACCGGGAAAAGCTAGAAACAAAGACTGAGCTCATTGCGCAAGAATTAAATTGCGGAAAGGAAATAAAATTGGAGAGTCAAAAACAAGGAGGTGTGTCCTTGATAGAAAATTTCACAGCACAGCAAATAAAGGAGCATATATCAAGTCTCAGGGAGTGCATTGATCAGGTTTGTGCTTTCATTTTGTTTATTGCTTTTATTTTCCATATTGTGCTGTCTTGATTAGTAGATATTATACTTTAAAAATTGCTTTTAGCATGCTTTAACTTGACTAAGTATGGATGGGGTAGAACTTAGTGCTGGAAGGATATGCATAATTGCACACATTCAAACATCTATGATAGATAAGATCATAAACATTGTTTTCTTAACGTCTCACTGGAACTTGGACTTTGCTTTTCTCGCTTCATAGTGGTTTCCCTCAATTTTCCATTTCACATCGCTGCATATATATTGTATGCAATGAAGTAGGTAACTTTTAAATAATCAAATCCTTTCCTTTAACAAAGCTACGTAAGAGCTGCACGAATCTGTCGAATCATTTTGGCAGTTGCTGGTTTTTGTTGTGTTAATATTGTTCGGGGTATTTTATCTTCCTAAAGTTAGCTATCTTTATTATAATTGCTGCTGATACCATTTTTACAAAAGCATAGACTTTCCATTTGTTCGTGAGGGTGCATTGACACGGTCTTCTCTTATTAAAATAGGATCGTGGAAAGAAAGAAGGGGGAGAAGGAATAGTCGATGTTGACAGTAAGGACTCCTGCCAGTTGTGTGGAGCAGCTAAGCTTTCACTTGCTCCTGCACCAATATATTGTTCATCATGTTGTGCTCGTATCAGACGCAGTGCAGCATATTACAGCATACCTGAAGTAAATGGCATCGGAGATTGTCTATGCTCCTCATGCTATAACGCATCTCGGTCTCATGGTATCACAACTTCTGGGAAATCTGTTTCCAAGGCAAAGCTGATTAAAATGAAGAACAACGATGAACCAGAAGAATCGGTAGGCTAATCCAGAGTATTTACCATTTCTCGTATTCCTGAAATTTCATACTCAACAACTCACTTCTTAATGTTGTTTTCTTGCAGTGGGTTCAGTGTGATAAATGTAAATGTTGGCAACACCAGATATGTGCTCTCTTTAATGAGAAAAGGAATAAGAAAGAAAAAGATTATATCTGCCCAAAATGCTACCTAGAAGAAATTGAAAATGGAGAACGGATGCCCCCACCAGGGAGGACTGTTTTTGGTGCAAAAGATTTGCCACGGACCAGGCTCAGTGACCACTTAGAGCAAAGACTGTTTAGGTGTCTTCAGAAAAACAGAAAAGAGAAGGCAAGGGCTTCAGGAATCAGCATTGATGAGGTATGATGGCAAGTCTAGTGTACTGTACTCATTTTTGTAGCAACATTGTTTGAGAATAATGTACCTACAATTGTTCTTTCGTTATCGGTCATAACTTAATACGAGATATAGAGTATAATAATTTAGTAGTTAAATGGAATAAGGACTGGAAAGGTCTTGAATCAAAGAGTTGGATTTCTGTTAATATTGGAACGTTGGTAAGATCCTCCTTTAGCTAATTGGTTTGAAGGTTGGTGGATGCCCATTTTAAAGTTTGCATTAACATTAGAAGGTAGCAGTTGCTCCTGGAGTTGCTTAGCCTATCTTATTGCTGTAGAATCAACTTGAAGAATACACACACACACACACACACACACACACATATATATATATATATATATTTGACTGCTACATATTTTCTATGCTTCACAATGTTATTTTTACTTAGATTAGCTGTTTCATTGACGGTATAATGTTTTATTGTTCACTAGGTTCCTAAAGCAGAAGGTCTTGTTGTCAGAGAGGTTTTATCCGTTCAGAAACTTGTAAAAGTGAATAAGCAGCTTTTAGACGTACTTCAGCATGAGAATTACCCTTCTGAATTTCCATACAAGTCAAAGGTAAGATATATTTGAAAATTATTAAATGTTTTGAAGGTAATTTGGTATTCCCATATTGTAACATGCCTCTTTGGGGATCAATCTCTAGACTGATGTCACTAACCATGGAAATTGGTTTTCAATTTTTAGGTGATTCTTTTGTTCCAGAATATTGAAGGGGCAGATGTATGCCTTTTTATCATGTATGTCCAAGAGTTTGGAGCAGAATGCGGCCAACCAAATCAACGCTGCGTTTATATCTCATATCTCGATTCCGTCAAGTATTTTAGGCCTGAAACAGAAACTGCTGCTAATGGAGAAGCTCTCCGAACTGTTGTTTACCATGAAATCTTGGTATATCATATAATTTCCTGCTCCAATTTTTATAGCTTTTCAAAGTTCATTGCTTGTTATAGTTGGATCACTGAGATTGTGTCTTCTATTTCCATTTTTAGGTAGGATACCTTGAATACTGCAAGAAACGGGGATTCACAACCTGCTACATATGGGCCTGTCCACCTACTAAAGGAGACGATTATATCTTGTATTGCCACCCAGAGGTTCAGAAAATACCGAAGCCTGATAAGCTGCGGCAATGGTATCTCTCTCTCTCTCACACACACACACATATCTCGTATACATGTATGCGTCATGCCTGCATTGTGTCTGTTTGTATATGTATCCTTGTTTGCATATGTCTTGACTACTGACTAGCATCCTTTTTGCAAGTGCAGGCATAAGACCATGTTACAAAAGGCTGCTAAAGCAGGCATAGTGGTTGATTTGACAAACTTATACGATCAATTTTTTTCCACCGGGAAATACAACACCAAGGTGACAGCAGCTCATTTGCCATATTTTGATGGTGACTATTGGTCCGGTGCTTCCGAGGATGTGATAAAACAAATCAAGAAATCAAGTGGAGAATACTCAAAAAATATGAGCATGAAAACTGTGTCAAAGAGAACATTGCAAGCCATGGGACACACAAATCCATCTGGTCACGCCATTAAGGATATTCTGCTGATGCAAAAGGTAAAAATTTACAAACCATTCTATTTTAAATCTGTTTAGTATGGCTTTCTATTGAATTCTTTTTGTATGAAACTATGATGGTCTATAAATATTTGATTCCATTTCTTCCTGCTTTTGTAGCTGGGCCAAAATATTTTACCTATGAAGGAGGATTTCATCATTGCCCACCTGCAGTTTGTTTGCGAATGCTGCCATAGAGCAATATTAAACGGATGCCGATGGTCTTGCCGTCTGTGTAAAAGCTTTCAGCTTTGTGGAAGGTAATTTTTCAGTGTTCA